>OZ024829.1:105856909-106456909 GCA_964016985.1 Anodontia alba
TTCAGAGAACCAAAATAGGCTTTTAAGCCATAAGGATACAAAACATCATACATGATAGCATTTGACAGTGCAATTCAACACAAAATTAACTATTTAAATAGTAAATCTCTATCACATTTCTTACTTTCTTTCTTATATATATATATAATGTTTTGTTGGGGAGAAGAGAAGGTGAATAATTAACAAACTTATGAAAAATAGCTTCAGATATTGAGCTAGCGGAAAGTTGACAGCGAACCAGGCCAACTGCACCATCTGGAAAAATCTGAAATCTGGCCAGTAGCTTAGGAGGAGATGTCGTATTTGTTGACAGACTATACACTTTTTCTATTGTTAGCTCTGGTGGCCATTTTGTTTAGTGAAGCGGAACGAAAAAAAAAACAACGTTTTTTAGACGGTGATAAGATGAACATTTCTGTACGATAATTTTGAATTTGAACCACTGGCTTAGGACGAGATGTCGTTCAAAGTTTTTTCTTCTATTTTTTTTAGCTCTGGTGGCCATCTTATTCAGTGGAGCGGAACGAAAAAAAAGCAATTTTTAAAGAGGACAATAAGACGAACATTTCTGTGAAATTATTTTGAAATCTGGTTTTAGAACTCATTTAAAGCAATTGTTGACAGATGACGACGACGACGACGACGGACGGATTACGATCCCAACTTCTTGCTCAGATGAGTTAAAAATCTGACCAGCTATTTCCGACATTAGATGATGTGACAATACATTGGTAATCTGACGCAAAACTGACAATAATAATAATAATAATAATAATAATACAAAAACTTTATTTTCAGTTGTGTAACACAATTAGTTACAACCAACTCTTCTTTCACACCCACACACACACACGCACATGCACGCGTGAAAAATAATATAGTGCATATACACCAAACACTCAAATAACATGGCAATGCACTGTCGAACTAGAAATGTTACCATTCTCTAAAAGTTTTCGTTTCTAAATTGCACATACGCAACTGGCGTGAATTCTTGCAGTTCGCAGAGGCCAAGTATTTTTTTCTCATGCAGTAGCTCTCTATTTATCTCATAATTGAAGTAACAATCAGACAGAGTTTCATGCAATCATATTACATTAATACTTTCGCAGTGTCGCAACACCCAATATTTTTGTTGCCGCCCATTTATTTGACATTTACACATCAAAGTCACGTGCAGATCAATAATTGGCTACAGGATCTACAGTGGTGTCCAATAAAACGCAGCAAACATAAAAGCGTTCAACCATTGATAATGTAAACAGTTCACTCGGCCTACAAAGAACTCATTTACAATTGCCTTAGAAATTTGACACCCCAGTGCGAATACCATTATAATATTAGACTAGTAATTACACCGCCAAACTCGTTCATGCAAAACAGACCCTGATTGGATCAGATCAGAGGAACATGTACTCAGGGCGATGTTTTATGCTGACAAGATTTTCTATTGATTGGCAAAGAAAAAAAAAATCAATTTTCGCTACAAGCGACTAGAGCTTTCTGCGACTAGAGATTTCTTTTTCCGTAATCTGTTCTGTCAATCCTTGTACTTTAATGTCATTTCTGATAATATACATGTATATTAGCATAGAAAGAGTTTTATGAAGGAATTGTGTGTGTGAGAGAGAGAGAGAGAGAGAGAGAGAGAAATATGCATGTTTAACTCTTTCAGCCTTGCAGACCAACACAGTTACCCAAGCAAATAGTGTAGAACCTGACGAGATGGCTCATAATCAGGATCTATAAGGGGTGTCATTATGTTTTTTATTACAGACTGGCAGCCCTATTTGCAGCAGTGGGAAACTCTGGGGTGAAAGGGTGTATGTCACCCTACACCTAGATGACAGGAAAGTTCTTGGATTAGGGCCTTTAGGAGAGCCTGAGTGAAAACCTGGACTTCTGTATGTCTGTAGTCGCTAACCATTCAAGAGTATATTGTGTACAGAACGAGAAATTGTAATAATTAGAATAGAAAATTGTCTTAGGAGTAAGGTAACAGTGTGACAATGTATGTAATCGTGAAATTTAAAGAGGCAGTATTTTTAGCTTCAGAGTGCCTTCTTCCAGGATATTGGGTGGGACGGGGAAGGGGAGGCCACTGACACTCAGGAATTGAAGGCATTGTATAATTCCGAGGTATATAAATGTAGAACTTTTAATTTAAAGGGTTATGCATATCACAAATCTTCTCACTTTTAAATTTTCCATGTTGTATGAAAACGCATAAATTGTGTTGTTAAACCTGATACCAGCTCTCGGTATGCGAGACGAATAAAAACGAATCAGTTGAAACAATTCAACAAATTGGTCGATGAAATATGATATGTTTTAATATTCTGATCATTGAAACATGTCAGAATTTACAAGGCGTGGAAAGCACGTGACATAGGCGGTTACAGTCTCCCAATTAAAACAACAATTATGCACACTTTCTGTTAATTTATTCACAATTTCACAGCTTATCGGAATATGATTGGACAGATGTAAACCAAGTGTGCATATCTAATAGCTCGTTTCCGACACTGCTTGATAATTGGACAACTGTCTCAGCCAATCAGAGCGCGTGAAACAACCAAACAATCTTGTTACACAGCGTGTAGTTATTGCTGTGTGTGGCATTTTGAATCAACGTTTTCGCACGGTTCTACTCAGGAATTTGAACGTTTTTTGGGCAGTTATTTGGTCAATTTTTACTTGTTTTGTGTCTCAGAAAACGGATAAATGTTATGGAAGTTGATATGTATCTTAAATTCCAGAGTTTGAGTGCCGAAGATGGATAAATAGCGTCAAAATTCTTGTGATACAGTTCGAAGGTCATTGGAAAACCCATTACTAGTGTACTGGATAGCATTCTGTTATTTCCGTCAAGTTTTCACGAATTAAAACATTTTTGTGAACCTGGATACTTTAAGTTTATGTTTACAAAGAAGTTGGGTTTATGAGTGACAGAATGTATCCTAACAGGCTCCCGGTATGTATACTTATTGATCAGAAATCCTCGATTGATTTTTCTTTCCTTTGTTCTCGCCGCTACTCAAATTGCCTATTACTGCTCGACGATATTGGCGCGAGTCGCTGTAGATTTCCGTGTAGAAAATTCTGCCATGTGTTTTCACTCTTACTCCAGAATTTTTTGCCATCTTGTTTTTATCATCATCTTGATATTTTGTTTATATAACATAATGTACGTTTTTTGTTTATTTTAGGCTCAACACCAGCCGGGGCAACCCTTTAAATTCACCGTAGCCGAGTCATGTGATCGGATAAAAGAGGAGTTTAGCTTTCTACAGGCGCAATATCACAGGTGTCTATTATTACCCCACCTTAAAATTGTCATTCTCTCCATTTTTCCTTTCTTCTTACACTCCACCCATTGGTTCTGCATGCAACCACTTAATTTTGCCGTATATACTCGTTTATTGAATGTATCTCTGTGGTGTATGGATGTTACTAGAATCAATAATTGTTGTGAGTCCAAGTGAAAAGGGACCAGTTGTCACTGAGCTGAGGGTCAGAGGGCAGAAAAGGTACCTTATTACATGCTAAAAGTGTGGCTCCAGGTCAGCTGCATAGTCTGGTCTGTCTGATGGTTCCTGTTTATAGCAGGACTGTAGACTGGACTCAAAACTCATGGTAATAAGAGGGGATATTAGGGAAATATTTTTCTTCTCCACAAAAACATATGTTGTGAGTACTCATTAGAAAAACATATGTTGTGAGTACTCATTAGAAGTCCATCGGTGACTTATGAGAAAGAAGAAAAATATGAAGAACTTTTGGTTGAAAAAAAGTGCCTTATCTGTTGCTATGATTAGTATATTGAAAACAGGCATTTTATTAGTATTTTCAGCAAAATATTTTAACCCTTGTACTGCTGAACCTGGAGATAACCTGCCTTTGCAAACAGTATAGATCCAGATCAGTTGGCTTCTTCCGAAGCCAACTGATGTGGATCTGCACTGTTTGCCATTAAGTATGTGAATTGTATCAACAATCTGGTTGAAATAATCCAGTTGGCTGAAAATTAGAAGTGGGCGTGGCGTCTTAATTTATTCAGCATGACATGGGTTAATGACATGCAGCAGTTTGTTTTACCATATTTACTCTACAATACTGAATAATCTTAATATTATAGATGGATAGTTCCAGGATAGGCAGTTTCAACTAAAGGTGCATATATTAACATATTCTTCTTCTCTACAAAAACACTTGGAAAACACACTTCTAATAAGTTTCTACATGTTCTTGTAATAGGTACGTTTAATATACATATTCACGAAGAAATAAAAAAAAAGATATATAACTGAATACCCTTCTTATCTAGAGATGTATGGAAGCTTTTTAGTATATATCTTACATAGCTCTTGATACTTGGCATTTTTTTCCAACCAAAAAGTATATTTTTCTTATTTCTCCACGAAAACATGTTGTGGGTACTCATTAGAAGCGCCTCGGTGAGGCGCTTCTAATGATTACCCACAATATATGTTTATGTTGAGAAATAAGAAAACTATTCACCTGATACCCACTCTTATCAAGACCTATGGGTTGTACAATTTTTCTCCAGATTAACAACATACACTCTGACCAGACTGTACACAACTAACACCCTGACCAGACTCTGCAGACTGAGATTGAGATTTACTTATCTGCAGACAAGACTTTTTTCAACCAGTATGTCGTGATACTTTTTCAATTTTTCCGAAAGAATAAATTTGTATATGTAAATGTTATGAGAGGAATCACTTTGCATAACATACATTTTACAATTTTTATTATTTTTAAGAAAGGAAACATTATGATAAATACTTTTATTTAACTTTAGCCCATTTATGCCGAGTGGATTCTTCTACCGTATCTCTTTGGATCGGTCCATTTCCAGTAAAAGGGGTGTCTGATTAGTTTTCACTATTTCCTTCTTGTACAGAAATGCCTGTACTTATTGCAAACAGTGTAGACCCTGATCAGATGCCCATTTATAGGACGCTAGGCACAAATGGGTTAAGCAATGCATGCTCATGTGTTGTATACAATGATACAGAAACAAATACAAATGCAAATGGGTTCATTGGCATCAAACACATACCACTAAATAATACGAAAGGAAACATTACGAGCAGTTGGATTAGGCTAATAGCACATACATGGTCAGCCATTTTGCATAGCTCTGCATAAGGTGCTTTTTCAACCAAAAATTAACCCTTGTCCTGCTGAACCCGGATATACCATGCCTTTGCAAACAGTATAGATCCAGATCAGTTGGCTTCTGAAGAAGCCAACTGATCTGGATCTGCACTGTTTGCCATTTAGTATGTGAATTTGTATCAACACTCTGGATTAAGTAATCTGATTAGCTGAAAATTAGAAATGGGCATGGCATCTTAATTTATTTAGCAGGACAAGGGTTAATGGTATTTCTTATTTCTCTACAAAAAATGTTGTGGTACTCATGAGAATCACCTCATTGAGGGGCAAATTGTTCAAATCATTCAGATCAGAAATCCAAGATGGCTGCCATTTTGCGCTTCTTCTCCTGAAGTTCTGAAAGGCCAATTGACTTGAAACCTGGTAGAATGTATAAGGGCGACTTGCAGATCAAGAATAGCTAAAGATGTTCCAATCAGAAATCCAAGATCATGTCACTGTGGCCACCATCTTGAAAATCTGTTTTTGTGCTTCTCCTCAATGGAAAGGCCAATTAAATTGACTCAAAACGTATATACAGTCAAACCTCTATAAGAGTGCCACCTTTGGGAGTGGACTAAACTGGCTGTTATATAAAGGTGGCTGTCTTATCAAAGTTAAGTCAAAATTGCCACCATGGAAGTAAAGGTCAACACACCAGAGTCTGGCAGGTATCTAGTACCCGCACGTTAATCAAAAATCCGATGATGTTGATGAAGGCGGCCATATTAACATTTTTCTCATGAAAGGAAAGCCTCTTAACTCGAAACTTGGTAGGAAGCATCTGGGCAATTAGTAGATCAAAAAGAGCTAAAATCATTCTGATAGGAAATCCAAGATGGCTGGCACAGTGGCCACCTTGAAAAATCTACATTAAACTTCTTCTTGAACCAAAATGTCAACTGAGTTTAAACTTGGTAGGAAGTATCAGGGTGACTTGTAGAAAAAAAAATAGCTAAAATTGTTCTGATGGGAAATCCAAGATGGCTGCCACAGTTGCCATTTTGAAAATCTATTTTTTACTCCTGAATGGAAAGGCCAACTGACTCCAAACTTGAAAGGAAGTATCGGGAGACTTGCAGATCAAAAACAGCTAAAATGGTTCCTATCGGAAATCCAAGCTGGTCACCATAGACGCCATATTAAAAATCTATCTTGAACCAAAAGGCCAACTGACTTGAAACTTTATTGGGGGTATCGAGGGTGCTTGTAGATCAAAAGTAGCTCAAATTATTCTGATTGGAAATCCAAGATGGCCACCATGGCTGCCATCTTGAAAATATAAATTGAACTACTTCTTTTGAATCGAAAGACAAACTGACTCAAAACTTATCTGTTAATCAGGTGAGCGATACAGGGCAGTCTTGGCCCTCTTGTCTGGAACTATGGCAGTTGGATTAGGCTGAGGGGGTGGTCGGGTGGTGCGAAGGTGCTGTGTATCTTACATCACTGGGGCGTCCAACTGATATTGGCTTACAGTTGGGCAAGGCCTGCTATCCTTGTAGTGGGTAAGGGTAGAGGGGGAATGTTTTTATTTCTTCTGTTTCTTCACTTTCATTCCTGTTCCTCTTTCTTCCCTGTCCCTCTCTTTCATCTCCTCTACTCTCTCTTCTATCTCTTTTCTCCCTTTCTCTGGGAGACGACACAAAATGACCCTCAAGGGTTGACGTGTCGTTAAACCCCAACACAATCAATCAATCATGGATTAGGCTGATAGCATGTACATGGTCAGACTAGGTCAGTCTGTTTTCAGAGAAGAGACTGTCAAAAAACACATTGCCACATTTAATTATTGTAGGGGTTCATGTTCTAAGGAATTACCTGATACTAATTCTTATCTAGACTTATGATGAAATTGTTCTGACTGCTGGACATGTCAGAGTCTGGTATATAATCAACAAATTCAACATGTTTAACGTTTAACATATATTGAAATGATTTAAATAAATTTAGCTGATTGTGGAAAAGTTTTCTGATAAAGCTGAGATGGGCACATCCAGACATGCCCACAAACCATGCAGACATGCCTAAAAGAAAGCATTAAATGTTGCTTCATACACTACCAACTCCTGAAAGCTGTATGTATGTAGTCCAATGTCTCTCACATCCACTTGTTCCCTGACACAATTCAGTGTCACAGGCCTGTTTACTTTTCCTTGATGTCTTAGTCCTACTGGTTTGCTACAAACCCACTGATCATTTTTTTGCCAATGTCCCTGACCTACTTACTGTTGCTTGGGACATGCTGTGTCGCTGACCTATTACTGTGCCTTGTTACATTTGTCCAGTATCCCTGACCACCTTATACTTCCTTGACACAAGTCCTGTGTGACTGACCTATTTATTATGTCTTGACACTTATGCCCCTTCACTAACTAACTGACCTTGAAAATGTAGTCCAATACTCAAGGTCAGCTTGTGTTCCTTAATGGCCTGTGCAGTGATTTATTTATAGTTTTATACCTATGTGTCCCAGGACTCGCTTGGGCTATATAAAGTGAGTCCTACTAGAAAATCATTGCGTCCATTACATAATTTTCCATTATAACTGTGAGTCCTGGGACTGGGTGAGATCTAAAATGTGAGTCCCAAAGCAAAAACTGTGAGTACAGGACTCGGGATGCGCAGGTAAAAAAAATCACTGGCAGTGTCTTTGTCACTGATCAGTTAACAGTGCCTTGTTATTGTAGTCCAATAGCTTTGATCCACTTTTGTTCCTTGACACAATTCCTGTGTCATGGACACATTCTCTGTACTGTAGTCTAATGTCCCTGGCCCACTTCTCATTTCTTCCTTGACACAAATCCTGTGTCACTGACCCATATACTGTGCTTTGTCCTGTGTCGCTGGCTCATTTACCATGCATTGACACTGTAGTTCCATGTTCTTGACCAACTGACTTTAAATTGTTATGATCCTGTGTCACTGACCTATATACTATGCCTTGTCCTGTATCACTTACTCATTTACTGTGCCTTGACATTGTACATGTAGTTCCATGTCCCTGACCAACTTGCTATATCCTGACAGAAGTCCTGTGTTACTGACCCATTTACTGTGCCTCAGTACCCTATACCACTTACTCATTTACGTTGCCTTGACATTGTAATTCTATGCCCCTGACCAACTTACTATATCTTGACAGAAGTCCTGTGTCACTGATCGTTTATTGTGCCTTGCCCTATGCCTTACTCATTTACTGTGCCATAAAATTGTAGTTCCATGTCCCTGACCAACTTATTGTTCTCCTCGAAACAAGTCACTAACCCATGAGTCACTAATCCATGATGCTGTTGTTCCATGTCCCTGACCAACTAACCATTCCTTGAGATGTCCAGTATCACTGACCCATTTACTGTGCCTTGACTCTGTAGTTCCATGTCCCTGACCAATTTACCATTCCTTGAGACAAGTCCAGTATCACTGACCCATTTACTGTGCCTTGACTCTGTTGTTCCATATCCCTGACCAACTTACTGTTCCTTGACACATATCCTGTGTCACTATCCCATTTACTGTACATTGACACTATAGTTCATGTCCCTGATCAACTTGCTGTTCCTTGGTACAAGTCCTGTGTCACTGACCCATTTACTGTAGTTCCTTGTCCCTGACCAACTTACTGTCCCTTGACAGATTTCCTGTGTCACTGACCCATATACTGTGCCTTGACACTGTAGTTCATGTCACTGACCAACTTGCTGTTCCTTGGTACAAGTTCTGTGTCACTGACCCATTTACTGTGCCTAACCAACTTACTGTTCCTTGGCATATGTCTTTTGTCATTGACACATTTTCTGTGCCTTGACACTAGTTCCATGTCCCTGACCAACTTGTCATTCCATGGGACAAGTCCTGTGTCACTGACCCATTTACTGTCCCTAAACACTGTAGTTCCTTGTCCCTGACCAACTTACTGTCCCTTGGGATAAATCTTTTGTCACTGACCCATTCTCTGTGCCTTGACACTAGTTCCATGTCCCTGACCAACTTGTCATTCCTTGGTACAAGTCCTGTGTCACTGACCCATTTACATGTACCTTGTCTTTACTCTGTAGTTCCATATCGGGGGTGGTTGGGTGAGGCAAAGGTATAGTATCTTAGGTCACTTGGGCATCCAGCTTAGATTGGCAGTTGGGCAAGGCCTGTTATTCTTGCAGTAGGTAAGGGTAGAGAGGGAATGTTTTTATTACTTCCTCTTTCTTCACTTTCATTCATTTTCCTCTTTCTCCCCTGTCCCCCTCTTTCATTTCCTCTGCTATCTCTTCTATCTCTCTTCACCCTTTCTCTTGGAGACAACAAGGGTTCATGTGTCATTAAACCCCAACACAATCAATCAAAGTTCCATGTCCCTGACCAACTTACTGTTTCTTGACACATATCCTGTGTCACTGACCCATTTACTGTGTCTTGACACTAGTTCCCTGACCATCTTGTCATTCCTTGATTATACAAGTCCTGTGTCACTGACCCATTTACTGTGCCTTGACACTGTAGTTCCATGTCCCCATTCCTTGACACATGTCCAGTCGTTGACCCATTTACTGCGCCTTGACTTTAGTTCTATGTCCCTGACAAACTTACTGTTTCTTGACACATGTCCAGTGTCACTGACCCATATACTGTGCCTTGACACTGTAGTTCATGTCACTGACCAACTTGCTGTTCCTTGGTACAAGTTCTGTGTCACTGACCCATTTACTGTGCCTAACCAACTTACTGTTCCTTGGCATATGTCTTTTGTCATTGACACATTTTCTGTGCCTTGACACTAGTTCTGTGTCCCTGACCAACTTGTCATTCCTTGGGACAAGTCCTGTGTCACTGACCCATTTACTGTCCCTAAACACTGTAGTTCCTTGTCCCTGACCAACTTACTGTCCCTTGGGATAAATCTTTTGTCACTGACCCATTCTCTGTGCCTTGACACTAGTTCCATGTCCCTGACCAACTTGTCATTCCTTGATACAAGTCCTGTGTCACTGACCCATTTACATGTACCTTGTCTTTACTCTGTAGGTCCATATCGGGGGTGGTTGGGTGAGGCAAAGGTATAGTATCTTAGGTCACTTGGGCATCCAGCTTAGATTGGCAGTTGGGCAAGGCCTGTTATTCTTGCAGCAGGTAAGGGTAGAGAGGGAATGTTTTTATTACTTCCTCTTTCTTCACTTTCATTCATTTTCCTCTTTCTCCCCTGTCCCCCTCTTTCATTTCCTCTACTATCTCTTCTATCTCTCTTCACCCTTTCTCTTGGAGACAACAAGGGTTCATGAGTCATTAAACCCCAACACAATCAATCAAAGTTCCATGTCCCTGACCAACTTACTGTTTCTTGACACATGTCCTGTGTCACTGACCCATTTACTCTGTCTTGACACTAGTTCCCTGACCATCTTGTCATTCCTTGATTATACAAGTCCTGTGTCACTGACCCATTTACTGTGCCTTGACACTGTAGTTCCATGTCCCCATTCCTTGACACATGTCCAGTCATTGACCCATTTACTGCGCCTTGACTTTAGTTCTATGTCCCTGACAAACTTACTGTTTCTTGACACATGTCCAGTGTCACTGACCCATTTACCATGCATTGACTTTGTAGTTCCATGTCCCTGACCAACTTACTGTTTCTTAACACATGTCCAGTGTCACTTTACTATTTACTATGCCTTGACTTTGTAGTTACAAGTCCCTGACCAACTTACTGTTTCTTGACACATGTCCAGTGTCACTGACCTATTTACTGTGCCTTGACACTGTAGCTCCATGTCCTCATTCCATGACTCATGTCCAGTGTCACTGACCCATTTACTGTGCCTTGACATTATAGTTCCATGTCCCTGACCAACTTACTGTTTCTTGGCATATGTCCTGTGTCACTGACCTATTTATTGTGCCTTGACACTAGTTCCATGTCCCTGACCAATTTATCATTCCTTGATACAAGTCCTGTGTCACTGACCCATTTACCATGCCTTGACATTGTAGTTCCATTTCCCCAACCAACTTACTGTTCCTTGATACATGTCTTTTGTCACTGACCCATTTACTGTGCCTTGACACTAGTTTCATGTCCCTGACTGACTTATCTTTCTTTGATACAAGGCCTGTGTCACTGACCCATTTACTGTGCCTTGACACTGTAGTTCCATGTCCCTGACCAACTTACATTTCCTTGACACAGGTCCTGTGTCACTGACCTATTAATATGCCTTGACTTTGTAGTTCCACGTCCCTGACAAACTTACTGTTTCTTGATACATGTCCAACGTCACTGACCTATTTACTGTACCTTGACACTAGTTCCATGTCCCTGATCAACTTTGTCATTCCTTGATACAAATCCCTGTGTCACTGACCCGTTTACTGTGCCTTGACACAGTAGTTCCATGTCCCCGACCAAATTACTGTTCCTTGGCACATGTTTTGAGTCACTGACCCATTTACTGTGCTTTGACACTTAAGTTTCATGTCCCTGACCAACTTGTCATACCTTGTTCCACATCCCTGACCAACTTACTGTTTCTTGACACATGTCCAGTGTCACGGACCTTATTTACTATGCCTTGACACTAGTTCCATGTCCACTGACCAACTTTGTCATTCCTTGATACAAATCTTGTGTCACTGACCCATTTACTATGCCTTGACACTAGTTCCATGTCCCCAACCAAATTACTGTTCCTTGGCACATGTCTTATGTCACTGACCCATTTACTGTGCCTGGACACTAGTTCCATGTCCCTGAACAATTTGTCATACCTTGATAAAAGTCCTGTTTCACTGACTCATTTACTGTGCCTTGACACTGTAGTTCCATTTCCCTTTAGCAACTTACTGTTCCTTGACATATTTCCTGTGTCACTGACCTATTTACTCTACCTGGACACTAGTGCTTCTAATGAGTACCCACGTTATCGCATGAGGAGTCAAGTTGCTTCTAATGAGTACCCACAACATTTTTTCATGCGAGTCAAAGTGCTTGTGAGTACCCACAACATATTTTTACAGACAGAAATGAGAAAAAAGTGTCAATGGTTTGTGGTTGAAACAAATGCCTTTTCTGGAGATATGTGAGCATATTCCAATTTAATAAGATATATATATTAATTAACCCTTGTCCTGCTGAACCTGGATATACCCTGTCTTTGCAAACAGTGTAGATCCAGATCAGTTGGCAACTGATCTGGATCTGCACTGTTTGTCATTAAGTATGTGAGTTTGTATTGACAACCTGGATCAAGTAATCTGATTGGCTGAAAATTAGAAGTGGGTGTGGCATCTTAATTTATTCAGCAGGACAAGGGTTAATAAAATATAAAAATAATATACAAAGATCCTGATCAGAATGTATATGCAAACTCGTTTGTATTGGACATGTTAAATTATTGTTTGCTTCATTCATGCCATAAGCTGTGGATTAAAATCTGTGAGATAAGGCAAAATACTAAGGGAGATTTGACAAAATTCTGTGAGATTTTCTTATACATCACTTTGGTGTTCCCATAATATAGTCTTAAGTCTTCTTTTTTCATGTGAGAAGCTTGTGAAAACCACAACAGTATGTGATTTATGTTTATTTCTTCATAAAATCTGTTGTAAAATGGTCTGAAAATTCTGTGAGATTAGAATTTTTTATGGGAATTGCTTTCCAGATGGGCCAAATTCTGTGAGATTTTATCTCACAGTGTGAGATATGGCATGTATGCTGCTTGCATTTGGCTTGGGGTTGCTACAGTACATATATACATGTATTTTGTTTTATCAATGGCTTGTTTGCCCAGTTCATCAGATTAGATCAACACAGATAAAGCTATATTAGTTGGACTAATTGATATGAATATTTCATTAAATATGCATTCCTGCACTCCAGATAAAAATGTTCGTATTTCTTTGGCAAAAAGTGTTGGTGTGTGTCTTTTTAACCCTTGTCATGCTGAATAAATTAAGATGCCATACCCATTGCTAATTTTCATCCAATCAGATTACTTGATCCGGGTTCTTGATACAAATTCAAATACTGAATGGCAAACAGTGCAGATCCATATCAGAAGCCAACTGATCTGGATCTACACTGTTTGCAAAGGCAGGGCATACCCGGGTTCAGCAGGACAAGGGTTAAGCACCCAGATTATAGGCAGTCGTAAGTTTCTGGAGAAAGAGTGTACAAATACTGGTCACCCACTTAGAGGACTAAGCCTGCCCAGGAAAAGTGTGGGACTTAGTAACGCCTGCCCAGGAAAAGTGTGGTTCGGTAAACTGACCGGCTCAACATGACCCTAATAGTGTCCATTTAACTCCAGTCCAACCAACCAGCCAAACAAAAAACCTATACTTACACTATGGGGACATACATGTATAGTTGTCCTACGATCCATGCATGTGTCTGTCTGTCCATCTTTGTCAGTTGTTTGTACACTTTATGTGTCCAGCTCATAAATTTCTTGTGTGTGGAGGGATAATTTAAAATAGTATAACTTCATACAAATGTACCCAAGGTCAAAGACATTGCCGCAATACCTGGCTTACTACCTAGAAGGTCAAGGTCGCATAATTTTTGTTTGAATAATCATGCTGCTATATTACATAAATTAAAGCATGATATATTTCCAGATAAGGCACTTTCTCCAACTGAAAAGGACTGATTTTTTTCTTGTTTCTTTTGGAAACATATGTCGTGGGTACTCATTAGAAGCGCCTCACTGATGTTTTCATAGAGAAATAAGAAAAATATTATGCGGATACTCCCTTCTTATCTGGAGCTATGACATGAAGTGAAATAAATCAAATATAAATTTCAACTTTTCATTGTGCTTGGCATTTATCTGTGAGTGCAATAAGATTTCCAGGTCCCATAGTGGCTAATACTCAGTTGATTGGCTGTAAATACAGAAATGTCATTATGTCCATGTTTGATTTATTGTTCACACTTGATTGTTTCACTGTGACAGAAGACATTAAGTCGTTATACTAGTAGATCAAAACACTTGTCATTTAAGTCATCTACTTGTGATAAAGTCACTCATTACGCCAGGTAAATTATTATTTGGGAAATATTGATGTTTTAGTTTCTTATTTCTCCATGAAAATGACAATTTTGCAGCTCCAGATAACTCTTCAGTGCCATAGCTCCAGATAAGGGGAGAAAACTCATGAGACGTTTTCAGTGTCTAGCAACAAGATCTGGTTTAGTATAAAAAAAACAAAACAAATATTAACCCTTGTCATGCAGCATGATGCTGAATAAATTAAGATGCCATGCCCACTTCTAATTGTTAGCCGGTCAGATTGTACTTGATCCAGGTTGTTGATACAAATTCAAATACTGAATGGCAAACAGTGCAGAGCCAGATCAGTTGGCTTCTGAAGAAGCCAACTGATTTGGTCTACACTGTTTGCTAAGGCAGGGTATATCTGGGTTCAGCAGGACAAGGGTTATCATAACTCTAGATACACATGTAAGACCGGCACAGTGGCTCAGTGATAGAGTGTCCGCTTTGTGGCCAGGAGGTTGCGGGTTCAATCCCTGGCCGGGTCATACCAAATGGCACTAGCTGCTCTTTCTCTTGGCGCTCAGCATTTAAAGTAGAGCTAGAACTGGTCAGCTCAGTGTCAGTGTAATGTGACTGGGTGGAATATCATGTCAAAGTGTCTGGGGTGTGATATTTCTGTGCGGCAGCACTCTAAAAGTGAGCATTGAACTCCCTACCACATCCAGACACCATCCCGATATGACTGAAAGAGGTTGATAGTGACGTTAAGCCCAAATAAAACAAACAAACACATGTAAGAGGAGCATTCAGAAAATGTAGGGAAAATTCAGTAATTTTTTGGTTGGACAGAAAAAAATACCAAATATAGTTTGACCATATACATTGTAAGGAAGGCAAATAACCAGTTTTAGAAAGACCAGCAAGTAATTGCCCTTTTTTGCAATTGACTTGCTTTCTGTGCTTTTGGTAAAATGAGGTTTAATGAACTCGGGCTTTTTACTTTCAAATTATTTTAATTCGTAATTTTCAGTAAAACTGAAGAAAATGAATGAAGTTGGGAACACTGGCTGTTGTCTGTAGGGACAGCAGATATTAAGCCATTCTATTACTCTGCTCAGCCATTATGATTGGAGGGAGACTGGTGCCAGATTACAAAGGACTAAGCATTATATAACATATTGAATGAAGAGCCCTGTTGAATATAATGAGAAATTATATTAAAGACATTGGTTAAATAGCTTGGCAAGTCTCCAGACCTGGAGTAATACAGTCATTCTTGTAACAAATCACTATATAACTTGATAGGTGTATAACCTCAGGAAAACTATGCTCTAAGACAGAGCTTAAGATAAGATGTTTTGTTTTTTTTTTCAGTAAAAAAGTACACATCAACCTCTTTATAACATGGTTCATTAGAACACGGTTTTGGATGGATCCCAAAAATGTATAGATTATATAGAAAAATGACCATAAATGGTCATTTTTCTGTATAATCTTTACATTTTTGTTTGTTTGTTTGTTTAGAGTCATTGAAAAATCTTGGTAAATATAAGGTATTTGACAAAGTAAATTCCCTTCCCTGTCGGACAACCTGAGAACTAACAGCAAATGGGCCTTGTTTCTGGAGGTCCTGAGATGTTCTCAAATTGGCCGACCCACTAAAAGCACATGTTTACATGATCTGCATGCCAAGAGTTATGGATCATCTCAGACCACAATAGGTTGCCTGCCGCAGAATAAAATCGTGACTGTCTTTCTCTAAAACTTGAGAAACATCATGACTTAAAACAATACAGAGTGATTCAGTTCATTTGTTTTTGCTAATCGTGAAGGATTAGAAGTTCTTAATGAGCCATGGTTCAAGTGGACATTTAAACAGTATTTACAGTTACTTTTAATAGATCAAGGATGTGAAAAGACTGCCACACCAGTGTTACCCTGTTTATCCTAAATGTATGGACACCTGAACTCTTACCCATACATAGCTCAATATAAGAGGGGGTAGCCACATATTATGTTTTCTTATTTCTGCAAGAAAGCATACATTGTTGCTACTCGTAAGAAGCACGTCACCGAGGTGCTTCTAATTAGTATCCACAATGTATGTTTTCATGCAGTAATTTGATACAGCTGACATGTTAGTAAACCATATTGAAACGGGTGGTGGGGGGTGGGGGTGCGTATTTGTGATGATTGAAGGCTGTAAAATAGCACACAGAACTAGGTCAGGGTTGCAGCCTGTTTAACAGAGAAAATCTGGTATATGCATAGCTCCAGATAAGAGGGGGTACAGGCTAAATATTTTTCTTACTTCTCCCAGAAAACTTATATTGTGGGTGACCACTGGAAGTGCCCCGGCAAGGTGCTTCTAAATGAGTATCAAAAACATAATTTTATGTTTTTGTAGAGAAATAAGAAAAATGAGCCAGCGCCTGACAAAACCTTCAAAATGGCATCCACCCAGTCTGATCAGTCTTAGCTGTCTGCATGAAGAAAGCTTGTGTCCTTAGTTACTCATTGAGTACACAGCAAAGACTGATCAGACTGGGCAGATGCCAGGCTGATCTGAGTCTTCGCCGGACGCACATGCCATTTTTGAAGGTTGTGTCATGCGCTGGCTCAAATATCAGTACTTTTTAGTTTAACCCTTGTCCTGCTGGACCAGGATATACCCTGCCTTTGCAAACAGTGTAGATCCGACTGATCTGGATCAGCACTGTTTGTCAACTAGAATGTGTATTTGTATGAGCAACCTGGATCAAGTAATCTGATTGGCTGAAAATTAGAAGTGGGTGTGGCATCTTAATTTATTCAGCAGGACAAGGGTTAAAAAAGGGCCTTATCTAGAGCTATGGCATTTATTTCAATTTTGGTTTTGCATAACATCACAACTTATCTTCTTTTCATGAATTTTTCAGTTTAAAAATGGAATGTGAGAAACTAGCTCAGGAGAAAACAGAAATGCAGCGGCACTATGTGATGGTAGGTGTAAAATTTTTATTATAATCAGCATTTTGTCCTTGTCATCACTTTTTCATTTTATTGCCATTTTCTTAGTACAATGATTGACCATTAAATTTACCAGAGTCTTTACCTTCCTGACATGCTACATGTGTACTATTCAGTTTTTGTCACATCTACTTTCCGGTGTCATTTTTCTGGTGTCATTGTTGCAGTTGGCATCAACAATCTTAAGTCTTTGAGTTTAGCTCCGTGTCTGAAACACCACTTGAGGCTTATAGGCAAATGATTCATACACACTCCGGCCATGATGCTGATATCTTTCTTATTTCTCCATGAAAGCTCAGCCAGCATTCAGGGCCCAGTTGTTCAAAGCGTCATTAGCTTAATGAGCTCGTTAAGGGTCATCTCGTTAACTGTTTTAGCAGATTCAATACACAGTATTCTGATATTTTTTGCTGAAAAAATGTGAGTAGCTTTCGCACTGCAAAAGCTACTCACATTTTTTCAGCAAAAAAATTCAGCGTATTTGCGTATCCCTCTATGTAAATTTTAATGAATCGTTAACTAATGACATCGTTAGTTTTGAACAACTGGGTCCTGGTGTGCAACAGATCCTGAGTTTGATTATCTATCATTTACTATCGATAGCTCAGAGCTTCCACTCTGCAATCCCTCTCTCCATTGCAGATCTGTCTGATCATTGCCACATGGCGAGACGCTTCTAATGAGTACCCACAACATATGTTTTTGTGGAGAAATAAGAAAAATAATATGTGGATACCCCCTTTTATCTGTAGCTATGGACTCCCCAGCAATCAAACACAGGATCTATCGCACACCAGAATGTTGGCTGAGCTTCAGGGTCATATTGCACGTGGCAATGATCTGACAGATCTGCAATGTCAGGCCGCAAGACATTGTCACCACCAGATCCAATGAGCTACTTGCGTGGCTTGGCATTGAGGATCTGGACCTCATTCTGAAGGAGAGAAGGCTCCGCTGGTATGGACATGTGGAATGCTCCAGTGGTGCAGTCAAGACAGCCATTGACCTACAGGTTGATGGAAAGCGTGGCCTGGGAGGCTAGAGATGAGGTGGAAGCAGCTGACAGAAAGGGATTGCAGAGAGTGGAAGCTCTGGGCTATCGACCCTCATGATAGACATACTTGGAGATCTGGTGTGAGATCTGCCTTGCGGGCAGCAAGCCAGCAACCTGGAAAGGAGCCCACTGATGTGGATGTTGCCCCTGTACCTTCATGTTGATCAAAAATCCGATGATGATGATGATGATGTGGCAATTTTCGTTTAGCTTAATTAGATTCATCCCCAAATCTGATTCAAACCCTGCCCTAAACTGACATTGCAGTCCCCCCCTTTACTGCTCGCAGCTCGAGGACAGACCCAAACTGAGTTACAAAATGTAACAGGGTAGACAAAAAGGAAATTTGCCCGACTGATACTGCATTTTTTTTTTTTTTTTTTTTTTGTGTTGAGGTTTTACGGCCCAGTCAACCCAATGGGGTCATGTTGAGCGCGGTCAGTTTACCTAACCACACGTTTACTGGGCAAGCTTAGTCCTCTAAGCGGTTAACCAGTACTGTGCACATTCTTTCGCCAGAAACTGACAACTGCCCTTCTTGAATCAGCGGAAGGGAGAGAATGACCGTAGAAAATATTTCATGATCAATCTCCACGAAAGAATGTTGCCGACCTTGGCGGGGGTTGAACCCGCGACCTCCTGGTCTCCAGTCGGACGGCGCATCCACCCGAGCCACCGAGGCCGGCATTTGAGGATCTCTCACACATTGAAATGCCGTCTACTGAGTCACATGGTTAGCTTATAGCAATGTTATAAGCTATATAGCAGTATAAATCAGTTGCACTACCAGTCTGTTGATCTGCACGTTGCCCTGGGTTTGAGTCCCAGTTGGACCAGGAGCTTTTTACTCCCTGTGATATTTGATTGCTAAGTGTGGGCTGTACTCAGACTGCAAGAAGCAAAAGGACTGCATTGCCAGTGCCGGCATAGCTAAAAGCAACTTAAGATGTGTCTAATTAATTAGGGAGGAAATTGTAACAGACCTACCATGTGCCTAGATAGCATGGCATGTGTGGTGAACTGGTTTCAAGTTTTCAGTTGTAAATAGATTTACATTGTAGTTGTCATTAGCTCACCTGAGCAGGAAATGTTCAAGGTGAGCTGTTGTGATGTCAGTTGTGTCCGTCGTGCGTTGTCCGTCATGCAGCATAACAATTTGCTTTAAAAGCCTACTCCTCCTACACCCATGGGCCAATTGACATTTTAATCATAAGCAAATTAACTACCTATTTATATCTGTGTGAGGTGTCAGGCAGAAATCTTTGGCAGACAAATTTCTTGAAGGTCCTTATTTCGACAACAAAACACCACATCAGGTTAGCCATCTTGATTGCAATAGATGAGGTGATAACATCACTGGGGCGTCCAACTGATATTGGCTTACAGTTGGGCAAGGCCTGCTATCCTTGTAGTGGGTAAGGGTAGAGGGGGAATGTTTTTATTTCTTCTGTTTCTTCACTTTCATTCCTGTTCCTCTTTCTTCCCTGTCCCTCTCTTTCAGGGGGTGGTCGGGTGGTGCGAAGGTGCTGTGTATCTTACATCACTGGGGCGTCCAACTGATATTGGCTTACAGTTGGGCAAGGCCTGCTATCCTTGTAGTGGGTAAGGGTAGAGGGGGAATGTTTTTATTTCTTCTGTTTCTTCACTTTCATTCCTGTTCCTCTTTCTTCCCTGTCCCTCTCTTTCATCTCCTCTACTCTCTCTTCTATCTCTTTTCTCCCTTTCTCTGGGAGACGACACAAAATGACCCTCAAGGGTTGACGTGTCGTTAAACCCCAACACAATAACAATAAACTGGCCAATCACATCACAGAATGAATGGTGTGAATAATATCTGATCAATATCTGATGACATCATTGATTTTGGTCATGTGATAATTATCAGTCTTTTGCATGCAGCATGAATGCAGTATGATAGTAAACCTGCAGAATTGCCAAAGTGTTAGCAGTATGACGGAAGCATGAACTTGCAGCATACTATCAGTATTATGCTGGTTATGCAGCAGGATATGATACAATCAGAGTCATTGCAGTAGATTTTCAGCTACATTTGCAGTATGGTTGCAGTATATACTGCGGTGCAGCATAGAGTATGCCCTAGCATTTGACCTGCTTCTTGGGAACACATTTGAAGATATGTGACAGCCATGTCATCACATACAAGTCGGGAAACATAGCCACTCAGATAGACTTCATCCTTTTCCATAGGACCATATGCAAACTTGTCACAGATGTAAAAGTGATCCCTGGCAAGGAAGTAGCTTTGCAACATCAGCTTCTTGTATGCGACATGAGGATTGATGTGCCACCAAAATCCAAATGCAAGTTACCCCTTGCCTCAAAGTTTGGTAGCTTAAAGATCCTCAGACAAGCAATCATTTCCAGGAGGCCTTCAACTTGCCTGTGAGCACATCTGCAGGTGTAGCTGATGGGGCCACTGAGGATATCTGGAACAACATCAAGACTGGACTGCTCAAGACAACTGAGGAGGTGTGTGGCACAATTCGGTCACACCGTTGGCGTCGTGAAACCTGGTGGTGGAATGAACACGTGGTAAAGGCCATTGCTGCCAAGCGGAAAGCTTTCCAAGCCTGGAAGGCTGGTAAAGGCACTGGGGCATCATACGATGCAGCCAAACGAAATGCCAGACATGCAGTGCACCATGCTCATCAAGAAGCCAACAAGAAGGTCTACGAGAATATTGACCCCAGGTCTTCAGAAGTCTTGCTAACCAGTTTAGAAGAGAGAATACTGATGTTGTTGGTGACAAACCTGTGAAGAATGATGCAAGAGAGATGTCAATGAGTGAAGACCTGGCTAGAGCACTACAAAGGCTTCTCAACGTTGAGTTTGACTGGGACCCAGACCACCTGTCTTATCAACCGCCAGTGGAAGGCCCGCCCATCCCAATCACCATTGATATGGTTAAGAAGGCTATCCCACAGATGAAGGCTGGCAAAGCACTGGGCCCATCAGGCATATGAGCAGCCGGTGATATGAGCGCCTCCATGATCCGTGACCTCGCAGCTGCAATCATTTGTAATGGCAAGGTACCCTCTGACTGGGAGCAGAGCTTCATTGTCTGCCTCTATAAGGGAAAGGGGAATGCATTGGAAAGGGGCAACTACCGCAGTCTTAAGCTGACAGAGCAGGTTATGAAAATCCTGGAGAGGATTGTGGATGGCGTCATCAGACAGTTGGTGTCAATCGACGATTTCCAGTTTGGCTTCATCCCAGGCAGAGGCACTACAGATGCAATCTTTGTTGTCAGGCAGCTGCAAGAGAAGTATCTAGCTGCCAACAAGAGACGTAGACCTGGAGAAGGCATTTGATCGAGTACCTCGGAAGGTGGGCGCTGAGAAAACTTGGTGTGGAGGAGTGGATTTTGTGACTGGTGCAGGGGATGTATGCAAATGCGCGGAGCTGTGTCCATGTTGGTGAGGGGTACAGTGAAGAGTTTGAAGTGAAGGTGGGTGTTCACCAATGATCAGTACTTAGCCCGCTGCTCTTCATCATTGTGCTTGAAGCTTTATCACGAGAGTTCTGCTCTGGGGTCCCCTGGGAGGACCTCTACGCCGATGACCTTGTTATCATCGCTGAATCGCTTGAGGAATGTGTCAGGAGGCTCTTGACTTAGAAAGAAGCAATGGAGAAGAAAGGACTGAGAGTAAATGCAGGAAAGACAAAGATCATTATCTGCAGTACGGGACTGGACCTCCTGCAGAGTTCAGGCGAGTTTCCATGCACAGTCTGTTGCACTGGAGTGGGCAGCAACAGCATCTTCTGCAATGGCTGCAAGCACTGGGTGCACAAGAAACGCAGTGGGCTCAAGCTCTTGACAAAAGACCCTGACTACAGATGTACATGGTGCCAGGGAACTGCATGCCCCTTGGATGGCAGACCACAGAAGGAGGTCCAGGTCGGACCTGACAAGCTGTAGGTGGTAGCTTCCTTTTGCTACCTAGGAGACATGCTCTCAGCAGCAGGTGGCTGTGAACTTTCAACTACAACACGTGTGAAAACTGCCTGGAAGAAGTTCAAGGATCTGCTACCAGTTCTCTGTTCATGCCACCTCTCTTTCAAAACACGTGGCCGTGTGTACAGCTCTTGTGTGCAGAGGGCAATGCTCCATGCCAGCGAGACTTGGCCACTGACAAAGCCAAACCTCCAGCATCTGCAGCGAAATGACAGGGCAGTGATCAGGCAGATCTGCAATGTCAGGCTGCAAGACATTGTCACCACCAGCTCCAATGAGCTACTTGTGCGGCTTGGCATTGAGGATATGGACCTCATTCTGAAGGAGAGAAGACTCCGATGGTATGGACATGTGGAACGCTCCAATGGTGCAGTCAAGACAGCCTTTGACATACAGGTTGATGGAAAGTGTGGGCCTGGGAGGCCCAAGATGACATGGAAGCAGCTGACAGAGAGGGATTGCAGAGAGTGGAAGCTCTCGGCTATCAACCCTCATGATAGACATACCTGGAGATCCAGTGTGAGATCTGCCATGCATCTTGAAAATCTATTTTTCGCTTTTTCCTGAACCAAAAGGCCAATTGACTTGAAACTTGATAGGAAGTATTTGGGTGAATTGTAGATCAAAAATAGCTAAAATTGTTCCTATTGGAAATCCAAGATGGCTGCTGTGCAGGCAACCATCTTGAAAACTATTGTTTGCTTCTTCTCCTGAACCTAAAGGCCATTGACTTGAAATTTGGCAGGAAGCATTGGGGTGACTTACAGATCAAAAATAGCTTTAACCATTCGGATGGGAAATCCAAGAGGCCGCCATCTTGAAAATCCATTTTTGGCTTCTTGTCCTGAACAGAAAAGCCAATTGACTTGAAACTTGTTAGGAAGCATCGGGGTGGGGTGACTTGTAGATCTAAAATAGCTAAAATTGTTCCGATCAGAAATCTAAGCTAACCACCATGGCTGCCATCTTGAAAATCTATTTTTTGCTTCTCCTGAACCAAAAGGCCAATTGACTTGAAACTCGGTAGGAAGCATTGAGGTGACTTGTACATCAATAATAGCTAAAATTGTCCCAATTGGACAAGATGGCTGCCATGACCACCATCTTTAAAATCTATTTTTTGCTGCTTCTCCTGAAATGAAAGGCCAATTGACTTGAAACTTGGTAGGAGGCATTGTGGTGACTTGTTGCTCAAAAATAGCTAAAATCGTTCTGATCGGAAATCCAAGGTGACAGTCATTGCTGCAATCTTGAAAATTTATTATTTGCTTCTTCTCCTGAATCAAAAGGCCACTTGACTTGGATCTTTTTAGGAAGCATTTGGGTGACTTATAGATGAAAAATAGCTAAAATTGTTCAGATCTGAAATCCAGGATGGCCGCCATGGCCTTCAAAATCTATTTTTCACTTCTTTTCCTGAAATGAAAGTCCAGTTGACTTGAAGTTTGGTAGGAAGCATCAGGGTAACTTGTACATAAAAAAATAGCTAAAATTGTTCCAATGGGAAATTCAATATGGCCACCATGGCTGCCGTCTTGAAAATCTATTTACTGCTTCTTCTCCTGAAATGAAAGGCCAGTTGTCTTGAAACTTGATAGGAAGCATCGGGGTGACCAGTAGATCAAAAATAGCTAAAATGGTTCTGATCGGATAGCAGCCATGGCTCGCAGATCAAAAATAGCTTAGACCTGTTCAATCAAAAATCCAAGTCGATCACCATAGCTGCTGTCTTAGAAATCGTTTTTGGACTTCTTCTCCTGAACTGAAAGGCCAATTTAGTCAAAACTTGGTAGGAAGTATCTGTGTGACTTGTAGATCAAAAATAGCTAAATTTGTTCTGATCAGAAATCCAATATGGCCACCATCTTGAAAATCTGTTATGAACTTTTTCTGAACAGAAAGGCCATTTGACTCGAAAGTTGATAGGAAGTATCAGGGTGACTTGTAGATCAAAAATAGCTAAAAATCATTCTGATCGGAAATCCAAGATGGTCATTTTGAACTTTTTTATCCTGAACCAAAAGGCCAATTGACTGGAAACTTCATTGGAAGTTACTAGATGACTTGTAGATCAAAAGAAGCTAAAATCATTCTGCTTCAAACTCCAGGATGGCTGCCATCTTGAAAATCTATATTGAACGGATGAAGGAAAGAGTTCACAACAGTGCAGAAATAGCAGAAATACAAACATGCCCTCTCCCCTAACCCCTTGCTGGAAGTACAGCAGACCCTTACCACCACCCTCATAGCTCTTGATAAGATGCTTTTTTTTTTCAGTTCAAAAGTACTAATATCTTTCTTATTTCTCCATGAAAACATATGTTGTGGGTACTCATTAGAAGCCCCTCACTGAGGTGCTTCTAATGAGTACCCACAACAAATGTTTTCCTGGAAAAATAAGAAAAATATTTACCTTATACCAACTCTTACCTAGACCTATGCACCCCACCACTGTCGGTACTCAAGAGAGTCCTCTCAATTTCTGTGGCTACTGCAGTTCAACTTTTCTTGGAAATCTTCTCGTAGGCTGTTCTATCAATAAAAAATAGGAGGTTGCATGCGTGATGTATCTGATCAAGGGCTACACTGTTTACCAATGTCCATGTTGAAAAAAGACGAAAATGCATATTGGTGAAACAAAAATCTTATCTGAAAGAATACGTGAAGCCAGCCGTATAAGTACAGAGCCTCAGTAAGGTCTGTTATTGGACATTGAGGATATTTCATGCTGCAGCGGCAATGTTTCTGGAGGCAACAGACATGAAATTGTCCTGTCAGTTAGACTGATAGTATAGAAAGTATATTAGCATGGGTTATCACTGGCTATTGGAGAGGCTAAAAAATCTTCAATATTAAAGTAGCTTGGGAACATACTCTTATTTATAATTACCAGGGCCCAGTTGTTCAAAGCTAACGATGTCGTTAGTTAACAATTCGATTTGTTAAAATTTAAATCAAGTGATGCGCATATATGCTGAAATTTTTTGCTGAAAAAATGTGAGTAGCTTTTGCATTGCAAAAGCTACTCACATTTTTTTCAGCAAAAAATATCATAATATTGTATATTGAATCTGCTAAAACAGTTAACGAAATGACCCTTAACGAGCTAGTTAAGCTAACGATGCTTTGAACAACTGGGCCCAGTGTGGCCACTGGTCAGGGAAAATTCAGGGAATTTTGTTTCTGTTTTTCTTCAAAGCCAGGGAAAAGTCAGGGGCAGGGAATTTTGCAAAATGGTCAGGGAAATTTTTGAATACCAAGAAAGTAAGGGATAAGTCAGGGAATTTCCTAATTTTTGGCCCAAAACTGTTTGGCTGTGCCGAATAATCATCATATATGAACTGCAAATGTTCAGCCGGATCTGGATATGTTTCTTTCGTTTAGCCCTGAAAGTGCAGACATTCTCAGATTTGTTTTGATTTTGTTCAGAGAAAATAGGGCTTGCTAGCCAACAGTTCACATGAAATATCAGCCTTATTTTCATTGGAAAATAAAAGAAATAATAAATTCCAGAATGAAGTATGCTGATGATGTAACAGGCAGTCAGTTTCTCTTACTGTGTGCTAATAAATTAAGGCTTCTCTAAGCTGAGACAAGAGTGTTCACAGTTAACATTTTGTTATGATTATAACACCGCATTTTGTATAAACGCTCTGCATGCTGGGTAAAAATTTCAGCAGATGATGTTTTGAAATGTTATTCTATTTTTTTCCAGAAAACAGGCTTTAATTGACATTTCATGCCAATTGTCTCCTCAGGAGACATTTTTCGTGAAATGTCAGTGCCTGTTTTCTGGGAAAAAGAAGAAAAATATTGTCAATTTGTCATCCACTGAGTTAGCTCAGAGAGTGGTGCCCGTTCAATTCAAATTCAGTAACTACTTGTTTTGTAGAATTGTGGGGATTGGAATTGTCATTTATAGGCAAATTGTAGCGATGACGAACATTATACAAGATCATTGGAGATAAATATGAATAGATATTGATTTTCTAACCTCTCCATTTTAGATGCAATTTTGCCTGGCTGCTGTATATTTCTTTGGCACATCAAACTCCCATTGCTTGCCGTGTGGATTAATTTTCCTACGAGTGTATCGTGTAGGTTCTGTTTTCCTCACGCTATGACGGAAGAATATTCACATTGCCGATTATATTACCAGGCGATGTTTTGTTGGTCGGTAATTTCTCATAAATTGATTTTTTGTGCTTTCATGATATCAGGTAAAAAAGAAAACAATTACAGTGGTAAAACCATCAGTCACTTATTATACGAGCTTGAAAAAAAATATTGAATAACATGTCCAATATTTAAGCTTTTACAGAGCTCCATTATATAGGGGCATTGTTAAGAAGCATTTAATGATAATTCTGGGATAATTTTCTCTAGTTCCCCCAAAAAACAGATACTGTGGGCATTCATTAGCAGCACCTTAGTGGTGGAAAATTAAAAAAAAAGATAATAACCTTGGTTTTTGTAGAGCTACAGTGTAACCAAAAAAAAAAAAAAAATCTGTATACCGTATTCGACCTGATTACTGTACCATGCGCTTAGGTTTTTCATAATTACTGGGAAAACTTGTGGTAAAATATGTATCCACCTATACTAAGAATACATATAAAAAAGATCAGCGAAGGACTTTTGAAATGCTGCTTATGCGATGTGTTTGTGTTTTTCTTCTCTTTATAAAGGCATATGTTGTGGGTACCCATTTGAATTGCATCGACTTGTCGATGCAATTCAAATGGGTAGCCACAACATATGCCTTTTTAAAGAAACAGACAAAAAGTACACTGGCTGTAATCTGAAGACTACGGAATTGCTTGACTATGCGCTTATAGGGGTATGTGTGGTAATTATGTTGAATACGGTATTTAGGTAGTCCTATGTTAAACAGAAGTTTCTATCAATCAAATATTTGCTTATTCAATATAAACTGAAAAGATTCTTCTGTACCATCTCTACCAAAGGGTACGATGACTCATGGCTGGTAAATATTTATTTAAATACTACTTGTGACTAAAGTTCAAATGTTGGCCTGCTCGGGTATCAAAATGCTATCTGGCTTACCTTGTGTTCTCCTTGAAAATTGACAGGTACGCTCAGGTAATCAGATACGGTCTTATCACCATCTAAATCGTTAGTTATGGTCTAACAACCTCATTTAAAGCCACCAGTAGAGTGTGGGTAATTTTAGCGCTTTTTGATTATGTCTTGACTTTCACCCTTCAACGGTTCTGTAATTACAAATTTACATATTGGAAGCCCATGCCCGTTCCCATTAGGGAAAGAAAACTACTGAATATGGTACAGAAAGAGCTAGGCTGCCTGCTTTATTTAACCTTTATCACTCTCAATCTAGTCTCTGATCTCATTCAGCAGACGACAAATTCATGATATTTTCTTCTCTTTTTTTTTTTCAGAAAACAGGATTTGACATTTCATGCAAATTGTCTCCAGTGGAGACAATTTGCATGAAATGTCAAAACCTGTTTTCTGAGAAAAATCAGAAAAAACTCAGTTTGTCATCTGCTGAATTTGAGTTCAGAGAGGAGTAAAGGTTAGACTGAACATCCTCCGGGCAAGTTCAGCTGACAATTTGATTTTTCCCTCAGAAAATAGAGCTAATTGTCAATTTGCATAAAAGGGTCCATCTCGGGGTCTTATATCTGAAACTATCTTATAATGAACAGTCTTACAGCATACTCAATTAAAATTGTCTTTTCTAGAGTCATATCGTGTCAGTCTCTGTACATTTACAGTAGTTACCTTAGATATTTGGACAGACATTGAAGAACCAGATTAGATGTCATAGTACACAATGTCTGATCAGGGTCTACACTGTTCCCACATATCCAATGATATTTTAGTGAAAACATCAGGTTGTCATATGGCTTTGTTCAATGTTTAACACAAATATGGTAAGGAGATGAGATGTTTGAATATGGCGTTAAAATACAGTATTGTTCTCGGGATGTATGTAGCAATTTTCACGAGGTGTTAAGTAATGATTGTTGGAGGTTGAGAAATGCGAAAATTTGGGCTGTGTCAGGTGAAAAGGTGACAGTTTGAACACATATAAATAGTACAGTCAATCTAAAGGCCACCTGTATTAAGCAATCCCTGTATTTATAGGTCTGTTTTTCATGTCCCATATAAGAAAAAATAAGT
The DNA here is from genome assembly GCA_964016985.1 of Anodontia alba. Lineage (NCBI taxonomy): Eukaryota > Metazoa > Mollusca > Bivalvia > Lucinida > Lucinidae > Anodontia > Anodontia alba. The sequence goes on from OZ024829.1 coordinate 105,885,297, forward strand.
GTAATTTTTACCTGTATACCTGTCTTAATTAATTCTTGTACTGAACCTGGATGATACCCTGTCTTTGCAAACAGTGTAGATCCAGATCAGTTGGCTTCTTCAAAAGCCAACTGATCTGGATCTGCACTGTTTGTAATTAAGTATGTGAGTTTGTATTGACAACCTGGATCAAATAATCTGATTGGCTGAAAATTGGCAGTGGGTGTGGCATCTTAATTTAATCAGCATGACAAGGGTTAAGTGTAATTGTACTGACTTCAGTCATAAGGCTAGGAGGATACAGAGGTTAGTGTTGATACATTTGACAATGTGCAAAGGCTAGTTTTCACTTGACTCACTCCATAATTATTATGATGTATTAGCGCAAAAATAAAAGCAATAGCAAAAGTGAAAGGGGGTTGAATCTAATTAATTACTCACGTCTGTTGTAGTATGAAATGTAACTGTTGCAGCAAACTGTGAAAACCTATTGACAAGATAGTAGCATGACTTTGCAGGCTTATTACATACCTCAAATCTGGGTATATTATTAACCCTTGTCCTGCTGAATGTGGATTATGCCCTGCCTTTACAAACAGTGTAGATCCAGATCAGTTGGCTTCTTCAGAAGTCAACTGATCTGGATCTGCACTGTTTGTCATTTAGTATTTGAATTTATATCAGCAATCTGGAGTAAGTAATCTGATTGGCTGATAGATAGAAATGGGCATGGCATCTTAATTTATTCAGCATGACAAGCATTAACCTTTGCCGTTATAATGAGCAAATTCGGCAGATTACTACATATTTTTCTCAGAAAATAGGCTTTGACATTTCTCAAAGGAGTTAATTTGCATGAAATATCGAAGTCTGTGTCAAAACCTATTTTCTGGAAAAAAAAAATAAGAAAAATATTTCATTGTCAACTACTGACATTTTCAGTGAAGAAGACTAAAGTACACTTGGTAGATAATGCAGTCAGCAGAGCATTTGGCATTTCCTTTTTTTCTATTCCCCTGAAATCTTTATTACTGATCAGTTTTTTTACTTGTGTAGAAGTGCCCAAACCCAACAGCTGAACTTTCTGCAAAGGTAAAAAAAATCAGTCACTAATAAAATTTAACTGAACATCCATAATTTGGTTGACCTGCGAATATTTGTCGGTTTGCACATTTTTTACTACTGTACATATCTACAGTGCTTCCTCCTAAACTTCGCTCTTGATGCTCCAACCTGGTGAAACAAGATTTTCTTCAATCATGGTCTGGGAAATGGTCAGCTGTATGCGGTCACATGACAAACTATGCTCATAAATAGTCATAATATTCCAACGTCATCACAAAAATAAGACAAATACAGTGGAACCTCGATAATTCAAAGTCCAAGGGACCAAACAGTTTTGTTTGAATTATTGAGACTTTGAATAATTGAGGGTTAAACTGCATACATACATTTCAGTTGGGACTTCAAAATGATTTTGAATTATTGAGAATTTTGAATTATTGGAATTTGAATTATCCAGGTTCTACTGTATGTCTTACAAAAACCTGTGTTCTGGTATCAGATCAGAATAGCCTCTCACTAGTGATGAAATTCCGGATTTGGCATGTAATGAAAATAGTCATTCAAGCATTTTCTTGCATGGGAATAACAAATTAGTCAGGTCTTTGTTTTTCAGCCAGCGCAGAAAAGTGTCCATTGTCTGTCTGTCTGTCTGTCTGCCACAACTAAGCAGGTTGATCAGCTATACACTTAACCCTTGTCCTGCTGAATAAATTAAGATGCCACACCCACTCCTAATTTTCAGCCAGTCAGATTGCTTGATTGGGACTGTTGCTATAAATTCATATACTTAATGGCAAACAGTGCAGATCCAGATCAGTTGGCTTCTTCAGAAGCCAACTGATCTGGATCTACACTGTTTGCAAAGGCAGGGTATATCTGGGTTCAGCAGGAGAAGGGTTAACTGTTATTGGAAAAATATACACACTCTAAGTCACTTACTGGTACAGACAACCCTCTTAATACGGACACTCGATACAACGACAAAATTCATTATAATGACTATTTGACTGTCACGAAACCTTCGCTTAAGGGGTAACAATTAGTAATAAATTATGCAAGAATGTTGTACTTTATACTTTAAAGAAACAAATGTTTTGGATATTTGTTAGAATTGCCTCAGTGAGGCAATTCTAACAAATATCCAAAACGTATGTTCTATCAGGAAATAAGAACAAAACAAGACCTTTCTTACGTATCAGTCTGCTCATTAAATATTCTGTACAACAGCAAATTTGTTTTAATGGTCCAAGGTTGGCAACATTCTTTTATGTGGAGATTGATCATGAAATATTTTCTACGGTCATTCTCTCCCTTCCTCTCATTGAAGAAGGGCAGTTGTCAGTTTCTGGCGAAAGAATGTGCACAATACTGATTAACCACTTAGAGGACTAAGCCTGCCCAGTAAACATGTGGTTAGGTAAACTGACCGCGCTCGACATGACCCCATTGGGTTGACTGGGCCGTAAAACCTCAACACACAAATCATTTTAATGGCAACGTCTTTCGGAATAAATGCTGTTGTTGCACAAGGGTTCACTGTAGTAAATCATTGTCGAAATTTTGGTTAATTGCGAGAGCTAAGATAACTTTCTGCAGTTTTCCAACCCCGATTGAATTTGTTAACTTATTTTGTATTTTCATTCTCTATTTCAGTATTATGAGATGTCCTATGGTCTGAATGTGGAAATGCACAAACAGGTAAGTTAAAGTTTTTTTCTACAGTTTTCATGGCTGCAGATACAGTAAGGTGATGATGATGGTGGCAATTTAAGATTGATCTTTTTTTTTCAAAACATACATTACAGCTAACCCATTAAAATTGCCTCGGCAAAAAAAAAACAAAAAAAAAAACATGCTGTGGCACTGACGTTAGAAACGCTGCAAAAATGCTCTTCTGATGAAGAATCACAGTATACATTTTTATTGAGAAATAGAAAACAATCACAGAGAAATTGTTGATAATTCTGGGATAATTGTTCAGATTTCCTTGCTCCAGATATTTGGGTAATTCCAGATAAACAGGAGTTAGTCAAATTGGTTTTAATGTTTTGGATACATATAAGTGTGATAAGGAGTTTCTAAGTTGGGAAATTTTGAGTAATCCTAGTAATCCTTTTTTCATGATTGTTCAGTTCATGGGCAAGGTCATGAGAAACGGTGTCTTTGAGACATACCATACTTGATCTTATTACTGCTCAAACCCCTATAAGAGCATGGTCAAGCAATTCCATAATCTTCAGATTACAGCCATTGTACTTTTTGTCTACTTTATAAAGGCATATGGTGTGGGTACTCATTTGAATTGCATCAACTTGTTGATGCAATTCAGATGAGTTCCCACAACATATGCTTTCATAAAAAAAATCAGAAAAATAAACACACAAGAAACATCACTTAAGCTTCATTGGATAAGTCCTTACTGATCTTTTTTAAAGGGCACCCTTAGTATAGGTGGATACATATTTTACCACAAGTTCCCCAATAATTTTGAAAATTTTTTCCTAAGTGCACAGTGCAGTAATTAGGTCGAATACGGTATGTACAACATAGCTCCAGATAAGTGGGGGTATCCACAAAATATTTTTCTTATTTCTCCACAAAAACATGTTGTGGGTTATAAGTACCCACAACATATGTTTATGTGAAATAAGAGAAATATAAGTACTTTTCAGTTAAACTAGCTATCAACACAATGAAAGTCCAATCAGTCTGTGCATCTGTACAGTCTCAAGAGGGCTTAACCCTTAAAGCACCAATCACAACTGCAGCAGACGACAATTTTTTTTACTTTTTTTTCTATTTTTCAGAGAAAACAAATCTTGAAATTTCATGTGAATCGTCTGCCAAGCAGACGATTCACATGAAATATCAAGACTTGTTTTCTCTGAAAAAAAAAAAAAAAATTTAGAATGTCATCTACTACAAATTTCGGTTGGCGCTTTAAGGGTTAATATGCAGAGTCATTGTATACTGTTGAATGCATCGATGTGCAGTGTTGTAACGTTGGGATGGGCACATTGATCTGAAGTGGTACTGAAGTATTACTTATGGCTGCTCGTACTCGTTTTATGCTGTAAGATAGGTTTGTTCTCCTGTGTTCATCCTGCTTGCCTGACGCCTAGATTAACGGTTATCAGATTGAAAATTCTGGAGCGAAACGAGAGATGATTTCATCTAATATTATTGGTTTGTCATACAACAGTGACCTTTCATCTACATAGCGGAACATGTGTTACATTGTGATATTAACAAGGAAAGAAAATTTTGTATTGTTTCCAACGGATATTTGCACTTCGAGGCAATTATAACACAATTAAAATATACACTTCTTATGTTATTCGAGTGGGGTAATAATAGGAAATAAAAAATGAAAGACCTGTTCAAGTTGTTCAAAGTTTCAAACCATCAACTGAAGGAAGTTATGGTCCTTATTCATAACTCCAGATATTTTTTTTTTCAACCAAAAATATTTGTATATATTTCTTATTTTTCCAAATAAACATATGTTGTGGGTCCTCTAATGTTTTCTTGGAAAAAATGGGTCTCATCATATATATATATATGCAGAAATATGAGAGGGGTGGGGTTCTTAACCCTACCAGTTCTAACCCCATTTGAGTCCAGAATGCTTTATTTTCAGGAGAAATTTTTGATAAATTTATCAAATTATTTCAAGGGGAAATTTTATGTGTTAATGGCGGTCAGGGCCCAGTTGTTCAAAGCATCGTTAGCTTAACGAGCTCGTTAAGGGTCATTTCGTTAACTATTTTAGCGGATTCAATATACAATATTCTGATATTTTTTGCTGAAAAAATGTGAGTAGCTTTTGCATTGCAAAAGCTACTCACATTTTTTCAGCAAAAAATTTCAGCGTATTTGCGTATCACTCGATGTAAATTTTAACGAATCGTTAACTAACGACGTCGTTAGCTTTGAACAACTGGGCCCAGATCCTGACTTTTCATGCTCCTGCAGCTACTAACAGATATTATACATGAGCGAAAACTACATCTTATCGTCCATAAATCAGTCACTTTATTTCCAATAAGAAATGTGTTTACAGTAAGTTTTTGAGCATTTAAACAAAGTAGATGTTAGGTTTACCATCATGGCATGGAGTTAGAGCTGGAGGAGCAGAGATCGGTAGTAAAATTCCTGCTTTTAGAGGGTAAAAAACCTTGCCACATTTTTCAAAGGTTGCAGAAAAGTTTTTCTAAAGCCTGCGTTTACCGTCCAACCTTTTATAGCTGGGATTCACAGTTTAGGGAGGGCAGGACATGCGTGAGGGACAAGCCTTGGCCAGCGAGGCCCGCTGAATCTATGACCCCTACAATGGTGGCAAATATTGAGGTTCTTGTCAACAAAGATCGTAGGGTGACATTGCAGGAGGTGGCTAATCAGTTTAATAGCACCCGTAAAGCGGCAGATTTTACATCATCACAGTAACATGAATAAGTAGGAATGAGCAAGGTAAGTGCTAGGTGGGTGACAGAACAGCTGAAAGAGGACCAAAAGGCATCCAGGGTGACCGTAGCAAAAGAACATTTGGGGAGTTTTAACCGCAATGAAAATAAGTTTTGAAACTGTATTGTTGCTTGGGATGAAATGTGGGTTCATTATGCTGAACTTGAAACAAATGCACAGTCAAATTAGTGGAAAGGAGCAGGTTTCCAAGAAGTTTAAGTTGTCTCCATCTACTGACAAGGTTATGCTGGTTGCTTTTTGAGATTCACATGGAATAATACTGGCTCATTTTATGCAAAAAGGTTAAACTGTGACTGCTAGATACTATTCAGAAGTAATTTTGAAAAAGACTCGAAGATAAGCTGAAAAACTTACTTCTCAGGCTAGCCCAGAAATATTTAACTGTTTTGAGAAAGAGCCAAAAGTCAGGGCCCAGTTGTTCAAAGCATCGTTAACGAGCTCGTTAAGGGTCATTTCGTTAACTGTTTTAACGGATTCAATAGACAGTATTCTGATATTTTTTGCTGAAAAAATGTGAGTAGCTTTTGCACTGCAAAAGCTACTCACATTTTTTCAGCAAAAAATTTCAGCATATTTGCGTATCACTCATTGTAAATTTTAACGAATCGTTAACTAACGACGTCGTTAGCTTTGAACAACTGGGCCCAGGATATTTTCTGACTGCCCCTCATAAGTTTATCAATTCCAATCCCCCTCCCCCATCTTGCACCACAGCAGTTTTGAACTCTGAATAAAATTTCCTGGATCTGATTGATTTTAATGGAAGGGTAAGCGGATGAATGTGGGTAGGTTATTCTAGATTCAAACATTTTCCATAAAAAATATTACTGTATTTATGAACTAGTACAAGATAAAAGATAAGGATCATATTGATTTTACAACTTTGTTTGGTAATGATGGTCCCAAATGAATAATATTTTTTGCAATTATTTCACCATGTAATAATTTACAGGTATAATGTTGAAATATTGTTTGAAATACAAGAAGGTGTATAATTTCTTAACCTTTATCACTTTCTGGTTAATTCAGCAGACAACAAGTTGACATATATCTTATTTTTTCCAGAAAACAGGATTTGACATTTCAAGCAAATTGTCTCCATTGGAGATAATATCCTTGAAATGTCAAATCCTGTTTTCTGGGAAATGTAAGAAAAACATTTCAAAGTGTTGTCTGCTGAAAATTTTACCCAAAGTGCTAAGCATTAAAGTAATTGTGTCATGCTTGACTTACATTGATAAGATGATAGCTTTTAACCCTTAAAGCGCCAATTACAACTGTAGCAGACGACATTTTGAAATATTTTTTTTTAATTTTTCAAAGAAAACAAGTCGTGATATTTCATGTGAATCGTCTGCCAAGCAGACGATTCACATAAAATTTCAAGACTTGTTTTCTTTTAAAAATTAAGAAAATAAAAGTAAATGTCGTCTGCTACAAATTTTACTTGGTGCTTTAAGGGTTAACCTGGGGCTTTTGTGGCAGTGGAGGACACAAAAAGACACTTGATTTAAAACCTCCCGCAGCAAATACTCCGCTAATTGTTGCCAAATTATAACACCACAGTTTTACCAATGGTTTCTTGCTTCCTGATAAATAGGCACAATTATTCGTGGCCTGCAGCGTAATGGTCACTGACTTAGACTCCGAGGTGACCACCAATACCCTAAAGCGGTCAGTTATCTTGTCTTAATGACATAGTACTCTGTAGGGACAATCTCATGGAATAATTGAAATTTAAAACTGGTTAAAAGATGTAAAAGATAGAATTCATGATTTGAAATTTATTACCGTGTTGTTGGGTAATTAAAGAGAAAATGGTGTGTAATATTTCAAGTCATTTATCATCCCTCCAACATGTTAATATTCGTTCTAGTCCGAATAGAAAGAAGAGTGCCTCGATAGTTTTGCCCAAAGCAAATGTTACTGTTTGTGTGGCTACTATATCATTTTGGATTAAAATAGCATATTTATCCTCCATTCAGACACTTTAACTCCTTACATTTTCTTTCCAAGTCGTTGCATATAATGTAAATGATGGACGGCCTCATGCTAGATTAGCCTGTATTGTTGCGAAATATCATCATCATCATGGCGTAATCCTCTGAAAGTATTATTATTATTATTACTACCATACTTCTCCAAAAACTTGGTCCATTTTACTACGTAGATGTTGATGTGTCTCAAAACTGCTGGATAAGTGGCAAACAGAGTAGATCCAGAGCAGATACTGCACTCCCTTTTTCTGATCTGGGGCTACACTGTTTCTTCAGGCCTGTTTCTCCGAATACAGGGTAACCTAGGCCTTTTTATAAGACGGTTTGTTATAGGATGGTTTTGATATGAGATTGTTTAACATGGTAGACCCAAAAAGTGTAGATTGTTTAACATGGTAGACCCCAAAAGTGTTGTATCCAAACAAAAATGTATAGATTATATAGAAAAATGACCATTTATGGTCATTTTTCTATATAATCTATACAAGTTTGTTTGGATACAACATGGTTGTTTAGACTAGCCACTAGGCATTTAAATGAATAATATGGCAACAAAGCTATTTGTTTGCATTAAAATAAACAATACAATATTTTAACTAGTCTAGTCTCCTTTCTTAGTTTTAACAATAATGCTTAGCCAGTATGTGTATTGGAGACTCCACCAAAAAGACTTGCCATCATTAAAAGTTGACTATCTTTTAATAAAAAAAAAAACTGATCACTCTTATTATCAGACTAGTAGCGAGTCTACAGGGTTGTTTAGCAAACATTGGTTTTTGCTTTGGATTCCAGCAATAGTGTTATAAAGTGGTAGTGGTTAGACTGGCTCCCGTCTAATTGATATATGAATCAGCGTGAAAACGATTTAGATTTACAAAAATCCTATCTTTTGGAATGTCCTTCTCTGATTTGGCTGATCAGTTATATTGTGAGTTTCTGACTGGTAAGGGAGATGATATTTGTAGAAAAATAGCTAAGGAGGAGTATCTTACCTTTGTTAGATTAGAAATGTAAATCTTACAGCGTGGTGCCAGGCTTAATTAAGGTAGTGGTGTACTTCAGTAATAATGGTGAGCAGTTATATACAAATATATGGTGGTCACTTTCATTCCAAAATTCATTTTACTGAAATTAAATATTATCTAGTAAACAATTAAACCAGTAACCTTGTTGTACTTGGAAAATAGGATATTAATCATTTCTGAAATAGAATCATCCATCTATATTTGGACACACCCATTGCTCCCAAAAGGGAGACAATTGCAAATCAAGAATAGAATGGCAAATAGTGTTATGAGCATAATAAGATGGATCATTATGAGCCGTCGCATCTGATCTACATTGTTTGCACAGGTATCTGTATTGGTCTGCAGGGATGAAAGGATTAATAATCTAAGTCAGACATCTTAGCCCTGGTCCTGCTGAACCTGGATATGCCCTGCCTTTGCAAACAGTGTAGATCCAGATCAGTTGGCTTCTAAAGAAGCCAACTGATCTGGATTTGCACTGTTTGTCATTCAGTATGTGAATTTGTATCAACAACCTTGAACAAGTAATCTGATTGGCTGATAATTAGAAGTAGGTGTGGCATCTTAATTTATTCAGCATGACAAGGGTTGACTCCTTACTAGAACAAGTCAGTCTACTACATGTTATTGTTATTTGGTGGATGAGTGGCAGACAGTGTAGACCCTGATTAAACACCATATTCTGATCTGGGTTGAAATAGTGCTCATGTCTGTCTGTCCAAATACTTAGAGTAAATACAGTATATTTGGATCCCTACAATATTTATTGCTGGGGGCTCAGATCCATAGTGCAGTTGGCAACATGTCTGACTGCAGATTCAGGGTTGCAAGTTTGAACCCCAACTTGGCCATTTTTATCGAGGTAGATCATGAAATAATGTCTTTAGCCATTATCCTCTTTTCACTGATTCATTAGAAGGGCAGTAAATGTCAGTTACTGACAAAGGTATGTGCACAAGTACTACCTGGTTAACTGCTTAGAGGACTAAGCCTGCCCTGAAAGAGTGCAAGTAGGTTAACTGGCAGGACTCAGCATGACCTTAACCCTTAAACTGCCAATCACAACAATTGTTGTCTGCTTTGTCATCTGCTTGTAATTTTAAAAGTCATTTTTGCAAACAGTGTGGACCCAGATCAGAATAGGTTTGAAAAGTTTGCAAGAATATTCAGCAGCAGACATAAACAGACGACATTTTCAGATGCAGGTTTTCTTAGCATTTTAAGGGTTAATGGGTTGACTAATAGCCATATTTTAACACCCGAACTCAATACAAAAAATTAGAGAAAGTAACATGGTTTTTGTGATCATCTAAAAAAGTGCCTGGTCTCCGGCATGTGACTGTCTAAATATTTGTGGTAAATTTTTGCGGTCAACAATGGCTGCTGTTAATATAATCATGATTTCAGTGCATGCACATCTCCCTGGTGGGTGCAGAACATATGTTATTGTAAAGAAATATAGAATCTGCATCAGAAAACAGATTTAACCCTTGTCCTGCTGAATTAATTAAGATGCCACACCCATTTCTGATTTTCAGCCAATCAGATTTCTTGATCCAGATTTTTGATACAAATTCACATACTTGATGACAAACAGTGCAGATCCAGATCATTTGCCTTCTTCAGAAGCCAACTGATCTGGATCTACACTGTTTACAAAAAACAGGACACATCCGGGTTCAGCAGGACAAGGGTTAAAATTGTTGCAGAAGACATACTAAATTTGTAGCAGACAACAGTCTAATTTCTTTTATTTTTCATAGAAAATAAGTCTTGACATTTCATGTGATTTGACTGCTTTGCAGATGATTCACATATGAATGAGTTGCAAACAGTGTCGTTCCTGATCAGACACCGAATTCTGTGGCATCTGACCTAGTCTACACTATTTGCTCTGACCTTTCTACAGTAAAACCTCTGTAAGAGAGCCACCTTTGAGACTGACTTTAAATAGTGGTTGATGTGGAAAAAGTTGTCTGTCTTATAAAGGTACATGTCATGTAATTTTGCTAGCAAGCAAAATTACATGACATGTACCTTTATAAGACAACCACCTTTCCACATCAACCACTAAGGTCAATTTCAAAGGTGGCTGTCTTACACAGGTTTTACTGTATATAGTAAATAGAGAGCAGCCAGAGATGGGAGAAATGTTGAGGGAAGGTGTAATTCTTGTTTTCTGTTAATTAGTTCATAAATCAGTTGGGTAGCATTATGCAGAAACATGTCTTGGAGCATTTAAACAATGATGGCCAAGATCAGCCTGCACAGCTGCACAGTCTGATCTGAGGGCCATCGCTGTCTGCTATCAGAATCATTGGATATTCCAGAATAAATGAATGGAGAACAAAGGCCCCACTGATACAACATTGTGCATTGTCAGCATTCCCATTCACGTACTGCAGTACGTAATTCACGTAGAGAATCTGCCATGAGCGTACAGAACTGTTGGTATCTACGTACATAAACGTACCAAAAATTTGGTGCACGCATAAATTGCAATATGCGTACATCTTACTGAGTCAGTTTTCGCTTTATAATAATAATAAAGCATCGAAACACTGCGGTTGCTGGCGGACAATAACGAATGCGTTCGACCAGTGCATTTAAACGCAATGCATTCCTGGAATGTATTTATATTCTTACCGAGAGGGATAAGATTATTGTTCATTGGTTATTGTTTATAATCTTTTTTGCATTATCCAATCACTGACGACCATTACACTGTATCGCGGTTCAATGGACACCTCTTTTTCTCCAAGTTTCGATACGGCTCGGTTCGCTCAAGCATATACAAAAGTTGTCAATTAGATCGGTAATTACTGCATGCAAAAGAAATATTTTGTTTCATTCAGATTAATTTAGGATAGTTGTACCGCTGCATGACTACTTTAGCCAAGTTTTTAATGACTGTTATCAACAAAAACATGTACTTATTGCCGTAAAATCTATATGTCATAAGTTTTCGCGACTTCCTAATTTCCCGAAAAAGTTTAATTATTCAGTCAATAAACACTGTTATGAATATTAAAAACGCTCAAAACTCCCAGGAAAATGTCATACACTCTTTCATAGAATTTCCAATCTTTCATGCCATTTTGCAGTAGCGATTTTCTATAAAATCAGTATGTCCGGCTCACACTGAATGAAAGGAACAACATTCTGGACAGAACCTGTTTTCAAACATTGTATATCTAGGAAGCTTTAATAGTACTGAATGAAAGGAACAACATTCTGGACAGAACCTGTTTTCAAACATTGTATATCTAGGAAGCTTTAATAGTACTTGAATTTGGCTGTTAGTATTAGGTTCTTTTGACTGAAGAATATGTTTTGGAAAAGTGACGTCTTGATATGATTGAAGCACAGTTTTCCTTTTATTTAAAATACTAAGACAAAGTACCTAAAACTGACCACAATGACATTTAAAGTATAAAGTCTTCCCAGTGCTTAACAATGCATTTAATGACCCCAAAAATATGTGTACCCTCAAAAAGTGATCTGTACCCCCAAATGCTAAACCCAAGGGGTACATGTACCCCTAAATCAAAATGTGAGTGGGAATGCTGATTGTGTTCAAAGGCACTGTTCTACTTGATGCAGCCCAGTAAATGTACCGTAATAACCCAAAGTACTAAGACAGATAGGCCTTTGTAAACAGTGTAGACCCAGATCAGATGCTGCAGAATGCGGCATCTGATTAGGGTCTACACTGTTTGCCATACATACAGCAATATTTTAGACACATCAGCAGGTAGCAGAATGGACTATTTCAAATTTTAGGACAAGTATGGTGAAGTAAGTAGATAAGGTGTCCCAATACTTAGGGTAAATACGATATGCATTTCTCAATATTGAATGTGCAGGACAAAAGATGGACATATGGTTGTAAATAGGAAAGTTGCACAAGAGGAACAGCATGGAAGCTCAATCTATTTCCCTCCAAATTCTCTCACAAAAGAGTGTGAAGTTCTTTCAAGTTTGGAGTGCAAAGTGGCAGGACCCCTATTGACCCTTTAATGGCAGGAAGTTCTAATTTAGTGTAATCCAATCATCCTCTTCCCAGCATGTATGAGTCTCTGATTAACACAATATTAAGATAATTTAAGTAATTCTTCATGTTAATGCATATTGAGCTATTGTGAGGGTGCCCAAGCCTTTAATTTTGTGCCCCAAGTTACAAAGAAAAACTTACATATGATATCCATTGATAATACATGTATGCATTGTCATACAGTCTGATCTTTGAAGACTATAGATATATCTGCCAAAAGTTCAAATTTAGATTCAGGAATGGTGAATGCACAGGATAACCATAGCAGAGAGCTGAGTGGCTAAGTGGTTCTTTGTTTGTGTTGAGGTTTTACGGCCCAGTCAACTCAATAGGGTCATGTCGAGCGCGGTCAGTTTACCTAACCACACATTTACTGGGCAGGCTTAGTCCTCTAAGCGGTTAACCAGTATTGTGCACATTCTTCCGCCAGAAACTGACAACTGCCCTTCTTGAATCAGCGGAAGGGAGAGAATGACCGTAGAAAATATTTCATGATCAATCTCCACGAAAGAATGTTGCCGACCTCGGCGGGGGTTGAGTCGGCTAAGTGGTTCTAGCCTAGCACCATAGTTACTGTATTTGATCTAATTACTGCACATACCCCTATAAGCGCACAGTCAAGAAATTCCGTAGTCTTCAGATTACAGCCAGTGTACTTTTTCTTTACTATTTTATAAAAGCATATGTTGTGGGTACTCATTTGAATTGCATCGAAAATCAGAAAAAAATCGCATTATCATCATCAAATAAATCCTATTCTGATTTTTTATAGTGTACCTTTATTAGGTAGATTCATATTTTACCACAACTGAGTGTGCCCAGTAATTTTGAAAAACCTAAGCGCACAGTGCAGTAATTAGGTCGAATACGGTAGGTTAAATACATGTATAATGGAACAGACAGGGCTTAGCAAACAATGTAGATCCAGATCAGATGCCACATTCTGTTACATCTGATCAGGGTCAACACTGTTAAGGCCTGTCTGTACTGTTTGCCACACATCCAGCAGTTTTATAGACACATCAGGGGGTAGGACAATGGACTTATATTAGGGTATCAGAATACTTACACTTAATCCTTGTCTTGCTGAACCCGGATATGCCTTGCCTGCGCAAATAGTGTAGATCCAGATCAGTTGGCTTCTTCAGAAGCCAACTGATCTGAACCTGCACTATTTGCTATTTAGAATGTGAATTTGTATCAACAATCTAGATCAAGTAATCTGATTGGCTGACAATTAGAAATGAGCGTGGCATCTTAATTTATTCAGCAGGACATGGGTTAAGCAGCTGTTTGGTTAGTGGCTTTACTGTTCACCTGTAGCAGAACCTTGGATCATATAGAACCTGCTTTTGAAGAACCTGGGAAGTATGACCAGGGACAATGAAGATATAGATAGATCAATCATGAAATATATTTTCTACAGTCAGTCTCCCCCAGAGGGCAGTTGTCAGTTTCTGGGGAGAGAAAGTGCACAAGTACTTGTTAATGGCTCTGCGTAGAAAAAGAGTGGTTAGGTAAACTGTTCATTCCATGTCTAGATGTAGTGGACATCGGGTGCGCTGGGTGTAGCCTTTGGTCTTGGCACTACTGTATGTATGTACCTGCACGCATGCATATGTGTGTATGTATGTATTTATGTGTGTGGACAGAATGTAATGCAAACATGTTTGTTTGTAAACTTTGTCACTTGCTTTGTTCACTATGTAGTTTCTTCCTTCTCTTACTCCTCCTGCATGTGGCCTTAGAAGTAGTTAGATTAATAAAGTTTTGTTCTGTTCTGTTCTGTTCAGTTTACAGCTCAAATCTGGATGCTCCTTATATAGACGTGTTTAAGACATTTTAGCCATTTCTTAGTTAAATAAGATGGCATGTTTGCCAAGCAATGAACCAGATCAAATGCGCAGTCTGATCAGTCATTGCTTCACACTCTGTGGGTAGCGAAATATTCAAGCCTTTAGATGGATTACAGAGGTTCTGCTTAGAATGTGCAGGCTGATCTGAGTCTTTAATGGGCACATATGCAATCTTGCAGGAAATGCTGTGCCCGGCTCATTTGTTTTGTATCAGGACTTATTTTTAGTGACAAAGCTCAGTAAATGATCTGTAGCCCTGTAAACTATAAACAGTAGCTGCTTGCACTGATTAGAAAAACATTGGCTCTAGTCTAGTTGGTTCACAGCCCTGTAGTGTGAAACAGTACACCATCTTGATATTGATTCAACTCAGCAAAGTCTGCTGAAAGCTTAGCTCCGCCTTCTACTTTCAGTCTGTCTCGAATTCACTAATGTTTACAATAACAGCAGCTCATCTTGTGTGAATCGGTATGTCTGGTGTTTGATTGACATAAGTCCCGCCTTCTTTGGCACAATTGATAATTACCCTTTGAATGGTTTTGTACAAAGTGTGTTAGCGTTGCATTCGGTGTTGTCAATAAACGGATTGACATATTTAGTCCGGCCTACAGCTAAGTCCCGCCTACTTCTGTTGATGGATAGGATGCTGTGAAGCATGCATAATTTGATCAGTGTGGGTTGAACATAACTCCAGATAAAGAGCACAGGATTTTCAACAAATTTGCTCCTGTTTTTCTTATTTCTGCATGAAAACATATGTTATGGGTACTCATTGGAATTGCCCAGCTGAGGCAATTCCAATGGTACCCACAAAGTATGTTTTTGTGGAGAGGTAAGAGAAATATTTGTTTTGAAACATTTCTAGTCTGGCTACTTGGTTGGAAGGCTGTTAGTAAATGATTGGAAGCTGTAATAGAAGTGGACAAGAGGGGATTCAAGCACACTGAAATTGGATTACCAGCCTTCCTCGCTTGTTTGCTGTCAGGAGAGAGCCCTAGGGGCCCTGAACTAAGACTATTCGCAATATTACTTCAGCACTTTAATACACTTCTTGTGTGAAAATCAGCCTTCGCTAGTATCCAGCTAACCTCAGGATGATTCTGCTGGGCAGGCTTATACTGTTTGTTAACCTATTTATGCCAAGTGGACTCAACTACCCATCTCTTGATTATAGGCCTATCTCCAATTTAACCCTTCTCTTGCTAAACATGCCATGCCCTGTCTTGGCAAATGGTGTAGATCCAGATCAGTTGGCTTCTGAAGAAGCCAACTGATCTGGATCTGGATTGTTTGTCATTAAAGATGTGAATTTCTATCAAAAACCCGGATCAAGTAATCTGATTGGCTGGAAATTAGAAGTAGGCGTGGCATCTTAATTTATTCAGCATGTCAAGGGTTAAGGGGTGTCCGGTTTATTTCTATTTTTAGTATTTCTTATAAAAAAAAAAAGATTGTTGATTTGGAAGATACTGTCTGGAACTTTTGCTATGAATTTTTGAAACCTAACCTTTGTCATGCTGAATAAAATATAATGCCGCACCCACTTCTAATTTCCAGCCAGTGAGAATACTGAAAAATATGCAAAACCTTCGTTAACAATACTCCCATGAAGTCCTTTGCGGATCTTTGTTCATGGGTCTAGATAAGAGTAGGTATCGGGTAAATATTTTCCTTATTTCTCCATGGAAACATATGTCGTGGATACTCATTAGAAGGGCTGCAGTGAGGCGCTTCTAATGAGTACCCATAACATGTTTTTGTGGAGAAATAAGAAAAATATCAATACTTTTCGACTGAAAAAAACCCCATCTTATCAAGTGATATGTTGTTTTAAAGATGCCCTTATCAAAAGAAGATACTTTACTTCTTTAATTTTGAAAAACCTAATCACACAATGCAGTAATTAGGTCAAGTATGGTGCTTTGTTGTTTTATTCTCCATCATGATGCGGCCACCTCCCTCATAACTTACAGCCAGTTTTATTCTGGCTACATATATTACGGTAAATGTCCTAAAAATTTGAACACCAAAGTTTCTGATAAAATGACATATGCAAACAGTGCAGACCCAGATCAGACTGCTCCTGAGGGAGCAGTCTGATCAGGGTCTGCACTGTTTGCCATTCCACTAAGTATTTTAAGAAACAAGCGCATAAGAAGCATAATTTAGGCCAGAATAGTAGAGAATTAAGTGTTCGAAATTTTAGGACATTTACCGTATTATTATTGATTGAGTGATGATGGAAAAAGGAAATGGTTTTACTTTTTGGTCAGGAATGCTTTTCAGTCATTTTGAGATGATGGATAATGTTCACATGTGCATATTAATGCAGCACTGCATAGCTATAGATAAGAGTGGGTATCCACAAAATATTTTTCTTATTTCTCCATGAAAATATATGGTGTGGGTACTCATTAGAAGCGCCTTGGGTAAATACATCATATGTTTTTTTTGTGGAGAAAATAAGAAAAATATCAGTTTTTTTTCAATGGTAAAAAGTGCCTTATGTGCTATGGCTCTGTCATGCTATGCTATACAGGGCTTTCTGAATAATGTTTTCTTTTTTCACAAGGAAAATATGTAGTGGGTTAGTTTCCATTATAATGATGTTCAGTAATGCCAAGATTTTTGGTAGGGCTTTTGCTAGGAAATCTTCACATAGTGCCAGACTGTAGTCCAGAGAAAAAAGTCATTATTCAGCCTGTGCTTTAGATATTTTTTTTTTGTACTTCTCAAGGAAACATTATGTTAAGATACCTTTTAGAACTGCCTCCCTGAAGTGCTTCTAATGGGTACTCACAGCATAGAAGAAATATATTTGACCTAATTACCCTAGATCACTCATTGATGTTTCAGAATGCATTCTGATCAAAGTCAACATTTGCCATGTGCAATCCGGCTGAGGGCCCAGTTCTTCAAAACTAACGATGTGGTTAGTTAACTTATCATTAAAACTTTGATCCTTAAATATGGCATATTTGCTAATATTTTTGCTGAAAAAATGTGAGTAACTTTTGCATTTGCAAAAGCTACTCACATTTTTTCAGCAAAAATTCCTGTGAATTAGATATTTTAATTACTAGAACAGTTAACATTTTGACCTCTAATGAGCTTGTTAAGCTAATGATGCTTTGAACAACTGGGCCCAGCAGTTTTTAGATACATCAGTAGGTGATGAAATGGACAATTTTAAATACAAGTATTGTAAAGAGATAGGATGTCCCAATATTTAGGGTAACTACGGTAGTAAGCAATAAACTTTAAACTGAAGATCAGCTTAACCCATTGTAGACTGAATGAACTCTCCCACATCATATATTGGAAGATTCTAATTTTGATTTCAGGTGTGTCAGACTATGTGATTTAGATAATCCCTAGAGAAAAATGATTGAACTATTTGCAAACAGTGGAGACGCTTATTAGATGCTGCATTCTGTGGCTTCTGATTTGGATCTGCACTGTTTGCCAATTACTCATTAAGGGGTCTCCCGACTATAATGGGTTAATCACTCCATAGCATATGTTTTGATAACAAAACAACAAAAAATGTATTTAGAATACTGCCTTTATGCAATAGTTTTTAAGTCCATTTTAGACAATCACTGCCCATGTCATTAATTTCCGCAACAGAAGTTCTGTGTGAGAAAAAAATAGAGAAACCATGTAAAGCTGGCTAATCCCGTGAGTCACGGGTAATATCTTGAGATAACAATTAACAGAAAACTCTGTATGGCTTGCAGCTGTCATGATCTTCACAGAAATGTGCATGTTATTAAAAAATCGATGGTTTAACCTTTACCACTCTCTGGACTATTTCAGCAGATGACAAATTGGTAATTTTTTTTTTATTTTGCCAAGAAATTAGGATTTAACTTTTCATGCAAATTGTCTCCATTGAAGACAATTTGCATGGAATGTCAAAACCTGTTGTCTGGGAAAAATAAGAAAAATATGTCATTATCACGTCTGCTGAAAATTTTACCCAGAGTGTTAAGCGTTAATATCTGTATTATCTAATCAAAAGGCTAAGCTGGTGAGAGGGAAGGAGTTTTGAAGGGCCCTTGAGGAAATATTACTTTGTCACATATACAGATATAATGCATAGCTCTTGATGTGGCACTTTTTTCTCCGAAAAGTTAATTGATATCTTTCTTTCTTCTCCTCAAAAACATACATTGTGGGTACTCATTAGAAGCGCCTCGCTGAGGCACTTCTAATGAGTACTCACAATATATGTTTTTGTTGAGAAATAAGAAAAAAAACATCATCTATATACCCCTTATATCTGGAACTATGATGATTTATTGTTTTGAAAAAGTTTATGGTTTATCATTTTTGGATAAGTTCCTGGGTCACATGCAGTCCCTCAGAAAGGAATGTTCCTGGTATTTACTGTTTCCACGGGTTCTCCGGTTTTCGCCCACCTTCGATGAACGATCGGCTCGATATAAGTGAAATATTCTTGAAAGGGCCGTAAAACCCAAATCAAAAAAAAAAAAAAAAAAAAAAATTTACTGTTTCCCTGTATGATATTTCAGAAAGTGCTGTACTTACTCAGAATATTGAGACACCTTAGCTCATTACTACCCGGCAGGCACATGACGTAAATATAACGTCGCCTCAAGGTCGATGCAACATCATGACGTTGCATCGACGTTGAGGTGACGTTATATTTACGTCATGTGCCCGCTGGGTAAATACTGCACTTGTGCTAAAATTTGTAAAATATTTTTGTTGAGCTTGTTTGCAGTGAGCGAGACACTCGCCCATTTGGCATTAGTTCAGCGAGACATTCACCCATTTGGTGTTAGTCCATACACTTCTATGTCCATGTTTCAAACAATTTCTTCCATAGGCACACTTTGGAAATAAATTATGATATAGTGACACCCACATGTTCCAGCCACTTCAGACTTTATCAGTGTGTGCATCCCACCATCCTGGTTAATCACCCTCAAACAAAACTAGATCATTGTGACATTTTTATGCAAAAATTTACACCTGTGATCAGGTTTTTGGGTTTGGACTCTGGTCTCGACCTCCATAGGTGCAAGACGCGTCAAACTTTGTCAGTACAAGCATGCATCCCATCATCCAATTAAAAACTAGGTTACTGTGACCTACTTTTGTGATGATTGATATGTGGCGAAATTTTAGGAATCAGACTTGTTAGTGGCTTCTACAGTGGGTGGGGTGGGGGTGGGGGTTGGGTGTGTGGAGGAGGGGGATCTTATCTTGGCTTCTACAGGGTTCTGTCCCCTCTTACTTCAATTAAGGCCAAACGAAAAAAAGTATTAGATTCTCAGGCACCGCTGCATCTCTCCAAAAGGTCCCTCATATCGGATTTTTTTTTTTAGTGTTTAGTTTTTTCTGACCCACGAAAATATGTGACACTGGATTTTTCTCGCTTATCTGAGAATCATTTCTAACCAAATTGCAGTCTAGACCACAAACATATGGCATTCTTACTTACTTGCAAAGAAAATTGGTAAATTACGATCTGTTTATGTTGTTTGAGACTTAAAACTTACATTTTAGATACTTCCGGTAAAACCATTGCCATTTTGTTGAGCCAAACAAACGCAAATGTTCAAGAATGTACCCAAAAAGAAAATAAAAATAAAAAGCCGCCTGCAGGCATCTAATTTTTGAAAAAGTGCCTAAGAATCTAATAACTTTTTTTGGCCTAAATGCAAACATCCTACAGTCCCAGATCAGATGTTGCAGAATGCCGCATCTGATCAAGGTCTACACAGTTAACCACTCATCTAGGAATATTTACACATCAGTGGGTAGTCAGTCATATTGATCACATTCTAGGGCAAGTATGATAAGGAGTTAAGGTGACCAAATACTTTTGTAAATACTTTTTATAACACAGTCATTAAAGAACTATTACAATGTAGTTCATTGTAAATATGGACAGTAGATCCAGCCTTTCATAACTCGAGATAAGCGGTCTTGGTGGATGCACGTCAGACTGGTTATCAGGAGGTTGCAGGTTTGATCCCCCATTTTGGCAAAATTCTTTTATGGAGATTGTTCATGAAATGTTTTCTACGGTCATTCTCTCCCTTCTGTTCATTCAGGTGGTTGTCAGTTTTCAGCGAAAGAATGTGAATAAGTACTGGTTAACCACTTAGAGGACTTAAAGTCTGCCCAGGAAAAAGTATGGTTTAAGGTAAACTGACCAAGCTCAACATGACCCTAATGGATTGACTGTAGTAAAACCTCAACACAGACAAACTCTAGATAAGAAGATGTTGCCATATTATGTGTGATCTTATTTCTCCATGGAAACATGTTGTGGGTGAGGCACTTTTAATGAGGACCCACAACGTATGTTTTCATGGAGAAATAAGAAAAATATTAATACTTTTTTGTTGAAAAAAAAAAAGCGCTTTATCTGGAGCTGTGGACCTTGATTCGTCTGTGTGTCTGTGTGTTGTATGGTTTCCTCACTGCCACCAGCAGTCAGTGTATGACAACAGGAGTAGGAGATATATCTGAACTTTTCTGACTTAAGAGAGCGGCAGACGAGTCGTAATGCTTGAGTAAATAAAGTGGAGAGCACAATGAGGGATTTTAAGATCAATTGGCGAAGAACAACGCTACCTCCTGGTCTTCAAGGAAATGAAAAACAATTTTAGCGGTATTTGTTCTGTCAATATTTACACGGGACTAAGAATGGGAACATTGTTTGTACTGGATGTTTAATCAACACCGTGTTCAAATAAGGTCAAAGCGAAGATTATTGAAAAATTTTCTTGTTGAAAAAGTCGAGGATTTGTAACTTGATAAAAGCTTTATTGAAAAAAGTTGAATGGAGGAAATGTTTGTTTAACTGCCACCATTAAACACAACCTGAACTTTTGGTATGTCGTGTCCTTACATCCCATTGGCAGTCAGCGGTCATTTAGATCTGTGGTGTGGAAAATTTAAAGATTTTAGGTTATTCTTTATATATATATATATATATGAAATACTTGCATCAGTATTGATCCTGGGCAGGAATTCTTTGTTGAAGTTTGTTTAAATCTTAAATTATATATATATATATATATATATATATATATATATATATATATATATATATATATATATATATATATATATATATACACACTGGAACCTCTGTATATGAAGGGTCACTATAAGATGGTTTCAGATATAAGCTGGTTTAAATGTGGACCCAAAAGTAGCTAAAAAAAAATGTATAGATTTTATAGAAAATTGACCATTTATGATCATTTTTCTATCTAATCTATAGTTTTATTTGGATACAAAATGGTTGTAAAGCTAACACATTTTCTTTTTTGCTTTGCTTGGATCCCAGCAATAGTATTATAAAGAGGTTGTGATGTGTTTTGTTTGGATACAACACAGTCCACTTCAACTGACTGGGCCCAGTTGTTCAAAGGATCATTAGCTTAATGAGCTTGTTAGTTGTCAAAATGTTAACTGTTCTAGTAAGAACAATATCTGATTCACAGGTATTTTTGCTGACAAAATGTGAGTAGCTTTTGCAAAAGCTACTCACATTTTTTCAGCAAAAATATCAGCATATATATGCCATATTTAATGACAAAAGTTTTAACAATACGTTAACTAAGGACATCATTAGTTTTGAACAACTGGGCCCTGGGGTTTTGCTTTGGATTCCAGTGATAGAGTTACGAAGGGGGTTGGGGGTGGTGTATAATAGCCCTTTGGGCCTTATTTAATTTATGAGGTATATATTTGCTGGTATTTATAGGATAAAAAGTACAAAAGTAATATTCATTCCTATAATAAAGTCATTGACCGGCCTTGGTGGCTCAGTTAGATGCTTGTCCGACTTGTGATGCGGGTTCAACCCCCACCAGGTCGGCAGCATTCTTTCGCGGAGGTTTAATCATGAAATATTTTCACCAGTCATTCTCTCCCTTCTGCTGATTCAAGAAGGGCAGTTGTCAGTTTCTGACCAAAGAGTGTGCACATTATTGGTTAACCATTTTTATAGAGGACTAAGCCTGCCCAGTAAAATACTGTGTAGTTAGGTTAACTGACCACACTCGACATGACCCCATTGGGTTGACTGGGCCGTAAAACCTCAACACAAACAAATAAAGTCATTGGGTACTGTAGAAAATAAACATTTCATGACTGAAAGCACAGGCTAATCTGGACTCTGCTGTTCACATGTACCAAAGACCCCTTTTTGGATGTCAATTGTCTCATATTTCATAAAAGAGCTTAAATACCCCTTCAAGAACTTAAACTCATTACAGATGACCTTTGACATGTCAAGCGTCTCATTGATATGCATAAAGATGAGCAGTCACATGGCTGATTTCCCACCAGACTGGTTGCCAGTCTCTTTTATAGACAGCAAGCTCCCAGGAGACTTGGAAGAAAATTACATATTCTTTATCTTATTTCCTTCCTTTCTTGGGGAAATCTGGAAAAGTTGGGTAATCCATTGAAAGAGCTAGGTTCTTGGATGCTTCCAGAAACTCATATCATGACAGAGAATCTCCTAAATCACAACATAAACCAATTTTAATCAGATGGCATGATATTGTGTATGGCTTCAGATAAGAGGGATTATCTACATAATATTTTTATTTCTCTATGAAAACATTATGTTCTGTGGTACTCATTAGAAGTGCCTTGGTGAGGCACTTCTAATGAGTACCACAGAACATAATGTCTTAAATATTTTGTGCACCAAAGTTTCTGACAAAATGGCATATGCTAAAAGAGCATACTTAGATCAGACTGCTGCTGAAGGAGAGTCCATAGCACTAGTTAAGGCACTTTTTTCAATCCAAAAGTATTGATATTTTTCTTATTTCTCCACGAAAACATATGTTGTGGGTACTCATTAGAAGCGCCTCGCCGAGGCGCTTCTAATGAGTACCCACAACATACATTTTTGTGGAGAAATAAGAAAAATATTTACCGGATACCCTCCCTTATCTAGACCTATTGAGAGTCTGATCAGGGTCTAATAGCTGTTGCCAGTCCACTAAGTATTTTAAAAATGAACGGCCTAAAAAGCAAAATTTAGTCAAAAAAAAGTATTGAATAACGTGTTCAAAATTTTAGGATGTTTACCATATTAACCTTAGTCCTGCTGAACCTGGATATGCCTTGCCTTTAAAATAGTGTAGATCCAGATCAGTAGCCAACTGATCTGGATATGCACTGTTCGTCATTAAGTATGTGAATTTGTACCAACAACCTGGATCAAGTAATCTGATTGGCTGAAAATTAGAAGTGGGCGTGGCATCTTGATTTATTCAGCATGACAAAGATTAATTTTTATTTGCCTTATCTGGAGCTATGGTTGTGTGACAACTCAATGCTTCACTGGTTGTATCTGCATGGACATATCGGCATATGCCAAATTTTGTCTATTTATAAATCCCTATCAGCATTAGATGGGTACGAGAAAAGTAGTGGCATTGTGGAAGATATTTCTGTCACACTTGTTTTCTGCTAGTACACTGCAAGATACAGTCTGTTATTATTGCTGTGCAATGCAAATAATGGCAGAAAATTCCAATCTCAAGAGGCTAATTTGCTTTCCCATGCTTTTAATAAAACAACATCACTGTTATCATATAGTGAGAACTATTCATCAAATTTACTGCATTCAAAACAGGGAACAGTGTTTCTTCTTAATTTTTACCTCCTGTCACTAGAGATAGAGGGGGCATATTATTTTCAGTCTGCGTCCCAACTTAAATGTTGGCACTGGTATCACAGTTCTTGCAGTATCATTTAGAGACCTTTTTGAAGATCACTGTACTCTGAAGTTTGGTAGATTTTAATTCAAAATGGTTTATGTGCACTCCTGCTCTCCTGAACCCCAGGGCCCAGAGTTGTTCAAAACTTAACAAATTTGTTAGCTAAATGTGACATTAAAATATGGCAAATACATCGATACTTTTGCAGTAAAAATGTCAGTGTATCTGAAAATACCTTTAGCTACAACAGTTAACGAGTGTGTCATAAAAGAGCTCATTAAGCTAACAATGCTTTGAACAACTAGGCCCTGGATGGCTTTAGGTCAAACTTGCATGGGACATATGAAGACTGCTCTAAGATATTGATGACTTTCACCTTGTTTTTGCCAAGCCGTTTTTTTTTTTTACTTTTTGAATAATAAAAATGCCAAGTCTTATTTTTTTCGAAAAATACAAAATAAAAATTATTTAGAATGTCGTTTACTATTGTTGTGACTGCTTTAATGTTTGACTCTTTGCATGCTGGATAATTTTGCAAGCCTTTTTGTCGTCTGTGGATTTTTTTTTTTTAAATTAATTTTTTCAAAAAAGTCTTTCAGGAATACCATCAGAATGTCAAACAGTTTGGATCGAAATCAGGCCCGATGTTTTGTCGGGCCTGATCTGGGTCCAAACTGTTTGCAAAGGTTATCAACAGATGACAAAAGTTGCCACTAGTGGGGAAAGAGTTAATGTTTAAAGCTGTGGCATGGACAGACCACAAATAGACTGCTCATGTTTGCCTTCCATTAGATCTACAAGTTTTAGACCAGCATGGTGTACTTTCATTTTCACCTGATGTTATCTCATTTACCACATATTTGTGGAGAAAATATTGAAAGCCTCTGGAGTTGACGAATAGCCTAACTACAATCGTTATTACGTAAAACCGTGCTTTTAAGACAGTACAAGTGATTGGCGCATTGCTCCAGATAAGATAAGTATCTAGAGGTATATTTTTCGTATTTCTTCAAGAAAACATACATTGTGAGTACTCATAAGTAGTGTCTCAGCGTGATCCTTCAAATGAGCACCCACAAAATAGGTTTTCATGCAGAAATTAGAGAAATATCAATACTTCTGGGTTGAGAAAAGTGCATTAATTGGAGCCATGTTGGAGACCCTTCCACGGAAGTCAAGTATTGATTACAGCTTGCGACCATATTAGAAAGTGTAATGTCTATCTTTTAGAAATCGTCTTTATTAGAAGAGTCAGAAGAGATTAAAGATGGCAAGATTGCGAGAATTAATTGCTTCAATTTCAACTCGAGCCGAGTAAGTTGGGATCAAGTCTCAGAAGACTTGATGTGACAGCGTGTGCTATTGCATTCAACACAGAGCTCTCGCTGCGAGTATTTCATCCACAGTATGATAACTCTCAGTTAATGTGGGAAATTATTTGCAGGTCTACATGGAAAATTATTTGCAGGGAATTTTTTTTGCAAATGACAATAACTGAATATCTGAAAATCTGTGACTTAACTCTTTGCATGCTGGGTAGTTTTGCATGCTTTTTTGTTGTCAGTGGATTTTTCTTTTAAAATTAACTTTTTCAAAAAAATCTTTTAGGAATTAGTCTCTTACGCCTCCTGCGTGTGGCCTGAGAAATAGTTAGATTAATAAAGTTTTGTTCTGTTCTGTTCAGTGACCATCAGCATGTCAAATTTACAGTTTGGATCCAGATCAGGCCCACCATTTTGTTGGGCCTGATCTGGGTCCAAACTGTTTGCAAAGGTTACCAGCAGATGACAAAATCGGCCACTAGTTGGGAAAGAGTTAAAAACCCTCTGAATTGCTTAACACTTTGCATGATGGGTAAAATTTTTCTAGAAAAAAATAAGAAAAACATTTCAAAATATACTGCTTGGTAAAAAAAAAAAAAAATTCTAGAAAAAAATAAGAAAAATATTTCACAATGTACTGCTGAAATTTTCACTCAGAGTGCTAAGTGTTTATAAAGAACACCAGGGCCCAGTTGTTCAAAGCGTCGTTAGCTAAACGACGTTGTTAAGGGTCATTTCGTTAACTGTTTTAGCAGATTCAATATACATTATTCTGATATTTTTTGCTGAAAAAATGTGAGTAGCTTTTGCACTGCAAAAGCTACTCACATTTTTTCAGCAAAAAATTTCAGCATATTTGCGTATCACTCGATGTAAATTTTAACGAATCGTTAACTAACGATGTCGTTAGCTTTGAACAACTGGGCCCTGGTCCAATGAGCCTCTTGTGCAGCTTGGCATTGAGGCTCTGGACCTCATCCTGAAGGAGAGAAGGCTCGGCTGGTATGCGGACATGTGGAACACTCCAACAGTGCAATCAACAGATTGAGGGAAAGTGTGGGCCTGGGAGGCCCAAGATGACATGGAAGCAGCTGACAGAGAGGGATTGCAATGAGTGGAATCTTTCGGCAATGACCCTCATGATAGATATACCTGGAGATCTGGTGTGAGATCTGCCATGCCTGCAGCAAGCCAGCTACCTGGAAGGGGGCCCGCTGATGTGGATGTTGCCCCTGTACATGAAATATTTTCATTGGTCATTCTCTCCCTTCTGCTGATTCAAGAAGGGCAGTTGTTGTTTCTGGCGAAAGAATGTGCTTATTACTGGTTAGCTGCTTAAGAGGACTAAGCCTGCCCAGTAAAAGTGTGGTTAGGTAAACTGACCATGCTCGACATGACCCCATTGGGTTGACTGAGCTGTAAAACCATACCATACCATACCGTACTGTACCATACCACACCCATACCATACCATACCATACCATGCCATCCCTTGCCATGTCATCCATACCATACCGTACCATACCGTACCATACCGTACCATACCATACCATACCATACCATACCATACCATACCATACCATACCATACCATTCCATATCATGCCACGCCACGCCATACCATACCATACCATGTCACATATATCATATATCATATCATATCGTACCATAGCATATTGTATCAT
This sequence comes from Anodontia alba, assembly GCA_964016985.1. Lineage (NCBI taxonomy): Eukaryota > Metazoa > Mollusca > Bivalvia > Lucinida > Lucinidae > Anodontia > Anodontia alba. The sequence goes on from OZ024829.1 coordinate 105,912,501, forward strand.
ATCATGTATCGTATTGTATCGTATCGTATTGTATCATATATCATATTTCATACCATACCATACCATGCCATGCCATGCGATACAATGCCATGCCATCCATACCATACCATACCATACCATGCCATGCCATATCATACCATTCATACCATACCATGCTGCGCCTTGCCATGTCATGCCATGCCATACCATGGCATATCATACCATACCATACCATGCCATATCAAACAATACCATATGTTTTTACGGAGAAATAAGAAAAATATGATGTGGATCCCCCTCTTATCTGGAGGAATGGCTATGGCCTTGCTAAATTTGTTTTCTGTCTGCCCCCCTCTTTGTCTTACAGCCTGTCCAATTAGGTTTAATTTATGTTTCTAATAAGAACTCATTGGCTTCTCATTAAAAATTCAAATTGCAAGTTCTGTCGGAAGATTGTCTAGGAGCAGTCATGTGGAATCGAAATTTCCATGATTGACTGGGATTTATTGAGGAAGATTGCTGTGGAATACTAGTGGTTATTTTAAGAATTTACACCCTTGGTCGATTTTATTATTGAATTTGATTCGACCAGCCATCCCGTGTCTTCAGATTGTATGTAATCAGAGAGCTGTTCAAATTTGAATAATCACACACTTCAGAAAGTAATTGAAAGGCCTAGCTAGTCGGGAGATACACAGGATTTTTCTGATAAATTACATTAAATTACATTAACATTCACATTTTGAATAATTCTTCTGGTATAGTCAGTAATGGTACAAACGAAAATCATGTTAACCCTGGTCCTGCTGAACCCAGATATACCCAGGAGTGTCTTTACAAACAGTGTAGATCTAGATCAGTTGGCTTCTGAAGAAGCCAACTGATCTGGATCTGCACTGTTTGCCATAAAGTATGTGAATTTGTATCAACTATGGTTCAAGTAATCTGATTGGCTGAAAATTGGAAGTGGGCATGGCATCTTAATTTATTCAGCATGACAATGGTTAATAAGTTCTAGAAATATGGGGGTAAGGTAAATGTTTTTCTTATTTCTCCACAAAAACATATGTTGTGGATACTCATTAGTTGAGGCACTTCTAATGAGTACCCCATAAGGTATGTTTCATGGAGAAATAAGAAAATATCATTTCTTCTTGGTCAAAACAGTTGCATTATTTAGAACTATGATATAAGTGGAGTATTCAGAACTTGAGGTCAAGGTCAGAAAGAATTTTCATGTTAAAGCTTTATTTTAAAGCTATCTTTTGAATGAATAGATGCATTTACTTCATTCTCAAAATGATGTTAGATACCTGTCCAAAGTTTTGTTCAGTGTTAAGCCCTTCTTTCTTAGTGTGCTAGATGTCATAGAATTTTCATATTAAAGTTTCATGTTTAAGGTGTTTGTTTAACATGTATATCTTTGGAGAGCCTGAATGGATGTAGTTGAGATTTGGACTGGTGCTAGATTCTAAATTACTGATCCGTATTTGTTCAGAGCAAGACCCCCACCCTTGCCACCACCTTAGATGATGGACAAGCATGATTTCTGGGTTTTTCCTGTCCTGAGCTACGGGTCATTATTAGTAGCCTTGTTAGGCATAGCTCTTAAGAGGGTTTTTAGGTGAATATTTTTTTTCATATTTCTCCATGAAAACATGTTGTGGGTACTCATTAAAAGCGCTTCACCGAGGCACCTCTGATGAGTACCCACAACCTATGTTTTTGTGGAGAAGTAAGAAATACCAATATAGTTTGGTTGAAAAGCTGCCCTATCAGGAGATGTGGGGAGGACCACATTCCCACCATCAGTCAGGATTTACATATTAACTATTTTCAGCCCCTTATTTTAGTTTTTCTGAAGTGTATCTTTACTAATAGCCCTTGTCATGCTGAATAACTTAAGATGCTCCGCCCACTTATAATTTTCAGCCAGTCAGATCCTAATCCAGACTGTTGATATAAATTCACATACAGAATGACAAACAGTGCAGATCCAGATCAGTTGGCTTCTTCAGAAGCCAACTGATCTGGATCTACACTGTTTGCAAAGACAGGGTATATCTGGATTCAGCAGGACAAGGGTTTATAACCAAATTCCATATATTGAAGAATAAATCACAAGATAAAAAGTACAGGATAAAGGATTGAAAATGTGCCTGCTGATAAATTCCTAGAAGAAAATTGAGATCTACAAAAGATTCTAATGGTTCAAGTCTTTGTGCCATCATTTCGCCCCGCTAATCAGCCGTAATTCATATCCCTAATTGGTTTGGTTCGCTTCTCATTAAAAATTCAAATTGCAAGCTATGAATGAAAATTGAACAGTAGCAGTCTACTGTCTTGGATTTTCCTTTAGTAAAATCAGATTTATGGGAAAGTTGTGTCTCCAAAGAATACTTGTTATTTTGAGAATTTAAGCTTGTGTCTAGTAGCACACCAGGGATTTCTATAGGTCAGTTGTCATTGACTTTGGAATCGGAGATTAGCCAATGGCATGCTGCTGGCAAAATAAGCTGATGATGAATTTGTGATTCTTTTTTTATTTCCTTGGAATGGAAGGTTTGATTGTTATGCAGATCATCTTGAAAGAAGATTACTTTCATAAAATGAAGCAAATATATTAAAATTCTGTCCGCTAATGTTTAAACTCGGCAAGTTATGGTTTTGATGTGCTCCTAGTAGTGAATGCACAGCATGCAGCAAAGAAAATTTCAGCAGATGACATTTTTAAATATTTCTCTTATTTTTCCAAGAAAATAGGCTTTGACATTGAAATGTCAGAGCCCATTTTCTCAGAAAAATATTGAATTGTAGTCAGCTGAATTTTGTTCACAGAGCAATAAAGGTTAATTGGGTATGTGGAAGTAATCCCAAAAGATATCCAATACAAAGTTTCCAAGAAAGCCATGGATATGGAGTTAGTGGCCTAGCGGTTACCACTCCTGACTTAGATCACAAGGCCCTGGGTTCTAATCCTGCTGGAGACTGAATTAGCTTGATTATGACTGAACAGAACTTCATTGCACATATCTTTTCATTATCACCCCTTCACTGCCACGACATGACTTAAATAATGTTAAAAGAGATTAAGACACCAAATCATTAACATCAATCAATATATGTACTATATTGTCCGTAATAAGCACGCATGCTTGAAGTTTACTGCTGCACAGTGACCTAAGAACATTTTTCAGAGGCAAATCTTATACCCTCATAACCCTAAGTACACCACAACCTCTTTATAACACTATTGTTGGGGTCAAAAAGCTTATTATATGCTACTTGTTGGGGTCCATAGCATAAACCGTGTTAGTTAAACAACCGTGTTATATCCAAAGAAAAATGTATAGATTATATTGAAAAATGACCATTTATGGTCATTTTTCAATATAATCTATACATTTTTGGGATCCATCTTTGAACCGTGTTATATCCAAAACCGTGTTATAAAGAGGTTGTAGTGTATTGGTACAGACAGGCCTAAGCAAACAGTGTAGACCCAGATCAGATGCCCCAGAATGTGGTATCTGATCAGGATCTACACAGTTTGCTACTCATCCAGCAGTTTTAGACATACCAACAGGAAGTAAAATAGAAGAGTTCAAATTTTAGGACAGGTAGAAGTTAACCCATTGTAGTCGTGAGACCCCTAAAAGGGGAATTGGCACACAGTGCAGACCCAGATCAGACGCCACAGAACGCGGCGTCTGATCAGGGTCTTCACTGTTCGCAAATACTTCAGCCATTTTTCTCTAGGAATATCTAAATCTCATAACCTCATCTACCTAAAATTAAAATTGGACTCTTCCAATATATAGTGTGGGGAAGTCTTTTCAGTCTACAATGGATTAAGCTGCCCCAGTATATAGGGTAAATACCATATGCATGTTTGTAATCAGTCATCACCATTGTTCATAGGGTTATAATAAAATTTTAATAATATTTATTCTAAGACATCCTGTTGTTTTCTCGTTTCAGACTGAAATTGCAAAGAGATTAAATGCCATTTGTGCTCAAGTTATCCCCTTTCTTTCACAGGAGGTAAGTCAATTTTTACAGAGCATTTAATATTTGTAATATTATACATCTGAAAGGGAGAGCATGCTAGGCTGAACACTTTTGCCTCCCTTGTCAAAGGGAGACTACTGCAGTTCAAGAAAGTCCTTCCTGGTGTATTACATTGCTCCAAAAAAGAGGAGGTATTCAGAGAATATTTTTCTTATTCCTCCATGAAAGCATGTTGGTGGTACTCATTAGAAGCACCTCACCAAGGTGCTTCTGTGAGTACCACAACATATGTTTTCATGGAGAAATATGAAACATTTTGGCACTTTTCAGATGAAAAAAGTGCCTTATCAGGATCTGTGCATTTAAGCCCTTCCCCACAATGGGGCAACTCACATAAGATTAAATTTAAAGAACTGGGCATCCCCAGGAACAAATTCTTTTCCTTTAATTTAAGCATTGTCCCACTTTGAAGAAGGAGATGAGTCCCTCCCAGGAGTAATAGGGAACAGGGGAACAAGGCACAAGTCTAAGATATTAAGGGAACAGGGGAACAAAGGGAATTTTGAGGAAGAGGGAACATAGAAAATCAAGAATTTGATTTTGGGGAAAATGCCATTTTGTTTTCAAGGGAACACCACCACCACCTGGGAGGGCCTCAGAATACTTTTCAGTCAGATTGAACTCCCTTGGAACTGTATTCTGTCACATCAAGTATGGTAAATGTCCTGAAATTTTGAACACTTTATTCCATACCTATTTGGCCTAAATTTTGCTTTTTGCTCAGAGTTAAAATACATAGTGGAAAAGGCAAACAATGTAGATCCTCATCAGCTTTTAGGAGCAGTCTGATCTGGATCTGCACTGTTTGCATATGCCATTTTATCAGAAACTTTGGTGTATGAAATTTTAGGGTATTTAAATTATTGTATACGTGAGGTAACTTGTGTTACAGTATTTCATAGCTCTTGATAAGATGGTTTTTTCAATCCAAAATTATTGATATTTTCCTTATTTCTCCACGAAAACATATGTTGTGGGTACTCGTTAGAAGCGCCTCACTAAGACGCTTCTTATGTGTACCCACAACATATGTTTTCATGGAGAAATAAGACAAATATTTACCTGATACTCGTATCTAGATCTATGGTTACTTTTGCACTAACACATATTTTATGGGTATTCACTGGAATGACCCCTTTGAGTATCCACAAGTAGGGTATTTGTGCAACAATTATCCTAACTTATCACCTGTTTGTCATTTCATCTGGGCTCACTTGTTCCAAACTAAGGGTGTTCTTAGTTAACATATACCGGGTACTTAAAACTTTGTTCATTAGATATGGCATATATGCTATTATTTTTGTTGAAAAAAATGTGTGTAGCTTTTGCATTTCACATTTTTTCAGAAAAAAAAAATACCTGTGAATTATTGTACTTACTAGAACAGTTAACATTTTGACCACTAACAAGTTTGTTAAGTTAACAATGCTTTGGACAACTGGGCCCTGGAGAATTGGATCATTTACATTTCACCTTCATGTAGAAACATTTCACATGTAACCAGCTTGTATCTCCCAGATTTTCTTTACAGTTATCTGCCCTTTATTTTTTCAGCATCAGCAACAGGTTGCTGCTGCAGTTGAGAGAGCAAAACAAGTTACCATGACAGAACTAAATGCCATCATAGGGGTGAGTAAATCACATATTTTTTTTTTTTTTTCAAAGTAAATAATATCATAATTGATTGATCATTAGTTTCTGTGCAACCAAGGTTTATAATGTAACAATCACAGTCTATAAATATTCTGTAGAATAAATAATATTACCGTATTCGATCTAATTACTGCACTGTGAGTTTTGGATTTTCAAAATTACTGGAAAAACTTGTAAAATATTCACCTGATAAGGACTAGAAAGAAAGATAAGAAGCTGACTTCAAGAGCTTATTATTTAATGATACTTGCGCGATAGTTTTTTTTTTCTGATTTTCTTTATAAAAGCATATGCTGTTGGTACTCATTTGAATTGCCTCGACTTGTCGAGGCAATTCAAATAAGTATTAACAACATATGCTTTACTAAAGAAGCAGATTAAAGTAAATGAGCTGTAATTTGAAGACTATGAAATCGCTTGACTGTGCGCTTCTAAGGGTATGTGCGGTAATTAGATTGAATACGGTATAAGGTAAGCAAGGCCAGGTCAGATGATATTTGAATTTAGAATGTATGAAAGTATGATCTAAACTTAGACAATGATTCTCTCATCAAGTAACTCAGGGTGTGTGTACTAACACCTGTATAGCCAATCTTCATCATTTGACTTTGAGAGACACACAAGCAAGATCTACTTATAATAATAGATCATAACTCAGGATATGCCCTGCTCCATAGCATAGTTGGTAGTGCATCTAACAGCAGGTTCAAATCCCAGCTCGGCCATATAACGTTTGTGGAGATGGATCATTAAATAGTTTCTATGGTCGTTCTCTCCCCTTCTGCTAATTCAGGAAGGGCAGTTATCATTTACTGGCAAAGTATGTGCACAGAATATTTGGTAACCACTAAGAGGACTAACCCTGCTAGGAAAATTTTGAGTAGGTTAGTTGAATGGCTTGACATGACTTTAACATTGTTGACTGGGCCATAAAACTCCAAATCAGATCAAAATCAGGATGACTGAAATATTATTGACAGATGACAAATTATATAAGGAGACAATTTGCATGAAATGTAAAATCCTATTTTCTGGGAAAAATAAAAAAAAATATTTCAACATATCATGCGCTGAAAATTTTACTTGTGTGTTTTCTTTCAGCAACAGATGCAGGCCCAGCATTTGCCCCACGCACACGCCCCTCCGATCCCAATGGGCCCTCACCCAGCAGGGCTGCAACCTCCCGGCCTTCCAGTATCAAGTGCAGGGATGAACCTTTTCACACTAGGACCAGGCCACGCCCAGGCCCATATCAGCTCACTCAAAGAAGACAAAGGTACTGTCGTCATTATCATAACAACACCTTGTCATAACAACACCGATATGAGTCATTTATGTCAATTTATCTGGAGCTATGCACAGGTTATGCAGAACAACCTATTTTTAGTACACTTGAACCATTTTATAAGATGGTTTTGATATAAGACGGTTTGGATATAAGATGGTTCAGATATAATACGATTTAAAAGCGGACCCCCAAAATGTAGAATCTGGACAAAAATGTATAGATTATATAGAAAAATGACCATTTATGGTCATTTTTCTATATAATCTAAGCATTTTTGTTTGGATACAACACAGTTGTTTAGCTAACACTTTGGATCCCAGCATTCCTGTTGTAGAGAGGTTGTTGTATATACTGTAATAACTCTAAATATTCAGAAATCATAGCTTTCTGTACCTGCTTGTCAGAACAATTTATTTCCAGTTTTTGTATTTAAAAATTGCTTGATAGGTGGTTAACAGTGTACACCCTGATCAGATGCTGGGCTCTACAGCATCTGATCTGGATCTACACTCTATGCTCAGGCCTCACAGTCTGTATGAATATTTGGGGTAAATTCAATGTATTTATAACATAGCTCCAAATAGGTGACTATTTTGATGGAAAGGGGGAGATATTTTTAGGTTTTTGCACCAGAATAAGTTTTGTTGGTATTCATTAGACTTGTTTTAATGGGATTAGATACTCGAGATTTTTCTACCCATTTTTTATAAGGGAGACAAAATTTGTGACCTCCTGTTTGTTTTTCTGCAAATTGGTCCCCTTCTGAAAAGGTTTCTGCTGAAAAAGAAATTTTTCCTTCTAGAGCAGAAACCTTTTTAGAAGGGAGGCAATTTAGGCAAAACATCTTTGACAGTTACTTCCCCTGAAATTCAGTGAAGTGATTTTGATGAGTGAGTACTAAAAGTATGTTTCGGTGCAAAACTTACAAATCTCCCATAATTATCTGCTTGTCACTCTTGGCTCCAGATAAGATACTTTTTTTCAACAAGAAATTGTTGATATTTTCTGATTTCCCCACAAAAACATGTGTGTACTCATTAGAAGTGCCTTGGAGGGGTTCTTCTAATGAGAACCCACAAGGAATGCTTTAGAGGAGAAATAAGAAAAATATTACAAGGATACCCCCTCTTATCTGGCATTATGACTGTATTGTTTTGGAATTATTATATTGTTGTTTTTCTTTACTCATACATGTATTTGTTTTGTCATCATGAGATTTTGTAGTGAAAAGACTTGAACTGTTTCAAGTTTCTGTTACATGTGAGGATGAGCTATACATGTTGGTAAATTTCTCAGTTCCATTGTGCTCCAGATTAGTGGAGTGTTTCTATTTCTCAGTCAAAATACATAGCTCCGGACAAGGCCTTTTTTACAGCCAAAAAGCATCCATATTTTTGGGTCCCTTGTTTACAGTTGAGTCATAGCATACAAACGCCAAAATTTCATTAAGATAATTGTCCACGTGATTATCATTGACCAGTGTAATCAAGTTGTACGTAAGACAAAATTGTAAAGAGGGTTATCTGTTAGACCTGGACTTGGACATTGACAAACAGTGCAGACCCAGATCAGAAGCTGCATTCTGCGGCATCCGATCTGGTTCTGCAATGTTTGCTTAAATTACCACCAATGCTATCAGTGCTTTGATTTATTGAAGTTTTTATAAAGTTTGTTCAGACAGTAAAGCAGCTCCAGATTAGGCACTTATTTTAGCCTAAAAAGTGTTATATCTTTCCTATTTATTCAAGAAAATATATTGTGGATACTTTTTAGAAGTCCCTCAGCAAGATGCTTCTAATGAGTACCCATAACAATTGGTTTCATAAAGAAATAAGAGCAATATTGTTTGGATACCCCTCTGGTCTGGAACTCTGAATAATATGAGAATTCCACATTGAAAATCTACCTTTAAGGACTCAGAATATTGGGGAATTAAGACATTAGAGACGAGATTTGTGATCTTATATTTCACAAGATAGTCTCAGACCGAAGCAGGACCCCAGACAAGTTGCAGGTTCTTTTACTTCCTGTATATTGATATTTGTCTGATTTTCTCTAAGAAAATTATTTTATTGGATTCAGTAGAGTCTTAACGCCAAATTTATTAATTCTGATAAGATTCTAAATCTATGCAGAAATAAGAAATTATGAACAATATTAAACGGAAATGGTGCTCAGCCTATAATCTGACAGTATAATTCTTGGCATGCGTACAGACTGATCTAGGTCATTGCTGCTTATGTTTGCAAAACCATTAAATTAAGACATTACATTAAGTGATATTTTTTCCTGAAATACAGCAGCTGTGGAGAGTGCTGTCTTGCCGTGCAATATAATTTAAGTTTTTAGAGAGAATTATTAATTGACCCTATTCTTGCTGAACCCAGATATGCTCCGCCTTTGCACAGTGTAGATCCAGATCAGTCGGCTTCTTCAGAAGCTAGCTGATCTGGATCTACACTGTTTGTCATTCAGTATGTGAATATGTATCAAAAAATCTGGATCAAGCAATCTGATTGGCTGACAATTTGGGCGTGTCATCTTAATTTATTCAGCATGACAAGGGTTAATAAGAAAAATGTGAACTCTTTTCTGGTTGAAAAATTGCCTATCTATAGCTATGTGTATGGTTACAGAGATAGAGTGTATAGAATGCGCAGATTCTGGTGGTGCAGGCTGATCAAAATCTGTACAATTTGCATATGTCCATTTTCACTGTGAAGGGACCTGTTTGGTTCTTAGTGACTAGATGTTGTAAATAAAACAGTTTTGCATGTTTATTGCATAGCTCCAGATTAGAGGAGTAGGCGGCAAATTATTTTTCTTATTTCTCAATAAAAACATATATTGTGGGTACTCATTAGAAGCGCCTTGCCGAGGCACTTCTAATGAGTACCCACAATATAGGTTTTCATGGAGAAATAAGGAAAATAGCCATACGTTTTGGTTGAAAAGTGCATTTTACTTGAGCTATGTTATTGTTGTCTGTAACATTATGTTCATGTACATTGGGAAATCCACAGGAGCTTGAAATTCAGTCAGAATTGCATGTTAAAATGGCCCAAATCGACTAGCCTTCGGCTTGCCTTATAGGATAGTCGATTTGGGTCATTTTAACATGCATTTCTGACCGAATTTCAAGCTCTTGTGGGGAAATCTAACTTACCTACCATACCCAACATATTCAGATTCATGTGAAATTGTGAACAAGTCCATGCAGTCTATGAAGTAATGGCTGAATTACAAACAGTGCAGGGCCCAGTTGTTCAAAGCATTGTTAGCTTAATGAGCTCGTTAAAGACAAACTCTTAACTGTTGTTGCTAAGGTATTTTCAAATACATTGATATTTTTGCTGCAAAAATGTGCAATGCAAAAGCTACTCACATTTTTTCAGCAAAAAGTATCAGTGTATTAGCCATATTTCAAGATAGTAGCTTTTGAGATGCAAAAGCTACTCACATTTTTTTTTCAGCAAAACATATCAATGTATTTGTCATATTTCAAGGTAGAAATTTTAACATTATGTTAGCTAACAACTTTGTTAAGTTTTGAACAACTGGGCCCTGAACTTTAAATTATCCCTTTGACTGGGATCTACACCATTTCTCGTGAGTGTCAGTCTGAATATGTTGGATAGATACATGATATATGTAGGGTAACTTGGATGCTGCCCATTGTTCATGTATGATTATGTTGTTTCCGTTCTGTTCTTCCTATTTTGTAGAGTATGTTTTTATTTAACTTATATGTAGTAGAAACAAATGCCTTAATTTTTCTTTTGGCTAAAAGCAAAGTTTTGTTTAAGTTATTTTTTCAAGAATTAAAAAAAAAAAAGCAAAAAAAAAAAAAAAAAAACCCGAAAAAATGCAGAAAAGCCTTGACTGATACTCAATATGTAGCAGATATTGCTATGTCATTCAAACATTTAGTACCTAATTATTTACTGACATAATTACTGACGTTCATGTCAATATAGGTTCACCAACGAGCTCTGCAGGTTTGAGTAGAAGAAATATGTACCCCTGGAATGAAGGTATTTAAATACTGATTGCATAGTTTGCTAATATATGCCTGCCAGTAGTCCAGGAAACGTGGGTACCAAGATAAATGTATTTCTAATTTCTCCAAGAAAATATATAATGTGGGTACTCAATAGAATTGCCTCACTGAGTACCTGCAGTTTAAGATATTTTTGTGGAGAAATAGGCAAAATTTAACAAAATTTATGGTCTGACAAGAAAAAAAGCATTATGCCTGGAATCCTTTTGCCTACTAACAATATACTAATATGCCATGTTTTTCCAAAGAGATATACAAGTCTTGTTCTGGTATTTCTTAGAGGGACTGGATACATGTGCTGATATTTTTCCACCATTTTACAAGGGAGACAACTTGTAACAACTTTCTCTTTGCTTCCCTGGACACTTAGCCCCTTCTGAAAAGGAATCTACTCTAAAATGAAAGCATTTGCTCCCGAAGGGTTCTGCTCTAAAAGGAAAGAATTTGCTCCCAAAGGGAGCAAATTCTTTCGTATTAGAGTAGAAACTTTTCAGACTGGCGGCAAAAACAGTTTTTTTTGACTGAGTTGTCTCCCTTGAAAATGTACCCATTCCCCTTTAACATCAAGAATGCTTATATTATTACATGCACCTGACATTCTTACTGTATCAAATATTGTCTTGGTCATTTACCAGTAATTGAAAGTACAGACACAAATTAACCGAAGTATCTATATGGTTTGCACAGTGTCTCTGGGTACACTGTAATATTTAATGCTTAGCATTCTGGGTGATAATTTCAACAGACGACATTTTGAAATATTTTTCTTATTTTTCCCAGAAAACAGGTTTTGACATTTCATGTAAATTGTCTCCAATTTGCATGAAATGTCTAAATCTGTTTTCTGGGGAAAAAAAAAATTAGAAAAATATTTTAAAATGTCTGCTGAAATTTTTACCCAGAGTGCTAAACATTGAATATAGATCATCAATTTGTTTGTCTGCTGAATTAGCCCAGAGAGTGATATAAGTTAATATTTAAGACTGAATGCTCCTGTTTTGTAGAGGAGTTCTGATGATGGATAATGGACCTCTTCACTAGGGTTGTTGGTTTTCTAAATACACTACACCCTATTTATAATACAGTTAACCTCTTTATAACAATGTTAAAGCAAACACTGTTTTAGCTAAATAGCTGTATTGCATCCAAACAAAAATGTGTAGATGATATAGAAAAATTACTAAATGATCATTTTCTATGCAAATCAATACATTTTTGTTTCAGTACAACTTTTTAGTTCCGACTTTTGACTATGTTATATCCCAAACTATGCTGTAATGAAATATGTTATAAAGATGGTGCTATTTGCTTTACTAACAATCATTTCTCTACGGGTAGCATGCTGCTTTATATATTAGTAGACACATTTAAAAATGTCATTTTTCTTATACTATATTAACTAAGTATTCAGATTCCTCAGCTCATAACGAGGCTTATCCTAAAATTTGAAAAAGTCTTATCTGAGTGCCAGTTGATGTGTCTAAAGTATTGCTGGATGAGTGGCAAACAGTGTAGACCCTGATCAGACACTGCATTCTGCAGTGTCTGATCAGGGTCTACACTGTTTGTTTGCCCAAGCCTTGTGTCCCTTGTCTGTGTTTCCCAATACTTATGGTAAATATAGTATTCTCTGAAAAGGCTCGCATTTTCATACTTTTTAATAAAGGTTCACATTTCATCAGACAAGAAAAAAAGAAAGAACTTCTGGTCATACGGAAAGAAAACAATCCACTGACCCTATTTTCAGAGTGAAATAAGAAAAATGTCATTGATCTGTCTATTTTTTTGCCTGCTTCCGTTTAACACTTAAAATGGTGAATTTGAATGTTAGTTCTTGATATTTTTTTTGTTTTTCAAAATGCGAGAAAATGGGTTTTTGAGTGCTGAAGTAACAATGCCAGTTTAGGAGTGTTTGGTTTTGCTTGAACTGTGTTAACCCTTAAAGCGCCCAAATTTGTCACAGACGACAATCTAAAATTTTCATTTTTTATTTTTCAGAGAAAACAAGTCTTGATATTTCAAGTGAATTGTCTGCTTGGCAGACGAGTCACATAAAATGTCAAGACTTGTTTTCTTCTGAAAATTAAAAAAAAAAAAAAAAAAAAAAAAAATCAAAATTGTCGTCTGCTTTAGTTGTGATTAGCACTTTAAGGGTTAACTCTTTTAGTGGCACTAATGCTATGTATGCTTAATAAAAATTTCAGATGGTGATGTTCTTAAGTATTTTCTTTTATGTGTCTTAGAGATTTCTTATTTTTCTTGGACAATAGGGTTTGACATTTCATTCAAATTATCTCCAATGAGACATTTTTTCTCCAGAATATAGGGTTTGGCAGGAGACAATTTGCATGAAATGTCAAACCCTATATTTTGGAAAAAGTAAGAACAATATCATCAATTTGTTGTCAGCTGAATTTGCACAGTGGGTGGTAAAGGTTAAATTGAAATGTTCAAATTTGGAATAACTGCGGTAAAACGGCTGAGATCTCCAGATATTTACGATAAATACAGTGGCTGATTGGGTCTAGAATATTTGCTTAATTATCAGGTTCCTTTATGTATCACCATGGCTTGTATGCAGTTGCTAATTAAGCAACATACGTCATTTTAAAAAAAAAGCGTCTTTGTACATATATTTTCTGCTTTAGCCCAGAACAGACTGAGTACATGCAGTATCTGATCAGAGCATACACAGTTTGCCCACACAATAGTTTGACCATGTAGATTTTGCAAAAGTGATCTGCACACGGCATGATCAGACCACACGTAGACATGGTCTGGTCGGGACCTGCTATCTTCACTACCATATTTTCACAGTCGTCCTTATCAGCGTATTTCTGCACTAATTTTAATTTTCTTCCTGTGGTGGAGTTCGTTGGACTGCAACAAGCCAATTACAAGCTGGCTTTTACATTTCATATCTAGCAATTCTTGCATGAGATGTAATCGGAATCATTGCCTGTGATTTCTGTTCTTGTAGCGCCAGATAAAATGTTGTTTTTTTGGGGTTTTTTTCAGCCAAAAAGTATTGATATTTTTCTTATTTGACCACAAAAATATATGTTGTGGGTACTCCTTAGAAGTGCCTCACTGAGGCACTTCTAATGAGTACCCACAACATATGTTTTTGTGAATAAATAAGAAAAATAGTTTTACGGATACTCCTCTCTGGGACTATGAGTCCTGTATGAGGTGTGTGACACAATAAAATGGCTTTAGCATAGATGCTATAACATTAAAACCTGAGCAACCTTGCAGGCTAGTCATCAGGGACTTTGCTTTCTGCCAATACTGCCAGAAGTCTGCTGTTTAAAATATTTTTCAGAGGAATTAGCAAAGACCCTATTCAGACTATGGCTGAGCAGACTAATTTGGCCCTTTGCTGTTGATGTTTGCATTTATACCCCTATAACATGTTATGGCTCATAATTCCATCAGAGATTCTGTTTTAATCAAGAAATATACCGTACTTACCTACAATGTTTGTACAGATAGGCCTGAGCATTTCACAGAATGGGGCATTTGATTTGGGTTCTACATTTATTGCCATTCATCCAAAAATGTTTGACACATCATTAGATTTTTGAAATGTCAGACAAATATGGTATGGAATTATGGTGTCCGAATATGTCAGACAAGTATGGTAAAAACTAATGTCTTATAAGCATAGTGTTTGGAAGACCACTGTTTTCTTAAATGAGCAGCTTAGATCCTGATCAGCCGGTAATGCTACACGCAGAGCTCCAGATAAGATAGGGTCTCAGGTAAATATTTTTTCCTATTTCTCCAGGAAAACATACTTGTGGGTACTTATTAGAATTTTTGCCTTTGCAAGATGCTTCTAGTCAGTGCCACCACATGTTGTTTGGAGAAATAAGAAAAAAAAATTTTTGGTAAAAAACCCAAAAAACAACAACAACAAACTTATCTGGGAGCTATGCTTTGTTGTACTTACTAGAATTGGCTGAAAGAGGCAGTCTTAATGAGTAGCCATAACATATTGATTTCATGGAGAAATAAGAAAAATATTTATGCTGATAGCTGAAAAAATATTTATGTTAATAGCTGGAACTATTTCATTACCACACTTACAGCTCTAGATAAGAAGGGGATTCAAATAAATATTTTTCTTATTTCTCCAAGAAAACATGTTATGGGTACTCATTAGAAGTGCCTCACCGAGGCACTTCTAATGAGTACCCACAACATGTTTTCTGAAATAAGAAAAATATCAGGTTTTTTTTTGGGGGGGGGGGTTGAAAAGATTACCTTGTCTAAAGCTCTGACTATACTCTGAACTCTAATAGCAATCATTTTGCATTTTTTTCTCGCTTTGTCTGCTTTCTCTCCTCATTTGTCATATTGGCCGTGTTTGGAGAAAACACGTTTTATGTTTCAGGAAGACATGTTTCGCGAACCAAACAACAGGGAAAGTCCACACCAGCCTGACCATACAGGCACTCAGAGCATGCTGTGCTTTTTGTTTGCTCTGTATTTTAAATTTGGCGAAGTCTGTTACGGTATAATCAGGAGAAGCTTTTATAAGTGTCCTGGCTATTTTCTGTCTGTATTTGGCATCACAGCTGTTTTCTTGTGATGTGACTCGTATCAAGTTGAAAAACCTTCTTGCAATAAAATTAAACATTTATTGATTGCGTGCGTCTTTCTCCGATTTCTCTACGATAATAAAACTGACATTTGAGACTAAAACGTCTTACATGTTTGTCTTATATGGTTGTGGATGATGCTAATTTATCTTACCACATCCTTCAGTTGACATTACGGTGTTGTATTACATATTAAAATCTTTTTAATAAAGCTCCCTGCCTCTCTCCAACTGACCCATGCATCCTTGGTCATTCCATTATAGCGCTTAAGCTCCAGTTAAGGTACTTTTATCATCTAAAAAGTTCTGATATTTTTCTTATTTCTCTATGAAAACATATGTTGTGGGTACTCATTAGAAGTGCCTCAGGGAGGCACTTCTAATGAGTACCCACAGCATATGGTTTGATGGAGAAATAATAAAAACGTGTGGATACCCCCGCTTATGTGAAGCTGTGGCACCATAGCGCCCAACCATATTTATCCTAAAATTTGAACAAATCCATATTTTGACCAATCAGAAGTCTTGTTACAGAGGAGTCTTTGGTGATAATTCTGAAGTTTCTCAGTTTCTCTATACAAACATAAGTTGTGGGTTCTTATTAGAAGCTCTTCACTGAGGTTCTTTTACTAAGTTCCCACAACAAATGTATATATGGAGACGTAAGAAAAACTAACCTAGATTATTATCACTAAATACTTTTTAGCAATTAAGTCTTCTGTGACCTGGTTGTGTATTGAAATAATGCTGACTGGATGGCAAATGGTGCGGAATAAATTAATATGCCACGCCCACTTTAATTTTCCACCAATCAGATTACTTCATCCAGATTTGTCTCTTAATGACAGTGTAGATCCAGATCAGTTGGCTTCCTAGAAGCCATCTGATTGGGAGCTACACTGTTTGTAAAGGCAGAGCATATACTAGGGTTAAATATGCAACTTCTTATTTAATTAACTAAACATGTATTTGTTTTCTATTTATAGGTGATGACAGTAAGCATGTGAGTACATTTATTTATAAATTGTCCATCTTTCATATACAAGTACAGTTCTTTCCTGTAGATAGTTTTAAACCTTAACCCTTGTCCTGCTGAACCCGGATATACCCTGCTTTTGCAAACAGTGCAGATCCAGATCAGTTGGCTTCTTCAGAAGCCAACTGATCTGGATCTGCACGGTTTGCCATTAAGAATGTGAATCTATAGCAACAATCTGAATCTATTAATCTGATTGGTTGAAAATTAGAAGTGAGCGTGGCATCTTAATTTATTCAGCATGACAAGGGTTAATAGAACTAAGCAAGATAGTAGCAGAAGACATCCTAATTGATTTATTTTCAGAGATAATAAGACTTGGCATTTCATGTGAAGCCATCTTGCCACTGAAAAATACAACAAAAAAATCAAAAGGATGTGTGGTGCAGTTGTGATTAGCACTTTAAGGGTTAATAACAAGCCACTTTGATTCTTCATGCATCATATGTCCCTGAATTTTCATTTTTCACCCATCAATACTATAATCAGTACATTTTTGTTCACCCTTCCATCCAGAATTGTTTTTCAGTTATATATCAGTACAGAACTTTGCTTTGACATAATCTTAATTGAAAATTAGCCCATTTATGTGTGGCTTATTCAAATTGATACTGAAGCAAACAGTGTAGACCCAGTTCAGACAGCATAGAATGTGGCATTTCTGATCTGTGTCATGACAGTTTGCCACAACTTTAACCCATTTAAGCCTACAGTAGTGTCCCATAAAAGGGACATAGGCAAACAGTGTAGACCCAGAACAGATGCCCCAGAATGCGGTGTCTGATCAGGGTGTACACTGTTTGCATAATGTTCAGAAATTTCTACAAAACATGATAATAATGAAAACTGACCAGACACCCTTATATAGGAAATGGACCTGTCCAAAGAGTTGGAAGAGTGCATTCGGCATAAATGGGTTAATAACAAGCCATTTCTGTTTAAAAACCCTGTAAACAGACACTGGACCCTTCACTGACCTTTATAATGGAAGAACTGAAGATATTAACCAATTTTAGACAGAATAAACTCCCCCACCCTCTATATAAGAAGAGTCAAATATTTTCCTTGCAGGCTGAGATATGCTCAAATAGCATAATTGCCCTTTTCGTGTGTTATGTATCATATGCTTGTCCTTAACATTGTTAGAAGTGTCCTAGGTCAAGAATTCATTGCTGGTCACTTGTCAGGACACAATGGCCGTCCTTTCTTGTAGTAAAACTGAGGAATAAAGGTGGGAATTAAACACCGGCATTTGTTACCAGGGTGACAGATGGTGCGATTAATAGCGGTACTTCTCGAAGATGCTTGTGATGACTTAGGCCATAATTAATTAGATGTCCTTAAACTTGCACTGGCGGGGCCCGAGTAGCAAGTAACAAATTGGTGATATTTGTTTTTGCCCAGAAAATATGTTTTGACATTTCATGTGAATTGTCTCCATTGTCTTCTTTTGTTTAATTCAGCTGTAGCAGAGCTCTAGATAAGAGGGGTAGCCACATACCGTATTCGACCTAATTACCGCACTGTGCGCTCAGGTTTTTTCAAAATTACTGAGAACACTCATTTGTGGTAAAATATGTATCTACCTACTAAGAATACACTATAAAAAAGATCAGAAAAGAACTTATTTGATGATGACTATGCCATTTTTTCTGATTTTCTTTATAAAGGCATATGTTGTGGGTACTCATTTGAATTGCATCGACAAGTCGATGCAATTCAAATGAGTACCCACAACATAAGCCTTTATAAAGAAGTAAACAAAAGGTATACTGACTGCCATCTGAAGACTACTAAATTTCTTGACTGTGCGCTTATAGGGGTATGTGCGGTAATTAGATCGAATACGGTAATATTTTTCTTATTTCTCCATGAAAACATATGTTTTGTACTCATTAGAAGCGCCATAGTGAGGTGCTTCTAATGAGTACCTTAACATGTTTTCATGGAGAAATAAGAAAAATAAGAAAAAGATCAACACTTTATGCTTGTTTTTTTAACCAGAACATGTTGATATTTTTCTGCCAAGGTGTTTCTAATAAATACCCTCAAGATATGTTTTTGTGGAGAAGTAAAATGTTTTTCTGGCTGCTCATGGACTAGAGCTGTAGATGCCACGCCCATTTCTAATTTTCAGCCAATCAGATTACTTGATCCAGGTTGTTGATATAAAGTCACATACTTAATGAAACAGTGCAGATCAAGATCAGTTGACTTCTGAAGAAGCAAACTGATCTGGATCTACACTGTTTGAAAAGGCAGGGTATATCCAAATTCAGCAGGACCAGTTTTAATGTAGCCATATTTTTCGCATTTCTCTTTAAAAACATGCTTTATGGGCATTTATTAGAAATTCTCACAGAGGCACTTCTAATGAGTACCTGGAAAAATAAGATGAATAATTTATCTGAATACTGTTCTTATCTAGAGCTCTGTGTCTGGTGTGATGGTGAATGGTTGGTTCAGGTCACTTCACCCTTCATTGAGAGTGCATTGAGGCTATAAACGGCTTAGTCGCGGAAAAGAGATTTCAATTTTGAAGTATCGGCTTGAAACGTGAATAATTGTAGTACAAGCCACAGTTCTCAAATCTTCTTATCTGTGAACGATAAAGCCGTTGAAGCGTTTCTCAATCATGCCCACGGCAAAATAAGTTTATGTGTTTAAAGGATTAAGCTTAAGAAGATTGTCCTAAATTAAGCATGCATTGGGCCTCTTAAGAAGCTCACATTTTATGGGATAAATATTTTAGAGGACTGTTATTGTACTCCTTTCATAGAGATTGTAGTGCAAGGGTGACCACTCTTGAGATATTACTGAAGTTGAACTGATTTTACCAGGCAACGAATTACCATTCTAAAGTATCCAGTCGGCTACATTATCTGCAGCCTTTTATTATTTAAATACAAAGTATAGAAAGATTTCACTGTCCTTAGCATGCTGGGTAAAATTTTCAGCAGATGACAGTTTGAAATATTTTTCTTATTTTTCCCAGAAAATAGGCTTGGCTATTTCATGCAAACTGTCTCCTCAGGAGTCTGTTTGCATGAAATGTCAGTGCCCATTTTCTGGGAAAAATATGAATATCATAAATTTGTCCTCTACTGAATTTTCCCAGAGAGTGGTAGAAGTTAGTCCGTTAACTTGCCATAGAAGACAAGTAGCAGATATCAAATAGGTGATGTTTTTCGTAATACTTGGTATTTCATTTAAATAGTCTCTTCTGAATCATCTCAGATAAGTAGAAATGAAATACCAATATTTTGGTGAAAAGAAACTGGTTAATTTATTGCATAACACTATGGGTGAAAATTTCAGCAGACAACATTTTAAAGTATTTTTTTCTTATTTTTCCTAGAAAACAGATTTTGACATTTCTTGCAAATTGTCTCCAATGGAGATCATTTGCAGGGAAGGTCAAACCTGTTTTCTGGGAAAAATAAGAAAAAAAAAGTTTTTTAAATGTTTTCTGCTGATATACCCAGAGAGTCGTAAATGTTAAAAGTATCAGCTAACAATATTTTGAAATATTTTTTCACATTTTTTTTCCCCAAGAAAATAGGGCTTGAAATATCATACAAATTGTCTCCTTAGGAAATGACTGGCCTTACTATTTTCTTTGATGTACAACAAAAAAAAAAAAATATTGCTCATTTGTCGTCTGCCAGATTTTAACCCTTAGTTACAAAGAATTAAAATTTCTGCTTATTTTCACCTGTAGTCGGCTGAAGATTAACCAAATTGTGAATCTGCATAATAAACATTCTGCACTATTCAGTGACAAACAGCCAGGGAACAAGCTCTTTTGCCATTTTGAAATTGATCAGATTTAAAATACTATACTGCAAGTTTAAACAGCAAGACCGATTGTTTACACTCCAATGACTTTCTAAATGTGCAAAACCTCTCCAGGTGTTTGTATAGTAATTTAGTCCTGATATCAAATTCAGCCTCTTAAAGTGTCGGAAATTGTTATAACAGTTCAGTGTGTATAAATCTCTTGAAAAATATTAACCCTGACATGAGAAAAGCTACCTTAATGTATAAGTTAATTAATGGGAAAAACTACTTTAATGTATAAGTTACCTTAATGGGAAAAGCTATCTTAATGTATGTTACCATAATGGGAAAAGCTATCTTAATGTATGTTACCTTAATAGGAAATGCTACCTTAAGGGGAAAAGCTTACTGTATAAGTTACTTTAATGGGAAAAGCTACCTTAATGGGAAAAACCTCTTTAATGTATGTTACCTAAATGGGAAAAGCTACTTTAATATATGTTACCTTAATGGGAAATGCTACCTTAATGGGAAAAACTACTTTTATGTATAAATTACCTTAATGGAAAAAGCTACCTTAATATATATGTTACCTTAATTAGAAAACTACCTCAATGGGAGAAACTACCTTGATGTATAAGTTACCTTAACAGGAAAAACTACCTTAATATATAGTCAAACGTGTCTTGAAGGCCACATCTATTAAGAGTCACCAGTCTAAAAGACCACTATTTTAGATACCATTAAAGGTTAAGAAATGAAAATTTACCTGTATTAAGCTGGCACCTGTCATAAGAAAACCCTTATTTGCTTACTCAAAGGTGCTTGCATAGCATAGGTTCTACTGTATAAGATACCTTAATGGGAAAAGCTACCTTAATAAGAAAAACTTCTTTAATTAAGTTACCTTAAGGGGAAAACCTACCTTAATGTATAAGTTACATTAATGGGAAAATCTACCCTTATGTATGATAACCTTTATCACTCTTTAAACAAATTCAGCAGACAACAAATTGATGATAATTTTCAGAAAATAGGTTTTGAGGTTTCTTGAAAATTAGGAGTTAGGAGACAATTTGCATGAAATGTCAAAACTTATTTTCTGGAAAAAATAAAAATATTTCATAATGTTTTCTTTTGAAATAGTTACCCAGGATGCCACTTAGTATTAACAGCTTAGATATTTTGTACCTTTTACTGAGGCCCCATCACAAAGCATACCTATATATTTTTGACCCCTTAAACCCCCACCCCCCACCCTGTTTAATATAGTAAAACTGGGGTTTACAGGGGTATACATTACTTTTTTTATTTCTGCTCAAACACAAAGATTGTGTATACTCGTTAGAACTGCTTCACTTGGGGGCTTTGAAAAAGTGGTACATGCATGCACAGTGGGTTGATATATTGTGTATTCAGGAATCAGGGCCAAGGGCCCATAACTCATGGATTAAAATCCCTTGATAGGTTTTATGATGCCATGTTACTATGTCCTACAGTGGTGTTATCTGGTAAGGATGAATTCAAAATATTTCAACACTATATGTATTTCTCCTCTGATAGAGCTGCAGTGGGGCTATAGTCAGCTCCTCTGACAGCTCTAGTTTGTTAAGGCTTGACATTTTGTGAATTATCTGCAAGTTTCAGAGAAAATAAGGCATGACATTTATAGCCTATAATTGACATACAAATTGTTTGCTGGTTGTAAAGAAAATTAGATTTTATATTTCATGTAAATCATATGCCTATTTGACAATTCATATTAAATGTGAAAAAAAGAATCTCAGAGGTAATAAGTTGCCTTTGGACAGAGACTTTAAGCATACTAAAGAAAAAGCCTTATTTTCTCAAAAAAAAAAAAAATAAATAAATAAATAATAATAATGAAATAAAAAAAATGATCGTGTGCTACAATTTTGCCTAGCATTTTAAGAGTTCATATATAAGGGTTTTGAATAAAATATCTTCGTTTCTTTTCTTGGTAAATTTGAGACAAGAAATAGATATGATATTTAAAATGTTTCTATCTTTAAATTCAGCTTGTTTAAAGTTAAAACTAGCCTCTGAGATGAAATTGGCTAAATGCTTTTAACACGTTTCCATGCTTTTGGCCAATTCAGCAGGTGACAAATTGATGATATTTTTCTTATTTTTCTTAGAAAATAGGATCTGACACTTCATGCAAATTGTCTCCAATAGGAGACAATTTGCTTGAAGTGTCAAATCCTATTTTCTAGGAAAAGTAAGAAAAATATTTCAGAATGTCTTATGCTGAAAGTTTTACTCAGCATGCAAAGTGTTAAAAATAGCTCTAATCCTTTCAACTATGTCAGTCCAAAATTACCCACAGTAGCTAAATCCCCAAAACTAAAACCACTTCCAGTCCGGTTAATGGATTACATTTCAATCAAACTTGATTATTCTTCAAGCAATGCTATGGATAGGACACAGTTTTGGGATGAAAAACTTTTATATCTTTCTTATCTTACCACCAGAACATAATATGTTGTGAGTACTTGTTAGGCTTGCCTCACCAAGGCATTTCTAATGAGTGCCCACAACATACATTTTTGTTGAGAAATAAGAAAAGTTTGGCTTAAAAACAAACCCCTTATTTGTAGCTTTGCTTCAGAAATGAAAACTTTAATATACTTCCCAATGGAATATTAAAATAAAGCAGTGCAGTAAACCTTCTATGTCAAATAAAACAGCTTTGCTTTGCTTTATCGATACTGTATTTGATCTAATAGCAAGCACATCTCGCAAGGCGAAGTGCATCACGAACGAAGTGAGCTCTATGGTAGAGAATATGATCAAAGAAAATTAACATGCAATGATATATACTTTCAGCAGAAATTGCTCTGACCAATATTTTCTTCATTTTTCTTCTCTGAAGTTGTCACCAGAAGTTGGCAAGACTGGGGTGGACTTGATTATACCACTAGTCACAAAATTTGTGTCTTACTAATAAGCGTCATGAAGTTACAAGAAACGAGTGTCAATAAGTGTCACGAACATATTTTGCTGATTATTATTATTATTTATTTATTATTGATTTACATATATTTTTTATATACTGATATTCTTTAATGATGCTGTGAAAGACTTTTGAAGAGACTGCAGATATGTCTGCGTTGTGCTCGCATTTAGGCTAAGCCTATTTTCATATTAACCCTTGTCCTGCTGAACCCGGATATGTCCTGTCTTTGGAAACATTGTAGAGCCAGATCAGTTGGCTTCTGAAGAAGCCAACTGATCTGGATCTACAATGTTTGTCATTAAGTACGCAAATTTGTATCCACAACCTGGATAAAGCAATCTGATTGGTTAGAAAGTAGAAATGGGCATTGCATCTTAATTTATTCAGCAGGACAAGGGTTAAAAGTGGCGGGTGGATGAGTGGTGAACGCTCCCATCTTAGGATCACGAGGTCCTGGGTTTGAATCCCACTGGAGGGGGAATTCAGCTTATGAATGTACAGCACTTTGTTGCACAGAGTCTTCCATTGTCTTGATATACTACTTAACCCTTCTCTTGCTAAACACGTTATGCCCTGTCTTAGCAAACAGTGTAGACAATGGATTAATTTCATTGTTGTGCGGCCAGTTTTGGGCAAAGCAAATTAATTATTTAATTTTCAACTTTTCTTTTTCAATTTTGGTTAGAGTGAAATTTTATTTTTTTATTTTTGCAAGTGCGAACTCGGATATTTCAGCAAGCCGATCCCCTGTGTAGTAAAACTGTTTCGGCAATCTAACATTTCATTCATACTGTAGGAGGTGGTGTCACACATGGTAGGGCCTGTCATGTCCATCTCATAATGGAGTTAACTGTTAGGGATGTTAAAAATGAAAAAAAACGTTGGACCAGAAAATGAAGGTCAAGGTCAAATGGTAAAGATAGACTTACTGTTTTTTGAGTCAATGTTAGTGAGGAAGTGTACACCAGGCATTTTTCTTTCAGTTTTCAGAGAAATAAGGTTTGACATTTCATGTGAATTGTTTGCTTGGCAGACAATTCACATGAAATGTCAAAGTTTATTTTCTCAGAAACAAATTAAAAAAAAACAAGAAAATTTTATCTGTTACAATTTTATATGGCACTTTAAGGGTTAAAACAAATTCAAATTGAGGCCCATTAGATAAAACGACAATGTAAGCAGAGAACTAACAGTGTGATCGAAGTATTTATCTTAGTTTATTGCATACAATTTTATGATCAATTCTCATTCTAGTGTGAACAGTAAATAAAGGAAGATTGGCCAGCTGATAGGGAATATTAACCATGTTTAATCAGTCCTAGAGCCAATATTGACAATTTACAAGTTATATCTTGTGTTTACCAAAGGAAAATATTTATCGGTTGATAATGATTCTCAACTCTAAAACAAAATGAAATCGAGTTTTACAGCCCTTGAACACAAAATTGTTGGATAATGCACACATATGAGTAGGTTTGAGTAGATTGCTGGAAATGAATTGACTCATGAAGAACCTATAGTGTGTCTGTTGTGGGTCTGCACTGTTTGGAAAGTGTCCGGGTGGCCGCGAGGTTAGCACTCGGGACTTCAGCTCACAATGCCTCGGGTTGGAATCCCTCTGGAGGCAGAATTCAGCACATCACTGTATGGCACGTCACCACACATCAGAGCCTTTCATTATCATCCTCATTAATATGACTTAACTCTTGCCTTGCTGAATGAATTAAGATGCCATGCCCACTTCTAATTTCCAGCCAATCAGATTACTTGATCTGGGTTTTTGGTAGAAATTCAAATATTAAATGACAGACAGTGCAGATCCAGATCAGTTGGCTTCTTCAGAAGCCAACTGATCTGGATCTACACTGTTTGCTAAGACAGGGCATGACGTGTTCAGCAAGAGATGGACTAAATAATGTTGATAGGTATGTAAAACACCAAATAATGTGCTCTGTCAAATTGCTACTCAGATCAGTCTAGCAGATTTTAGATAGATAAGCAGGTAGTAAATGTACTCTAACTAAATGGAATGACCCTTAATAACCCTTGTCATGCTGAATAAATTAAGGTGCCACGCCCACTTCTAATTTTCAGCCAGTCAGATTACTTATCTGGATTGTTGCTACAAATTCTGATACTTAATGGCAAACAGTGCAGATCCAGATCAGTTGGCTTCTTCAGAAGCCAACTGATCTGGATCTACACTGTTTGCAAGGCAGGGTATATCTGGGTTCAGCAGGACAAGGGTTAATAGCAATTAACACATTCACATAACTCAGAAAACAGCTGTGTGATGTTTTCTGGGCCAGACTGGCTAGTTTCGACCAATTAGGCCTCATCAGTGACCCTCGTATAGATTGTTTAAAATCCTGGAATGGACTCAGTGATCACAAAGGACCTGAAAATATAAACGACACTATAGTAAAATGGACTTATTCAAATTTTAGGAGTTAGGCCAGATTTTTTTTTATTTTCTGGTTCTCAGGAGCTCAGTTCAGTTGAGCTATTGTGATCAGCCGCTGTCTGTTTTCCGTCATCAACAATTAATTTGTTAACACTCTAGAGGTCACAGTTTTTACCCAATCTTAATG
This sequence comes from Anodontia alba, assembly GCA_964016985.1. Taxonomy (NCBI): domain Eukaryota; kingdom Metazoa; phylum Mollusca; class Bivalvia; order Lucinida; family Lucinidae; genus Anodontia; species Anodontia alba. The sequence goes on from OZ024829.1 coordinate 105,938,545, forward strand.
AAACTTGCTTAGAATGTTTTCCCCTATGAAATCTAGGTCAAGTTCGAAACTGGGTCACTTGGGTTCAGAAACTTGGTCACCAGATCAAATCAAAAGAAAATATTGTTAACACTCTAGAGATCACATTTTTGATGCAATCATCATGAATCTTGCTCAAAATGTTTGTCTTGATGATTTCTAGGTCAGGTTTGAAACTGGGTCACTTTGGGTCAAAAACTAGGTCACCATGCCAAATTAAAGGAAGACCTTGTTAACACTCTAGAGGTCACATTTTTGAAGCAATCATCATGAATCTTGCTCAAAATGTTTGTCTTGATGCTTTTTAGGTCAAGTTCAGAACTGGGTCACGGGGTCAAAAACTAGATCACCAGGCCAAATCAAAAGAAATTTATCTTGTTAACACTCCAGAGGTCACATTTTTGACGTAATCAACATGAATATTGCTCAAAATGTTAGTCTTTTCTCCAAAGGAGACAATTTGCATGAAATGTCGAAACCTATTTTCTGGGAAAAATAAGAAAAAATATTTCAAAATGTCTGAAATTTTTACCCAGCATGCTTATTCATGGCCGGGATTATACAGGCTGATTTGGTTTATCTGTTTGTATGTTTTATTACAAAGCTCGCTTTTTACCTGGCAGTCAACTCACAGACAAATATAAACAGGGCAGTTTTAAGGGCTGTGGACAATAATCCAGCTTTTTGCGTACTTTTCAGACCCGTGCAAATATGGTGATTTAGCGTACTGTTTGAATAAGCACTTTATGTAAACTAGATTCAGCAAACTTGACATTTTGTCTATATTTGCTAAGCTCACACATAAAAAGATAACATTTCTACACTATTGAAATAAGTTAGGACCAATTGATTAGTTTATCTCAGGCTACCTTATTAGAGCTTAGTAAAAAGTTCAATTTTTAAATTTAGTCTTCTACAAAAAATTTAGTCTTCTACAAAATTTTGCGGGTGAAGGCTCAGGTGGGGGTGGGCGGGGTATGAGCATTGGCACTGAACCCCTACAAATAGAAAAGAACCTAATGTCATATAGACTAGCATAGATCCTGATCAGACTGTGCATCAGGGACTATGCTGTTTGCTAATAGAATCTTTTAAGTCCATAGATTATGTTAGTAACCAGTGTAGACCCTGATCAGAGGGTGGATGTTGATCTGGGTCTGTGCTGGTCATATATATGCCACAAGATAGATTTTCATCATGGATGTTTTAGCAAGCAGGAATGATATAGGGATCACTTCTTGGCGGCAGCAGTGGCATCGTTGTCAGTGTCAGCAATGTTGAGTATGTGTTTAGCTCCATTTCTCAAAAATCAAGGCGTCTAGGCTAATGAAACTTCATACACACATCTGCCATGATGCACCCTGCCCCCCCTGCCCCCTTGCCAGTCACCTTTCCTGAACTTGACCTACCTTTCATATTTTGCTGAACAATATTTACTCTGTGTGTTTAGCTCCGTTTCTTGAATACCGCCAGCGAATTTCTTTTTATACGGAGGGGTTTGTGTGTAAGTGAGTTTACCTCAAATTGATCAAAATATCAGTAGGCAAGTTTAAAAATACTTCTCCCATTTTTCTGAAAATATTGATGTGACTAACTCCCATTAGCTTTAATGAGCTCTTGTGTCCGAATATTTAGTTAGGTTATAGTAAGAGCTCATCTCACTTGTGCTACTTGGTTATATTTTGTTCACGCTTTGCATTTATTACTGTCTGCTTAATTCATGTTAAGTGTTTTAACCCTTAAAGCGCAAAGCAAAATTTGTAGCAGACGACATTCTAATTTTTTTTTTTTTTTTTGTTCAGAGAAAATAAGTCTTTACATTTGATGTGAATCATCTGCTGGCAGATGATTCACATAAAATGTCAAGACAATATTTTCTTTGAAATGTTTAAAAGAAAAACAAAAAAAAGAAAAAATTAAAATGTCGTCTGCTGCATTTGTCATTGGTGCTTTAACCCTAGTCCTGCTGAACCCGGATATGTCCTGCCTTTGCAAACAGTGTAGATCCAGATCAGTTGACTTCTGAAGAAGCCAACTGATCTGGATCTGCACTTTTTGTCATTAAGTATGTGAATTTATATCAACAATCTGGATCAAGTAATTTGATTGGCTGAAAACTAGAAATGGGTGTGACATCTTAATTTATGCAGCAGGACAAGGGTTAACCACTAAGCTTGTTGTGGTGCAGTGCAACACATCTGTTTAGCAGAAAACAATATATTATTTCCATTTTAATGTATTCCTGAGGTATGAACGTGTCCCTAAGCGTTACTGGCTACATTTATGCAAATAGAATATACAGCAGAACTGCGGCGTATGATGAGACAGACAAGAGAGATTTGCCCATATCTTGAGATGAGAGTACAAGCATGAAAAATATTTTTCTTATTTCTTGACAGAAACATATGTTGTGGGTACTCATTAGAAGTGCCTCATTGAGGCGCTTCTAATGAGTACCCACTGTTTTTGTCGAGAAATAAGGAAAATACAAGTACTTTTAGGTTGAAAAAAAATCGCCTTATCTAGAGCTAACAGTTGGCCTTCAGGACAAGTTGACTAGGTCATAACTGTTTTACACTGATATGACACAAAGATATTAAAAACCAAAAAAGGCAGAAGAAATTATGCATCCATTGCCGCAGTTAAAATGATGGATTGTGTTTATGAGACCCCATATCTAAGGTCATTATCAGTGATCCGAATAAATAGCGTAAAAAAAAAAAATATTTTGTTATATTTTTATTTTTCCACAAAAACATTTTGTTTGTGGTACACATTTGAATTGCTTTGTCAAGGCAGTTCTGATACCCACAAGATATGTTTTCATGGAGAAAGAAGTACCCTCAACATATGTTTTAATGGAAAAATTGAAAAACAAATCTTGATGGTCCACTTAACCAGAGTTATGGTATGTATGATCATAAATATATATACTCGTATCAAGTAGCATATAAGACCGTCTAATAAGCTCTTGTCGTATATATATATATATATATATATATATATATATATATATATATATATATATATATATATATATATAAATAAATAAACAACAAAAAAAAAAAAAAAAAGGCATAATTTGAGTAGTCTTCTTATGAAGAGCTCTGTTTTGAGCAAAGTTGTATATTACCTTTATTCTTCAGCAGATTGCTTTCATATTTGGTAGAGATGAAGAGGAGGACCAATAGGGGTGTCACATGCAAGAGAGACAACTCACACTTTGTTCGTTATGTCCTTATCTCCCCTGACATCCAAGGTTTACCTTTTGGTTAACCTTTTTACAAAGTTATATGTAACCTTTATTATTAATTGGATTGCTTTCATATTAGGGGGAGATGAAGATGAGGACCATTAGGCGTGTGGTGTGCAAGAGAGACAACTCTCACTTTCTCCATTATGTACTTATCTCCCTTGACATCAGAGGTTTACCTTTTGGTTAACCTTTTTTCAAAGTTGTATGTTACCTTTATTCTTGAGTGAATTGCTGTCATATTTGGTAGGGATAAAGAGGAGGACCAGAAGGCATGTAGGGTGCAAGAGAGACAACTCTCACTTTCTTTGTTATGTACTTATCTCCCCTGAAGTCAAAATCTTGTTCAGGCCATAACTCCTATACTGTGATAATTTGATAATATTTGGTAGATACATATATCAGGGTTTACCTTTTCATTGACCTTTTGAAAAACCTGTCCATAATGCCATTAGGCATTTTTCTTGTTTTACCTGATGAGTCCCTCTACAAGATTCATTTTACTTCTTGTTTCCATCGTGTATTTGTTGACATATTCAAAAAAAAAGTAAGTTGGTTTACATTCTTATTTTGCTGTTTTATATCTGTCCTTCTTAGGTCCATCATGGCACTCCAATTTCAAAGGTTTTGCAATTCTTTCATGAACACAGGATACAAGTTTTTATATTTTATATCGTTTTTATATTTTACATCGTCAGCTGATTCGCATAAGTTATCCGCCATTTTGAATATTCACCGTTGAACCTTGTAACTACGTAGCCGTGTGACATAATGCTTAAGAGGTATTGCCAACTACCAAAGGGGAAGTCAGGTAATAAAAATAATAATAAAAATCAATAAAAAATCTCATTTACGCAAAGAATTCGCTCAGTGTGGGATGTTAGAAAAGAAATAAATTATTCTGAAACATGCTCAAATGCCGGCCTCGGTGGCTCAGTTGGATGCGCCGTCTGACTGGAGACCAGGAGGTCGCGGGTTCAACCCCCGTCGAGGTCGGCAACATTCTTTCGTGGAGATTGATCATGAAATATTTTCTACGGTCATTCTCTCCCTTCCGCTGATTCAAGAAGGGCAGTTGTCAGTTTCTGGCGAAAGAATGTGCACAATACTGGTGAACCGCTTAGAGGACTAAGCCTGCCCAGTAAACGTGTGGTTAGGTAAACTGACCGTGCTCGACATGACCCCATTGGGTTGACTGGGCCGTAAAACCTCAACACAAACAAACAAATGCCCAAGATAAAGCACAGTTGAGTTTGAGTTGTATCCATTCGAGCACTCGCTTGCTGTGCTTTCTCGTGCTCAAATGGGTACAACCCAAACTCAACTGTGCTTTATCTTGGGCATTTGAGCACAATTTGGAATAATGTATTTCTTAAATCTAGCTATTGGAAATTCTGTTGGAAAATTGTCACCTTATTTATTTTTCCGCTGATTCAAGAAGGGCAGTTGTCAGTTTCTGGCAAAAGAATGTGCACAATACTGGTTAACCGCTTTGAGGACTAAGCCTGCCCAGTAAACGTGTGATTTGGTAAACTGACCGCGCTCGACATGACCCCATTGGGTTGACTGGGCCGTAAAACCTCAACACAAACAAATTCTCAATAAGAGCAACCTACTGGGGCTTTTATCCTAACTAAAGAACCTAGCTATTGGAAATACTTTTGGAAAATTGTCACCTTATTTAAATCATTTTCAAACCCAATATTTATTTGCTTGGTCTGATATTTATGCAGTGCCAAGCAAAAAGGTTGTCTTTGATAACATCCTTTATTCTCATCCTCACTGCATCTCTATCTCAGTGGGTCTTTTATCCATTGTTAATATATTCTATATTATACAGTGATTCTGAAAGTAGACCTCAGAGACTGATCAGACTGCACAGATGTGTAAGCTGACCTGGCCTTAACCTTTGCAGCCCAGTAGACCAAAACAAATACTTATGCAAACAGTGTAGATCCAGATGAGATGGCTCGTAACAAGCTGTCTCATCAGGATCTACACTGTTTGCCATTGTTCTAAAATTTTGTCAGATATCCCTATTTGCAACAATGGACCTGTCCGAAATTCAAAGATGGAAGAGTCCATTGTAGATACAGGGGTAAAAGGGTTAAAAATTGCTGTCCTGGTTTGTACCTTTTCACTTCCCCCGGCCTGTTTGATATTAGAGAAGATCAATATTGAAGAATTTGTTTGAAAAATATATTTGGAATGTATTTACATAGTGGAATGTTAAATGGTTGGTTGATTATGAAACAAGCCAAAGTAAATTTGCTCGCTCTAGATTTTTATTACTTTTATCTTCACGACTGAGAAAATCAATTTGGTATGAAATTGATTCAAATTTTGACATTTAACAAGTATTAATTGGAGACTATTACCATTTTTGAAAAGTCATTATGCCAGAGAGCCGGTGTTGGGGAGGGGAAGGGATGGTAGAGGAGGTGAGCCCAGATTGCTAAAGACTGGTAATGTACTTTACCCTAAATATTTGGACAGACATGCATGCCAAAGTGGCTATATTGTATGCCACAGACCAAACTGATTACGGTTTGCAATATTTTCCATGCGTTCAATACTTTTAGATGCATCAAAAAATGTTGAGGCAGTTCCATTGAGCCCAGTCAGATGTGCATCCGACTGGAGATCAGGAGGTCGTGGGTTTGATCTGGCTGGGTCCAGCAACATCCTTTCATGGATATTGATCTTGAAATATTTTCTACTGTCATTCTTTCCCTTCCACTGATTCAAGAAGGGCAGTGGTCAGTTTCTGGCAAAAGAATGTGCAACTGGTTAACAGCTGAGAGGACTAAGCCTGCCCAGGAAAACTTGTTAGGTAAACTGACCGCGCTTGACATGACCTACACTAGTAGGTTGACTGGGCCATAAAACCTCAACTTAAACAAACTGTTCCATTGAGTACATACAAGGCATGTTTAGGCGCAAAAATAACAGAAATATTATCTTTTAATAAGGCAAGGCAAATCCTCCAACCTCTGTTCTGTAGCTATGAATTAAATTAACATAATTCATTCAGGCAAGACCACTATTTAACTTCTATAAAACCAGTGATGGCAGTGTTGTAATGACCCTCGTATGGCCGGTCATGCGTGCATATCTGATGGAAAATTAATGCCCAGACCCATTTAACGCCTCCCTGAACATATGATCAGATAATTTTAGAGATAAATTTACGATAGACAAGCTTCAACTCACAATGATTACTTTAATGTATATTAGCAGTGTCAATCTCACAGATCCAAATAAGAGATGGTGTCAGTTAAGTATTTTTCTTATTTCTGCATGAAAACATACATTTTGGATACTCATTAGAAGTGCCTCACTGAGGCAATTCAAATGAGTACCCACAATATGTGTTTTCATGCAGAATAAAGAAAAATACCAATATTTTTTGATTGAAAAAAGCATATTACCTGGAGCTTTGCAGTCTTTTCTGTAATGAAGTATAGATTCCCACTAAATAACTAAATATCTTTTTAAGTTTGGGTTTGTGTATAATTTTCTGGTTTGCTGGTTTAGCTTGAATAAAACAGGTGATAGAAAGAAAAACGATTATGTCCCATTGATTGATGTACCGGTACAATTAGACTTGTGAGCCTCTGCACAATCTTCTTTTAAAACCCAGTAGAATTGTAGTGGACCACATTCTAAAATATATGTGTATTTTTGTTTTACTTTACCAAGAAAATAAGGCTTGCTTTTTCATTATTCACATTAAATGTCAAGTCTTTATACTTGGTAATTTTCTTGGGGATAAAAGCTTAGAATGTCTTTGGCTCCTGTTGTGACAGGAACTTGAAAGGTAAACCCCTGACAATACTACTATCTATTGACTTGCGTAAAACATGCTGACTGAATGGCAAGCATAAAATTTGCTGACTGAATGGCAAACATAAAATCTGCTGACTGAATAGCAAGCATAAAACTTGCTGACTGAATGGCAAGCATAAAACTTGCTGGCTGTATGGCAAGCATAAAACTTGCTGGCTGAAGGGCAAGCATGAAACTTGCTGGCTGAATGGTAAGCATAAAACTTGCTGACTGAATGGCAAGCATAAAACTTGCTGGCTGAATGGCAAGCATAAAACTTGCTGACTGAATGGCAAGCATAAACTTGCTGACTGAATTGCAAGAATAAAACTTGCTGGCTGATGGACAAGCAGAAAATTTGCTGACTGAACAGCAAACACAAAACTTGTTGGCTGAATAGCAAGCATAAAACTTGCTGGCTGAACGGCAAGCAAAAAATTTGCTGGCTGAATGGCAAACATAAAACTTGCTGGCTGAAAGGCAAGCATGAAACTTGCTGACCAAAAGGCAAGTATAAAACTTGCTGCCTGAATGGCAAGCATAAAACTTGCTCACTGAAGGGCCAGCGTAACACTTGCTCACTGAACGGCAAGCAAAAAACCTCCTGGCTGAATGGCAAGCAGAAAACTTGCTGAATGAATCGCAAGCAAAAAACTTGCTGGCTGAACGGCAAGCATATAACTTGTTGGCTGAGCCACAAGCATAAAGCTTGCTGACTGACATCAAGCTTAAAACTTGCTGGTTGAATGGCAGGCAGAAAACTTGCTGACTAAACACCAAGCATAGAACTTGCTGACTGAATGTCAAGCAGAAAATTTGCTGGCTGCATGGCAAGCATAAAACTTGGTGACTGAATGGCAAGCATAAAACTTTGTGACTGAACAGCAAGCATAAAAACTTGCTGGCTGAAAGGCAAGCATAAAACTTGCTTGCTGAGAGGCAAGCATAAAGCTTGCTGACTGAATGGCAAGCATAAAACTTGCTGGCTTAATGGCACGCATAAAACTTGCTGACTGACATCAAGCAGGAAACATGCGGCTGAACAGCAAGCATAAATTTTGCTGAATGAAGGGCAAACATTAAATTAGCTGACTGAATGGCAAGTTTAAAACTTGCTGACTGAATGGCAAGCATAAAGCTTGCTGGCTGAATGTCAGGCATAAAACTTACTAACTGAACGGCTTGCATAAAACTTGTTGACTGAATGGCAAGCATAAAACTTGCTGGCTGAATGACAATAAAACTTGCTGGCTGAGTAGCAAGCATAAAACTTGCTGGCTGAGTGGCAAGCATAAAACTTGCTGGCTGAACGGCAATCATAAATCTCTTGCCGTCTGAATGGCAAGCATAAAACTTGCTGGCTGAACTGCAGTCATAAATTTTGCTGACTGAACAGCAAGCATAAAACATGCTGACTGAATGGCAAGTATAAAACTTGTTGACTGAATGGCAAGCATAAAACTTGCTGGCTGAACTGCAAGGATAAATTTTGCTGACTGAACGGCAAGCATTAAACTTGCAGACTGAAAGGTATAAAACTTGCTGACTGAATGGCAAGCATAAAACTTGCTGTCTGAACGGCAAGCATAAAACTTGCTGGCTGAATGGCAAGCATAAGACATGCTGGTTGAATGGCAAGCATAAATGGCTAGCAGAAAACTTGCTGACTGAAAAGCAAATATAAAACTTGCCCACTCAACAGCAAGCATAAAACTTGCTGGCTGAACAGTAAACATAAAACTTGCTTTCTGAACAGCAAGCATAAAGCTTGCTGACTGAAAGGCAAGCAGCAAACTCTCTGACTGGAAGGCAAGCATAAAACTTGCTGACTAAACGGCAAACATAAAACTTGCTTGCTGAACAGCAAGCATGAAACTTGCTGACTATACGGCAAACATAAAACTGTAAGCATAAAACCTGCTCTCCGAATGGCAAGCATAAATCTTACTGACTGAACGATGAGCATAAAATGTGCTAGCTAAATGGCAAGCATAAAACTTGCAGACTGAACAGCAAGCATGAATCTTGCTTGCTGAATGGCAAGCATAAAATGTGCTAGCTGAATAGCAAGCAGAAAACTTGCTGACTGAACGGCAAGCATAAAACATGCAGACTGATCGGCAAGCATAAACTTGCTGATTGAACAGCAAGCATAAAACTTGCTTACGGCAATCATAAAACTTGATGACTCAAAGGCAAGCAGTGCATTTCCTGATGAAACTGCTTCTATTCAGCATGTTCAGGCAGGGCTGTCCAAATATTGCAGGTAGATACCGTTACATGATTGAAAATATTTGAAATTGTTCACCTGAAGTGCTTGTCCCTAGTTTAAGTGGTCTTAAAAAGCTACCACTTGGAAAGTAGGTCACATGATCTCAATGGTCATTGCTGGTGCCACTTGAAGTGTCGGTCACATGTTCACTCTAAGATAGCCTTGTTGTCTGGTTCATACTGCAATAAGGCAAGAAGAGTGTTATTTATATGGGAAAGTGTGATATAAACCGGATCGTCAGAAAATGTACCACAGGACATGCGTGCCCAGTGAAGATTCTGATCAGACTGCACATTTGTGCAGTCTGATCAAATTCTTCACTGGGCACATTTTGGAAAGCCAAGAATGCAAACTTTCTGTATGAGGACAATAGAGACTCAGATCAGACTGCACAGATGCACAGGCTGATCAGAGTCCTTGTTGGGTGCATATGTTAGATGATACGTTTTCTCAAGTTGGGGCTCTTATATTTGAAGTAGATTGTTACTTACACTAGATATTTGATTGCTTTAAATCTCATTGTGTTTACTCTTCCCTTCCAAGTGGTGGCTAATCAAACAAAGCTTTAGTTTACAAGATTGTGTAAGAACACGAGACCACAGTTTTGACTGGCGTCCATTCTCTTAGTCTTCAAGCCAACTTTTTTTATAAAGAACTTTAATCTTGTTTAAACTAATGTGTGAACAAACTTTAGTCTGAGAAAGTTTTACCCATAAAGTGCCATGCAAAGTAGTAGCTAAGATGTCATTCTAAATTTTTAGCTCACCGGAGCTGACGCCTTCGGATGGGCTATTATGATCACTTGTTGTCCGTCCTCTGTTGTCCATCCATTGCATCCGTCTGTCACCCATCTACATCTTTGAATGACTTCTTCTCTGAAACCCTTGGGTCAGTTTTCTTCAAACTTCATGTGGAGTCTTCTGTCAAAGGGGGATTGAAAAATTGTTCAAAAGGTCATGGTCTACTCTTAGAGAACAATTTGAATCAAATGTCAAAGCCTATTTACCAGGAAAATAAAGAAAATATCAACAATTTGTCTTCTCCTGATTTTGCCTATAGTTTTCTATTAGTGTTTACCCTTGTCCTGCTGAATAAATTAAGAAGCCACACCTATTTATAATTATCAGCCAATCAGATTACTTGATCAAGGTTGTTGATATAGATTCACATACTGAATGGCAAACAGTGCAGATCCTGATCAGTTGGCTTCTTCAGAAGCCAACTGATCTGGATCTACACTGTTTGCAAAGGCAGGGTATATCCGGGTTCAGCAGGACAAGGGTTAATTAATGTGATCATTATGGGGACAAGTGAAAAAAAATGTGATTTGTTTATCTTATTTTAAGCCCTTCATTTATAAGAAATGAAATATCCCTAAAACCCTTACGCAAGATTTCAGTGTTATATTAAAATAAATTCACTGAGAAAACATTGCATTTATCTTTGAGAATTTTTAATAGAGGTTGGGGGGCAATGAAAATCTTAAACTCTTAATCAAATATTTGCTGTGACACTTTCATTTATTTTATTTTTCCATAGCTCTGATAAGAAGATTTTTTTTTTTATTTCTCACCAAAAACAAAGTCAGTTCTTAGTCTAACCCAGCAGAAATGGAACTAATAGCAAATGTGACCAAAGTAGACCTAGATCAGTCTGGACACTGCAGTCAGGGTCTACACTGTTTGCTGACAGAATCTTTTAAGTCCAAACATTTTGCTAGCTAACATTTCATGCAAATTTTCTCGAACCTGAAAGACATTTATTATTTGCATGAAATGTCAAATCCTTTATTCTGGGAAAAATAAGAAAAAATATTTTAAAATGTCATCTGGTCAAATTTTTGCCATCATGCTCTCTTTACTACATGTTGATGTGTCAAAAGTCTTCCAGTTGAATGGCAAGCAGTGTAGATCCTGATTAGACCCTCCATTCTGCAGTATCTGAGCAGGGTCTGCATTGTTTGCTCTAGCCTTAAATTTGTGTCTGAATACTTAACCCGTTTTAGCCTAGGGACATTGACAAACAGTGTAGACCCAGATCAGACGTCGCATTCTGCGGCGTCTGATCAGGGTCTACACTGTTTGCATTAAGTTCAGACATTTCTACAAAACATGAGGATAGTAAAAACTAACCAGACACCCCTTATATAGGAAATGGACCTGTCCAAAGAGTTTAGGTAGAAGAGTCCACTTGGCATAAATGGGTTATATAAATAAAATAAGAAATCCATGTCCTGAGTACTCTCCTTGGGCTGGAGCCCTGGATTGGAAAAAAAAAAAATATTGACACAAGTGTGAAAGCAAATATAATTTACAAGTCGTCAGCAATGTAAACTGATTTCCATTTTCATAACAATGAATCGCCGAGGGTAATAGAATGTATCAAAAGTTGATAGGCAGAGTGTCGTGTAAATACGCGAGATCGCACCAGTAGCCACGCTGCTTTATCAGTGCCGCAAGAGCAAACATGCAGTAGAGAGATTGGAATACTTTACGGGAAAAATCAATAAAACAATAATGCTGCTGTGTAAAACGAACCTAAACCCCTACGGTAATTCCTTGTCTCGGAAAAACAATTTTTGCCTCCAAATTAAGATGAACACTTTCTTTCAGCTTAACATTATTGTCAGTTTGGAAGCACATTACATCTAAGACAGACTTGGAAAAGAACCCTTATTCCATATTAATCACAAGCAAAAAACTAAGTGGTCAGTATTTATGTACTGTGTCTACCCTAATATTGGAACATTGTGACCCTTATAGGGCTAAAGAAAATTGTAGCAGAAAATTCTAAATCTTTTCTTTTTTATCCTTTTTCCAGGCAAATAAGACTTAGCATTTCATGAGAATAAACTGCTTGTCTGCTATGTCAAGCCAAATATTTTCCTAGAAAAATGAAAAAATAAATAAATGAATAAATAAATCAAAATGTTATCTGCTGTAGTTGTGATTAGTACTTTAAGGACTAACTCTTCTGTCATACTTTTCCTAAATTATCAACAAGTTTATTTAATAGGTACCAGTTGATTTGTCTGAATGCTTGGTTTAAGTTTGGAGCCCTGTTCTTGTCTGGAGCCCTACTTTAGTCTGGAGCCCTGCTTTTTTTCATGACAGAATGTTGTCACAAGCTCAAATTTCAATTAATGCCAAGGTAAATTTGAAACATGTCCACAAAAATTAAACCTTATATACTTCATAAGTATAAACCATAAACCAAGGACCTGATATTTTCTTTACTAACCAGAGTTTCAGATAAGCTAAACATACCATATTCGACCTAATAAGTAATTACCGCACATACCTCTACAAGCGCACTCAAGGGATTCCGTGGTCTTCAGATTACTGTAAGTGTACTTTTTGTCTACTTCTGTATAAATGCATATGTTGTAGGTACCCATTTGAATTGCATCGACTTGTCGATGCAGTTCAAATGGATACCCACAACATATGCTTTTATAAAGAAAATAAAAAAAATCGCATATATACATCATCCAATAAGTCCTTTGCTGATCTTTTTTTGGTAGGTACATGTAGATACACATTAACCTCTTTATAACACGGTTCATTATAACACAGTTTTGGATACAACACGGTTCAAAGATGGATCCAAAAACTGTATAGATTATATAGAAAAATGACTATAAATGGTCATTTTTCTATATAATCTATACATTTTTGTTTGGATATAACACGGTTGTCTAACTAACATGGTTTATGCTTTGGACCCTAACAATAGTGTTATAAAGAGGTTGTGGTGTACATATTTTACAATGTTTTAACAGTAATTTTGAAACACCAAAGCGCCCAGTGCGGTAATTAGGCTGAATACGGTATGTATTCAGATTGAATGAGGGTTTGGAATATCTGCTTCATGGAGATCTCGAAGTAAGAAAAATATTCTATATAGGTTTTCTGTCATAGAATATAGGGCTAATGTTTCCATAAAACTGTACTCCACAACGTCTAATAACTATTGCTGAGATCGAAAGCAAACACAGTATTGTCTAAACAACCACAGTAAAACCTGTCTTAAAGGCCACCTGTATTAAGCAATCACCTGTCTTTAAAGGCCACTTTTTCAGGTCCCATGAAAGGAAAATAAGTATAAATTTATCTGTATTAAGCAGGCACCTGTCTTAAGCAACCACTTTATGGCTTTCCCAAAAGGTGTTTGCTTAACATAGGTTTGACTGCATGTTGTTACACAAACAAAAATGTATAGATTATGTAGAAAAATGACCATTTATGGTCATTTTTCTATATAATCTATACATTTTTGTTTGGATACAACACTTTTGGGGTCCGCTTATATCCAAAATCTTATAAAGAGGTTCCAATGTATTAACAGAAATTTTTTCTTGCATCACTGGGGAAACATGTTGTAGGCATGCATTAGAAGAGTCTCAGTGAGGCATCATAGTCCTACTGAGTACCCTACCATGTTTCCTTGGAGAAATAAGAAAATTACTTAACTGGACACCCCTCTTCAAGCTCTGTTGTCTTTTTACCCAAATCTGGTAAATTTTATTAAATCTTACAAGAAAAGCAAATGGCTGACTTGTCTAGAAAAAACAAAGAAAAAATACTTAACATTTAGCACACTGAGTAGAATATTCAGCAGATGGCATTTTGAAATATTTTTCTTATTTTACCCAGAAAACAAGTCCAAATCATTTGGCATATTTCGTGCAAATTTTCTCTAAATAATGGTGACAATTTGCATAAAGTATCAGATCCTGTTTTAATATACTTTGCCAATTTGCATGAAATGTCAAATCCTGTTGTCTGGGAAAAATAAGAAAAATATCATCAATTTGTTGTTTGCTGAATTAGCCCAGAAAGTGGTTAACCCTTAAAGCACCAATCACAAGTGCAGTAGACGACAGGTTTTTTTATGCCACCGCCATTTTCAATGGGGGGATGGGGGGGGCATATAGTATCACCGCTGTCTGTATGTACGTCTGTCCTGTCCGTCTGTCCGTCCCATACGTAACACTTTTGGTTTCTGTGCGATATCCATAGGACAGTCAGTAGCATGTCTCACTTCAGATCCAGGGGTCACAGGTTCGAATCCCTGCTCAGCCTTGATACTTTTAGGGAGCCATCACTTTGTACTTCTGAATTGATGATGACATGTCTGTAGTGATTTTCTCTAAATCACTGCTCTTCTTTACAATTTATGCTGCAGTCTGCAGAATTCAAAGTTACAAGGTGTTGTGTGCAGGCTCAGCCCTCTATGCGGTTATGCAGTACTTGTGCACATACTTTCACCAGTAACTGACAACTGCCTTTCTTGTATCAGTGGACCTGGGAAAGAATGACCATAGAAATGATTTCATGATCAGTCTCCCTGTACCTAATTTTAAGCATCAGCAGTACCAGGGATCTGGGAAAAACAGTCGCACATAACTTGCACTTTTAAACTCAGCTTTACACATATGAAACTTAAGAGAGCCGGACAACGTTTTCCTTAAATTTTAGCCCAAAGGTGATGCTTCATAAAGTCAGTAAATTCAAACTGATTATCAGTAAAATTTTAGCTGAAAAAATTGCCGGTCAGTAAATTTTTACCCCCACAAATGTTTAGCCCCATTGACTCTCTTTGCTATGCCTGTTGAAATGCCTTTTGACAAAAAATGGAAGATGTTGAAAGCATTTGCAATTTTAGAACACTCTACAGTGGAGTTTTTACTGGAATCTTGACTGAAGGCTGTTTTTGTCATAATAATCTAAGCTGGTTCATGAGAAAACATACCTTATGCTTTATCCTGTATTAGATCTGGAAGTAATGTGGCAGAAAACATTCTAAATTCTTTTTATTATTTTGTCAGAGAAAATAAGACTTGGCATTTCATGTGAATTGTCTGCAAGGCAGACAATTCACATGAAATGTCAAGCATTATTTTTTCTGAAAAAAAAAAAAAAATACAAATAAAAAATCAAAAATTCATCTGCTCCTGGTGACCCCCCGTTGGTAAAATTCTTTGGTAGCGATTGATCATGAAAATATTTCTTAATATTTCTTATGGTTATTCTCTCCTTTCTGCTGATTCAAGAAGGGCAATTGTCAGTTTCTGTTGAAAGTATATGCAAAATACTTGTCAACCACTTAAAGGACTAAGTCTGCCCAGTAAATGTGTGGTTAGGTAAACTGACTGCGCTCAACATAACCCCATTACCATTGGGTTCACTGACCTATAAAATCTCAGCACAAAAGAAGGTTAGCACTTTAAGGGTAAAACCAGGGACAGTCCATACAGGCCTGCAATTGCATATTTTGTTGGTAATCAACAGTTTTCAAGAATTGTTTCTGTTTCATCAGCTACCCTGGTCTGACTGGTGGGTAAGCTGGTCTAACATGATCTTTTGTTGTTGATGATATGAGGTAGCTTTCTCTCAGTAGAGCTGATATATCCTTCTTATTACTTTGCAAATGTTATGCAAATATTGGTGGTTAGACACCGGAAAATTGACATTTCCCAATGTGCAAACAAATCATCAGGACCCTCGTGAAGCCCAATACAGCTCTAACTAAGGTGCCTTGTTTTCAGCCAAAGTATTACTCTTTTAATCCTAAAAATTTAGACACCTTCTCCTTACCATACTTATCCTAAAATTTGAACAGGTCCAATTTACTACTTGTTAGTCTGTCTAAAGGTTGTTGGACTGAGTGACAATCTGTGATGGGGATCTACACTATTTTCTCAGAACTGTCAGAAGGGGGCAGAATCAGTTTAGACAGAAGTTATCTCTCCTGAAAGTGTATTCATTTCCTGTTAAGGCAGACTGAGTAAACTTTTCAACAGATGACATTTTGAAATATTTTCTTCTTTTTCAAACTCTGTTTTGGGAAGAAATGTAAAATTATCAATTTTTGTCAGCCAGTTTGGTTCAGACAATACTAATGGTTAAACCATCTTGTGTGGCTTTGCTTTGTGGATTTGTGAATAGATGTTGATATTTTAATTACAGTCGACTCTCGTTATCTCGAACTCGCTTATCTCGAATAACCGCTTATCTCGAAGTGAAAATCTGGTCCCTGTTTTAATACAGAGATCTACCAACAAACAACAAAATATTGTGGAAAAGAGGAGAAATTGCTCCTTAGGAGCAATTTCTCCTCTTTTCCACAATATTTTCAATATATCTCTAACTTAAGAGTCAAATTACATATTCATTCTGTTAAAGGTGGTTGTTCGATTAATTGTTTTCCTCGGTTCCGCAAATCTGATATGTCGAAGTACGGATATCTCGAAGTATTTCATAGAGTCCCTTGGAGTTCGAGATAACGAGAGTCGACTGTATTTCTCCAAGAAAACATGTTGCTGATACCATTTTGGGGGGGATTTGAGAGAAGTATTTACATGAATATGCCTCTTATCTAGAGCTGTATAATTTTGACCTTGTTTGGCAGCCAGTAGTATAAACAGCAATAACACTGTCTTCTAGTGGAGGTTATTGTTAAACTTGATAGGATTTATAACTGAAGATGTGTTTGTCTGTCTAGCTGTAGTAATTAGATACCATATTCCAATAGTTCCAAATCTCTAGATCCTCCTGTCCATACCATAGCTCTAGATAAGAGGGGTAATCTCTAGACCCTCTCAACACCATAGCTGGCCTAGATAAGAGGGGTAGTCTTTAGGTCCTTCTGTCCATACCATAGCTCTAGGTAAGAGGGGTAATCACTAGATCCTCTCCACACCATAGCTGGCCTAGATAAGAGGGGTAGTCTCTAGGTCCTTCTGTCACCATAGCTCTAGGTAAGAGGGGTAATCTCTAGATCCTCTCAACACCAAAACTGGCCTAGATAAGAGGGGTAGTCTCTAGATCCTCCTGTCGACACCATAGCTCTAGATAAGAGGGGTAATCTCTAGATCCTGCTATCTACACCATAGCTCTAGATAGGAGGGGATTCTCTAGATCCTCTCCACACCACAGCTGGCCTAGATAAGAGGGGTAATCTCTAGATCCTCTCCACACCATAACTGGCCTAGATAAGAGGGATAGTCTGTAGATCCTAATGTCTACACCATAGCTCCAGATAAGAGGGATAATCTCTAGATCCTGCTGTCCACACCATAGCTGGCCTAAATAAGAGGGGTAATCTCTAGATCTTGCTGTGTACACCATAGCTCTAGATAAGAGGGTAATCTCTAGATCCTCATGTTCACACTATAGATAAGAGGGGTAATCTCTAGATCCTGCTGTCCACACCATAGCTCTAGATTAGAGGGGTAATCTGTAGATCCAGCTGTCCACACCATAGCTCTAGATAAGAGGGGTAATCTCAACTGCTCTCTACACCATAGCTTTGGATATGAGGGGCAATCTTCTAGCTCCTGCTCTCCACACCATACTTCTAAATAAGGGGGATAATCTCTAGATCTCGCTGTCCACACCATAGCTCTAGATAAGAGGGGTAATCTCTGGCTCCTGCTCTCGACTCCATAGCTCAAATTAAGAGAGGAAATCTCTAGCTTTTGCTCTCCACACCATAGCTGTAGATCAGAGAGGTAATCTCTGGCTCAATCTCTCCACACTATAGCTCTAGAGTAGAGGGGTAATCTCTAGCTTCTGCTTTCCAACCCATAGCTCTAAATAAGACCAGTTCTCCACACCATAGTTCAAGATAAAAGTGGTATCTCTAGCGCTTGCTGTCCACATCATTATAGATTAGAGGGGTAATCTCTAGCTCCTGCTCTCCACACCATAGCTCTAGATAAGAGAGGTAATTACTAGCTCCTGCTATCCACACTATATCTCTAGATAAGAGGGTTAATCTCTAGCTCCTGCTATCTGCACACTATCTCTAGATAAGAGGGGTAATCTGTAGCTCCTGCTGTCCACACCATAGCTAGAGATTAGATGGGTAATCTCTAGCTCCTGCTCTCCACACCATAGCTCTAGATAAGAAGGGTAATCTCTAGCTCCTGCTATCCACACTATATCTCTAGAGAATAGGGGTAATCTATAGCTCCTGCTCTCCACACTATAATACCTCTAGATAAGAGGGGTAATGCTGTCTATACCATGGCTCGAGAAGAGGGGTAATCCCCACATCATACCTCTAGATGAGATAAATATTTTCTTTTGCTCCATGAAAACATGGGTTGTGGATACTCATTGAAATTGCCTCATTGCTGTCGACAATAGCTCTTGAGTCAGCCTCATTGGCTCAGTCAAATGTGTGTCCGACAGGTGATCAGGAGGTTGCGGGTTCGATCGCCGTTAGGTCTGGCACAATTTGTTTCATGGGAATTGATTATGAAATATTTTCTATGAACACTCTTCCTTCCACTGATTCCAGAAGGGCAGTTTTCAGTTTCTGGCTAAAGAAGTGTACAAGTACTCCATGGTTAACTGCTTAAAAGGACTCAGCCTGCCCAGGAAAAAGTGTGGTTAGGTAAAGTGACCAGCTTGACATGACCTTAATAATGTTGTCTGGGCTGTTAAACTAAAAAAAAAAATAACAAAAAACAAAACGTAGCTCCAGACAAGAGAGTAAGCCAGATCTTAATATTTTTCTTAAACCATCAAGGTCATTGACATTTTTGCATTATTTTGCCATGGTCTAAGGGAAATAACTCTCCAAAATACCATAATCGATTCTATCAACAAAGGGTTACATTGAAAAGTAATTTGATATATGATAGCCAGTTGATAGCTTGGTGAATGATATATTAAAATGACACAGCAAGGTTGTATGATGGTAGCTGTTAGAAATAGAAATGGATTACAACCATCATTAAAAGGTACCTTATTCCACAATTTCACCAATAAGGCATATTTTTCAACTCAAATATTTATATAATTTTCTTGTTTCTCCCTAAAAATATATGCAGTGGGTTTCTTTGTAAGTGTCTCAGCAAGATGCTTCTGAAGAGTACCCACAATACATGTTTCCTCTGATGAGTACCCACAATATATGTTTCCTCTGTTGAGTATCCATGTTTCCTTTGCTGAGTACCCACAATATAGCTTTCCTCTGATGAGTTCATACATGTTTCCTCTGATGAGTACCCATGTTTCCTCTGATGAGTACCCACAATATAGCTTTCCTCTGTTGAGTACCCATAACATGTTTCCTCTGATGAGCTCCCACAATATATGTTTCCTCTGATGAGTACCCACAATATATATTTCCTCTGATGAGCACCCACAATATATGTCTCCTCTGAGGAATACCCACAATATATGTCTCCTCTGACAAGTACCCACAATATATGTTTCCTCTGATGAGTACCCACAATATATGTTCCCCCTGATGAGCACCCACCATATGTTTCCTCTGATGAGTACCCACGTTTCTGGCTACCTCTGATTTCTAATACACTATATTCTGTGATGTAGAGATTGTCGCATTTCTGTACAGAATATGTCTGTGCAAATGTCTGTTTGAATGGCGAGGCTATTTTATGAATGTTCAGTATTTATCCTAAATACTGGGACTTTTCAACTACCATACTTACCCTAAAATTTGCACAAGTACCTCTTGATATGTCTAAAAACTGCCAGATGACTGGCATATAGTGTAGACCCAGATCATATGCCTCAGAATGATCTGGCTCTACACTGTTTGCTCAGGCTTATTTGTCCCAATACTTAGGCGAAGTATGGTAGTTTGCTTAATCTTATAGTATTATGCTCCTTTTAACTTGTCACGACTGAAATTTTGATGACTTCTCATTATTCAGAAATATGTTACCAATCATTATTATGATAATCTTGTTGATTTCTGGGCTCAAGTTAAATAGAATATTTTTGGTTGAATATTTTATATTCCTTCTTGAATTTCACTATTGAGAAAAGGATCCCAAAATAGGATCCCAGGCCATTATTATTATTATTATTTTTTTTTTTTTTCAAAAAGAAAGAACAAAATGCTTCAGTATTTTTAACTCCAAAATTATAATATCTCAGGAGCTCTGGGTTACTGGTATATCTCTAAGGACAGTTGATACAGAAGCTTATGTTAATGAAATACCATATATACCCTAAATATGGGACAACTCGACTCCTTACCATACCTGCCCTAAAATTTGAACAAGTCTATTTTACTACCTGTTGATGTGCTGTAAAACTGCTGGACGAGTGGCAAACAGTTTAGACCCTGATCAGATGTTGCATTCATAGATCTAGATAAGATAAGAGTGGGTATCGGGTAAATATTTTTCTTATTTCTCCATGAAAACATATGTTGTGGGTACTCATTAGAAGCGCCTCGCTGAGGCACTTCTTATGAGTACCCACAACATATGTTTTTAGAGAGAAATCAGAAAAAAATCAATACTTTTGGATTGGAGAAAAGCATCTTATCAAGAGCTATGGCATTCGGCTTGGCGGAAGATGCTTCTAATGAGCACCTTCAATGTACAGAGAAGTAAGAAAAATAATTCCCTGAATACTCGTGTCTGGAGATATGCTTTTGTCCTATACATCAATCTCATAGTTCTCGATAAGATGCTTTTTCCTGTCCGAATATATTGATATATTTCTTACTTCTCCACGAAAATGTACGTTGTGGGTACTCATTAGAACAAAGTATTGAGGTGATATACTATAAACTATAAAAATATATTAGAAATACCAAAGAATAGAAACTGCTATTCTCAATGTCTCAATCGAGAGAAATAGAGTCTAAAAGAAATGAACTTTGAGGGCAATGAGTAGACAAAGGAAAATGGAAACAGCTAAAGTGTCAAAATTTCTTGGCCAGACTAGATTGTTTTGTCCAATTAGGCCTCATCAGTGTGTCTCTCCTACAAAATTTAAAAATCACAGAATGAGCACAATGGTCACAATGAACCAGAAAATATATACTATACTACACTGGGATACAGGGAGACATCTTATGGCTGCCACATGACACTAACAGCAGATTTAATGAAGATACAGAGATTCTAAGGAATGACCTTTGAGAGCAATGAACATACATGCATGGAAACAGCTGCAGATTTGAATTTTAACCTTTGCAATGCTGAATAAATTAAGCTGACCACACCCACTTCTAATTACCAGCCAATCGGAATACTTGATCCAGGCTGTTGATACAAATTCAAATACTTAATGACAAACAGTGTAGATCTAGATTAGTTGATTTCTTCAGAAACCAACTGATCTGGAGCTGCATTGTTTGAAAAGACGGGGCTATCCGGGACCAGCAGGACCACGTATTCGGCCTGTCAGAAAAACCTCATGAGCGTTTTCTTCTTTTGTTTCAGAGATCATCAGCATCCCCAGCAGATCGTGATAAGTATCGTCACAGAAGCCACTCACCACCAGATGTCACAGGGGAACCAGCCAAAAAACGACGCCCTGAGGAGAAAGGGGCTGTAAGTTATACTCTCCGATATGAACCCTACATGAAAATGTTGAAAGACAACATGTCCTGCCTACATAGTCTTGTTATTTAAGCTTCGGAGAAAGCAATAATTGAAGCGATAATTTTTGTTATTTTTGCATCAAACCATATCTAGTGGGTTTTTTGTTGGAAATGAGACATCCATCCCACACAGTCTTGTCATGCAAGCTTCAGAGAAAGCAAAATTTGGGGTGATATTTTTTTATTATCTTTGCATAAAACCGTATCTTATGGTTATTTCTTGGAATTGCCTCTTCGAGGCAATTCCAAGGAATAACCATAAGATACGGTTTAATGCAAAAAAAAGCAAATATAATCATAAATCTGCCACAGTTAACATTTCTTCTGGAGCTGTATCTTTTGTCAGCTTTTTTCTATTTCATTTCTAGATATACAAATTAAATTTAAATTCACATGATGGACCATTATTTTCATAATATGTTGTTTTAATGCATTGAAAAGTCAGTATTATATTACATGATGTGTTTATTCTTGGCTTTTTATGGTTAACCCTTGTCCTGCTGAACCCGGATATATCCTGTTTTGCAAACAGTGTAGATCCAGATCAGTTGGCTTCTGAAGAAGCCAACTGATCTGGATCTGCACTGTTTGCCATTAAGTATGCAAATTTATTGTAACAATCCAGATCAAGTTATCTGATTGGCTGAAAATTAGAAGTGGGCATGGCATCTAAATATATTCAGCAGGACAAGGGTTAAAATTGTAATATATCCAAAAAAATCTTCGCAATATTTTAAAATACCATATAATGGAACCATATTTATTCTAAGTATTTGGACTGACAAACCTGATCAAATAGTGCAGACCCAAATCGGACACCAGAATGCAGCATCTGATCTTGACTGCTTGCCACTTATTTGGCAGTTTTTAGACTCATTATCGTTTAGTAAAATAGACTTGTTAAAGTTTTTGGACAAGTATGGTAAAGAGTTTAGGTGTCCCAATACATAGTGTAAAAATGGCATTCTGTTTTTGCTTTATTTCAGGAGAGTGATGGAGAGAAAAGTGACACTGATCTCGTTGTAGATGTTGGAAAAGAAGGGGTAAGTAATTGTTTCCCATTTTGACTGTATCATGACAAAACATTTATACTAAGTCTCAAAAATATGTTAAGATACCCAGGAAATGCCACAATATCACAAAGCACAAACCTCCCAAGCCACGGCCACAGCAACGTACCACTGTATGAGTCCAATTAATTGAGGAAAAATTTAGGATGAGCATAGGTTTAGATAAGAGGGGTGTATCAAGTAAATATTTTTCTTATTTCTCCTCAAAAATATATGTTGTGGGTACCTGTTAGAAGCACCTCACCGAGGTGCTTTTAATGAGTACCAACAATATATGTTTTTGTGGAGAAATAAGAAAAGTATCAATAGTTTTGGATTGAAAAAGCATCTTATCAAGAGCTGTGATAAGTGATTTTAAGTCTTTTTTTGTATCCAAAAGTACATAGGAACCTCTCTTTTTAACACCATTCATTAAAGCACAGTTTCAGCTATAATAGGGTTTGAAAGTGGATCCCAGAAATGTTGTATCCAAACAAAATAATAGATTATATAGAAAAATGTCCAGTTATGGTCATTTTTTTTCCCTATATAATCTATACATGTTTGTTTGGATACTACATGGTTTATTGTTTAGCTAATTGGATCCCAGCAGTATTGTTATAAAGAGGCTTGGTATATTGGCTTTCCTACAATTTTTGTCTTACTTATAATTAAACCACATCAGTCATTCGGTGAAAGGGAAGGAACCTTAACACATATGCAGGCATTGAAGGTCTTGATCAGCCTGTGGATTCATACAGTCTGTTCAGGGCTTTCACTATTGGTCTGAGGGAAACTTACATGATGTAAATTCTACTGGTGAAAGGTCATTACTGGACTGAAGGTATAAGTGAATTGATTTCTGCTTTCGCTGTGTACCTCTATAGTAAGGCCCTTGTGTAGTAGGGTGGTGGTAAAGGCCCACTGTACAAGGCAGGGATCTTTTTCCGCACTGTCATTCGCATTTTCCTCATCCTCCACTGTTTCCCTCTTTCCTTTCCTTTGCTAGCTCTTCAGTACCTTTAGTACCCACAAGGGTTGACATCGTTAACCCTTATCATGCTGAATAAATTAAGATGCCATGCCCACTTCCAATTTTCAGCCAATCAGATAACTTGATCCAGGTTGTTGATATAAATTCACATACTGAATGACAAACAGTGCAGATCCAGATCAGTTGACTTCTTCAGAAGCCAACTGATCTGGATCTACACTGTTTGCAAAGACAGGGCATATCCGGGTGCAGCAGGACAAGGGTTAAACAAACACTCAGACAGTAAAGTAAGACCCCCGTTTCAACTGATTTAGCTTATGTGCAAAATTCAAGGCCAGGTTTATACTGTTTTATTGCAATAAGCTTTAGGGTAAATTCACAAATTGCAGAAGACTTTAAATATTAGCAGACTTTTCAAAATATTTTTCTTACTTTTCCAAGAAAAAAATGACTCCTTAGGACATGATTTAATTTAAATGTCAAGCTCTAGTCTCACAGATAAATACCTGAATTTTTATTGCCTTCTAATTTTGTAATGAGCTTTAGGGAAAATACTTAGCAAATTGCTAAATGTAGTGATATTTCAAAGTTATGAAGTAGTCCCATTAGACTGAAGTGTATCTGAGAAGAAAACCTGAGTGATGGTCAGACATTATAGCTCTAGAGAAATTGCTTTTTTTTTTTCAGTCAAAAACTATTGGTATTTTTATTTCTCTTTGAATAAGAATGTTGTGAATACTCAGTGGAAGTGTCTCAGTGAGGCGAGTACCACAACATGTTTTTGTGGTTACCATATTCGACCTAATTACCGCACTGTGTGTGAAGGTTTTTCAAAAATCACTAGAAAAACTTGTAGTAAAATATCCTCCAAATACTGGTACACTTTAAAGAAAGATCAGCATAGAACTTCATGACGGATGTATTCAATGATGTTTATATTTATTTATCTGACTTTCCTTATAAAAGCATAATTATGTTCTTGGTATTCTTTTGAATTGCCTCAACTTGTCGAGGCAAATCAAATGAATACCAACAATGTATGTTTTTATAAAGAAGTAAAGAAAAGTACACTGGCTGTAACCTAAAGACCACTAAATTGCTTGACTGTGCACGAGCATGTGCAGTAATTAGGTCAAATACGGTTGATAAAAACATTTTTTTCTGCATTCCCAGCTTATAATTATCAAGATCTGGGCTTGTCTGTATTTGATTTAAACCTATTTCAAGAAAAATCTGCCTTCTACCTATTTCAAGTGAAGGATACAGGGGCAACAACTCTGTCAGAATGTTTTCCTCCCTTCTGTAAAGGGGTCTACTCTAAAAGGTGCACTTGCTGATGTGAGTCGTTGCTGATTGCATAAGATTGCCGTAAGAATGTTTTCCATTTAGAAACCCTCAATTATGCTTTCATGAAGAAACAACCAAGCACCAGTACTTTTTGGTTGAAAAAGCTGTCTATATCTAGATGTATTGTATTGCTCTCAGGTAAGAGTGAGAGTCAGAAATATTTTTTTCTTATTTCTCCACAAAAAGCATATGTTGTGGGTACTCATAAGAAGTGCCTCGATGAGGCACTTCTAATGAGTACCCACAACATATGTTTTCATGGAGAAATAAGAAAAATATTAACAATTTTTGGTCTGAAAAAGTGCCTTATCTGGAGTTATGATCTTGATTATTGTTAAATGTACTAGTGAATGAAATATTGAGACAAACTATGATTCCTGATTACATGTGGGCGTGCAACACTGAAAATGGTCTGAGTTGATTGGGGAAAGTCTTACAAGTACCATACAAGCCATATTCATGCTTTCTTTTAACCAGACGGCGTGTGTGTCTCCTGTCCAGGAAAAATCTGCCTTCTGTTTGCTGAATGCATAGCACTGGAAAAGGCACTTTTTCCAGCCAAAAGTATTATTATTTTTCATATTTCTCCATAAAAACATACCTTGTGGGTACTCATTAGAAGTGCCTCACTGAGGCACTTCTAATGAGTACCCACAAGATATGTTTTCATGGAGAAATAAGAAAAATATCTGAATACTCTTATCTAGATTTAGGTGAATATGAACAATGAAGGCAGAAGCCAGCCTGTATGAATCTTGTCCTTCAGTCTTCACTAATTTAGGTTCTTCTGTCCAGAGTCTAATTGTTTGAACAGCCAATACTCAGACCAGACTGCATAGGCTCATCAGGGCCTTTCCTTTTGAAACAATGATTAAGAAAATTTACTGTCATACAGCTCTTACAATAATTTCCGTAGTAAGACTTGTCTTCAATCAAGGCTCCAAATTAGACCACAGTCAAACTATTCTTAAAGACCACTTGTATTAAGCAATGACTGTATTTAAAAGCCAGGGCCCACTTTACGAAGTTGTTAGCAAATATGGCAAATACAGTCATATTTTTTCTGCAAAAATGTGAGTAGCTTTTGCATTGCAAAAGCTACTCACATTTTTACATCAAAAATATCAGTGTATTTGAAAATACCTTAGCTACAACAGTTAACCAGTTTGTAATTAACGAGCTTGTTAAGCTAACAATGCTTTGAACAACTGGGCCTGGTTTTTCAGGTCCCATAGAAGGAGAATAAGTGTTAAGTTACATGTATTAATCAAGCATCTATCTTAAGGAACTGCTTTTGGCTTTCCCATTGCTGCTTGCTTAACACAGGTTTGGTTGCATCACAAAATAAGATATACCTACAGATCAAATACCTTTGTTGACAAGAAGGTAATAAGATTTTTCTGTGTCAACATCAAGGCTTTTGCTGTCTGTCAGTACATTCTAGCAATTCTCCTTCTAGCTGAAATACTGTATGTGATGTGTTTGTTTTCCAGGAGAATACATCACCAATGAATGGAGACATTTCACCACGGGAGAAATTGAAACCTTCGGTAATCGAAAACCACAAGAAAGAGACAGATCGTGAGAGAAGTAGTCCGAGAAGTGATGCCTCGTCACATGGTAGTTCCTCCTCGGTGAAACATACGAAAGAGGTACCAACAGCTGAAATGAACTGGGATGCAGGGGGAAAAGCTATAAAATTTCACTTGCAAACAGTGAAAGCTCTGACAAGACTGCACATTCTGTGCAGTCTGGTCAGAGCTTTCACTGTTTGGTACTAAGATAGTATGTGTATAAACAGTAAAATGTCTGATGATACTGGAGAATTGTTTCTAATATGTCATTGGATTTGACATGAAAAATTTGGTGTTGTGTGTGCGTGTGAGGGGTGGGGGTGGGTGAGGTTGCAGAATCAGTTCATGACCCATGACTGTACAGTGATTCTTTGCACAGAGCCTTTCATTATCACTCTTCCATCATCTTGATGTGGCTAAAATAATGTTGAAAGGGTTGTTAAATACTGAATCATCAAGACCTCTTTGGCCTTAGTGAACCCGTTCTGATTGCATGTGTTGTCATGCCAGCAGGTTGAAGGTAACAAAATGAAGTATAACAGATAATGTTACAGAAAATGATTACATTATTCCTCAGAATATTATTACATTATTCCAGATAAGGTTCTTTTTTCAGCTGAAATGTACCAATATTGTTCTCTCTATTTCTAGTATTTCTGTCTCTGTACTGTCATTCACCTTTTCCCTCCCCCTCTTCTATTTCTCTTTCCACTTCTTGACTTGCTCAGGTGTTTACCCTACATATTCATTCAGATGGGCAAGCCTGAGCAAACAGTGCAGAACCAGATCAGATATCACAATTCAGCATCTGATCAGGCTTTACACTGTTAGCCATTGGTCCAGCAGTTTTTAGACACATTAACAGGTAGTAAAATGTACTTGCTCCAATTAGGACAAGTATGGTCAGGCATTAAGGTGTCCGAATGCTTAGAGTAAATACAATATTTTATGGGCAGTGCCATGCGAAACCGCGTCTTCTGGCATATTCGGACAGCAAAGGCCCAGATCAGTTTGCCCATCTGTGCAGTCTGATCAGAGCCTTCATTGTCTAATAGACTCATTGGATACTATAGAATGTGTCAATGAGAGCAGAGGCCCGCATGTTACTCTGAGCATGCGCAGGATGATCTGCATCTACACATTTTGAGCATGCTCAAAGGCATTTTTATGCTTGGTGCAGCGCATATGGTATCTGTTAACCCTTGCCATGCTGAATAAATTAAGATGCCATGCCCACTTCTAAATGTCAGCCAACCATATTACTTGATCCACTACTGATATAGATTTACATACTGAATAACAAACAGTGCAGATCCAGATCAGTTGGCTTCTGAAGAAGCCAACTGATCTGGATCTGCACTGTTTGCAAAGGCAGGGCGCATTAGGATTCAGCAGGACTAGGGTTAATTGTTTATTTGAAACTAGGATAAAGGTTAAATTGCTGTGTATTTTGATACATTTCAGAGTGAGAAAGCTGCAACGCCAGTGTCTAAGTCAGCTACGCCAACAAGTTCCGGCAACACAACTCCTGGTCCTGTAGGAGGTTTGAAACAAGGTGTGTTAAAGGCACCACATCTAGGTGAGTGAGAGAGCAGATATTATACTAGGTTGTTGTGGTCCAGTTTGTGAAGTGAAGTGATGAGTAATTTTGTCTGCTTGCAGTTGTGGTCGTGTTTGTTTTTGTGCTACTCTTTTAGAAAGTATATTTTTAAGTTCATTGGTAAAGCTTTTGGAGCATTTTTTTTTCTTTCTTTGTAAATAATGTAAACTTGGCATTTTTTTGTTTCTTCCGTAATTGCCTGCTGTCTAGTCATCAGGGCTGATGTTACTTACTTAGATATTTTGTTTACTTGAGCATTCTGCTTAAGATGTTTGTATTTGAGTTTGCTTCATTGCTTAAAAAATTTTAGTATAATTTAAAGAAAAAAATAGACTTTCAGATTTAGAAAGATTTTTGTGTTAGCATGTTGGTTAGGAAAACAAAAATATAGAATAAAATTGTAAATTTTCATATCAAATTTAAGCATCTCAGATGAATTCATGCTATTCATAATGTCTCTTTGGGTTTTCCTGACAGATATTTTTATTATCTGCTCTAAATGATTGTCTTATAAGACGTAAACAATATTTTCATAGCAAAAAATATTTTGGTCCTAGTGTAGATGTTTATAATAAGTTACAGCTAATTGGCATTTGGACTGATCATTTTATTTTAAAATGCATTCTATTGTTATATAATTCACCTCTATTTGTTACTAGCAAGTTTGGACTAACTTTCACTCACTAACTTAACAATGCCACACATAACTTCACAATTCCAGATATAAGAAGCTCCAGATTAGGCACTTGTTTTTCAACCAAAAAGTATTAATATTTTTCTTATACCTTCACAAAACATATGTTTTCATGTAGAAATAAGAAAAAATCTTTATCTGGATATGCCTCTTAAAGGCTCCATAGTCCTTAAAAATAGACATTTTATTATCCAAGAAAAGTTTAATAAATTGATATAAGGTATTAATACAATCATAAAATGTGGCACCTGACAGCCTGTAAAATTTCAGTTAGTCCCTTGTTGTTGACATGAAATGATTATTTATCGTATCTCTGAATTAATGTTGCCATTAATTCAGAGATACGATAAAAAAATCATTTCATTTTTGATCCAGTTCAAAAATGAGAGACTAACTGAAATTTTACAGGCTATCAGATGCCACATTTTATGATCATATTAATACTGTATATCAATTTATTAAACCTTTTTTCGATAAAAAAATGTCTATTTTTGACGATTATGGAGCCTTTAACCAGAGCTATATTTGAAGATAATTTTTGTTATTTTGGCACCAAACAGTTAGTTCTTGATACACATAGGGATACCAGTGAGTGCTCGACCCTATGTGTTTGTGCAAAAATAAAACCGAAATTTGCACCTTATCTGGAGTTATGGTAAAAATTATGCTCTTTCACTCAACTAGTTTTTGTTACCATATTTACCTTAAGTATTTGGACACCTTAACTCCTTACCATACTTGTCCTAAAATTTGAAATAGTCCATTCTACTGCCTTTCGATGTATCTAAAATATTGCTGTATGTATGGCAAACAGTGTAGACCCTGATCAGATGCCACATTGTGCAGCGTCTGATCTGGGTGTATACTGTTTGCAAAGGCCTTTCTGTCCCAATATTTAGGATAAATACGGTATGTCTTGAAATCACTGAAGAAGGTTTTTTGGTCAGGGTACACCAGAAAAAAAATTCCATTATGTAGAATTTTTAGAGATGTTCATTTCTAGGTTAATATTTAGACAGAGTTATCTGAATCAACTTTAACCTTTAACTTGCAGAGTTTAAATATTAGTTGACAATGACAAATTATTTTTTTTTTTTTTTTTTTTTTTTTCATTATTTTATTGAAAAGAGGGCATGACATTTCAAAAGAGACAATTTGAATGAAATCTCATGCCTTGTTTTAAACCCAGATATGAAAAAATGATCATGTGTGTCTGCAAACATTGCCAAAAGCATGTTAAAGGTTAATATATGAATGGAAACATATATTCTACATCTCAGTAGAATCAGCTTGTCCAGACTATTGGAGCCTCAACTTAGATAAAAAAAAAAACAAACAAAAACTTTGAGATGTGTACACTCAGCAAAGACTCAGATCAGTGTGCATATCTGCACAGTATGACCAATCTTCTCTAACACCAGAGGAGAAGTAATCTTTGGCTGTCCACAATATTCCTAGCAAAGACTGATCAGACTAGGGAAAGTGCAGGCTGATACAAGTCTTTACTGGCAATTTTTTTCATACTATGGCTCATTAGAGTTTGTTTTCATGGAGAGTTAGAAGATTGAAATGATGGTGGTTATCAAGATTTCTATGTGAATAGTAAATTGTGTATAAGTTAACACTTGTCCTGCTGAATAAATTAACATGCCACACCCACTTCTAATTTTCAACCAGATTACTTATCCAGATTGTTCATATAAATTCACATACTTAAAGCAAACAGTGCAGATCCAGATCAGTTGTCTTCTTTAGAAGCCAACTGATCTGGATCTACACTGTTTGCAAAGGCAGGGTATATCCGGGTTCAGCAGGACAAGGGTTAAAGGAGTAGGCTTAGTGCTTACCTGCTTATCTAAGGGTCATGAGTTTTGTAAGAGAGCCTTTGTAATACTGCATACTGTCACATCATTCTTGTCTTATAATGACTGAAACATTTAATATATATATAAAAAAAACAAACACATTTTTACAAACCAAAATTGATGTATAAGTAAGTTCATCATTGGTTGGGTTGGGTTGACTGGCCTGGGGAGGGCTGGAATACTGTTTGAGAGAGCAGTTATATGCCTGCTCACTTCATCCACTCATCCTTTCCACTCATTACACACCTGCCAAACTAACCCACCCCAACCAAGTCAACACACTCACACCCTCTTTCCAGGTTGCATTAAAACAATCTGATTATGGCCTTCCCTCCCCACATTAACCCTTCTCTTGCTGAACACGACATACCCTGTCTTAGCAAACAGTGTAGATCCAGATCAGTTGGCTTCTGAAGAAGCCAACTCATCTGAATCTGCACTGTTTGTCATTAAATATGTGAATTCCTATCAAAAACCCAGATCAAATAATCTGATTGGCTGGAAATTAGAAGTGGGCATGGTGTCTTAATTTATTCAGCGTGAGAAGGGTTAAAGATAATAAATTTGTCCAACAAGTATTGAAATCCTGATAATCTGTTCACCAAACAAGAGAATAAAATTGTGACTTTTTCATAGCTCCCAGGGTGGATCCAGGATGATTTCTGAGGGGGTGGGGTGGGGGACCATTTTAATCAAATTACCATGCTTACTCTACATATTTGGAAAGACAGGCCTAAGCAAACAGATCAGATGCTGCAGAATGTGTCTGATTAGGGTCTACACAGTTTGCCACTCATTCAGCAATTTTTAAACATTCAGAAGTAAAATGGGCTTTGAAGAGAAGTATAAGGTAAAGAGTAATGGATGTGAATATTTTGGGTAAATTTTGGGTAAATTCGGTATCCCAGATTTATCAAATTTGCAAAAACTTCATACGAAAAATGAAATTTTGATTCAATAGGGGGTTCAACTGAAATAAGAAAAATATCAATTCTTTTGGATTGAAAATAAGCGTCTCAGCTGTGGCAATGATAACCATGCATCCTGGTAAGAAGATCTGCACTCCTTTCTTTTGACCAGATCTATTCATGGTGTGAGTGACTGCACACTGATCAGACTGCTCCAATTTGTAGGCTGGTCTGGATTTTGCCAGTCCGGTATATGGTGTAAAGTCTTCTCTAACTTGAGTACTAACTGGTTATAAATATGTCAGAATTATAAGAAATAACTATGACTGTTATTGACAATGGAAATAATAAAGAAAAAAGTCTGGATCATTCATAGCTAAAGATAAGAGGGGATATCCACATAATATTTTTCTTATTTCTTGACGAAAACATATGTTGTGGGTACTCATTAGAAATGCCTCAGAGAGGCACTTCTAATGAGTACCCATAACATATGTTTTCGTTGAGAAATAAGAAAGATATCAGCATTTTTCGGATGAAAAAAGCGCCTTATCCGTTACTATGCTAGATGGTATTGACAGTCTCAAATGTATGAACTAACTGAATGTTACTGACAGTTTCTCTTGGCAAATAAATTGTGCTTATGCAAAAAGGTCTTTAATAGAAGCAAAAATGCTTAGATGGTCCTTTGCATCAGATCTGGATTTTAACCCTGGTCCTGCTGAACCTGGTTATGTCCTGCCTTTGCAAACAGTGTAGATCCAGATCATTTGGCTTCTGAAGAAGCCAACATCTGGATTTGCAATGTTTGTCATTAAGTATGTGAATTTGTTTCAATAAACTGGATCGAGTAATCTGATTGGCTGAAAGTTAGAAGTAGGCATTGCATCTTTATTCAGCATGGCAAGGGTTAAAGTCCTCTTGAACATCCATGAACAATCAACTTGCATCAAATAGCTACCTCCCAATAATAACTACCTCCCAGCAACAGCCACCTCCCAATAATAACCACCTCCCAACAACAGCCACCTCCCAATAATAACCACCTCCCAACAACAGCCACCTCCCAATAATAACCACCTCCCAACAACAGCCACCTCCCAATAATAACCACCTCCCAACAACAGCCACCCAATAATAACCACCTCCCAATAATAACCACCTCCCAATAATAATCACCTCCTTTCAACAGCCACCTCCCAACAACAGCCACCCCCAATAATAACCACCTCCCTACAACAGCCACCTCCCAATAATAACCACCTCCCAACAACAGCCACCTCCCAATAATAACCACCTCCCAACAACAGCCACCTCCCAATAATAACCACCTCCCAACAACAGCCACCTCCCAATAATAACCACCTCCCAACAACAGCCACCTCCCAATAATAACCACCTCCCAACAACAGCCACCTCCTAATAATAACCACCGCCCAATAATAACAACCTCCCATCAACAACCACCTCCCAAGTATTTGACAAACAAACAAAAATAGCAGACTCAGTTTTATTAAGTCTATTCATAAACATTACTGAGTCTGTTTATACACACAACCCTGCTCAACTTCCTACTGAATACATGACGCCAGATATGAAGGGGTGTCAGAAAAAAATATTTATCTTTTTTCTCCCAAGAAAACGTATCTTGTGAGTATTCATTAGAAGCACCAAAAGAGTACACACATATATTATCTTGGAGAAATAAGAAAAATATCAACAATTTTTGGCTGAAAAAAAAAGCACCTTGTCTGAAGCTCTGCCCCTATTAAGCCTGAGCAAACTATCTGGTGTTACCATAATGATCCTAAATATATGCACACCCTACCTCATTACTAAACGTATTGTAAAATTTGAAGAAGTCCATTTGACTGCTTGTTGAAGGGTCTCAAATTACTGACTGAATGACAAATGGTGCAGACCCTGTTCAGATCACTCCATTAGACCCCGCTCTGTTAGGACATTCTTCAGAAGCCAACTGATCTGGATATGCACTGTTTGCCATTAGTATGTAAATTTATAGCAACAATCCAGATCAAGCAATCTGATTGGCTGAAAATTAGAAATGGGTGTGGCATCTTGATTTATTCAGCATGACAAGGGTCAAGTATTCTATTGACTCTGTCATCGGATGAAAATAAGTGATATGTTCTGACTTTTTTGTGGAAAATAAGCCTGACATTTCATTCAGATTGTCTCCTTCAGAGACAGTTTGAATGAAATGTCCTCAGTTTGTTTTGGTTAAAAGTATAAAAAAATATTTTCAAATATTACTACTTCTGTTAACAGACAATGGATTAAAATTAAAGCTTTCTTCTTCAGAATTCTGTAATTTCCCAACCCCATCAAACCCATTAAGGATGTTTGCCAGAGAGATATGAATGTCTCATATGAAGTAATTGAAACAAGAAATTGCAGTGAAGAACATTTCTAGTTTCACAGCTGTTACTGTCTATAGTGTTGTAAGAAAGCTGATTTAGTCAAAGCCGGTAGGCCTCATGAATAAAGAAGAGATTTCACTGAAAATCCAATTTTGATAAGATTTAGCACAGCACATATGAAGCAACAGCTTAAAGTGTTTATCACAACCAATTGATTACTGTATTTTCCCTAAATACAGTCGACTCTCGTTATCTCGAATTCCAAGGGACTTTCTGAAATACTTTGAGATATCCGTACTTCGACATATTAGATTTGCAGAATAGAGGAAAAACTAATTTGATTAACAACATTTAATAAATATATGTATAACTGAGCTCTTGAGGTTAGAGATATATTAAAAATATTATGGAAAAGAGGAGAAATTGCTCCTGAGGAGCAATTTCTCCTCTTTTCCACAATATTTTTACATGTTGTTAGATTTTCATGTTTAGGCAGGGACCAGATTTTCACTTCGAGATAAGCGATTATTCGAGATAAGCGAGTTCGAGATAGCGAGAGTCAACTGTATTAAGATAAATCAAACTGCTACTCATGTGAATTGCCTCATAATTTCTGAACCCCTCCACTTACCCCTTTTACTGTATAAAGTGTTGAATGGGAATGAGGGGATAGGGGTGCCTGCATTCTGATTAAATAAAGCATTTTTTCTTATGGCTGTGTTTAAAACATCAGAAATAGGTTAGGAAACTTTTATTTATCACCCTACACATTGAAAAAGTGTGGAGCCTAACTTGGCACAAGAACTCACGTGACACCAAAAAAAATGGGTATAAAAGAGTGGTGAAATATCTTTTGACAACTATTTTGTGACACCTTGCAAGTAGAGGAGGTAATGAAAGGGGTTGGAGATGGGTACCGAAAAGCCATAATCTCCTCCGTCCAACTAGGACAAGCTTAGAAAATATGATGAAAATTTGGTCAGCAAAACTAGGAGTTACTCGACCCCCGCCGAGGTCGGCAACATTCTTTCGTGGAGATTGATCATGAAATATTTTCCATGGTCATTCTCTCCCTTCTGCTGATTCAAGAAGGGTAGTTGTCAGTTTCTGGTGAAAGAATGCGCACAATACTGGTTAACTGCTTAGAGACTAAGCCTGCCCAGAAAACATGTGGTAAGGTAAACTGACCACGCTCGACATGACTCCATTGGGTTGACTGGGCTGTAAAACCTCAAAACAAACAAAATTAGGAGTTAATTACATAATTCTACCAATTTTGGAAAGGCAAGTAACCAGTTTTGCAAAGGGAAACAATTTCATTGCCTCCAAAGGCAGTTAACTGTCCTTTTTAGCAAAACATTACAGAGAAAAAAGCCGGCCTCAGTGGCTCAGTTGGATGCGCCGTCCGACTGGAGACCAGGAGGTCGCGGGTTCAACCCCCGCCGAGGTCGGCAACATTCTTTCGTGGAGATTGATCATGAAATATTTTCCACGGTCATTCTCTCCCTTCCACTGATTCAAGAAGGTAGTTGTCAGTTTCTGGTGAAAGAATGCGCACAATACTGGTTAACTGCTTAGAGACTAAGCCTGCCCAGTAAACATGTGGTTAGGTAAACTGACCGCGCTCGACATGACCCCATTGGGTTGACTGGGCCGTAAAACCTCAACACAAACAAATTTAGGAGTTAATTACACAATTCTACATATTTTGGAAAGGCAAGTAACCAGTTTTGCAAAGGGAAACAATTTCGTTGCCTCCAAAGGCAGTTAACTGTCCTTTTTAGCAAAACATTACAGAGAAAAAAAGCCTTGGCAATCCATGTGAATCATCTAGCATGACATGAAATATCAAGACTTATTTTCTTTGGAAAAAAAAAAAAAAAAAAATGATAGTATCATCTGCTGCAGTTATGATTAATACTTTAACCCTAGTCCTGCTGAACCCAGATATGCCCTGCCTTTGCAAACAGTGTAGATCCAGATCAGTTGGCTTGAAGAAGCCAACTGATCTGGATCTGCACTGTTTGCCATTAACTACTGTCCTTTCGTCATCTCTGGGAAAGACGTTTTTTGCTTGGCGTTTTATCTTAAATGAAAATATTTTGTTATGATTGACTATATCTTATCAGAAACCATTTGTCTTTTCTGTTTCTGTGTTTTGTTCTCAAATATGTACCCTAAAATTAAATTTATCGCCAAAAATTGGTCTGACCTATGCAATTTCTATAGTAAAATGATTTTTTGGAATTTTTGTCTTAGTAAATATTTTTTACTTTTCTTTGCTGAATTTAAATTATTGATGTTTCACAACAATATTGTGAAAATTTCAGAAAAATTGAACAAGTGAAACTTGTTGAAAATCTGCCTCCAAGTTACCTACCCTACAAATTTCTGCATAATTTTCATTCATTTTTACTATGGGAAAAAGTGAAAATATTGGATTTTTTAAAAACCACTGACTAGAATAAAACTTTTAGCACATAGGTAGTTACGACAAATGGTTTTGCATTAAATCGTAACAAAAGTTTGCAAATTTACTTCTTCTGTTTAAAGCGCCGAGCAAAAAACGACTTTCTGTGAGATGTCGAAAGCACAGTATGTGAATTTATATCAACAATCTGGATCAAGTAATCTGATTAGAAATCTGAAAGTTAG
Organism: Anodontia alba; assembly: GCA_964016985.1. Taxonomy (NCBI): domain Eukaryota; kingdom Metazoa; phylum Mollusca; class Bivalvia; order Lucinida; family Lucinidae; genus Anodontia; species Anodontia alba. Next base: position 105,975,367 of record OZ024829.1, read on the forward strand.
AAATGGGTATGGCATTTTAATTTATTCAGCATGACAAGGGTTTAATACTGTATGAGCATGATGCGATGTTTCTTGAGCAGGTTATCCATTTATGCCGACATCTGCCCACAACATGCCATCTGACCTCAGTCCAGCAAGCTACGGTGGTGGCGGCCACGTTAACAACATCTCACCAAATGCTCTCAGCAATTACCACAACAGGGGACCTATGGTAGGTATACAGCATTTTCTCATCATCATAGTTCCAGATGCTGATGTCCAGATAAAATTATTTCTCCATATAAACATATGTTATGGGTACTCATTAGAAGTGCCTCAGTGAGGCACTTCCGATGAGTACCCACAGCATATGTTTTTATGGAGAATTAAGAAAACTATTAGTACTTTTTGGTTGAAAAAAGCATCTTACCTGGTGCTATGCCATTATTAACAATTAACTGACTGAATTTTAATTTCATTGATAATTACGTGTATTTGAGCTGTACCGTACATAAAGGTGTCTGTCGGGTATATGCATAGCTCCAAATAAGGGGGTAGCCACAAAACATTTTACTTATTTATTTCTCTAAGAAAACTTACTTTGTTGGTACTCATTAGAAGCACCTCACCAAGGCACTTCTAATGAGTGCCTACTACATATGTTTTGTTGAGAAATATGAAAAATATCAATCCTTTTTGGTCAGAAAAAAAATGCGCTTTATCTGGAGCTGTGTATGTGAACAGTGAAGGCTCAGATCATCCTGCACATGAATTAAGTCTCACCAGAGCCTCTGTTGACCATTGATATATGAGCCTCTCTAGATAAAACCAATCTTACAGGATATGCAGCCATCTTAGTATCAGATCAACATGTGCATCTGTGTAGTCTGGACAATCTACACTGTTTGCTAACTAACGTTTTCTTGCATGTACACTGCAATACCGATATAACGGTGGAGGTATACAGGGCCGGGTATATGTCTCGCCATTATAACGTGGTAATCACGGTCAGCTGCCTTGGTCTCCAGCACCTGCATTATATCGGCATTGCAATATATTTATCCCAGAATAAAAGGCTTGACGTTCAATTCAAATTTTAGATTTTGTTCCAGATCAAGTGTGGGAAAAAATGGCTGACTTAGCAAGAACAACTAACTTTTTTTTTTGCTCTCATAAAAGCTACTACATTGATTTACTTGACATAGTTTAACACTTACTGACAAACTGATGAATTTTCCTTATTTTTCCTAGAAAATAGGATCCTAGAAAATAGGATCTGACACTTCATGCAAATTGTCTCCATAGGAAAAATAAGAAAAATATTATAAAATGTTTTCTGCTGAAATTTTTACCCAGTATGCTAAGTGTTAAAAAAAAATAAACATGGAGATACCAAGGTGGAGATAACAATTGGGGAACTCAGCCCCACAAGGCACTGGATACAGGTTTAATTACATGAAATGACCACCCAAAACAGTAGTATGTCAAAAACGTAATGAACGATAGAATGGACAAACAAAGAAGAGCTGCAGCCAAAGTACCGCTTTTGAATCGTCAACAGTGAAACTGATGATGAATTAATGCTTAGTACTCTGGGTAAAATTTTCAACAGCAGACATTTTGAAATATTTTTCTTATTTTTCCTAGAAAACAGGATTTGACATGTCATGCAAATTGTCTCTACATCTGCATAAAATGTGAGATTCTGTTTTCTGTGAAAAATGGTAAAAATATCACCTATTTGTTGTTTGCTGAATTAGCCCAGAAAGTGGTAAAGGATAATTTTATAATAGTCAGTCTTTACAATTAATTTGATAAGTTGAAATGGGTATATATAATGCATAAATTCTAGGTCCCCACTAACATATATATAATTATCTGTTGCAGGTTGGTTTTGACCCGAATTCTCACATGCGGCCATGTATCAGTAGTACCATTCCAGGTGGAAAACCGTAAGTTTTACCTTGTTTTACACTTTACCTCATTAGCTTCTTTACTCTTGTTTTTTTTGAGGACCCTTTTTCCTGCCCAACAAAGTGAATGTAGTCTGTCAGTGGTGTACAGTAAACCAACTAGTAGATTTAAGGTACGTCCCTCTGAAGATTAGTTAATTGACAAATTTTGAAGCATCTGGGTGGCCAAGTGGTCTGCACTCCTAACTTCCGATCACGAGATCCCGGGTCCTGGAGGCAGAATTCATCTTATTACTGTACTAAGTTCCATTGCATAGAGCCTTTCATTATCAGCCTTATACACTCAGGTAGATGTTAAAAAATAGTTTCCATGTCATTCTATAACTTGCGTACAATTTAAATGTTCATGAAGGGAAAATGTATGATCTTCCTCATTAGAGAAAATGTCCTCTTTAACCCTTCTCTTGTTGAACATGAGATGCCCTGTCTTAGCAAACATTGTAGATCCAGATCAGTTGACTTCTGACGAAGCCAACTGATCTGGATCTGCACTGTTTGTCATTAAATATGTGAATTTTTATCAAAAACCCAGATCAAGTAATCTGATTGGCTAGAAATTAGAAGTGGGCGTGGCATCTTAATTTATTCAGCATGACAAGGGTTAAAAGAATAAATGATGTCATGTGATAAAAATAAAAGGGCAGATCCAGGATTTATAGAACTCGGCCCAGTTGTTCAAAGCATTGTTAGCTTAACAAGCTCATTAGTGGTCAAAATGTTTACTGTTCTAGTAAATACAATATCTAATTCACAAGTATTTTTCCTGAAAAATTTCACTAGCTACTCACATTTTTTCAGCAAAAATATTAGCAATATGCCATATTTAATGATCTAAGTTTTAACGATACATTAACTAACTACATCCATAGTTTTGAACAACTGGGCCCAGGATTCAGTATTATCAAGGGTTTCTGTTTAGACAAGAAAAATTCTTAATCCTTAAAGTGATAAGCATAATTCTAGCAGACAACTTTCTACAACTGTGCATTATTTTACAGAGAAAATAAAGCTTGACACTTTGTGTGAATTGTCTGCCTATCAGACAATTCACACAAAATGTCATCTTTATTTTTTTTTAAAAAGAAAAAATTTGAATGTTATCTGCTGCAGTTGTGCATGGTGCTTTTACTCTTTCCCCACAAGTAGCATCTTTTGTCATCTGCTGATAACCTTTGCAAACAGTTTGGACCCAGATCAGTCCCGACATTTTGTCGGGCCTGGCCTGGATCCAAACTGGTTGACACTGGTATCCCTGAAAGATTTTTTTTGAAAAAGTTAATTAAAAAAAAAAAAAAATCCACAGACAACCAAGAACCATGCAAAATTACCCAGCATGCAAAGAGTTGAGAGTTAAATATCCCTGTTACGAAATCAGATTGTGTAACTTTCATTGTTTAAATTCTAACTTTGTTGTTTTATTTCTCATTACAGAGCATATTCATTCCATGTCAGTGCAGACGGACAGATGCAGCCTGTTCCATTTCCCCCAGATGCTTTGATTGGTCCCGGTATACCTCGACATGCTCGCCAGATTAACACGTTAAATCACGGAGAAGTTGTTTGTGCTGTCACAATAAGTAATCCAACTCGTCATGTATACACAGGTGGAAAGGTAAATATTTTATGGCTAATAAACATGTTGATAATTTACTTATTTCATGGTGAAAACATTTTACTGTTTTGTTCTGTTTTTGTTTTTTCATCTCGAAAGAGTTGCTTCAATGAGACAGTATTGAATTATCTGAACTCATGATAGTTGGTGTCATAAAATCTAAACGATTCATTAAGTTTAGAAAATATTTTTTGCACCAGCAGACTTAAAACCTTTTGTTAATATGAAGTGTATGCGAATGACTCAAATATATTATTGTCAGATGGGGCTCAAAAAATTTAAAGTACATGTAAACTAATATATCTATCTACCCATCAGATGATATTATAAAAGAAAAAAAAAGGAAGAACATGAAAATGTCTGTTGATGGTGTAAGAGAGACAGTCCTTCTTCACAGCACATTTTCTACCATGTGCTTTCCCAAAATATTTTATCATAAATCCCAATTTAAGTGAAATAAGCAGATGACTGGCAAGTACCTATAGTCAAATAATAAATATTTTTGTCTGAAAATACAGGGCTTGGCAGCTGAAAGGCCAAATCATATGAGAGAAGAATTTTTTAATGCCCCACTGCAAATTATGGATTAACCTATTGTAGCCTGGAGACCACTAAAAGGGTAATTGGCAAACAGTGCAGACCCAGATCAGATGCCACAGAATGTGGCATCTGATCAGGGTTTCCACTGATTGCAAACAGTTTCGTGATTTTTTTCTAGGAATACAGGCCTCCTAGCAAAACCTATAAAACCTATAATAACCTATAATTTTGTGTCAAACCTATAAAACCTTTATTTTGTTCATAAAACTTACGAAAAGCCTGTATTTTCATGAAAAAACCTATATTTTTCACATTTTGAACCTTCTTGCGACTCAACCCTAACTTTTCTTCAAAATGCCCTACTATTTTTACATTTTAGTCCCAAAAAAGTGATGAAAACTGTTAAGAAATTGTAATTTTTTTCCTCGCTCGCTTTGCTCGCTCGGACTTTGTAAAATTCAGATCAACCTTATCAGAATAATTTTGGCCCAAAAATCCATCGAATATTTTTTCTTCAGTTTTAAATCTAATTTTGAGTTTGGAAGAACCTGTATAAAAACCTATATTTTTTATTGAAAAACCTGTAAATAACCTATATTTTGAGGAAGAAGAACCTGTAGAAAAACCTATATTTTCAAAGTGGGCCACTAGGAGGCCTGGGAATATCTAAATCCCTTAGCTGGATGTACCTAAAATTGAAATTGGACTCTTCCAATATGTAGTGTGGGGAGCATCTATTCAGTTTAGAATGGGTTATAGCTGTAACAGTTGTCTCCAAGTTTAGATATGTCTCACATAACTGCAGATAAATATTTTTGATTACTCCTTTATTTCTGTCTATGACTTCATATGTTTGTAATGCCCCTTAAGTGTGATGAGGTTTATAACTTGATGTTGTATTTTTCAGGGCTGTGTAAAAGTCTGGGATATCAGTCAACCTGGTAATAAGAGCCCTATCTCACAACTTGATTGTCTGGTAAGTTTGCCCTGGTGTGGAGTATGGTTGTTTTATAAGGAAGATAACTTTTGTGACTTCCTGTTTACTCCCCCAGTTGAAAAGGGGTTTGCTCAGAAGGAAAGGATTTGCTCCCAAAGATAGAACCCTTTTTGAAGGAAGGCAAAACTATATTGGCAGAGTTACCTCCCTTGAAACTCATCCATTCTGCTTAACCTTTGTCCTGCTGAATAAATCAAGATGCCACACCCACTTCTAATTTTTAGCCAATCAGATTACTGGATCAAGATTGTTGATAGAAATTCACATACTGATTGGCAAACAGTGCAGATCCAGATCAGTTGGCTTTTTCAGAAGCCAACTGATCTGGATCTACACTGTTTGCAAAGGCAGGGTATATCCGAGTTCAGCAGGACAAGGGTTAATGATATAAGGCTTAGTTATTTTCCTAACTCATACATTCTGGGTCTTCATTGGAATAATTTGACAGAAGCAATTCTGGTGATAGCTCGTAAAAATTCAGTTCATAATTATGAAAATAATGAAAACTGTCTGAATACAGTAGTTTTATACATTTATGCATATATCATAGCTACTAAACCAAACTAATATACTGTTTTGATGAAAATCGACCCTCACTAGTTAACATAGCATTAAACCTAAACTCATCATCGTCATTTGAACACAGAACCAATATCTGGAGCTTTTCTTGATATCTACAGATTTCTTCTCTTTAAAGAAGTTACATTCTGTGTCCAGACTTGAAGAACAAAACAAAATTTTTTGCAGAGAGTTTAGATCATGATGGGATTTCTCATAATATCTGTCTTATCAGAGTTTATACTGTGCTCCATTTCTTTGAGATGATTGCTGTCAGATACACTTTTCAAACTAGTGGACTCGTCCAAACTTAAAAATGGATGAATTTAAAAATGCTGAAATAGTCAATAATTTTATCAGATTTTGACTCTACGATTGTGTTGATACCAGAATATCTTACTTTTTAATTTTGCAGCAAAGAGATAACTACATTCGCTCCATTAAATTGTTACAAGATGGAAGAACACTTGTTGTTGGGGGTGAGGCCAGTACCTTGTCTATATGGGATCTAGCTGCGGTATGTGAAAGTTCTCTCTGTTAAAAATGATGTTGGTTTTGCTTATAATGATCCTTCAACTTGTTATATCATTCAGAGATAGTCTTGGCTTTTAGCCTCATGCAAATATTATGTTGAGAGTAAAAGTATTACATGTATACTTCCCTCTCAGAACGTTATAAAACATACCTTTGGACATGTTCCAGCAAAGATTCATATCAGCCTGTGCTTTCACGCAGTCTTATCGGAATCTTCAGTTTGCACATTTTGGAGAAATAGAAACTGCTTAGTCTCAACATCTTGTATCTTATTGAATCGATTTGTACCACAAATGATTCTCTTAAAATAGCTGCCAATGTCTTTATGGAGAAATATTTATAATGTTTCTATATTGTATATAAAATGTTCTGCATTAACCCTGGTCCTGGTGAACCAGGACATCTTGCCTTTGCAAACAGTGTAGATCCAGATCAGTTGGCTTCTGAAGAAGCCAACTGATCTGGATCTGCACTGTTGAAGTAATCAGATTGGCTGAAAATTAGGTGTGACGTCTTAATTTATTCAGCATGGCAAGGGTTTTAATTTGTTAATGTTCCATATACAAAATCACATATAATTTACATTTTCTATTCTGCATATATATATTTCTATATATAACTGTAAACTCATTCTGTATAATGTCTGTTTATGCTTTTTAGCCCACTCCTCGTATTAAGGCAGAGCTGACCTCGAGTGCACCAGCATGTTATGCGCTGGCTATTAGTCCCGATTCCAAGGTGTGTTTCAGTTGCTGTAGTGATGGTAACATTGCTGTCTGGGATCTTCACAACCAAACACTAGTCCGACAATTCCAAGGTCACACAGACGGTGCTAGCTGTATTGATATTTCACCGGATGGGACTAAACTCTGGACAGGAGGATTAGATAATACTGTACGATCCTGGGATCTTAGAGAGGTTAGTTTCTGAACCTTTTTATACCATTCTTTTGATCGGAGCTGTCAGAAAATGATAATGTTCTTGGTCACCAGAGAACAGCATGGAACAATATCAGCCTGCGCATTTATGCTCTGTTACAAGGGTTTACACTTAGCTTTAGATAAGGTGCCTTTTTCAATAACAAAAGAAAGTTTATTTCTCCATGAAAATTGTATTATAGGGCACTTACAATGAGATTCTCGAATGTACTGTATTCTACCTAATTACCACACTGTATGCTTCAGTTTTTCAAAATTACTGCGAAAACTTGTAGTAAAATATCCACCAAATAAGGGCACACTTTAAAGAAAGATCAGCAGAGGACTTCATGAGGAGTGTATTTAATGATACTTATGAGATATCATTTTCTGATTTTCTTTATAAAGCATATGTTGTGGGTACTCATTTGAATTTGCAATTCAAATGAGTACCCACAACCTGTTTTTATAAAGTAGTAGATAAAAGTACATCCACTGTAATGTAAAGACTACTAAAGTGCTTGACTGTGCGCTTATAGGAGCACGTGCAGTAATTAGGTCAAATACAGTATGTTTTCATGAAGAAGTAGGAAAAGTAATTGTCTGGATACCACTCATATCTAGAGCTGTGGTTTACATCTTTAGAGATTATCCCATTGTAGACTGAATGAACCCCCCACACTAAATATCTGGAACCCCGCACACTAAATATCTGGAAGAGTCCAATTTCAGTTTTAGGTAGGTGAGGCTATGAGATTTAGATATTCCTAGAGAAAAATGGCTGAGGTATTTGCAAACAGTAAAGACCTGATCAGATGCCACATTCTGCAGCATCTGATCTGGGTCTGCACTGTTTGCCAATTATCCTTTTAGGGGTCTCCCAACTACAATGGGTTATACAAGCCTTACATTCACAGGCTTTGTACAAGGCATACATTCCGTCCTGGCTCAGTTGGATGCGCCGTCTGACTGGAGACGAGGAGGTTGCGGGTTCAAACCCACCCCCCACCCCACCCCCAGCCCCGAGGCTGGTAACATTCTTTCGTAGAAATTGATCATGAAATAGTTTCTACGGTAATTCTCTCCCTTCTGCTGATTCAAGAAGGGCAGTTGTCAGTTTCTGGTGAAAGAATGTGCACAGTACTGGTTAATCGCTTAGAGGACTAAGCCTGCCCAGTAAACGTGTGGTTAGGTAAACTGACCGTGCTCGACATGACCCCATTGGGTTGACTGGGCCATAAAACCTCAACACAAACAAATAAGGCATACATCCACAGTCAATCATCAGATTTTTAACGTTACTAGGCAACTGGGTCACATAGAGGCAGCGCACCACCAGATACCAGAAAATTTATAACCACCTTGCCTTTACCACTCTGGGTAAATTTAGCAGAAGACACATTGATGATACATTGTATTTTTCTTATTTTTCCCTGAAAACAGGTTTTGATATTTCATGCATTTTGTCTCCATTAAATAGACAATTTGCATGAAATATAGAATCCTGTTTTATGGGAAAAATAAGAAAAATATTTCAAAATGTGTCCTCTGAAATTTTTACCCAGAGTCCTAAGCATGAAATAGTCCTTGTATTGAGTGCATGCACTTTTCACCACACATAGATAAAGCCATGTACAGCATGTGTTCCAGCGAGACAAACAGCAGAAGTGTTATCTGGATTATTAACCCTTGTCTTCCGGTAGCCTAGTGGATAGGAGAGTTGACTCTTGTCTTGCTGAATAAAAAGATGCCACACCCACTTCTAAAATTCAGCCAATCAAATTACTTGATGCAGATTGTTGCTATAAATTCACATACTTAATGGCAAACAGTGCAGATCCAGATCAGTTGGCTTCTTCAGAAGCCAACTGATCTGGATCTACACTGTTTGCAAAGACAAGGTATATCCGGGTTCAGCAGGACACGGGTTAAAGCACAAATTGAAAACTCAGTTGTTTTATTAGTAGTTGGATTTCTGTTTTTACAATTTCTCAGTATTATTTGTTTACTTCAGGGTAGGCAACTCCAGCAACATGATTTCACATCACAGATTTTCTCCCTTGGATACTGTCCCACAGGAGAATGGTTGGCTGTTGGGTATGTACACTTCTTGGTTGACTGCTAAGATGGTTTTTTTTACGAATTAGGTCTCAAACTTTCGCTGATTTCACAATTAGTACCATAGTTACACCTATGGTAGAAATTGGACACAGTAATCATTAATACTTTATCATATTTATGGTAAATGTCCAAGAATTTCAGACACTTTTTCAAATACTTTAGTTTTGCCTAAATTTTGTTTTTCTGCAGTTGTTTCTTAAAATACTTGTGGAATGACAAACAGTATAGAACATAATGAAGGAACAGTCTGATCTGGGTCTACACTGTTCGCATATGCCTTTTAGTTATAAACTTTGATGTATAAAATTTTTGGACATTTACCATACCCAAAGTAACAAAAAGTCAATTTGACTGTATGATGTAGTCTTGTTTGCAGTATCTCCTCTGGGTTTATACTGTTCACTGAGGCATAATGTCTAAATGTTAGAAAATATGTCATGCTGATGATTATCTAGAGAAACCTGATACAGGATACAGGAGAATGCAGGAAGTCACAGGTATAAAAGTGCGAGATTTGATGAGATTTTTTTGGTGTCAGGATTCACAGTCGAAACGTCCAGATAGTCCACTAACAAATTCAGTGGCACTATCCATTCATCTTGTTCACTCTTGCAGTCTCCAATATCAGTTTCCCCTGGGTAATGATAAAGTTAGAGGATGACAAGTGAGTATTACAGGGTGTGATATTACACATTGTTTCAGATAAGAGGTGTATTCAGAAATATTTTCTTATTTCTCCGCAAAATCATGTTGTGGGTACTTACCAGAAGCGCCTCAAGGAGGCATTTCTGATGAGTACCCACAAACATATGATTTTTTCATGGAGAAATAAGAAAAGTATCTGTACTTCTTGGTTGAAAAAAGCATCTTACCAAGAGCTATGCCTTCAAGTGAATCGTTGACAGAGGAGAAATATCAAGTACTATTTTCTACAAGAAAAAATAAGAAGTTTAATTATCGTCTGATAAAATTTAAATTTAACCATTTAAAACTGTGTGTAAGAGGTGATTATCCAGAAGACTTTTTAAGGAGGAGTATTTGATGATAATTCAGATAATTTTCTCAAAGTCTCTGTAAAATCATATTTTGTGAATACTTTTTAGAAATGCCTCTGCAAAGCACTTCCAGTGAGTGCCCATAACATTCATTTTTATGGAGAAATAAGAAAAAATTCTCCCGTAATTATCATCAAACACTCCTCTTTAACAGCCAGCCTCTGTGGCTGAGTCCGATGCATATCTGACGAGATATGGAGGTCCTGAGTTTGTTCCCCTCTTGATCCAGCAACATTCTTTCTTGGCATGTGATCATGAAATATTGTCTACAGTCTTGGTCTCCCTTCTGCTGATTCAAGAAGGGCAGATGTCATGAATGTGCACAAGTACTGGTTAACTGCTTGGAGGACTAGGCTTGCCCAGAAAAAGTGTGGTTAGGTAAACTGACCAGCTCAACATGACCTTAACAGTGTTGACTGAGCTATTATACTGCGACCCAACCAATTCTCTTTAATTATACTGCAACCCAACCAATTCCCTTTAATAAATCCTTTGTTTTTATTTCAGCATGGAAAGCAGTAATGTGGAAGTATTACACCATACAAAGCCAGATAAATATCAACTCCATCTTCATGAAAGCTGTGTTCTCTCTCTCAAGTTCGCATATTGTGGTAAATGGTTTGTCAGTACAGGAAAAGATAACCTATTGAATGCATGGAGAACACCGTACGGTGCAAGTATATTCCAGGTGTGTATAGTTTGTGCAGTAGCCCAAGACATGATGGGGAACTCCCATCCCTTCTACAGCTTTCTTACACAATTTAAAAAAAACGTTTATGTGGCATTTTTAACATTGCTGTATAGGTGGACGCCATTTTTGTTGTATTTACGCCCACCCTTAGATCAAGACTAGCAACCATCCTGTACGAAATAAAAAAACCTTTTGAAATGTTTAACACAAGTGCAACATGAACAAGTTCTTTCTATTTTGTTATTTGCAAATGTCGTGTAATATTGATGTCATATGTGGACAGTGACATTGTTCAATTACTTGGAAATAGTTGATTGATATAATAATTACACAAAAAAATACAGATTAAATTATCTTTTTAGATATTGATACAGCATCTACTTTATGTTAATTATGACCTTGAATCAGACCATAGTAGTGGCACCTCAGACTGATCGGTCATACCTAGGTCTAGATACGATTGGGTATCAGGTAAATAGTTTTCTTATTTCTCAACGAAAATGTATGTTGTGGGTACTCATATGTGTTTTCGTCGAGAGTTATTAAAACTATAGATATATTTTGGTTGAAAAAAAGCACATTATCAAGAATTAAGTTGTACAGTAAGACCTCTGTATAAAATGTTTTTCACTTGTATTTGACATGTAACTACATTAAGCCAGTACAATTAATTATTAGATTTTCATCCCCACCCATCCCTAAAAATCTGACAAAATAAAAAAATTTGAGAGGGAAAACATTTTTCAGAAACAGTTGGACTTGCGCTGAAAACAGATCTTATAACCGTTTTAAGAATTGCAAATAAATTATTTGTTTTGAAAAGAGTATTAAAACGATGTTTTCTTCTTTCTGCACATGATAGTTAGTGTCTATATTCTTGTTTAGCTATGATTTGCCTCTTCACTGGATAGCCCAGGAATGAAAACTAAAAAATAAAATCCACCCATCCACTCTATTTTTTTTTCTAAAATCTGGATGAGAATCTAATAATTAATTTTCTTCAGCCTTAGTATTGACTCAAATGACCCAATTGGTTGACACATCATTAAACCTAAAATGAACATCTTTGTGCAATGTTAATGTTCTAAAAAAATGAACAGTGAAATTTTACTGTCAGGCAAGAAAACTCTGAAGAATTCTATGGGGAAAGTAACCAAGTTTGAAAAGGGAGGCAATTAATTGCCTTCATTTGCAAAATTTGTTATATCCCTGTTTAATTGATGATTGTAAATAAAAAAAATTCAGGTGTCACTATTTTTTCTGTCCAAATGTTTAGAATATTTACCATAATATGACTACTTTTTATTCCCTTGTTGTGATTAAGTAGACAGCACAATTAGCCTTGTTGACGTCATCTTTTATTATCTATTTCAGTCAAAAGAATCATCATCAGTGCTAAGTTGTGACATTTCAACAGACGACAAATATATAGTAACTGGATCAGGAGACAAGAAAGCAACATTATATGAAGTCATATTCTAAAAATATCTTCGTGTTACTCTACCAGTGTGTATCAGTATGTGTGGCTTATAGTTCACCTTTGTGTGCTAAATAGACAGAATTAGCAGACGACAAAATTTTAATGAGCCCTTCGATGTACAAAATGACCTTATGACATATGCGACCAGCGTAGACTCAGATCAGACTGCACATCGTGCAGTCTGATCAGAGTCTTGGCTGGTTGCTGATAGACTTATGGACAATAAACTTATCTGCAAACAGCACAGACTGTGATCAGAATGCATGGATGCACAGGCTCAGCTGGGTCTATGCTGGTCGCATATGTCATAAGGTTGGTTTCAGTTTGGAGGGACTCAGACAGACATGCCATAATAACCCTAAGTATTCAGACAGACAGGACGGAGCAAGCAATGTAGACCCAGGTCAAATGGCACAGAATGTGACATGGTCTACTCTGTTTGCCACTCAGCCAGCAGTTTTTAGACACATCAATAGGTAATAAAATGGACTGGTTCAAATTTTAGGAAAAATATGGTATAGAGTGAGGATGTTCCAATATTTAGGGTAAATACAGTCAGCCCTCTTTATACCGACACTCGATATGACGACAAAATTCGTTATAATGACGAATTGGATCTCACCTCACTCAAGAGGTGATAGTTACTTATGTAATACAAGAATATTGCAATAAAACTTTAAGCAACATATGTTTTGGATATTTGTTAAAATCGCCTCGCGGTTCTAACAAATATCCAAAACATATGTTCTAGGAGGAAATAAGAATAAAACAAGGTCTTTGTTACATATCATTCTGTCCATTAAGGATTCTTTACAACAGCAAATTCATCTTTGGGAACAAATGCTGTCATTGTAACGAGGGTTCACTGTAGGATAATTTACGTCGAAATAGGTTTGACATTGCTTTCACTTTATCTCTGGAAATGACTTGAATGAAATGCCAAACCTACTTTCAAGGGAAAAAAATGTTATAAAATGTTGTCTGCTGATACAAAAATTTAGCATGCTAAAGTTTAAACATGTAATGTTGCATTTAAAAGTTTTGACATTTCCAATAGTGCGATATTGTGTAATTTGTACGATATTTAGTATGAAGACATTGGATTATATAACATAATATCTGTGCTTTATATACCTGTGGAGGATTAAAATGGCAAAATACCAGATTCAGTCATTCAAATTTCTCACAGGATTAACACGTGTTCTAGTAACTGGTGTATAGGTGCTTAGATGTCACATAGCCGAGAAGTCACATGCTCAGATTGGGTCATGTGACCTGGTTAGTGATGGTGTCAGGGTCATCCATTAAGGAACGATATATGTATATTTAGCTTTGTACTGAAATACCTGAATTACTGGTGAAAACAAACAGAAGTAGAAATTCTGTGCTTAATAATACAGAATATTTCATATTTCGTTATCAAGTTTGTGTTTTTCATTTCGGGTTATAACTTGCATTGATTTCATATAAAAAAATCCCAAGTCTATAAAATATTGTGTCAGAGTGAATGATTTTGTATTAAAATTAAATAGTTGTTTGCGTAAATGATCTGTTAGCGTGTTTTTGTATCAACGATCTCATCTTAAAGAACAGTTTGAAGTAAAGCTTTGGATGTAATGGAATGAAAATATAAAACTAACATGGGTTAGTACAGAAAAGTGAGTTTAAAGTACAATGTTGTGATGTAATACTTGAGAATCAATTAAGAATGAAGAACCTGGGCCCAGTTGTTCAAAACTAACGATGTCGTTAGTTAGCATATTGTTAACTCTTTTGATCCTCAAATATGGAATATATGCTAATATTTTTGCTGAAAAAATGTGAGTAAAATTTGCATTTGCAAAAGCTATACACATTTTTTTCTGCAAAAATACCTGTGAATTAGATATTGTACTTACTAGAACAGTTAACATTTTGACCACTAACAAGCTCGTTAAGCTAGCGATGCTTTGAACAACTGGCCCCTGCAGGAGTTATTTGTTTGTGTGTAATACCATACTTACAGTAAATATTCAGACATCTGAACCCCTACCATGCTTGCTTTTAAAGTTGAACAAGTATATTTGGGCTGCGTCGAGCATGGGCAAAATGCACAGATTCAGATTCATCCCACGCATTCGGAAAGTCTCATCTGGGCATTTGCTCTCCATTGATACATTCTATAGTGTTGTATGATTCTGTTAGTTGACAGCTAAGGCCCTAATCAGACTGCACGGATGCGCAGGCTGATCTGGTCTTTTGGTCTCCGCGTATGACCGAAGACATTTTGCATAGCACAGCCCAATTCATTACTTGGTGATATTAAAGGAACAGATGCACTTTCAGGGGAGACAATACTGTCAAAATTGTTTTTCCTTCTGGAAAGGGGTCCACTCTGAAAGAAAAGAATTTGCTCCCAAGGAGAGCAAATTCTTTCCTTTTAGAGTAGACCCCTTTTCAGAAGGAACTTGGTATGCAAGAGAGCAAACAGGAAGTTGCAAAAATTGTCTCCCTTGTAAATATGGCAGAAAATGTACCAAGTGTGTCCAAGCCATTTAAAAAATGCCAACACAATAGCAAACAGTGTAGACTGTGATGAGACTGCAGTCTGATTTTGGTTTAGCTGATCTTGTCGTGTATGTATTTCGGGGCAATTATGGTAAATTATGGTAAATAGGGTATCAGCTTTTCTGAAGTGCTGTTAACTCTTTCGGTGCCAAATTTCAGACAACATTTGTTGTCTGCTTTTCTTTTTTAACAAACTCTGGCTTGAAAAGAAGTTTATACGTAAAGTTGAAAGACTGAATTTCAAACAGCATAGATCCAGGTGAGATGGCTCATATGAGCCGTCTCATCTGGATCTATGCTGTTTGCAAAAGCCTATTATTATTGCCTGTGGCGGTGAAAGAGTTAAAAGTATTGTGTCTTTTGTGAAGAATAGTTTGAGAATGAAAGAAAACATGAAATAAAGTCAAATCAAGTTTTATAAGATAATAGATAGCTTAAGTGTGAAGATTTCTTACAATGATACAGTTTATTTGATGGTTCAGAACTCACAGCTCTGGAAAAGATGTTAATTTTGACCGATAATTTAGGAGTTTTTTTTGTTTTTTTTTTGTTATTTTACATCAAAACATATATTATGGTTACTTGTAAGAATTATCGCTCTCAGGCTATTCTGATGAGTACCCGCAATATGGTTAATGTTAAAACAAGAAACCACTTCCCGACTACCATAGTTAGAAGCAGCTGTGTAAATTGAAAACTAGCAAATGGGTCTGTAATGAAAACATTTGGATGCAGGCATATATCCATGCAGGCTTGCATATTTGCAGTCAGTTGTGTCTATACACGTAGTTAGAGCGGTATCCAGGTGAATGGTAATCTTATTTCTCCACAGAAACATATAGTGGTTACTTGTTAGAATTACCTCACTAAGATGATTTTAGTGAGTACCCACAACAGGGCTTGACAAATCCATTGCCCAGTTGCCCAGGGCAAGTCCAAATTTTGGCCGGGCAAGTGATTTTTCATCTCACTTGCCCAGAAAAATGTATAGAATATATAGGGAATATTGTAATTCCTGACCCACAATATATTGCATTTTCATGGATAAAAAAGACTACATTTTGGTTAAAAAAAAAGGCATAAAAGCCATTTTAACTAGAGCTACCAAATGCTGTCTGCGTGTTACACAAATATTGTATAGCTGAACAGCAGATACCCTGACCAGACTGTTTTGGCTAAGCTGCCGCAAGGTTGAAAGTTTTCAGTATTAATACTGAATTCAGTATTGAGAATAAGTTTCGCCCTATATAAAGTACAAGGATAAGGTAATTTTCAGTATGGGAAAAGTGGATTTTCAGAATTGAGGATATCTGGAACTTTAACCTATGAGCTGGATCATAACTGTTCACATATTATAATCTGGACCCTCAGCAAATCCGACAGTATGATCAGCCTTCCTGTTTAAATGGGAAAAAAATCCATTAACTGTAATGTGAACACAGAGAATTAGATCAGACTGATGTTCATCCAAATAAAGAGTCTGTACAGTGGTCTAGAATTATGTGCAGTGTACAAATTTTGCACTTACGATTTTTTGTGTGTGATCAGGTATATGTATCCCAGTATTAAGGGTAAATACTGAACCTATCGACGAACCTGACATAGCTCTTGATAAGATCCTTTTTCATTCCAAAAGTAACGATATTTTTCTTATTCCGCCACGAAAACATATGTTGTGGGTACTCATTAGAAGTGCCTCATTAAGGCACTTCTTATGAGTACCCATAATGTATATTTTTGTGGAGAAATAAGAAAAATATTTACCCGATACTCGCTCTTATCTAGAACTATGCAACAGAAGCAGTTTGAGAGCCCCATAGCAAGTTCAAAATGGTGATATCTTTAGTTCTCCACCAAAACGTATTTTGTTGATCTTTGAAAAACTTGTTCAAAATTGCTGAAAGTTCCACAATGTTATACTGGAACATCAGTATGCAACTTGACCATGACCTTAGGAGGTAAGGTTAATCAAGTTCTATTTGTCCAGGGTATTTTCAGAGATTTTTTTTTTTTTTTTTAAAATAAAAAATATAGCATAGGGTTATACTGATGAGATCCTAGAACCTGTTTTTGCATAAAGATATGGTACAAGAACAAAAAAAATAATAACGTGTCCTAAATTTTTCTCTGTCCTCATCAAAGAAACAATGTGAAGTAACGGATTTGGCAAAGGTGGGCATTTTTTTTTTTTTTTTTTTTGCAAAATTACTATCTTCAAAGAGTTCACCATGATGTTTTTCTTCCTTGAGTTTAGCCTTTTCATGCTGGATCTGGATATACCCTGCTTTTGCAAACAGTGTGGATCCAGATCAGTTGGCTTCTAAGAAGCCAACTGATCTGGATCTGCACTGTTTGCCATTCAGTATGTATTCATATCAACAACCTAGATCAAGTAATCTGATTGGCCTAAAATTAGAAGTGGGCGTGGAAGCTTAATTTATTCAGCATGACAAGGGTTAAGATACACCATTTGAAATTTTATATTCACTGTAGCATCAGATAAGACAAGTTTTTCACCAACCAGTATTAATTTCATATTTGTCTTATTGCTTCATGAAAACAGGTTGTGGGTACTCATTAGAACAGCCATTTCATTGATGACCCACAAAATCTGTTTCCATGGAGAAATAAAGAAAACTATGGAGAAATAAAACTATATATACAATACCTCATCTTGAACCATGAAAGAAATAAGAAATTATATCCAGTTGAATGTTCTTGTTTATCCAGATTACCAGTTTGTGGCCCACGTGTTTGACTGGTCTAAATATAATCAGGTTACCATGGTAACATGGTTGGACCTGGTTGTGTGCCACAGTTATAAATTTTGATGTTGTAATTGACACAGTGTTATGTATAGTCTGTTTGGTTCCCCGTGACAAATTGTTGTATACATTTTTCATGCAGAATATTGTAGACTGGGAAACACCCATTTTGAAACTGTTCTTTCTTGTTGACTTGCTCTCATTATAAACAGGGTTGTATGAAGAAAGGACCAGAGTACATGTTCAAACACTAAAGGCCGAAGATCAGCCTGCATATCTGTGTAGGCTCGTCTGGGCTTTTGCTTTCTTGATAATAGGAAGCTTGAGTAGTGTAGACTCTAGTCGGAAAGCAGAAGCCCTGATTTAACACCTCACATTCACAGTCTTACAGTCTGATGTCTGATTTACTGTTCAATATACATTAAAGCATTCATTAAATTGCATGTCTGCTGCATAGACATGCAGTTTGGTCTGGGCCTTTACTGTTAACATATACTAACGCTCTCCTCTTATGTGACGTTGCTTACCGGTATATGTGTTCCTTCACTGGCACACAGAGTACAGTCAGATTCACACATTAACCCTTCTCTTGCTGAGCACGACATGCCCTGTCTTAGCAAACAGTGTAGATCCAGATCAGTTGGCTTCTGAAGAAGCCAACTGATCTGGATCTGCACTGTTTGTCATTAAATATGTGAATTTCTATCAAAAAGCTGTATCAAGTAATCTGATTGGCTGGAAATTAGAAATGGGCGTGGCATCTTAATTTATTAGGCATGACAAGGGTTAACCTTTACCACTCTCTGGGCTAATTCAGCAGATGACAGATTGATGGTATTTTGTTGTTGTTGTTTGTTTTTTTCCCAGTAAACAAGATCTGACATTTAATGCAATTTGTTTCCTTTGGGGATAATTTGCATGAATGGTCAAATGCTGTTTTCTGAGGAAAATAAGAAAACATATCAAAATGCTATCTGCTGAAAATTTTACCTAGAGTGCTAAGCGTTAATATGTCTGGTATGAGTTGTGGTTTAAATCATAGATCCAGATAAGGCACTGTTTGCAACAGAAAAGTACCAATATATTTATTATTTCCCCTTGAAAACGTGTTGTGGGTACGTGGCAAGGCGCTTCTAATGAGTACCCACAACATGTTTTCTTGGAGAAATACTTTAATAACCCTAAGTATTGGGACAGACAGGCCTGTGATCATGGTCTAAATTGTTTGCCACTCATCCAGCAATACATCTTGAAAACGCGCCTTAACAGTTTTGACCCCCCTTTTTTATACAGTAAAACTGGGGTTTACAGGGGTATACATTAATTTTCTTATTTCTGCTCAAAAGCATAGATTGTAGTTACTCATTAGAACTGCATCGCAGACGCAGTTCTAATAAGTACCCACAATCTATGTTTTGAGCAGAAATATGAAAACTACCAGAATTTTTCATTTTTTGGGGGTTGTAAAATTCTCAATATATTTGAATAGGCGTTTTTTCGTAATGTATTTGAAGACATATGGACAGGTAGAAGAATGACTTTCAGATTTTAGGAGAAGTATGGTAAGGAGTTAAGATGCCCCACTATTTAGGGTAAATATGGTAAGAAATATATATTATCTGGATCCCCTCTCATCTAGAGTTATGTTTTTATTATGTGTATCAGGTTTATTACTTGCCTCTAGGAATACCAAAATAACACTAAGTATTGGGACAGATATGCATTTGCAAAAGGTGTAGACCCAGATCAGACGCTGCAGAATGCGGCATCTGATCAGGGTCTGCACTATTTGCCAGACATACAGCAATAATTTAGACACTTCAATAGATAGTAATATGGACTGTTTGGAATTTTAGGACAAGTATGGTGAATAGATAAGGTGTCCAACTACTTTGGGAAAATACGGTATTTACATTTCCACAATTTACCTCATTGACAACTCATTGTAGGGTTATTTCATTATACACTAGGCCATAGAACATGAGGAATTGTTCATCCATGTAGGGTAATATCAGCCGGTAATATCAGCCTGTGGTGAGATTGAACAAGTTTTGTCCCCAATGAGCAGATTTTGGCACACATTTCATTATTCTGAAACAGTATCTACATTATAGTTTATTTCTGGTGACAGAATGTGCACAATACTGGTTAACCGTGAAGAGGACTAAGCCTGCCCAGTTAAAGTGTTAGGAAAACTGACTGCGCTCAACATGACCCCATTGGGTTGACTGGGTTGAAAACTTCAACACAAAGAAACATTGTAGTTTAACCCATTGTAGTCTGGAGACCCATGAAAGCGTAATTGGTAAACAGTGCCGACCGAGATCAGATGCTACAGAACACAGAGTTTGATCAGTCTCCACCGTTTGCAAATATTTCAACCATTTTTCTTTGGGAATATCTAAATCACGCAAATATTTCAACCATTTTCTTTTGGAATATCTAAATCACACAGCCTGACATTCCTAAAATCAAAATTAGAATCTTTCAATGTATAGTGTGGGAGAGTTCATTCATTCTACAATGGGTTAATAGCAATCAATTGTGGAATATCTACTGTTCTAACAGTGAGCATAGCTTCAGGTAACACAATGATTATGGTGGTAATTTGGAATTTGTTTTTTCTTCTTTTTATACTAAAACTGGTCTGGTGGCTAGTCACAGGACTCCACTTAGTAAGGTGATTCCAGGAACTACTCACAAGATGCATCTT
The DNA here is from genome assembly GCA_964016985.1 of Anodontia alba. Taxonomy (NCBI): domain Eukaryota; kingdom Metazoa; phylum Mollusca; class Bivalvia; order Lucinida; family Lucinidae; genus Anodontia; species Anodontia alba. The sequence continues at coordinate 105,995,849 of OZ024829.1, forward strand.
GGTGCAGAAATAGCAAAATGTTTCTCCTGTCTGGAGGTACTTGTGTCCACATGATGTAAAATTATGAATTTTGGAGCTTTCAAACCTTACTGTTGATGTCACATTTATAAGACATAATCTGTGGTAAATTAATTCCTCCTGGGAATAATTTTCAATTGAATCTAGATTCTCTAAGTAAAAGACAAATGGTTGATATACTGTTCCAGAAAAAAAAGCCTTAACATTTCATCACGAAAACATACCTATATAATTTTGACCCCCTTAAACCCCACTTTTATATAGTAAAACTGGGGTTTACAGGGGTATACATTATTTTTCTTATTTCTGCTCAAAAACATAGATTGTGGGTACTTGTTAGAACCGCCTCGCCAAGGCGGTTCTAACGAGTACCCACAGTCTATGTTTTGAACAAAAATATGAAAAATATCAGTATTTTTCATCGGAAAATTTTCATTTTTTGGTGGTCAGATTTTCAATATATTTGAATAGGCATGTTTTCGTAATGTCATCCAAATTGTTTCCAGGTGTGAATTAACCCTGGTCCTGCTGAACCTGGATATACCCTGCCTTTGCAAACAGTGTAGATCCAGATCAATTGACTTCTGAAGAAGCCAACTGATCTGAATCTGCACTGTTAGTCATCACATATGTGAATTTATAACAGCATCCTGGATCAAGTAATCTGGTTGGCTGACAGAAGTGGGCGTGGCATCTTAATTTATTCAACATGGCATGGGTTAAAAGACATGTTGACCCCTGATTTAGTTGAAACTTATCTGGGATACATGATGCGAAAATGTGTCTTCGGACATATGCGGACAGCGAAGGCCCAGATCAGCCTGCGCATCCATGTTGTCATTGGATACTACAGAATGTATGAACAGAGATGATACTTTGCACAGGATGGTACTTTGCACAGGATGATCTGAATCTGCGCATTTTGAGCATGTTCAAAGGCACTTTTTTGCTTGACGCAGCCTATCTGAAAGAGTTATCTGCTAATATATAAAAACGTAACATGGGAAAGGTTGTCATTCTTCCCTGAAAGAAATGGTATATGGTAAGGAAAGAACTGATCAAAATACGGTATATGCTCATGAATTTTTGATGAGGAATATTTTACAGATTTTTATTTTTGCTTTATTCATGATAATGGAAATTCCATTACTTTAAAATATGGTGAATGTATTGAATTACAATGTATCAGGAAACCCATAAAATTCCAAAATTATTCAATCACAGCATTTTAAGTGAAAACCCTGACCAGACTAAATAGTAAGTGTAAGGGTCTGAAATTTTGCACTGTCTCAATTGAGACAGTGCAAAATTCCAGATCCTCACACTATTTAGTCTGGTCAGGGTTTTCATTGAATCCTATATTCACTGTCAAAACATAGGCCACACCCTAATAAAGTGGATAAATTGGGTATAAGCAGACAGTGAAAGCTCTGATCAGCTGGCACATCTAGGCCTTTTTACTCTTCCTTTAAGAGTAGCATTACTAAGAAGGGGAGGAAATACAACCATGTCAGCGTGCTGTCTGTTGGCAGTGAATCCCTTCACCTTTTATTCCTATTTAGCCTTGGCATGTATCACAAGTAACAAGGAAGTTCTTTATTGGATGCTTTTCATTTCATAATATACCCTAAAAGTCAGACCGAGCAACCATATTTACCCAAAGTATTTAGACAGACCGGCTTGAGCAAACAGTGTAAACCCAGATCACATGCAACAGAATGTGGCATTGGATCATGGTCTGCTCTGTTTACCACTTACCTAGCAATTTTTAGTTGCATCAGCAGCTGGTAAAGTGGGCATGTACAAATTGTAGGGCAAGTGTGGTAAGATGTTAAGATGTCCAGGGCCCAATTGTTCAAAGCATTGTTAGCTTAACAAGCTCATTAATGGCAAACACGTTATCTGTTGCAGCTAAGGTATTTTCATATATATTGGTACTTTTGCTGCAAAAATGTGAGTAGCTTTTGCAATGCAAAAGCTACTCACATTTTTGCAGCAAAATATATCAATGTGTTTGCCATATTTCAAGATAGAAATTTTAACGTTATGTTAGCTAACAACTTTGTTAGGTTTTGAACAACTAGACCCTGATATTTAGCGTAATTATGGAAGTGTTTACATTTGTGTTTTTATTACATTTTCATGAAAACATTTTCTGGTGTCCCATTAGAATTATCTCACTTTAGCTCAGGGAGACAGTTTTAGTGAACTGCGACTTGTTTTCATGGAGAAGTAAAAAAAGTATTGCTTTAAAAGTTCAGTGTGTGTTTCTCAGTCTACATGTAGAAATGGCAGTTTGTTGATTTCATCCTAGCATACAATTAGTGTCTCCAAATATCACAGGAGGGACTATAAATAAATATTGAAATGTTACATGTTTGTGTCTTTCTTTCTCTCCACAATTTTCATGGTTATAATTTTCTGGTACTTAATTCTTGTCATCCAGTTGACAAAATATAGCTAATGATGGACAAACCAGATAACAGGATTTGCTATTCCATGCAGATTGCCTCCTGAAATGACTGACATGAAATGCCAATGCCTGTTTTTTGTGAAAAATATGAAATCATTTTAAAGTGATTGGCACACTTTTAGGGGAGACAACTTTATCCAAAAACATTTTACCATCCTTTTGAAAAGGCTTATAAAAGGAAAAAAGTTCGGGAGCAGATTCTTTCAGAGTAGGCACCTTTTCAAAAGGAAGAGGTGTCAAGAAAGCAAACAGGAAAACTCAAAAGTTGTTTCCCTTGAGAAAAATAGCAGGATATCACTCAGCATACATTATTTTGTAGAAGATTGAAAAGATATTCCTAAATTATTAGCTCACCTGAGCCTTTGGCTCACTGGTGAGCTTATAGTATGACTAGCCTCTGTTGTCTTTGTCGTCTGTCATCAAGATGGCCGCCATACCCATATAAGGTAAAAGCCCTTTAAAAATCTTCTCCTGAACCAGTAGGCCGATTGTCATGAAACTTGGTATGTAGCATTTGGGAGTCAAGCCAATCATAGTTTGTTCAATTGATGACACTTGGATGACCTCGACCTATTTTAGGCCAACCTAGGCATCAAAGCACCAAAGCTATGCTCTGTAAAATGTGTGGGTGTTTTTTCAGAGGTCACTATGTAGGTCAAAGTGACCTACATTTGGTATGCAATATACGGACATAAATGTACCTAAACACCGATATGTGGCTAGTGTAGGTCATAGAATACGTACATACAGTAAAGATCTCGGATGGACGTTTGTCAAAGAAGTCAATACTTAGTTCAGAGTGACATACTTTTGGTTTGCAACATACCAGCTAACTAGAGGTACCATTCACCAAATTTGGCCACTCATTTAGACTGGATATTTGCGCTGGACATTTGCTTTCTGTATTGTAGAACAATGGTCAAGCTATAGATCATAGAAACTTACTTCTGGTACACTACACACCATATTCACTATTTGTACCCATGCACAAAGTTTGGTAAGTTGCCTCCTGTGACAAGATCTCGGATGAGCGGACCGGAAAGACGGACGGAGTGCAAACCGGTAGTCTTCATCCTCAGGACCAGTAGGGGCTAATAAAAGTGGCATTCTGAGAATAATATCAGAAAGACGGACTTTGCAGGGAAGGGACCTCTTTCCTTTTCTTGTTAGGCAAGGAGATCAACAGCAATCTATCCTTCAAGAAACATAACCACCTCTTCGTCGGTCTCCGGGCTTCCTGAAGAGAAATATCAGATCCCAAAACCCAGCCGTAAGGGAAATGGCATACAAGACGCTAGTCCATCCATTGGTGGAGTACTCCTCCCCAGTATAGAGCCCGTACACCAAACCCAACATTGACAAACTTGAGATGGTGCAGCGTCGAGCTGCCAGATGGACAGTACATAATTATTCACCCTATGCCAGTGTCATAGATGCTTCAATCCCTTGGCTGAAGATCTTTCGAGCTGAGAAGATCCAACGCCCGACTAAGCCTCTCTTTCAAGACGTCGAACTGCCACCGTATATTGTACACCCCATGAGACCTCTCAAGAACTCACATCCCCCGTCTTACCGCCATATTTATACTGCAGTGGATTATTACGAATACTCGTTCTACCCCCTCGCAATCGTGCAATGGAACCGGCTGCCGCCAAACGTTGCATTATTGCCCACATTTGATTCCTTCAAAAGGGCAGTGTGCGCGGTCAGCCATTCAGTGCCTTAAATGCCAGCGCGTTGTTTTTATTCTTTTAGCTTTCACTGTCAGTCTGTTTCTGACTTTTAACATTTAACTCTGTCATTTTTATTTCACCTGCACTAACATGTCTTATAGGAACTTTTCATTTTTAATATTTCTACTAACATCGCACTGACGCGCACCTGTACGTAATCCCCGCTACGGGGTGATGCAATATGAATAGACCTATAGATATATGGCGCCACACGCTTTCGCGGACACCATTAGAAAACACACCTATTCAAATATATTGAAAATTTCACCACGAAAAACAGAAAGTTTTCAGATAAAAGTTCTGATATTTTTTCATATTTCTGCTCAAAAAATAGATTGTGGGTACTTCACAATCTATGTTCTTAAGCAGAAATAAGAAAAAATAATGTATACCCCTGTAAACCCCAGTTTTACTATATAAAAGTGGGGTTTAAGGGGGTCAAAATTATATAGGCATGTTTTCGTGATGATTTAGGCAAGCCGCGCTGTAGAGCAATTTCTAATATTATTAATATGCTAATCAACCTGGAGTTTGAAACTAGTTGTTATTAGATATGCAAGCTGGTCTTTCTACTCTTCTCATCATATAATATTGACCCCCCTTAAACCCCACTTTTATATAGTAAAACTGGGGTTTACAGGAGTCTTCATTATTTTTCTTATTTTTGCCCAAAAACATAGATTGTGGGTACTCGTTAGAACCGCCTCGCCGAGGCGGTTGTAACGAGTACCAACAATCTATGTTTTGAGCAGAAATATGAAAAATATCAGAATTATTTTATCTGAAAATTTTCCTTTTTTGGTTGTAAAATTTTTATTATATTTGAATAGGCGTATTTTCGTAATATTTTTATAAAGGGGAATGGATACACTTTCAGGGGAGACAACTCAAATCATTTTTGTTTCTGAAAATGGTTCTACTCTACTTCCTTTTGAAAATGGGTCTACTCTAAAAGAAAAGAATTTGGGAGCAAATTCTTTCATTTTAGAGTAGATCCATTTTAAGAAGGAGATTGCTATACAGGAAAGCAAATATGAAGTCACAAAAGTTACCTCCCTTGTGAAAATGGTGGAAAATGTACAAAGTTTATCTAGTCACCTCAAAGTTGTCTATCCTCTATGTAACATGATTTATCTGATCTTACATGAAATATATCTCATATGCAAAATAAGAGATGGACAAGATATAAGATATACAACTTACTTTTATTAGAAAGTTAAACGCTTTCAAGGCTTAGCACTATTGGTAAAAATTTCAGCAGACGTCATTTTAAAATATTTTTCTTATTTTCACAGAAAACAAGTTTTGATATTTCGTGCAAATTGTCTCCATCAGAGACAATTTGCATGAAATGTCAAACCTGTTTTCTGGGAAAAACAAGAAAAATGTGAATTAGCCCAGAGAGCGGTAAAGGTTACACAAAATACATGTATATAAAAAAAATATAGGCGAACTGGTAAATTATATTATTTCAAAGCCTTTGTTTAATTTACTCATTGAACGATACTTGCGTAAAAGGAAATGCAGTATGAACGGCGAAGACGCAGACCAGCCCTCCCACATACACTCTCCTGCCGTTATGTCGTTGTAGAGATCATACCCAGATTGCTCGGGCTCGGCACAGGCTGGATTCACTGTTTCGAATTTGAGATAATGATGTTTTTTCACAGCCAGTGATTGGAAACAGAAAGTATTCCGAAGTAAAAAAATAAACACCAAATACATAGATTGACCTTTTAACCCGCTGGGCAAATTCAGCAGACGAAAATTTGGTCATATTTTCTTTTCTTTTTTTTTCCCAGAAAATAGACTTTGATATTTTATGCAAATTAGAAGACAATTTGCATGGAAAGCCAATTTTTCTTAGAAAATTAAGAAATATTTTTCAAAATATCGTCTGTTGCAATTTGTACCCTACATGCTAACGGGAAATTTGAGGATGATGATGAGAAATGTCACTTGAGAATCATATGAACAGTAAATATCCTCTCTGTTAGTGTACGTGCTGTACGGTGATCTCCCCTGCTGTATACAATAATTCTGTAAGCAGAAATAAATGCCCAAACCAGGATACGCGGAAACGTTACTTGTATCCTGTGTTTATTTTTCTTGGTCAAACCAGGCGTTCTTTTCATTTCAGTAAATATTTTCAGAACGCGATGCTGTAGTAAGGTTTTTGGGCTTCCTTCCGTCGACGTTTTGGCGGCACACTGCTCTTCGCGTGACGTAACGCAATATGCCGCGCTATGTTATACAACGATGACGTCAAGTAACAGACAAAACCATCGGTGAGAGCTGACTGGCGAAAACGTCGAAATCATGGAAACAAGTCCAGGTATTATTTATTATTCTGTACACGAATGTAGTTTTATCAGTTTCACAGTGTAATATTTACTGAAGGTCCTTTACTGAACAGTCAATGAAGAAGTTATACTTTTGTTACTTCTCGAAGAAGTGCTGAAAGGTTCATTCCCACTTTCCGATTCTCCTGCACGCTTGTGCAGAGATTTATATGCAGATGAATCAAAAGAATGAATTGTTTATTAGTGTTGTGCAACTAGCATACCGTGGTACATCAGTACCCATTCGGCTCAGACTAGTGGATTCACTGTTTCACTGTGAGATCTACTGTACTTTCGACATCTTTCAGAAAGTTGTTTTTGGCGCTTTACACAAAAGAAGTAAATTTGCAAACTTTTGTCATGATTTAATCCAAAACCATTTGTCGTAACTACTTATGCACAATTTTTTTTTATTCTAGTCATTGGATTTAAAAAAAAATCAAATATTATCACTTTTTCCCATGCAAATTATGCAGAAATCTGTAGGGTAGGTAACTTGAAGGCAGATTTTCAACAAGTTCCGCTTGTTCAGTTTTCTGAAATTTTCAAAATATTGTTGTGAAACATCAATAATTTTAATTCAGCAAAGAAAAGTAAGAAATATTGTCTTAGACAAAAAATCCAAAAAATCACTTTACTATAGAATTTGCATTAGTAAGACCAATTTTGGGCCGTAAATTTAATTTTTTTGTTACATATTTGACAACAAAACACAGAAACAGAAAAAGACAAATGGTTTCTGATAAGATATGATCAATAAGAACAAAATAGTTTCATTTAAAATAAAACGCCACGCAAAAAACGTCTTTCCGAGTGATGTCGAAAGGACAGTAGTTGTCCCATGGCGAACAATAGAGGACAGAAAATTTTTCATGCGAAGAATAAGCACCACATACATATTTAAATCAAAAGTTTATCACTTGGGCAAATTCAACGAACGGTAAGTTTTTTACATTTTTCTTTCTTTCTTTTTTTTTTCTTCTTTTTAACAGCAGTTTGTACAGTAGCCAGTCTTTCTGTAGGCGAAAACAAAGGTCCTGATCAGAACAGAACAGAAAAATTTCTTTATTGTCGGATATGTGGAAACTATGTAACATTCGCCCTGTAGGGCTTTATTTCGACAAATAAAGGTATATCAACAACAACAAAAAAATAAATAAATAAAATATATCACAGAGCTTGTAAATAAAACATAAAACAAATTTAGGATATATATAGGATTGAGCTGAAAGCATTAGAGCATTATATCACAGATTATATCATAGCATGGTACTAAAAATGAAAGTTCGTCATAGACAGAGACTTAAGTCCCAGCTGTCAATCTGTTGATCTCACCCTCCCCTTCCCCTCCACCTGCAGCGCGTCTTTGGCAAAGAAGCAAAAAGGAAGCAAATCCTTGGAAAAAACGAAAGCCAAAAGCAACGAATAGAGTAACGGTAAGTCACTGCCGTAAACCCTGCCTAGAATGCCCTCGCGGGCGTGAGACAGTATTTAGAGAAAGAAAGAAAACACCCTCAACACAACTCTTCCAAACAAAAAATACGAAAGCAATCCTGGTACAAGGACGCCTCAGTTAGGATCTGACCGATGGGGCCACCTGCATTTACGAAAGAAGATTGTACAGATGTGCTATATAGGGATGACTTTTATTTTGTGGATTTTATCTATGTGCTAAAGTCGGCGAATCGCTCACCAACTGAATAATGTCTTCGGGTTTTAAGTTAACCCTTTTCTTGCTGCATGAACACGACATGCTCTGTCTTAGCAAACAGTGTAGATCTTAGCAAACAGTGTAGTCAGCTTCTGAAGAAGCCAACTGATCTGGATCTGCACTGTTTGTCATTAGATATGTGAATTTCTATCAAAAACCCGGATCAGGTAATCTGATTGGCTGGAAATTAGAAGTGGTCGTGGCATCTTAATTTATTCAGCACAGGGGCAAGGGTTAATTTATGAGTGATTCATCAGCGTTTACACATCGGTAAATCCACAAAAATAAGATACAGTTATTTCAATTCCAATTCGATCATGTTGATTTAATGTTGTTTTTTTTTCTTTCTTTCTTTTTTTTTCGTTAATGCCGTTTTATGGGGAACAGATTACCAATTAGGGTGATGAAGGCTGGAACCAGTAAAAATGTATACGGCGGGCTATATTTGATAAAAAGCTTGACTCTGATTAGACAATAATAAACAATAAAAAGCTTGAATCTGATTAGACAATAATAGACAAGCCTGTTTAAAGCTTCTTCACATCAACAACGAAGACTGATCAGACAAGGCTGAATTGAGTCTTCGTTGGACGCACATGTCAGAACTTTGAAGATACGTTTATTGACGTTACGGCTCTTATCATGCAGTGAAATGATCATCATTTGGAATATCGTGTCATTCTAAAATTTTACCATTTCGCTATTTCACCCCTTTTTTTGTCTGTAACAACCCAGTGAGCATTCTTCATAAATCTATAGCGGGCCGTTATCGCCCCTTCAGCTAGGATAGCTGACGGATGGATAACGGCCCGCTGTAGATTTATGATGAATGCTAGCTGGGAATCAGCAATTCATTAATGCAGTAGAAGTTGAATTTGGCTTGAACAGTCAAACTGCACTAAATAAACGGTGTAAGAAAGTTGAGTTGGACACAAATTCCATGTGCATAAATGCGCTGTAGTCATTATTTGCATGCATTTTAACAGTACATGTGCAAGCTAATCGTTAATAAATTCTTGGGTCTATTTGTCCTGTTTCATTTGGAGTATTTCAAAGAAAGACAAGATTGTTTGAAAGTAAGCGAAAATCATTAATGCTGCAGTGCATTTTTCAAGAAAATGGAACGGAAAAAAAACAACAATGAAAATGCAATTACCAAGAGAGAGAGAGAGAGAGAGAGAGAGAGAGAGAGAGAGAGAGAGAGAGAGAGATGTCACGTTTGCTTTTTCTTTTGCCGATATATTGGTATTTAAGTTTAAGCTGATTCCACTGTATTACTGTCCTGGGAAAGAAGGAAAAGCCTGTGTAGACCTTATCAGCTCTTAACTGGCGATAAGTAAGTAAGTAAGTTCTTTACTTAGAGAGGGTGACCCATTGACCCATTTGGTACAACCAGTCTTCCATGGGGCCCTTTTTTTCTTTTCTTTTAAATGCATTTACATGACATGAACAATATATACAAACATATTAAAATGACAGTCAGAGGAAAATCATCGTGAAAAATAGAATAACACAAAAGTTACATATGTTACAAGAAAATGATGTTTACAGTGATAACTTGTGGTGGAGAAATTATACGAAAATGAGATTTACAATGCAAATCTTTGGTGGAGGTATGTCTAATTCATGAAATGGGTTATTCGTTTGCAATCCATTCGACTACGTTCCTAGTAAAAATATTAAGTGTTCTCGTCTTCCAGAACCTCTCTGTAAATACTCATCAATGGAAACAAGCTAGTTTCGCATCTTATAGAGTATGGTGCGTCTAGAATCCACTCGTCTTTGCTCAAGGGTATTAAGGTACCTTCCAGTTACCCATCTTGCCGCTCTCCTCTGTACCATAAGTTGATCTACCAGCCTTTGACTTGTTTTATCGCCTTCTTTGGGATTTTTGATACATTTTGGGTTGCATACTGTATTACAGTATTAATGTTTAGGACGGACAATAGAGTTGTAGGCTTTTTTCCTTAATTGTGCTCGAGTTGATTTTTAAGTTGCGTTTCAGAAAACCTAGAGTCTGATTTGCCTTTGAGGAGATGGAGTTGATGTGTGAATTCCTCTTAAGATCTTGGAAGATGTGTCCTCCAAGGTATTTAATTTGGGGTACTGAAGACAGAGTATGGCCGGTATAGTTGTGCTGAATAGGTTTCTTCTATTTAGTGATATGTATGACCTCACATTTCTCTGGGTGGAAAGACATCTGCTAGTCAGATTCCCATCTTTCTAGGTTGTTGAGGTCTTCCTGATGTTTAATTAAGAAATAGATCAGCTCCAGCAGTGATTTGTTGAGTAATAAAACACTGTTTGGAGGTCAGTTGTAAAGTAGATCAAATCACGAGCGCGGAGCGCGAGTGATTTATCTACTTACAACTGACCGACAAACAGTGATTTATTACTCATCAAATCACGCACAAGAGCTGATCTATTTCGATTCTAACACATAGAAAACGACGTAAAAGTAATTGTATCCTTCAGATTCTTCGAACTGTACGCCATCACATAAAGAAATCCCGCCAACAGTTTTGACTGTAACGCTGTTGTTTACATGCCTTTCTTACGTTGTTGACGCGAGAAAAACGACGTTACACCGTCTAACGCCGTGGAAACGATGACTGACGTCAGCAAAGAGTCAACATGACGTCGGAATGGCGCCAGATAGCGTCGCGCGCTTCCGCCCAGTGATTTATTGCAGAATAAATCACTGAGTTTAACCATTGGCTATATAGGCGAGGAGTGTTAGAATGCAATCTGAAGAGCTGTGGACTATTAAGTACTTAAGGGTGTCATCGGCAAAGAGCCTGAAAGTGCTGAGACGTATTCTGGGAGGTCATTTATGTAAATGAGAAAAAGGACAGGACCCAGAACTGAGCCCTGTGGGACGCCTGAAAACATTGGAGCAGAAGATTATTTCCCATCAAGGACAGTTTTCTGAGATTTTCCAGAGAGAAAAGCGGCACAGGATGGTACTCTGATGTATTTTCTCTTGGGCTCGTATTATTTGGTTAGGGGTTTTTGAGTTTTTACCATTTCAAGTTATGATCAAAATTTAGCTGTTACGTATAAATCTTAGGCGGGATGTGGTAGGGGAAGTGTTTGTTAAGGAATCCGAGACGTTTCGCCCCCAAACCATTTCCTCCCCTAGTCGTTTCGCCCCCAAGACGTTTCCTCCCTGGTCGTTTCCCCCCTAGTCGTTTCGCCCCCCTAGACGTTTCGTCCCCCTAGTCGTTTCGCCCACTTTTCATTGTAAAACTAATTTTCACTGTTGAACTTTTATTAGAGGTGAGAAGGGGCAAATATTTAAGTAGCATCATCGCCCTGTCACGTCAGCCTAAGGATAACTTATCCTTAGTTACTGGCAGGCACCGGGCCTTAAAAGCTCGAGGCGAGGGGGTGGGCAGTAACTTCCTGTATATTTGGCATAGTACGGATGTGCGTGCCGAATAGCCCCCTTTTTCAGCACTGCCAGGTATATGATTGGCCCCTTTTTTTTCAACAAAAAGTATATGGATGGCCCAGTGTTTCTGGATTCCTTATGTGAAAGGCCCCATTTTTCTTACATCCTGGTATATGCACATATTTTTTGCTCAGAGATTTTTCGAGGCTGCTTATCCTTTTGGTATTACATGAATTGACTGTGATATTTGTGTAACAACCAGCAAAAATGGATACAAAAAAAATCAAAGGGCAGTATATGAATAGGTCAACATTTTGGATGATCAAGTATATGAATGGGTCCGTTTTTTCAAAGACCAGGTTTATGAATGGTGTAGGTTTTGAAATACTGGCTCGAACACCCGTACCAAAATTACCTCTAAGTTACCCACCCCCGAGCTTAAAAGTGGCCACTCGGAGAGGTGTGAGGCTGTTTTCTTCAAAAATTTTAGTGTAACTATTTACCGACCATCTTTTTTTTTTTTTTTTTTTTTTTTTTTTTTTTTAAATCTTATTTGTGTATTTTTTATGTATTTTATGGTTTTATTATCTTTTATTTTTTTTATTACGTTTAATCACTTGTTTTGCTTATTATTTTTTTACTTTCATTTTTTTTTTTTTTTTTTTTTGTCATATAAATTATCTTTTTTTATTCATTAGTTTTATTTTTGTTAGATATTTTAATAACAGCAGATGACAATTAACTATCTGTTCTAAAGTCTCATAACTTCATCATGACTGTTCACACGAACATCTCTGGTGTCGTCAGTCAATTTAAAACAAAACTGGTAAAGGTGCTTAAGCGATAATTAAAGGCGTTTAACTTTGCAAAGAGCGCGTGTTTTCACACCTCATCATTAATCGCATTAATTGCGTGATTAATGAGTCAAACCAAATAAACAATTTGATTAACGGTATTAATCAAAACAGGTAATACTTATCATAGTTCCTAATTAACATTTTTATTCAAAGTACATGTTCTTCTCTCTCTCCCTTTCTCTCTGTCTCACATGGAGTTAATAAATCTTTTAAATATATATATATAAAAAGATAGGGGGAAATGGTTTGGGGGCGAAACGACTAGGATTGGGGGGCGAAACGACTAGGGGGGAAACAACCAGGGGGGAAACGTCTTGGGCGCGAAACGTCTTGTTACCTTTGTTAAGGGGTGGGGTTAATACACATGACATTTTTTTACCTAAAAATAATAATAATAAAAAAAAAAAAAATAAATAATTAATATCTGTAGTGAACATGTAATTGCAATAGTAAATTAAATCAACGCACTGACGCTAATAACCGTTACCTGGATTTCGTCTAACGCGCGGTTTGATTACATTGGTCAATGTTAATCACGTGGTTCCTTAAGGACACAACCTACCCAATAACCGGTTACGGAAAAGGCCGAATGTCATCGAAGAAACACGGACTGGGCCGAATCCGAACAATCAATGTCGTAATTAGCTCATAATAATAAACAATAATAATAACACAAAAAGTAAAAATAGTTTCTTTCAAACAACGTCATTCTAAAAAATTCATTTCCAACAAGTAAAATTTTTACTAAAAAAATACCCAGTCGCAAAATTGTGTAGACCAACTTGCGGCATTTGTTTACAGTATGGCGGAGTAGGAATAAAATCGTTGAAACTTGTTCAGCATAAAATTCTTGGTAAGAATTGGTATTTGTTGCACAGAAATTGTTTCAGCATATGAGAACTAAGCTTTAGATAAATAAATAACTGAATATACCGGAGGTCCGAACTTTAGACAGAAATTTTGATTTGATCTTCTGTAAAAATTTTAGGATGTATCGTATGTGCTTTTGAATAATTAATGGACGACCATCTGTTATGGTTTGAGTCTGATCCTAATGTCGAGTACCGCAATGGGGATTACTAATATGTTTCTGTCCTGTTTTATCATTCCTAAGTAAAGTCCTTTGCATGATTTAATAATATGAAATAAAGGCACTGCCTTTGATGCACACCCATCCCAACTTTTTTTTCTGATGTGTAAAAAATTTGACAGCAGTTTGTTTACTGTGGTGATTGGCGGGACTGTCGGCCCGGTTAGCTCAGTTGGTAGAGCACCTGACTTGCAAGCAGGAGGTCGCGGGTTTGAGTCCTTCATCGGGCACACTTTTTCCTCCTTAGTTTACTTTAATGGCGACGAGGTAAACTGGTGAGTGCGGGGAAAGGCTGGAAACTGATAGTATGTTCAGTTGATGCCTTGCACTAAAAAGTTAAAATGGGGAGAAGTGTGATGATTGGTGGGACTGTCGGCCCGGTTAGCTCAGTTGGTAGAGCACCTGACTTGCAAGCAGGGAGTCACGGTTTTGAGTCCTGCATCGGGCACACTTTTTCCTCCTTAGTTTACTTTATTACAAACAGTTTGCCTCATGCACCAGGGTCAAATTTGTTCATGTGATATGTTCAGGTGTTTTTTTTTAATTGTATTTTTTTTTTTTTTTTTTTTAATTTAGTAGAGCTTATTGTTATTTATTCAGAAACAACTTTATACCTGTTTATCAATAGTTATTTATCTTTTTTTTTTGCTTATTATTGATTGGTCTGCTTACCGTGATGCAAAATTCAAGAGGGCAATCAAGTTAAAACAAAGTTTCCAATGTCATACAAGATTTGATCACATGATATTTTTACTGTGATGCCAAATTCAAGATGGCAGAGCGATGCCATGAATTTTTGGGCCAAGGCTTAGCAAGATATATTTCATATGAACACACTGTGTGTTTGCTATGATGTAGTGATTTAGAATGCCCCTCTTTCCCTTGGTTATTGTCAGATGTAATATGAAAATGGGCTTAGCCTAAATGCGAGCACAGCACAGACCTATATCTGCACTCTTCAAAAGTCCTTCACAGCATCTTTAAAGAATGAATATCAGTATATAAAAATATTATGTAAATCAATAATAAATAATAAAAATAATCAGCAAAATATGTTCGTGACACTTATTGATACTCGTTTCTGATCACTTGATGATGCTTATTAGTGAGACCCATAATCAAGTCCGCCAACTTCCGGTGACAACTTCCAAGAAGAAAAAAACGGAAGAAAATTGGTCAGAGTGATTATCATTACTGCTGAAAGTATATATCGTTGTACGTGTATGTTACTTTTCCTTGATCATATTCTCTACCGTAGAGCTCATTTCGTTCGCAAGGCGCTTCATGCATCGCAAGCTGTGCTCACTACTAAAACTCGTGAGTCATAATGCCTGTGATGGTATTGTCACAGGTTTTATAAATACTGGCACTGGTTGTACTTTTGCATTGCCACTGAAAATGGAGCATCCAAAGAATTCATCAAATTTGTTTTCCGCAAATCTGGGAAGGGCAATGGGCCATTTTTAATTCAATACAAATGGCAGTGATGAGGTTGCTTGGACACATACCCATGGCAATGCAAGAAACATGATTAGGCCCCTTTCAGAACAAAGCCAGGTATGCTGGAGAGATGGCTGAAGCAAACAAAATCTGAAGACCCCAATGCTGTTCATAAAACACAGATCCTTGAAGAAGAAATGCCAAGGAACTTGAAACAAATTCACAAACTGCAGAAAAAGAAAACCTGTGATGAAGGAAGACATCATGGGAGATTTCGTCACAGATAATACAATAAGAAAACCTTAGATGATGGAAAATATGTCAGTTAGAGGACCAAATTTGCTGGTGGTAGGAAAAACCATTTTGAAAGATGAAGAATGAAGTATCTTGTATCAGACAGAATTATTGACACTGACCAAGAGTTAGTAAAATTTCAATTTCCATATACATGTATATGACCTGATTTTCTTGGTACAAAACTGTGTTTTTTCCCAGTATTGTAAGATCAAATTTTATTTCACTCATGAGCACCAAAATTTTTGTTTTCTCTTGTGGCTATCTCCACTGGTGAAAATGCAACATTTGGTGAAGTAAAAATTATTTTAAATTTTACACAGAAAAATAATATCAAATATCCTCTTTTAATTTGTGGGTACCAGTACTAGTCCTGCATAAGCACACTTCTGTAGAAGTTCTTCTTGCTCATTTACTTTAATGGTGACTGTCCGCCTCGGTGGCTTAGCTGGATGCACTGTTCGACTGGAGACCAAGAGGTCGCATGTTCAACCCCCGCCGAGGTCGGCAGCATTCTTTCGTGGCGTTTGATCGTAAAATATTTTCTACGGCCATTCTCTCCCTTCCCCTGGTCCAAGAAGGGCAATTGTCAGTTTCTGGCAAAAGAATGTGCACAATACTGGTTAACCACTTAGAGGATTAAGCCTGCCCAGTAAACATGTGGTTAGGTAAACTGACCACGCTCAACATGACTGCATTGGGTTGACTGGGCCGTAAAACCTCAAACAAACAAACTTTAATGGTGACAAGCTTGAATAAACCATAGGTTAATGTTGGTAGGTGCAGTTAGAGGCAGGAAACCTATTGTATGTTCAATTGATACTTGGTCTAGAAAGTTAGAAGGGGAGAAGTTTCATAGGTCTGTCAGCCTGGTTAGCTCAGTTTCTTAGTGGGGAACCTGGCTTGCAAGAAGAGTGGTCCTCTTCATCTACCAAGGTAAGGAATCGTCAATGACCGGTTGACGAATCGAAGAGGATGAGACAGCCATTGCTTGGATAAAAACAGTTAAAATAATGTCTGTTTAGAGTTAAAATATGATGGGATGGTTGGTTGTTTATGGGGCGCCAGGGACGACAGCTGCCATTGGAGGCTGGATGGCAGCTATGCAATCTTTCAGGGTCTGACTGTCGGTTGCAGTAGCTGGTTATCTATTCCAGTCCAGGATTGTTCTTCAGTAGAAAGAGTATTTGTATACTGGCTGGGTTGCTGTAGGTTAATAGATGTGGTGTGCACCTCTAGTTGGAGCAGAGGATCTATCAATCCCCACTATATCTGATATGTAGTAAAGTCAGCCTTTGAATATTACATCTTACAAGTGAGTTCTCCATTAACTGGGTGTTTTTCTTCAATAAGATTGATGGACAAAACACACTCCTGAGTCATCTCTGGACCTATTCTAGTCTTTTAACATATGTAGTCAGATATTAGGATTCAGGGGGCAGATGTATATTCCACTGTAGATTATACCAGTGGCGTCACAAACTTCCATTGTGAAGTTGTAGAGGTTGTACTGAGAGAGCAAATAGTTCTGGATGCTTTGGTGATGATGTTTCCCATGTGTGATTTCCACTGTAGGTCTGCTGACAGTGACTTTTAGATACTACACACTGTCTGCCCCTTGGAGAATATGACCATGCAACATGTATGTCATCTCACATTGATAAAGCTTGTGGGTACATATTTTAATGACTTGGCAATGCTATCGTGTGTAGATATGATTTAACTTTACTATCCATTAGAATTTGCCATAGAAATATGCAGTGCTCTACCCATATAATTTTGTCACAAGATTTGAAGGCGGAACTGAAATTTCTAAACTTTCTGTCAATACGGAGATTTAGGCCCACAGTTTTTCATTTTCAGTCAAATCTACAATCTGGAGACCCATGAAGCACCATCCCTGGTGAAATCCAACATGAAAAATTATGAATAAGCTGAAAAATACTGGGGTAGAAAAGGTAGCTGGGGAATAATGATGAAATTTCTGAGCTAGTTCCCTAGACAAAGAGCTAGTTCCATCGACAAGGAGCTAGTTGGGTCAACCATTTTTTTCTGTCATAAATGTGTCATAAAGCTATATTCAAATGTGAACCACTGATACATTGGTTTACACACTGTTTTACAATTCGAACTGGCAGAATACTGATTCAGATAAGTCTCATGAGTAAATTGGACAAAAATATAAATATGCTTAATGTGGATCTGATTGCACTGGTTACTGATGTTCACTTACTGACTTTTGTTATATTGGACACATTTCTGTTATTGTACAAATCTAAGTAACACAGATAGAAGCTTGTCAAAACTAACAAATATATATCACACAGTTTGTACATAGGAGCAGCACAATGCTTTGTTATTGTTCACATGTTTCTGAAGTTCAAATTTTAACAAATGTTGAAATTTGTAACAATTAACATTATTGAATTATTGCATTATTGAATTTGTTTTTTATGAAAGTAATGGTTAATGAGGCTCTCGGAAGTACTGCAACCAAAAGAAGTAGCCTACGAAGAGTAGGAGAAAGTATTGAAGTATGTTGCATACTATCATTGTACATTTCCAACAAAATGCTTCCATCTATAAACACAAATTTTTAACCACATACAAATTTATAGCATTAAAGCAGCCATGCTTCAGTTTTTGTCAGATATATTCCTAGGTAAGTTTTATCTCCAATAAATTTTCCAGTCATCCAAAAATTTTGTTTAAGTAATTGATTTACACTCAAGCTAGAATATGAAAATTAAAAAAAAGTAACAAAGTTTGTATAAAACATATTCATAAGTTGAAGTCTTTGGAAATAAAGCTGAAGTTGTTTTGAGAACCAAGAAATTAATTGATACATAAAAGCAATATCTTAAACAGATTTGCTTGAATTAGATACATAATACTACATTTTTCAATACTCAGGGGTTGAATAATTATTAATTGATACATAAAAGCAACATCTTAAACAAATGTGCTTGAATTTGATACATAATACTGCATTTTTCAATATTTGCCTTTATTTAATAAAAAGGCAACTGCTTTAATAAATGGTAGCAGATAGGTATGAAACCTACTTGATTTGCGATGAAACCTCTAGGATGGACTCTGCTCGAACGGACTTGCATTTGGAAAAAAATTCCATAAACCTGGAAGGTTGATTTAAAACTTGATTTCCCTTATGAGCTATAGGTACGAAACCTCTCTGGGACATACTTGATTTGGGATGAAGTCTCTAGGATGGAAACTCTTAGAATATACTTGCATTGGGACGAAATCTCCATAAGCCTGTATAGCCAAGTGATTTAAAACTCAGTTTCCCTTTTGATTTATCACCACACAAAAAATGCTCCTTTTTGATGGAACTGTCTCTTTGTCAAGGGAATTAGCTTGGACAGTAATTTCGCCATTATTTGTCAGCAACATTTTCTAGGCCAGTATTTTTCAGCTTATTTATAAAGTGTCATGTTTGATTTCACCAGTGATTGTGCTTGAAGGGGTCTGAAGACTGTAGATTTGACAGAAAATGAAAAATTGTGGGCCCAAATCTCTGTGTTTAGAGAAAGTTTAGAAATTTCAGTTCCGTGTTTAAAAGTTGTGGCAAAATTATCTTCAAGTCCTGAATATTTCTACGACAACGTTTAATGGAGAACAAGATAAATCATACACATTGTAGCATTGCCTGATTTTTTTTCAGACATCGCTTATAAAGAAATAGTTAAGTCATAAAATGCTAAGACATACCTTTGTTTACCATTGTCCTGTCCAGGGTATAGCTCGAGAAAGTTGCCGGATGTGGCGATGGACCAAAATTCTGTTGGCACATTTTCGAGCCAGTTCCCTAGATTACCACCCATCACAGATGAAATCTTTTTGCATGACATGCAATGATGATAGTATATGAAGTCACTGTTATTCAGTTGATAATGTCATGTCATAGAAATGATATAATCACACCTTACATAACACTTGGATACTGGCAAGTAATGTCATCATGCAGTTGTGTTTTCTGTTGAAAAAACATTTCAACTTCTACAGCCATAAAATACAGTTTATAAGTCGTATGATAAACAGAATCTTACGTAGGCGTTCATTTCATACAAAATTCATGAAACTCGCTGAAGGCGCATTTCATAAATTTCAGACAAGAGAGTGTATCAGGTAAATATTTCATGTCCCCGGTACCAATAGCGGGGACATATTGTTTTTGCCCTGTCTGTTGGTTTGTTGGTTGGACAACTTTAACATTGGTCATAACTTTTGAACTGTTTGAAATAGAGCCTTTATATTTGGCATGTAGGTTCCTTGTGACAAGGGCTTCTCACTCATACAAAGCATTTTGACCCGTGACCTTGACCTATGATCGACTTTAAAGAAAATGTTAACATTGGTCATAACTTTTGAACAATTTCAGATAGAGTCTTCATATTTGGCATGTAGGTTCCTTATGACAAGGGCTTCCCACTCATACAAAAACATTTGACCTTGATATTGAGCTGAAAAATTGACCTTACAACATGTTCGAGTTTCACAAACACATCTTGTTCTTCTATATCTTGCACAAAAAAAATGTGAGCACATTAGAAAGGCCTCAGTGAGGTGCCTATAATGAGTACCCACAGCATATGTTTTCATATCTGTATAAATAAGAGAAATGTTAATTCTTTTTGGTTGCAAAAAAAAAAAATCCTATCTCCAGCTGTGTTGATTAATTAAGTATTATTCAATCAACAAGATGATCTAATTAAGTTTATTTATCAAATTGATTCTAATTTAATATATAACTTAAATATTGACACTGTTTTTAAACCAGATATATGTTGCCAAAGTTATTTTAAGGAGTTATTATCATTATTATTATTATTAATGTATGATGAAATAGTGTTTCACAAAAATATTGTATTTCAGGTGTGATAATCTGATATAGAAAATAGGTCATGATAGATCTCTTGTTTTATAACAGTCATTATGTGGACAAGTGGTGGTGTCTTTGTGCTAATAAGAATTTTATCATAGAATCTTGTTGTTATTTTGTCTAATAAAGACCTTAATCTTATTGTAGCAGTTCAAGTCCTCATTCTAATAATCCTGATTATCATATTTACCCCAAATATCAGGTCATGTTAATTCTTTACCATTCTTGTCCTAAAATTTGAACAAGTCAGTTTATCTACCTGTTGATGTGTCTTTCCGTTGGATGAGTGGTAAACCGTGTAGACCCAATCAGATGCCACATTTTGTAGCACCTGATCTGGGTCTACACTGTTAGCTTAGGCCTGTCTCCCAGTATTTAGGGTATACATATACAATGTAGTACCAGGTGTAGTAATTTAAGTAGAGTTTCTGTCTTGCAGTCAGAAAATACTGAACACAGTAGCGTAATATTGTTGGATTAGAAAGGGCTTATGGGATCTGATTTGACTTTTTCTTTTTGTGGAAAGGAATATTTTAAGGAATTAAATTTTTATCTAGCTGACATTGTATTGTTTGTTGACATTTGTAAAGCTATGTTCAGGGTTAGATTTCATAGATTTTGTTTTAGTTGTGGAAATGTGAAAAATTGGATGTTGGACAAAGTTTTGTATAATCAGGATTCTGTTTCTAATTAATTTTATTGACAATGTATTGAAAACAACAACAACAACAACAACAAAAATAACAATGCACAGTATTGCTGTCTGTGTGTGTTCATACTTGATCAGCATGTGTTCATGCAACTTTGAAAAATTTAGTTTTAGTAAATGTCTGAAAAAAATCTGAAGGAAATTGTATAAAAAAAAAAAAGTTTATTCAATGGATAACAAAGCACCTAATTGTTTATCATTAAAATGAACTTGATTACATAGGAGAATGTCATTCTGTAACAAAAATATGTCATTCAAAGGGTAGGTGTTTTTGATCTTCAATAATTTCTTTACACAAATAATGTTTATAAAATACTGCCAGATTTGGAGCATGTGCTTTTTGATCTTAAGTGATTATGCATGCCTAATTCATAAAATATTGCTAGACTTTTAGCGTATGCTTTAGCACAAACGAGAATAGATGCCGATCCAGCTTCGGTTCTTTGAACCCCTCTAACTTCTCTGTTTCTGAACAAAACTATAAAGTGTTGGTATGCATTTTCTTAGTTAGAACATAAGGAATATTTTGGTAACAAGATTATTTTAATTTGCCGAAACTTTTTGTTTTTGTCTCTCCAGCGCATCACATGTTTAAAAGCACTGAACATCGACGCCGTGACATTCATGTTTTATTTGGTGACATAGTTATGATGTCAGAAGCGTGCATTGGTGTGTTAACAATAAAATAAAAAGAAAATTTACTCTTTTTCAGTGAATACCAAAACAGTTTGCATCTCGTGTAATGAAAACATTCAAATTTTCCCTTGTGCTTCTCACTTGTGAAAATACTGATGTTTTCATTACACTCTATGAAAATATTTGGTTTAACCAATATTTTATTCATTTAAGTTCACATAATACATCGCATAAATTTATATGGTACAGGATTTGATAAAAAGCTAAAAGCTTATACATGTATAAATCATCTCCTGAATGAAAATATTCATGGTATTCACAAAAAAAGAGTAAATATCTATTTATTTGTATGTGTCATACATTTACAGGATCTTCCCTGACACACATTTTGGCAGTTTTTACCCCCAAAACTTCATTCTGGACCCTCAAAAATTAGGGGCAAGGGTCCTTAGTGAAGCATATATGGCTTAGCCAATTCAGAATTACCTTTATTTATCTTTGGCTTTGTTTTTAATTTATTTGGGTAATAAAGGACAAGAATTATCAATATTTGGAGAATATAGTTACCTCTAAAAGCACTATAAGCAAATTGAAGCAGACAATATTCTAAAATTGATTTTATTTTTCAGAGAAAATAAGACTTGAAATTTCATGTGAACAATTCAGGTGAGCAAGCCTTATTTTCTCTGATTTTTTTTTTTTCAAAGTGTCGTCTGCTGTTGTTGTGATTAGCACTTTAAGGTTAAACAACATCTCTTGGGCCAGTGGCCAGATTTCAAAAAATTATTTCAGGGAATTGCTAAAGTGTTTCTGCTCAGGTCAGAAAAGTCTTTAAAGAACATCTCCTCCTAGGCCAGTTGCCCCAAAACAAAATAATTCCACAGGAATGGTCCTCTTATGCTTCTTTACCAAAAGTGCTAAAGTGGTTCCTCTCGGCTGAACAAAATGGCCGTCAGAGCTAAAAATAGTTTTAATCTTTAAACAACATCTCCTAGGCCAGTGGTCCAATTTCAAAATAATTTCACAGAAATGTTCCTCTTATGCTCCTAGACCAAAATTGCTAAAATGGTTCTGCTCAGCTCAACAAAATGGCCACCAGAGCAAAAAATAGAAAAAAAATCTTTAAACAACATTCTCCTCCTAGCTAGGCCAGGGGCCCGATTTCAAAATGATTTCATAGAAGTGTTCCTCTTATGCTCCTGTACTGAAGTTGCTGGTGGTTTTACCTCACTGAAGATGGCCCCCAGAGCTAAAAATAGAAAAAATCTTTTAAATGACATTTCCTAGACCAGTGACCTGATTTCAAAAACTGGAATATCCAGAGAAAAACCATCTGACCTGTTGCAGAACTTGGCATTTCCCCACAAGGGCTGGAACTCACAGCGATCAGTGACCAAATGTTTAAGAGTCAGGGCTCTTAAACACAAGGCCACGGAGGCCTGTCCAAAGGTCTCTAAAATTAGAAAAACTAATAATCGACAAATCTTTAATCTCAAGCCAGTGAAACCATCACTTCCACAAGCTATTTTGAACACTGGTGAGCAACCCAAGGCCATCATGACCCTCTTGTTACTGGATGCACTAGGTAGATTTTCCACCAGTTTTCACAAGGGAGACAGACAACTTTTGTGACCTCTTATTTGCTTTCTTGCACATCAACCGCTTCTGAAAAGGGGCCTAATCTAAAGGAAAAAAAATGCTCCCCTTCTTTCCTTTTAGAGTAGACCCCCTTTTCATTAGGGGACAAAAACAATGTACACAGATTTACCTCATCCCCCCCCCCCCACCCCCCCACCCCTGAAATTGTACATGTTCATCTTGATATATATTTCAGTGTGCCAAAGACCACCCACGGTAGCACCTGTAGTCTTCTCCTACCGCAGAGCATTGTAGACTTGTTTCGTCAAACTTTCGACAGCATTGATCTTACTCTGCGTACAAGTTCGCGGTCACAGAAAAGCCAAGAACCCAACACCCATAAGTCACAGAAGAAAACAAGAAAAAAAGTCAGATTTGAGCAGGACCTTCTGAATGGTAATGAAAAGAGGATCTTGGGGCTTACGTAAATAGCAGAGACCTAATCAGCTGACACACCTACTGATGGAGACATCCCAGCAAACACACAACGTTGAAACGACATTGTTTCAATGTTGTGTTGCTCCTGGGATACTTCTTAGGGTATTAATCCTTGTCCTGCAGAATAAATTAAGATGCCACACCCACTTCTAATTTTCAGCCAATTACTTGATTCAGATTGATGCTATAAATTCGCATACTTAATGGCAAACTGTGCAGATCCAGATCAGTTGGCTCCTTCAGAAGCCAACTGATCTGGATCTACACTGTTTGCAAAAGCAGAGTATATCCGGGTTCAGCAGGACAAAAGTTGATATACTCTGGTACCATAGTTAACTTACCTTAAATATTCTTACATAAGTCTGAGTAAACAATGTAGACCCAGATCAAACAGCTGACCTTAGGAGCTGTTTGATAAGCATCTGCACGGTTTGCTATTCAGTCGCACAGCTTTAAATATATTGGCATATAGCCAATTTGTATTTTGTGATAAGGGAGCAACCATTTGATTTTTGTAGGTGTGTGGATGGGTGGGGAGTGTGTGTATGTGTGTGTGAAGGAATGGGGTGGGTGTGGGGGGTGGTATGGGAAGATTTTTCGAAAAAAAAAAAATGCCAGGACCAGGGTTAATAGCATTTAAACCTTGTGTAAAAATGTGAATAAAAAGACAGGCTCACTTCGTAGAAGAAAACGTTTTCCAGGCTGAAAACAGCTTCCTTCAGTCCCTGCCCACAGCAGGAAATAGAAGAAAGAGAAAATGCTGAATAAATTAAGATGCCACACCCACTTCTAATTGTCAACCAATCAGATTCCTTGATCCACATTGTTGATATAACTTCACATACTGAATGGCAAACATTGCAGATCCAGATCAGTTGGCTTCTTCAGAACCTATTCTTCAGAAGCCAGTTGATCTGGATCTGCCCTGTTTGCAAAGGCAGGGCAAATCTGGGTTTAGCAGGATAAGGGTTAATTATCTGGGTAGTTTGGCTAATGGCAACTCGCTATCAGTAGAAACAAATGTCAAAATGAGAATGTAAAATCTGATTTACATCCTACATGTATGTAAATGAACAATACATGTACATTGTTTTCTTTCATTAACCTATTTAAGGGGAATTAATACAGTGTACATTTACAAGGGAAGCAACTCTGACAGAATTGTTTGCCTTCCCTCTGAAAAGGGGTCAACTCTAAAAGAAAAGCATTTGCTCACCAGGGGAGAAAATTCTGTTCTTTTAGAGTGAACCAATTTTCAGAATGGACTTGGTTTGCAGGAAGCAAATAGGAAGTCACAAAAGTTGTCTCCCTTGTTAGAAATTATGGAAAGTCCATAGATCTAGATAAGGATGGGAGTCCATAGATCTAGATAAGGATGGGTATCAGGTAAATAGTTTTCTTATTTCTCGACGAAAACATATGTTGTGGGTACTCATTAGAAGCGCCTCGGCGAGGTGCTTCTAATGAGTACCCACAACATATGTTTTCGTCGAGAAATAAGAAAACTACAGATACTTTTTGGTTGTAAAAAGAGCCTTATCAAGAGCTATGAAAGTCTACTTAGTGTGTCTAGTCACTGAGTGTATCCAGTCACACTTATACTGTCTGTGTGTTTGTAGGTTATGGTAGTGTCTATTATAGTATGAGTTCCAAATCTAACAGGAAATTACCAGGTGAGTAGTTCTCTCTTACTTTTTAGCTCCCCTAAGCTAGAGGCTCCGGGGGAGCTTATAGGATGGTAGGGCTCTGTCATCTGTTGTCCATCAAAATTTTCTAAGGACTTCTTGTCTGAAACCACTGGGCCAATTTTAATAAAATTTCACATACATGCTCCAGGCAGAGGGGGGAACGAAAGTTTGTTCGAATGGTTCAGGTCACATGACCCAGATGGCCACCATGCCCAAATGTGGTAAAAACCTTAAAAAATCTTCTTCAGAACCACTTGGCCAGTTGCTTTGAAACTTGAAATGTTGCATCAGGTGACTGAGTACTACCAAATTTGTTCAAATGATGACCTTAGGTTGACCTTGACCTGTTTTATGGCAAGTCAAATTTGGTACCTTAGGCTTTTGAATGGAAAATGCTGTCATTTAGTGACCTTGACAAAAGGTCACTTGGGTTGAATATTTTAAAGACCTTATTCTTTGAAACACTAGGCAGATTTGAAATGATATTTAATCTGAAACCTTTGGGGGATGGCAGGAACAAATTATATTCAAATAGTCACACGGCCAAGATAGCCGCATGCCCAAATATGGCAAAAACCTTAAAAAGCTTCTTCTCTAGAACCACTTCTCTAGTATCCTGGTCTTTAGTACTACAAAATTTATATAAAAGATAACCTTGAGTTGACCTTGACCTATTTTACAGCAAGGTCAAACTGGGTCCCTTAGGCTTTTGAATGGGAATGGGAAAAGATGAAAAAGTGCATTTTACAGTTGCTGTTTTAGTCTACAATATGGAAATGCAACCCACTTCAGCCCATATGAATCTTAAAGGTCAAGGTCATTCAGGATTGAATATTTTTAAAGTCCTTTTTTCTTAGAAACTACTAGACTACCGGTAATTAAAATTATATTCCATAAGAAGCTTACATAGGTTAGGAGAAGGAAATGCTATCCCAATGGTCTAGGTCACATGACCAAAATGGCTGTCATGCCCATGCATGAATAAAACCTTAAAAAATCTTCTTCTCCAGAACCACTAGGCAGATTGCCTTGAAACTTATATAGTATCTGGGACTCTAATATAACAAAATTTGTATAAATTATGACCTTCTGTTGACCTTGACCTATTTTATGGCAAGGTCAAATTTGGTCCCTTTGGCTTTTGAATGAAAAAAAAAAGCTGAAATAGTGCATATAGGATGGTAGGCCTCTGTCTTCCATCATCCATCAACATTTTCTGAGGACTTGCTTTCTGATAGATACAGCTAGGAAAAAAAAAAAAAAAAGAAAAGATTACTGATTATAAGTACCAAAACTAGATTAAGCTTACTTAGATGGGAAACATATTGACCAGATAGTTTATGCTCAGGACTCAGGGGAGTGATAATGATCTCATGGTCCTCTTGTTATTATATACCTAGGAAAAATCTGCTGCCTACTAGCAACTTTCTGACACAAAATTACAACTTTCTGTATCAACCTAGTAGCATTTTTCAATTCAACTGTCACTCATTATATAATATCGTACTCATTACAGGCTTTTCAGTGTCCCTAAAATTTTCATGGAGAAATAAGAAAATGTCAATACTTTTCAGTTGATATATTAGGTATGCCACTCCTTTGTTGTTCACAAGCAAAAGTGACCAAATTTTCAAAAGATTCCAGATTTTTTGAAAAGAAGTACAGAAATTGTGAGTAAAATGCTGTTTTACAGCTGACTTTCCCTATCCTGAGTTATTATTAAGTTTCTACAAACAGCTGCTGAAAAGTCAGGTTTTGCATTTGTTATAAATATAACTTAAGTATTATGTTTTTTTTTCTTTGTTTTTTTATGGGTTGAAGATGTCTAAGAACAATGAATTTCTTATTCAGATATACGGTACACATTTTCACCACCACCTATGTCACATGTGACTAACAGGGGAGATAAATATGGAGCAAGATATGGATCTGCAGGAGAACTCTCAACCACTGCCCGGGTATGTTTTTGCTTATCTCTTAGGATGGTATTGGTCAGTTAATGAGTATTTAAACAAGTATAGTCTGGTTTTACCATATACAATTGTATTTAGTTTTAATATTCAGACATAACATACTAATTACCATAAACAGTCTCATAGGTCTAGATAAAAGTGGGTATCTGGTTAATATTTTTCTTGGTTTTTCATGAAAACATATGTTAAGGGTACTCATTAGAAGTGCCTCAGTGAGGTGCTTCTAATGAGTATCCACAATGTATGTTTTCATGGAGAACTAAGAAAAATATCAATACTTTTGGATTGAAAAAAAAAAAACAACAAACAACAACATCTTATCAAAAGTTTTATGAGTCTATTTGACTACCTGGGTCCAGTTGTTCGAAACTAACGATGTCGTTAGTTAACGATTTGTTAAAATTTACATCAAATGATATGCAAATATGCTGAAATGTTTTGCTGAAAAAATGTGCTAGTGCAAAAGCTACTCACATTTTTTCAGCAAAAAATAGTAGAATATTGTATATTGAATCCGCTAAAACAGTTAAACAAATGACCCTTAATGAGCTCGTTAAGCTAACGATGCTTTGAACAACTGAGCCCTGGTAATGTGTCTAAAAAGTGCTAGCTGAATGCCAGACACTATATACCTAGATCAAAACTGCCCATTTTGTGCAGGTTAATGTGGTCTGCACTGTTTGCTCAAGGATTATGTCTGAATATTTAAGGTTAATATACTACTAGCTATAGTGTTTGGTTGCCTTAGACCACCAGTTGTAGATTTACTTGTAGATTAGTCTGCTGTTAACATGGTTATGTCACTTGGGGTAGGGGAGATTTACATATTTACCATGACATATGAAACTTCTTCTCCAAGCTTGTTCTTTTGTCAGACTGGTTATTTGTTTATTAGATATTGAATTGATTCAAATTTATCAAAAATTAAAGATTACTATGTGCTGACAATCCCTGCAACAGAGCTCCAGCTAGCCCTATATAGAGGGGTGGGCTGCCCCTCTTGCCCTCTTCTGCTGCCCCTCTGCCCTTCTGAAGCAGCCCTCTGCCTTTTTTCAACTCCAGACATAAAACCCTATATTATGCTGAAAATTTCATGAAAATCGGACAAAAATTAAAACAGTTATCAATGTGTAAAAGTCAGTTTTATGTGTATTCTAGTCTGAGGCATTTATTGTGGAATGAGATTATATTTTGTTCCATGTCATGATACTTAGCATATCATATGACACATGGTGCCCTCATTCTTGTATGACTGTGCAGAAAGTGCCCTACCTGACACCCCTCTGTCCTAAACTCCTAGCTGGAGCACTGCTGCAAGATATACATAGGGAGACAAAAACTCTTGAAGCATAAGTATAAGTAATTCATACAAAGAAACTGTAGTGGTGCTAGGCTCTCAGGTACTAAACAATGATCTAATTATTTGTCCAGAGCACTCTGCTCTACCAATTGCCTTATTGCAACATACTAACCAAAAACACACTTATAGCAGATTGTACACTACATAAAATTATTAGTAAAGTTTTCCCGAGAATTCATGCAAAACCTGCTTTACCCAGAGTGAGTGGTAACTGCCATGATGTCACTGTCATATTATTATTCTCGGAGCAATATAGTTTGTATTTATACACACAATTTCAAGGAAAACTGCAGCGTCCTGAATCTTTATTGATGCAAAGAATTTGGATGAACTTGTGCCTGTACAAGCAACCTGGCATTTTCTGGAAAAAGATGAATTAGAATTTCTGTTATAAGTGCATATGTTGTGGGTACTCATTAGAAATGCCTTGCTATTTTTCTTATTTTTCCATGAACATGTATGTTGTGGGCAGCATTAGAAGTACCTCATTCAGGTGCTTCTAATGAGTACTTCAAATGAGTACCATAACATATGTTTGCTTGGAGAAATAATAAAATATGAATATTTTTTTTTGTAAAAAAAAAAACAAAAAAACACATTATCTGGAGCTATTGCAAAATAATATTAAGATTCTGTACTTTTATAAAACAGGATATCTCAAAGCAAATTCAGAAAACTGTGAATAATAATAACCCAGTTTTACCAGTTGGAACAGAGGATGAAGATAGTTCTTGTAGTAGTAAAGCAGACACAAGTACTCAGGGTCATGAGAGTAAAGATCCAAACAGTATACCAAAAGGTTTTGAAGAAAATTCAGATCAGACAGTAGATAGTGATGAAGTGGTAACAGAGAGCACTGAAGAGGACATTGTAGGTTTACACAGGTGTGGTAATAGACCAAACAGATGTTCTGAGGATGGCAGAGATATTAATGGTACTATGTCTTCTCAGATGGGTGATAGATCACAGGCATTTGCAAAGTATTCAGCTGTCAAAAAGACAACTGAGAAGGTGAAAGGACAGACTGCAGATACTTCAATTAATGATATATTACAAGAAATTGGTTTCTTGAAAAGGAGGCACACATATTCAGGATACCCAGAAGCTTTAAAGACAGATTTTAATCAGCAAAAAAGCTGGCAGAGTGAAAAACCAAATAAAAAAATCCCTCTTAGGGACAGACAATTATTGGATGATAAAAGTAAGGATTACTTTATAGAAGATATTTTTCATAACAGTCATACATATCTGAATGATAATGAAAGTGATAGTGAAAGTGAATCAGTTCCGGAAGATGAGGATGAGGACTTTTTTGAGAAGATTTTTTTAGGCAATCTTGAATATTTGGATAGCGAAACTAATAAAGGACCACCAGATGTGAATCATGGTGAGGATCATCCTGGTTCATTTGCAGATACATTACAAGGTGAGAGCCATGATCAGTCAGAACAGGGAGCAGTGGGAGGCATAATTCATGTTCCTAAGCATGGCATTTTACAGAGGCATCCATCTGCTACTCGAAGACAAGCAAGTGTGCATTTTAACAATGAAGTTCAGGTGGAAACATATTCACAGGAAGATGAAGATACTAGCTCTAGCAAATCAACATTAGCTCATGGAGATGGGCCAATAAGTGATGCACCAAATTCCTTCATTCCTTCACCTCCACCTGTCCCAGACTTCAGTTCGAGTTCAACACCTATCCTCATGCGATTGCCTTCTGAAACTACACCATCAGTCTCACAGAAGCTACATGGATTAGGACATAGTTTAGGTAAAGGGACATTTGATTATTTCAGAAGAATAGTTACCAAGAAGAATGGCTCTAAAAAATCTTCAGGAGGCATCAAAAGGAAAGACAGTCTTACAAAAGCACCATCTCCTACTGAGCTTCTTAGGCAGAAACAAAAAATGGTTACTGATAAAATTATTAAAGAGAATTTGTCTCAGAAGCAAGCCATGTCTTCTATCAGGCCTGGTTCTTTAGCTTCAAGATACACAAGATCATACAGCCCACCAGGAGAAAACTATAGTGTAAGGAATGACACCAGCAGAGATCAGATTTCCAGACATTTTAGAGATAATGTACATAATGAGAGACAAAAAATAATACAAGGTATAGAGAATAGTAATAGGTTAAGTCAAAAGAAACATGACAGTGTTTCAAGTGACAAAGATGATTTTGAAAAACTTGATCTAAAAAAGAAGCAAGATGAAGAACAAGATATTGGCACAAAAGAGTTGTTGCATGCAGTGGCAAAGGAAAAGGCTAGACAGACCTTTGCAGCATTGCAAGATGAAGATATCAAATGGGATGAACCATCGAAGACAGATGTAAACCAAACTCTGGCCAGTCTTAGATGTAATCAGGAGGAAATATTCCAACAGTCAAAGAATGCTATGTGTAAACAAAACAGGTTTGACTTCAGTAGTAACAGAGGCACTGAAGAACATTTAGAGTTCAAAGAAAATGTGGAACTTGAGAAAGAAGCATCAATATCTGGATCTTGTGGTGTCAAGTCTGAGTCAACTACAAATAAAACTGAAGCTATTGCAAAGAAAGATAACTCCCGTGGACTTGGTGCATTTAATACTACTCCTTCAGAACTTTTCCAGGAAATAGAAGAAAGAGATAATGCTGAGAAAAAGAATCTAAATATTGACTCATTCGAAGTTACTTCTTCTTTTAGACATCCCATGAAAAGACAAAACCTGGATATGTCTTCCTGCAAGGAGGAGCCAGGATATTGGTTTTTCAGAAGAGAATCACGCAACAACACATCTGACGATAGACTTTCTGAATGCAAGCAAGAAGGTGTTACCAGCATGCCAGATGAAAATCTTTCAGCATCAGAGGAAGAAAACTTTGCTGAGGAGAAAACGTGGATTAAAACAAATGCAGAGCAGATTCTGAACAGAAAAAATAAGTACACAGAGAGATGTAAACAGAAGCAGCGTCTTGATAAAATGGAACAGTGGCGTGAAGATAATTTTTCTAATGCCAAGAGCTTTGACAACATCTTACAAAGTATGAAGTTGAAAGATAACATTTCTACTTCTTCTTCAGGATCTCTGAAGAGCAGTTCACAAATAACCATTAAGTCGATAAGAGAATCTTTTGAGAATGTTTCAAAATTTTCTAACCATTCCTTTGGTATGACAGATCCAATAGCTGTGATGAATAATTTATTATGTGACTTCCTTAGTATGATGGAGAAAAAACAAATCAAGAAGTTGCCTGTAACACAAGATGACCTCAGAGAGCTAGAACTCATCTATTTGACTATTGTAGAAATATCGAAGAGACTTGGCTGCATGATACTTGAAGAAGACATGTTAAAGGAAACTGACCTTGAAACAAGTCTAAAAGATGTAAATGCCCCAGAAACAGTTTGTATTACAGATTCTGATTTACAGTCTGAACAAGTGAAAAACTATATAATTTGGCTTTCTGATATGTTGGCAAGTACAGCATGCTTTCTGTACAATAGTGACTCTTTAGATTCTGCTAAGACAGATAGTAGTGATTTTGAAACTGTTTATGGTAGAAGAGGTACAGTTGACTGGAGCCGTCTTTCTGACAGCACTTACAGAACTAGTTTGCAAAATGTACTTTGTGATCTTGGCGTGGTACGAGACTCCATGACCTGTATTCTGATGGAGGATCAGTCAGATTTTGAGTCTATTACTGATTTAGGAACCTTGAACTCTTGCAATGACACAAAATTAGAACCTGCTTTAAAAGATGAATTTGAAGAACGGTTATTAGTGTTGCATGACAAAAATCAAAGCCGAGACTTAGAAGAATTATGTCCACATGAAAATGCACACACAGAAGCAGTGAAGTTCACAAAACTGCAACAGAAGTTTATGGAGAGACAAAGGAGGAAAAGCAATCTTGATGAAATGGAGAGGTCATCTCTATCTCACTCTACGAGTTTATTAAGGTTTCAGAATATTCTTAGACAAAGTTCTTTAGGTGGCTATGAGGCTTCAGTTGATTCCCTTCCTTTGAGTTCAACTGACAGTATTCAAACTGGTAAAGACAACTTTAAGAAGGTCTCACAAACATTAGGCACTTTTACCAACTTTCCCAGTCCAATTGCTGTGACCAATGTGTATTTGTACCATTTTCTCAGTCTTATGAAGCAGAAACAACAAGCTGGCTTATCTATGACTGAAGATGATTTTCGAGAATTAGAACTCATTTATGATACTGTTATAGCAATATCAAACACGCTTACCTCACCCGTATGTAAGGATGGACAGTCTGCTGCGGATGAATATATTTCATATCAAAACATACTTCCTGATAAAAAAATTAGCACAGGCTTTTTTACAGAGTCTGTACAAGCACATGATTATGCTAAGTGGCTTTCTGAAAGAATTGCTAGCACTGCAAATCTGTTGTACCAAAGGAGCTCTACTGACATTCATCCAAAAGCTGAGAAATATATAGTAGGACATTATGTTAAAGGCAAAGAAAAATTGACTTTTGATGACAAAGCTGATATGGAAAGTTGCATCAGTCTTCAAGATGTATTTTGTGATCTGGAGATGATTCATGAATCTATGACCAATGTATTGATGGACAATCAGTGGAAGTTAGATACTCTTACAAACCTTCAGACTAAAGAAACTCAAATACAGCCTGAAACTTCAAGGAATACTGCAAGTGGTTATCTTGCAGATACAGAGAGCATGGACTCAGTGGTGCATCCTGTACCACATAGAGACTCAATTTTCTTGACAAAACAACAACACATGAACAAAACTAGGACTTCGAAAGACACTTCACATGATTCTGTTGTCAATGGTTTCCTTGCAGACTCACATGACAGGGACTCTATTATTCATCCTTTACAACATAACGGCCCATTTTTGTTGAACAAATACCAGAATGTGAAGAGAAATGGACATGAGACAGTAGATGGAACTTTCCATGTTTCAAAAGTGAGTAATAGGGAGCGACCAACGGATGAATGGCAAGGTTCATATGAAAGATATGATATTTCAGAGAGAAAGAACATACAAATGCCTGAAAACAGGCGTATTTCTTCTGACTACACCTCATCTGTGCAGCCGGTGTTTGGTGATATAACTGTCCCATCACCTTCTATTAGTTTGGTTGATGAGCTTTCTCTGTCCACATGGGGACTGTCTCAAGGCAGTGATTGGTCCTACGCAGAGGGCCATGGTACTCCTGAGGTCTCTGATAATGTAAAGTACCAGGACAATTTTACAGCTAAACACAGAGACTGGTTGAACAGTTTACCGACTAATGCATCAATATTTGAGTCACCTGCTGATCTGAGGACAAATTCTGCTGACTTTATTGATGTATATAAGAGGGAAATCACTCCTCCAAGCAGTGGTTCTTACAGAGATAGATTTATGAGTTTGCCTGTGAACACTGGGATGAGTAGATGCCCAAAAGTCTTCTATGAGATGTATGAGAAAGAAGCATCTGGTCCATCTAGAGTTTCAAAAGAAGCGACTGTTGAACCCGGAAGAAAGCCATCACTTGTTCTCACTAGAAATCCAAGCTATGAGAATGATGGTGCACTAGAAAAAGGCAGTGGAGAAACAGAGGATCATTCAGTCACATCCCCGGATTATTGCTCTATGGATATTAGTGATCCAACAAC
Organism: Anodontia alba; assembly: GCA_964016985.1. NCBI lineage: Eukaryota > Metazoa > Mollusca > Bivalvia > Lucinida > Lucinidae > Anodontia > Anodontia alba. The sequence goes on from OZ024829.1 coordinate 106,030,194, forward strand.
AAAAAGTGATATATCATCCATTTCCCAAGAGTCACCAAATGAAATAAAGTGGTCAGCACAGTTCTCATTTCCCGAGGATACCAGTTCCGTGATGGTGAATCTAGGCCCTTCAAAATTTTCTCTAAATAAAATGGAAACAGCAATGACATCCTCAGCTGAAGACAAGGTTTGTAGTAAAGGTTGCAAGGTCAAGTTATCCATGTCATGCAGAAAGAGGCTTTGGCATAGCTACAGATAAGAGGGGGTAACCACATAATATTTTTCTTATTTCTCAACGAATACATATGTTATGGGTACTCATTAGAAGCGCCTCACCGAGGTGCTTCTAATGAGTACCACAACATATTTTTTCATGGAGAAATAAGAACAATATCAGCATTTTTCAGATGAAAAAAGCGCGTTATCTGTTGCTATGCCTTGGAGTGGTATTTACTTTAAATATTCCATCACCATAACTATTAACCCTTAAAGTGCTAAGCAAAATTGTAGCGGACAACATTCTAATGTTTCTACATTATTTTTCAGAGCAAATAAGACTTGCAATTTCATTTCAACTGTCGACTAGGCAGACTATTCACATGAGATGTCAAATCCTGTTTGCTCTGAAAAAAAATCTAACTCTTGTCTGCTGTAGTCATGATTAGTGCTTTAACAGTTAATATAAGAGTGTAACGTACAGTTGACTCTCATTATCTCAAAGTTCAAGGGACTCTCTGAAATACTTTGAGATGTATCTATTACTCAACATATCAGATTTGCAGAATTGAGTAAAAAAATAAATTGAACAACCACATTCCATAAATGAATATGTAATTAGACTCCTGAAGTAGAGATTTATTGAAAATATTGTGAAAAACAGGAGAAATTGCTCCTCCTCTTTTCCACAAAATTTTGTCACCTGATGTTAGATTTCAATGTTAAAGTGGACCAGATTTTCACTTTGAGATAAGAGATTATTTGAGATAAGTGAAGTCAAGATTAATAGAGTCAACTAGATAATTGGACAGCATAATTCCTTACAAGAATTCTGCTGGAGTCAATTAAATCCATTTGACTACCTAGTAGTGTATGTAAACTACTGGATGAGTAGTCAAAAGTGTGAACAGTAATGTATATGTATATAAACTACTAGGTTAGTAGTCAACAGTGTGGACAACAGTGTCAAACTTCTCTTTTAGGAGCTGTTTTGAGCTGGGTCTGTACTGTTTGCTTACATATATCTGACCAAATATTAGGGTAAATACCCGGTACAGTGTACAAAAATAAAAGATCATGGCTCAGTTGTTCAAAGCATTGTTAGCATAAAGGCTCCATATTCCTCAAAAAAAAAAAAAAAAAAAAAAGACATTTTATTATCCAAGAAAGGTTTAATAAATTGATATATGGTATTTATACAATTATAAAATGTGCCACCTGATGGCCTGTAAAATTTCATGTGGTCTCTCGTTCTTAAAATGAAATGATTTTTATTGTGGCACCTGATGGCCTGTAAAATTTCATTTGGTCTCTCGTTCTTAAAATGAAATGATTTGTATTGTATCTCTGAATTAATGTTGCCAACATTAACTCAGAGATATGATAAAAAAATTGTTTCATTTTTGATCCAGTGCAAAAACTAGAGACAAAATGAAATTTTACAGACTGTCAGATGCCACATTTTATGACCGTATTACTACTAAGTATCAATTTATTAAACTGTGTTGGATAAAAATGTCTATTTTTGAGGAATATGGAGACTTTAAAGAGCTTGCTAATGACCATCTCGTTAACTGTTGTAGCTAAGGTATTTTCAAATACATTGATATTTTTGCTGCAAAAATGTGAGTAGCTTCTGCAATGCACTGCAAAAGCTACTAACATTTTTTCAGTAAAAAATGTCAATGTATTTGCCTTATCTCAAGATAGAAATTTTAATGCCATGTTAGCTAACAACTTCGTTAAGTTTAGAAGAATTGGGCCAAGAATCATTTGGTTAGGTTTAACTTTATCCCAGATTCTTCCAGGAGAAATAGCAGACCCCATACACATGCATGGCTGGATATACTTAGGGGAACTTCCATTTCATGCCCCGAGGTCATAAAACTTTTTTCATGCACAACTCAGCTAAGCATGAAATTTTCTCTGCTAATAAATATGAAAATGCCATTAAAAATTGGCATTTTCATTTTTGTTAGCAGAGAAATTTTCTTGCTCAGTTATATTTAGCAAGAAAGAATTTGCAATTGTTAGTAATTTGAGATTTATTAGCAGGACAAATTTCATGCTCAGCTGAGTTGAGCATGAAAAATGTTTTAACCTCAGGGCCTGGTCAATGCACTAACCTTGACTTTGCATGATACAGCTCAGTTAATGTTTAATTTTGAATTATTTTGTTATGATTGTTGATATTAGAATTTACTGTTTAGAAGTTGCTGTTTTCTTGACATTCTAACATTACTGCTTAACTTATTCTCCTTTTCCTAAGCAAATAAGTTATAAGCTCAGTTGTTGAAAGCTTCCTTAGCTTAACGCAATTATTATTCCTTAGCATGCTAGGTTAAAATTGCAGTAAATGACATTTTGAAATAGTTTTATCAGAAAATAGGCTTGACATTTTATGCAAATTGTCTACAATTTGCATGAAATGACTGGCCATATTTTCTGGCAAAAAAAAAGACAATTTAATGTCTGTTTTGTTGTGTGCTAAATTAACTGTGGGTTTGCAAAAAGTTAAGTCATAAATTTGTGATTTAAATATTTACAGCAAATTGTTTAGCATACACAATGTTATGTATGCCAATGCTCACAAAAATCATTAGCAACATTTGCAATATTTAATGGGTTTACATATTTATCCACTTTGTTAATCCATTTGTGCCCGCTATTCCATAAAAGGGACATTGGCAAACAGATAGACCCAGATCATATGCCGCAGAATGCAGCATCTGATCAGGGTTTACACTGCTTGCATTAAATACAGGAATTTCTATAAAATATTATAATATTAAAATTAACTAGACACCCCTTCTATAGGAAATGGATTTGTCCAAAGAGTTAAGGTGGAAGAGTCCACTTGACATAAATGCATTAAGCTAAGATACCTGAAAAAACTATGCCCTGTATGTAGTATTTTTTATAACTGATGTTTCAGTTATGATTTTGTATCATTTTTAGCTCATTTATTACCAGTGGACTCCTCTACATGAACTCTTTGGACAGGTCCATTTCCAGTAAAAGATATGTCTAGTTAATTTTATTATTACCATGTTTTATAAAAATTGGTGTATTTAATGCAAACAGTGTAGATCCTGATCAGATGCCAACCAGGGGTGTCTGATCTGGGTCTACACTGTTTGCCAGTGTCCTTTTTATTGGAGGCTAGGAATAAAAGGGTTAATTTTATATATAAATGGTCCCTCGTACATATATTAACTGAGTGGAGGCATTCATTCTCTCATTGCGTTTTTTTTTCAGTTTTTCAGTATTCTTGTGCTATTCCAGTGATATATTTATTGATCAGTGTCTGTTTGTTTTCCCAGTAAATGGGACTTGACATTTCAAGGCAGTGACCTGAGAATATGATTTCCCTAAAATGTGATGTTCATATATTGTTTTAGGATAAAATGGGCAGCGCTATGGGAAAATTTGTCTTCAGGCACATGTGGACAGTGAAGGCCCAGATCAGCCTGTGCATCGGTGCAGTATGATCAGCAACTTCACAAGCCGGCCTTGGTGGCTCAGTTGGACGCATATCCGACTGGTGGTCGGAGGTTGCAGGTTCGACCTCTGCTGGGTCGGTGACATTCTTTCGTGGAGATTGATCGTGAAATATTTTCTATGGTCATTCTCTCCCTTCCACTGATTCAAGAAAGGCAATTGTCAGTTTCTGGCGAATGAATGCGCATAATACTGGTTAACTGCTCAGAGGACTAGACCTGCCCAGTAAAAGTGTGGTTAGATAAACTGACCATGCTTGACATGACTCCATGGGTTGACTGGGCTGTAAAACCTCAACACAAACATATCAGGGCCTTCACTGTTCATTAACAGAATTATTGGATACTATAGAATGTTTCAGTGGAATGTAAATGAACAGATGAGACCCTGCACATTATTATGCAGGATGATGTGAATCCCCACATTTTGCACATGCTTGAAGACATTTTTTCACTTGACATGGCCGAAATAAGAGTAGTAGTTCTTTGCCAAAGTTTGCTAATACTTTTATTTGGTATTTTTAGGATTATGTTTTGATTCAGTGTATTTCTTTAATACTTAGGGCATGTAAACTTAAACGTGGAGTGATATTAGTTAGGGTAGGTGGATGGTGGTATGCCTAGTATTGTCATGTGAAAGAGGGGCCATTAATCTTTGCTTTTTGGCTGTTTTTTTTGTTTTTTCTTTCTTCCTTTTTTTTTTTTTTTTTTTGCTCAGTGGTTTTCTGTTAATTGTTGCATTATTTGTTACTTTGTGCAAAGCTAACTTATTTTTTTCAATTAATTGCTGATTTGCAGTTATTTGTGGTTCCTAGCTAACAACATTTTTTTCTTCGTTTAACTAATAAAAATCTAAAAGATACAGTTAAAAAAAAGAGAAGATTACTGCACTGACCCTAAGTATTGGGAAAGCCAGACCTAAACAAACAGTGTCGACCCAGTCTGATGCTGCAGAGCTTGGCATCTGATCAGGGTCTTCACTGTTTGCCACCCGTCTAGATGCTTTAACCCTTAAAGCGCCAATCACAACAATTGTCGTCTGCTTTGTCTTCCGCTTGTGATTTTAAAAGTCATTTCTCCAAACAGTGTGGACCCAGATCAGACTGCTCCTTTAGGAGCAGTCTGATCTGGGTCCACACTGTTTGCCTGTATGCAAAAAATAGCTTTCAGAAGTTTGCAAGAATATTCAGCAGACGACATAAACAGACAACATTTTCAGATGCAGTTTTTCTTGGCGCTTTAAGGGTTAAGACACGTCTACAGGTTAGTCCAAGAGTTTTCCTAATGTTTAGGGTCATTTTGGTAATAAGTAAATAGTGTGTGTCAGATCAAGCCAACATGACTGAGTCTTTGAGCATAAAAAGCCAGTAAAGGCCATGGTAGCCTCCACTTGCAAAAATATAAATGAGCCAGCGCACGACAAAACCTACAATAAGACTTGTGCGACCAGTGAAAACAGGTCAGCCTGTGTATCCCGACAGTCTGATCCGAGTCTTCACAGATTGCATGTGCCTTCTACAATCTCAGAGGAATGAACAAGAACTCTTGTCGTACTTACTGGGTAGATGTACAGTGATTTGAGTTTTTGCTGGTCACACAGGTCTTATCGTAGGTTTTGTCGTGTGCTGACTCAAATGAAGTTACCCAGGAAGGTCCACAATCATGAAGGCAACCTTTCTGAGGTAATTAAAGAAGAGAAGATGGGGATGAAACGATGACAAGTTGCAGTAACAGACATGCACAGTAGAACTGCAACTACTGGGTGTGGGAGGGGGTGGGGCCAAGTGGTGGGGGTAGGGGCTTAAACTAGTTTTACTGGAAGTATCTCCAGACATTTATACATGAATACAAAACAAACAAAAGTATTAATAGCTTGTAATGAAATGTAGAAAGAAGTCTAGAGCTTGTGTTTTCTGTTGTTTTGTTGTCTTAATTTGTTTTTGCTGTTGCGTTGCATCATGAAGAAATGGGCCATCATCATGTCAGCATTGAAAGCCTGTGCAGCCATGTGGTCTGAATAGGGCTGTTGTGAGCCAACAAGAAACTTGTGAAAAGAGAAGGCTTTGATGAGACTGTGCAGAAGCCCATATTGATCTGGGTCTTCAAATGTTAACCCTGGTCCTGCTGAACCTGGATATGCCCTCCCTTTGCAAACAGTATAGAACCAGATCAGTTGGCTTCTGAAGAAGCCAACTGATCTGGATCTGCACTGTTTTGCTATTTTGTATGTAAATTTATATTAACCAAACTGGATCAAGTAATCTGATTGGCTGAAAATTAGAAGTGGGCATGGCATCCTTATTCATTCAGCATGACAAGGGTTAAAATTGGAACCCTTTATTTTGTGATGTGATGCAATTTATTTTGTGGTTTGATTGTTTTTTGGTTTGGTTTAATTTGCCATTTGCTGTGTCTGCAGGAGGGTTCACCTGACAGAGGTCAGAGGTTATTTGGGTCTACACAGAATTTGGAGCGGGTAAGGCTTATGTTGTATAACAAGGTTAACACTGATTTCTGGCAAAAGATTGTGCACAAGTACTAGTTAACCGCTTAGAGGATTAAGATTGCTCAGGAAAAGTATGGTTAGGTAAACTGGCTGGCTCAGCATTACCTTAATTGCGTTGATTGGGCCCTTAACTCTTTGCATGCTGGGTAATTTTGCATGCTTTTTTTTGTCATCTGTTGATTTTTTTTTAAATTAACTTTTTAAAAAAAATCTTTCTGGAATACCATCAAAGTGTCAAAGGGTTTGGATCCAAATCAGGCCCGACATTTTGTCAGGCCTGATCTGGGTTCAAACGGTTTGCAGTTAGGTTATCAGCAGAGACAGAAGTCACCACTAGCAGGAAAAGAGTTAAATTCCAACTCAACTAGCCACAGACTGAATGTAGTGCATCTAATTTGCTGTAATTGTTCCTTGAGTGAATGATCTATATGTTCAAGGACATATGTGTATAAAAATAAAATTTAATGTGCTTTTTGCGCACTTCTTGCTTGTAAACAAAGTACAGTTTGTCTTTTATAATACAAGACAACCATTTGCTACGAGATGATAAATAATTGTTTGCTCATTTATAATACATCATTTATGCAAATTTAGAGTGGGCAGAATGTTATATGCATTAATTGAAAAAAAAAAAAAAAATGTAAATGTAGTGCAGCCCATTTTAAATTCAAGTGCATGTTTTACTTTTAACCCATTTTTGACTAGAGACCCACAAACTTACTTTTCAAACAGTGCAGTCCCAGATGAAATGCCACAGAATATTGTATCTGTTCAGGGTCTCCACTATTTGCAAATAATTTAGCCATTTTTCTTTAGGAATATCTAAATCACTGTGCCTGACATACTGAAATTAAAATTTGACTCTTCCAAGATATAGTGTGGGGGAGTCTATGCAGACTAAAATGGGTTAAGTAATTAAATAATATTACCATTTTATATTTTAGAGGGGTGAAGCAGCAGCGAATAAGAGAAAACAAGCACACCCAACAGGTCGTAGTATGACCCCTGATACTAGAAGTTTTATGATGGAGAGGGTAAGAATTCTTCAGGGAACTAGTTCATAGCTCCAGATAAGATGGGGTAACCATGTACTATTTTTCTTATTTCTCACAGAAACATATGTTGTGGGTACTCATTAGAAGCACCTCATTGAGGTGCTTCTAATGAGTACCACAACATATGTTTTTATGGAGAAATAAAAAAAACTCGTTATTTTTTGGCTGAAAAAAGTGCCTTATTTAGAGCTATGTATAGTCTACATTTTCTACCCAAATATTGTATGTTACTGAGCATATTGGGACACCCTTCGCTGCCTTACCATTCTTGTCATAAGTTATGAACAAGTCCTCTTCACTACTTGTTGTCATCATGAAAACATGCCTATATAATTTTGACCCCCTTAAACCCCACTTTTATGTAGTAAAACTGGGGTTTACAGGGGTATACATTATTTTTCTTATTTCTGCTCAAAAACATAGATTGTTGGTACTCGCTAGAACCGCCTCAGCAAGGCAGTTCTAACGAGTACCCACAATCTATGTTTTGAGCAGAAATATGAAAATATCAGAATTTTTTATCTGAAAATTTTCCTTTTTTTGGTTGTAAAATTTTCAATATATTTGAATAGGCGTGTTTTCGTAATGTGTGTCTAAAATTAGCTGGATGAATTGAAAATGGTGTGGAATTTGACCTTATGCTACATTCTACAGCATCTGATCTGGGTCTGCAGTGTTTGATCAGGCCTGTCTGTCCAAGTACTTAATATAAATACAGTAAGACATGGTATGTTGCCAGGAGAGCAAAAGAAGTAACTGTTGCATCATGAAATTATACTGGCAGTTGATAATCAAACATAAAAGGACTGTACTGACAGTAAAACTGACTTTTTAGCAACATTGTGATTAAATATTTAAAGGCTAGGACTTTTTGTCATTATTTTGATAATAGTGCACAAGAAGCCATACTTGGGCAAAAAAGAAAAAATGTGTTTCATGCGCACCAACCGTTCATGAATTTCGGCGGCTGACTCTGAACTTTTTTCAGGTTCTGCCATCTATAGTCCATTCTGGTCTTTTTCTGACCAATTTGTTTTGGTGATTTGTTCAGCTGTTTCAGTTGATTATTAAACCCTAGATGGCAGCTTACTGGCTGTTGTGTGTGGTTTCCCTGGCATTCAGTTACAGCCAGGAAAAATGTTAATGGTATCAGTAAGAAATGGTAGAAGAAATGTTTTTATGAGGATCACAATGTCCAGACAGGGGATATACTATTAACCTTACCACTCTCTAGACAAATTTAGTAGATGACAAACTGACAATGTTTTACTTATTTTTCCCAGAAAATAGTCTTTGCCATTGGAGACAATTTGCACTGACTGTCAAAACCTGTTTTCTGGAAGTGTAGTCTGCTGAATTATTTACCCAGTGTGCTAAGAGTTAAAACAGACTGCAAATTTTGTTTTTGATTCTAGACAGTACAAAAAAAATAAAAAAGGAGATAAAATAAAAACATAAACTGATTGATGGGTCTATATATTTTTATACCCCACCACACAATAATCGTGGGATATTAAAGTTTCATGTTGGAGGTCTGTTTGTTTGTCCATCCATCCATTGTACATCCATCCATCCATCTATTGTACATCCGTCCGTCCGTCTGTATTTTGTTTCCGGATGATGACTTGAGTAAACATCAATGGATTTTCACCAAACTTGGTGTGTGCATTGATATTTTGGAGATCTGTTTTGGAATTGCTAATGGGCAAATTTCATTAAATTTTGACAGTTAGCTGCCTGAGACATGCCCATATTTTTGTTTCTGGACAATAATGAGTAAATGTCAAGGGATTTAAACCAGACTTGGTACATGCATTGATATTAAGGAGACCTGGTTTGGGATTGGTATGGGCAAATTTTGCCAATTTTTGACAGAGTTATCTTCCCTTGACTCGATAATGGAGGGGTATTATCGTTTTAAGTTTTTATTTGCAAGGAACTGGAGATACCCCATTTATTTCCTCACCTTATCCATTTATGAGCTGTCCCTTGAGAAATGGGAGCGCTGCAACATGTACAGCAAAGTATCAGACACTTAAACAGATCTGTGCATTTAATACCCTTGTCCTGCTGAACCCGGATATATCCTGCCTTTGCAAACAGTGTAGATTCAGATCAGTTGGCTTCTGAAGAAGCCAACTGATCTGGATCTGCACTCTTTGTCATTCAGTATGTGAATTATATCAACAATGTGGGTTTAGTGATCTGATTGGCTGCAAATTAGAAGTGGGCGTGGCATCTTAATTTATTCAGCATGACAAGGGTTAATTTCACCATGTCTTTGCTGCCATGTTACTGATTCAGTAGATTCTACAGAAGATACCGACAAAGAAACACGACCAGGAGCAGACTTTTTGATTAAGCAGATTTAGAACCTTAGCATTTTCCAGGTATACCAGTCCTCTTTTCTCCTCACATATGTAACAATCATGCACATGATCACATTAACCCTTGTCCTGCTGAATAAATTAAGTCGTCACTCCCATTTCTAAGTTTCAGCCAATCAGATTATTTAATCCGGATTGTTGCCATAAATTCACATGCTTATTGGCAAACAATGCAGATTCAGATCAGTTCAGAAGCCAGCTGATATGGATCTACACTGTTTGCAAAGGCAGGGTATATCCAGGTTCAGTAGGACTAGGGTTAATGTATCACTGGTGTTTGGTATACTTTGAAACACAAGCTAATAGTATGATTTATGTTGTAGGAAGTGACCGAGAGTCAGAACCGGAAGCTGCAGGCAGAGATAACAACCTTACAAACAGAAAACAAACTGATGAAGGAAAAGTACAACAGGGCACAGGGTAACACAAACTTCAACATGTTTCTCATTTACCTGTATTCTTAATTAGCAGATTACAGATGAATATTTGCCTTCTGTACTGGACAATAAGGCAACATTTCTTTGAAGTGTTTCACTTGAACTGTGAATTGCTTAGGCATTTGCATTTTATAAGTTTTCCATATTTTAGTACTCTGCCACAAGACAGTGGCAGGGTATTATGGTTTCATGTTGGACTTCTGTGTGTCTGTCCATTCATTTATCTGTAGGTCTGTCCATTGTATGTCTGTGGTAGGTCCATCTGTATTTCATTTCTGGATGATCATTTGAGTAAACATCACTGGATTTTCATCAAATTTGGTATGTACATTGATAACGTAGAGATCTGGTTTGGGATTGCTAATGGGCAAATTTTGTCAAAGTTTGATGGTTATCTGCTCGAGACATGCCCATGTTTTTGTAAACGATAACTTGAAGTAAATATCAAGGGGTTTTAACCAAACTTGGTACATGCATTGTTATTATGGAGATCTGGATCGCTAATGGGCAAATTTTATCAATTTTTGAAAGAGTTATCTGCCTGGGACACTCTAATGGCGGGGTATTATCATTTTATGTTTTAATTTAAATTTTTTTGTCATTTACTTTACTGTTTACTACTTCCTTTAGAAAGTGAAAAATATGAGTTGTGATTGAATATATACACAGGAAGGTCTGGGTCAGTCTTAACTGTTTATGATACAGACAACCCTCTTTATACCAACACTCGATACAATGATAACATTCGTTATAATGACAATTTGATTGTCAAGAAATCTTTGCTAAAGAGGTAACGATTAGTCACAAATTATTGAAGAATATTGTATTTAATACTTTAAAGAAACATATGTTTGGGATATTTGTTAGAATTGCCTCAGTGAGGTGAGGCAGTTCTAACAAATATCCAAAACATATGTTATATGAGGAAAGAAGAAACAAGACTTCTTACATATCAAATTGCTCATTTAGTATTCTGTACAGCAGCAAATTCATTTTAATGGCAACGTCTTTGGGAACAAATGCTGTCATTGTAATGAGGGTTCACTGTACCATGCTTTTCCTGAATATTGGGACACCTTAACTCCTTACCATACCTATCCTGGCCTCGCTGGCTCAGTTGGATGCGCGTCCAACTGGAGATCAGGAGGTCGCGGGTTCGATCCCCGCAGAGGTCGACAACATTCTTTCGTGGAAATTGATCATGAAATATTTTCTACAGTCATTCTCTCCCTTCCGCTGATTCAAGAAGGGCAGTTGTCAGTTCCTGGTGAAAGAATGTGCACAATACTGGTTAACCGCTTAGAGGACTAAGCCTGCCCAGTAAACGTGTGGTTAGGTAAACTGACCGCGCTCGACATGACCCCATTGGGTTGACTGGGCCGTAAAACTTCAACACGAACAAAACCATACCTATCCTAACATATGAACAAGTCCATTTTACTACTTAATTATGCCATATTTTGCAGCATCTGATCTGCATCGGTCTGTTTGTCACAAAACGGGGCAAAAATGGTCTTGTTGTTTTTAATGTGCCTTGGAGCCTTAAACTTCAGGGCCCAGTTGTTCAAAGCGTTGTCAGCTTACCGAGCTTGTTAGTAGTGAAAATGTTAACTGTTTTAGACAGTACAATATCTGATGCACATGTATTTTTGCTGAAAAAAAATGTGAGTAGGAAGCTACTCACATTTTTTCAGCAAAAATATTAGCGTATATGCCATATTTAATGATCAAAGTTTAAACAATACAATAACTAACGACATCGTTAGTTTTGAACAACTGATCCCAGTAATTTTACAGCAAATGCCTAGATCAGCTTTGTGTAATCTGATCAGGGCTTCTTTTTGCCAACAGTTACCAGATTCCCACTAGGTTTTATGCACCAATGCACAGGCTTATCTGGGCACTTGCTGTTTGCAGCTGCATTCAGGCCTCCCTATTATTTTATTTTAGTGCACCACAATCACTTTATAAGATGATTGCTGGGATCCAAAGTGAAAACCATGTTGGCTAAACAATGATATTGTATCGAAGCAAAAATGTCTAGATTATATAGGAAAATTACCATAAATGGTCATTTTCTTATATAATCTATACTTTTTGATTGGATACAATGCTTTTTGGAGCCATCATCAAACCATCGTTTTTTTGTTTTTTTTTTCTTGTAGCAAAAATCTCTGAGCTAGAGACCAATTTACATGACACCCAGGAAGACCTGAATGTTCTCCAGGAGAGTTTCAATCAAGAGATATCGGAGCTGTCGGCACGGACCCGCAGGGAGCTGGACCGTGACAGGGAACAAATGGAAACAAAGATAATAGCTCTGACTAGAGAAAACGAAACTCTTAAAGCTGAGGTATGCAATTTGTTTGGATTGGAGGCCTGAGGTAGCTTTTGTTGGCCTCTGGTTTAGTTATTTTTTAACACATACAATACCATAGATCAGAGATTGGGCTTTGCAAACAGTGTAGATCTTGATGAAACCATTTATAGTGAGCTGTCTCATCCAGATCTACTCATTTTGCCTTTTTTGTGTGCAAATTCTTCCCTGACAGAATATGAGAAGTTGCACAACTGCAATAAAATAAAAATAAAGAAATTCTCAAAGAGAAGTAGAACACCAAATTCTTAACTATTTTTGTAGATTTTTTTTTGTCTAATACCTTTATTTGACATTTCACCTCATCATAGTGGCAAGGTATAATGTATCTGTTGGTCCATACTCAGTTTGTTTCCAGTTGATAACATTTATTTACCTAACTTATTCGCAGATAGCATTCAGGGCCCATTTGGTCAAAGTATCATTAGCTTAATGAGCTTGTTAAGGTCATTCGTTAACTGTTTTAGCAGATTCAATATACAATATTCAGATATTTTTTGCTGAAAAAACTCACATTTTTTCAGCAAAACATTTCAGCATATTTGCGTATCACTCGATGTAAATTTTAATGAATCGTTAACTAACGATGTCGTTAGCTTTGAACAACTGGGCCCAGATTTTCCATACATATTAATATTGAGAATGAGTAGTTTGCTTGTTGGTAAGCAAAAGCCGTTAATCTTTGACAGAGTTAGGATCTTTTACAGTGTCAGAGAAATGGATTTTAGCATCTTATTTCTTTACTCTGTAGTGTAGATCAGACACAACAGGATCTATCAGGGTCTACATGATCTGCCACTTATTCAACAGTTTTGACACATCAGCATATAGTAAAATGGATTTGTTGGAATTTTAGCACACATATGGTAAGGAATTAAGGTGTCTTAATATTGAGATTCAATCTGGTATATGTTGTAGGTGTCAGGTCTCGAGAAGCAGCTGGACAGTTCCCAGAGAGTGACAGACATGGCTAGATATAACTCAGAGAAAACCAAAACACTTGGAGCTTACAAGTCAGAAATTACTTCATTGAAGGTAAATCTTATCTTTTTTTTTTTTTTTTTTTTTACCAAGATATTTCTTGTGCTTAAAATGATTGAGAACTGATTCATAAGGTAGATTCTATTTTAATACAGATGCAATTCCTAGTTTGTATAAGCTATGACTATGAGTCAGATTTCAAATACGTTTTAGCTAATACAATTAATACATAACATTACTAAAGTAACCTCATAATACACTCTATATGATTTCAGGTATATATTCCAAGATAACAGAATCACATTCTCTGGGCTAATTCAGCAGACAACAAATTGATGATATTTTTTTGTTTTTCTCAGAAAACAGGATTCGGCATTGCATGCAAATTGTTTCCATTGGTGACAATTGCATGAAATGCCAAATCCCATTTCATGGGAAAAATAAGAAAAATATTTCAATTTGTCGTCTACTGAAAATTTTAACCCAGAGTGCTAAGCATTAATGCAGAGATCAGGGAACATTCGCGAGACATTATACAGAGCAGTAGATCTTGTTATACTGCACTGTATAATTTAAAGTGTCTGTTCCTGGATTACAGATCATATTGGACACTTTTGTAGAGTGTGATCCAGAGGTCTGGGGACATTCATGAGACATGAGCAGGAGATCTTGTTATACTGCTCTGTATAATTTCAAGTATCTGTTCCTAGATTACAGATCATATTGGACACTTTTGTAGAGTGTGATCTAGAGGTCTGGGGACATTCATGAGACATGAGCAGTAGATCTTGTTATACTGCTCTGTATAATTTCAAGTATCTGTTCCTAGATTACAGATCATATTGGACACTTTTGTAGAGTGTGATCCAGAGGTCTGGGGACATTAATGAGACATGAGCAGGAGATCTTGTTATACTGCTCTGTATATTTTCAAGTATCTGTTCCTAGGTTACAGATCATATTGGACACTTTTGTAGAGTGTGATCCAGAGGTCTGGGGACATTAATGAGACATGAGCAGGAGATCTTGTTATACTGCTCTGTATATTTTCAAGTATCTGTTCCTAGATTACAGATCATATTGGACACTTTTGTAGAGTGTGATCCAGAGGTCTGGGGACATTAATGAGACATGAGCAGGAGATCTTGTTATACTGCTCTGTATATTTTCAAGTATCTGTTCCTAGATTACAGATCATATTGGACACTTTTGTAGAGTGTGATCCAGAGGTCTGGGGACATTCATGAGACATGAGCAGGAGATCTTGTTATACTGCTCTGTATATTTTCAAGTATCTGTTCCTAGGTTACAGATCATATTGGACACTTTTGTAGAGTGTGATCTAGAGGTCTGGGGACATTCATGAGACATGATACAGATAGAGGATCTTACACAAGTGGTCATTTCATTTAAAATTTATGAAACGAGCCTTTGGCGAGTTTCATAAATTTCATTTGAAATGATCACGATTGTAAGATTCTGTTTATCATATGACTATTTTAAATTGGATTTTATTGCCTTTAAAGTTGACAGTTGTTCAACAGAAAATGCATGGTTGACATGGACGTCGTCATGATGTTACTCGTTCCTGCCCAAAGTGTTACATATGGTCATACAATTTTTATGACAGGGCGTTATCCCCTGAATAACGGCAAAGTCATATGATAAATATTCATATCATGTTTGTATAAGTTATGGTATATTTTATTTCAGCAAAGTGATCTTTCTTTTTGTCATTAATGGTCACTTTTTGAAGGAGAATGGAGTCCCTTTCAGGGGAGCTAACTCTGTCAAAATTCTTTCCTTTTAAAGTAGATCCTTTTTTGAAGGGACTAATTGTACAGGAGAGCAAACAGGAAGTGACTAAAATTCTCTGTTGTTAACAGTGGCAGAAAATCAACCAAGTTTGTTCAGTATATTTGTTGCTACAACTTGCTGACATCATAGTAAACAAGCCTCATTTGAGAGGATGTAGTTCATGAAAAAGTTAGACTTAACTGACCTGGGTTTTCAGATCTAAATGTCAGCTGCTTTTTTTTTTTTTTTTTTTGAAAGCTGCATCTTTAAATCAGGTATGTAATAGAATAAGAAACTTTACTGCAACATTCGTACTTTTATTTTAATTTTGGAATAATATTTGTCTACAGGAGGAACTGAATCGTGTCAAGGCCCTTCTTGAGCAGAGCGAGCGACACCTGCGGGAAGAGGAGGACCGACATAGTGCAGCTAGTGAACAGCTGCTTCAGTTAACTGAACTAAAGAATGCCCTACAGCAACAGGCAGATACTGGAGGTAGTGGGATGGTCACAGATAAACAGGTTGGTTATAAGTTAACCTTTAAAACTCTTTGGGCTAACTCAGCAGATGACAAACTGGTGATGTTTCTTTTATTTTTCAAAGAAAACAGGAGTTGACATTTCATGCAAATTGTCTCCACTGGAGACAATTTGCATGAAATGTCAAGTCCTGTTTTCTAGGAAAAATATGAAAAATATTTCAAAATGTCATCTGCTGAAAATTTTACCCAGAGGGCTAAGTGTTAAATTGATCATGCTGATTGCAGTGTTTGTTGGATTGTCTAATATAAATTAAAATATAAGTGTAGTAGTCATATATGAAGTCGGTGAGGCTGATTCAGAGCTGAGGAATTTCACAGATCTACAGATGAAAATACAGATTAAACTGGAGATCATTTCACAGATCTACAGATGAAAACTCAGATCAAACAGGAGATCATATGAGCCGCACTATGTGAAGACGTGTCTTTGGGCATATGCGGACAGCGCAGGGCCAGATCGGCTGGCACATTTATACAGTCTGATCAGGGCCTTCACTGTCCACTAACAGAATCATTGGCTACTACAGAATGTATGAATGGAGAGCAAAGGCCCGGATAATGCTTTGCACATGTGCAGGATGACCTGAATCTGTGCATTTTGTGCAGTTTGTGCAGTTTGAAGGTATTTTTTGCTTGACACAGCCCGTTAGAATAATTGCTCGTGTTCTGCTGTTACTGTAGCACATAGTGGGATCTAAACATAACCGAGATCATGACCATGATTTTGTAATAAGCTGATATTATTTTATTTCAGTTAAAGTCTCTAGAAAAGCGTTTGAAAGTCACAGAAGAACGTTTGCACCAGGAGAGAGCTGATCGGGCAAACAACCTTTCATCAGTAGAGGATAAATTGCTGACAGACAATGCAAGATTACAGGTATACAACTGTCTTTCTTTTTTTAAAATCTAATTTTGTTCTTATAATAGATCTAAATCCTGAAAATCTTGAAGATGTTTAAATGGGAATACTGCATCTTTTGTATGAATAAAATCTGCAATAAGACTTGTGCAACCATTGAACACTCAGATCAGCCTGTGCATCCATGCAGTCTTATCAGAGTTTTTACTGATTGCATATGCCTTCTACCACAGGAGCTTGAAGTTCTGTCCATAAATAATTTCATAATGTCCAAAATCAAAAGTGACGGTAAGCCATTTCGTAAGAGTTGTTTTTGTTTTTATTTGGACATCTTTAGTACGTTCGATGGACCAAACTTCAAGCGCCTGTGCTTCTACAGCCTCAAGGCTATCCAAAGAGATTAACGAGAACCCTTGCCATACTGGGTGAATATACAGGTTGATGTGAGTCCTTGCTGGTCACACAGGTCTTATTGTAGAGTTTTGTCATGCACTGGCTCATATAATATGTGGTACTACTTTTCTTTAAAATTCATTTCAATGACATTATTTACTTGGCATTGTAGTTTGAAGAAACAAAATTTGATCAGAAAACCAAGGTCTGATTCAGAGGCATTATTTACACAAACTATAGGTGTTGGTGCTATCTTTAACAGTAATTGTTTTCTTTATATCTTTCTGTGTTATTGAACTAGTCAGCTATTTGCAAGTAATTGAATAACGTCACTGTTTACTGAGTTATCATCAGCTTTATGCTTAAATGACATCATTCAAAAAAACAACAACGTTGAAATTGCCATTAAAAAATAGTTGGGCAATTTTCTTACTGTCGGCAGGAAAGTTTGAAAAAATTAAGGTATATTCAATTTTTTAAATTTTTTTTTAATATATGAGTGGTAAATTTATTATTGCAAACTTCATACTTTTTACACAAGAAACTGAAAAACATGTCCACAAAAACAGTTATTAGACTATACTTGTTTTTCTTATTCAGTCATTTACATATTTTGTCCGTAATGTGAAAATTAGGACCGAAAATTTATCTTAGCTCCATCATTTCTAATGTAAAATGTGTGTTGATATAATACTTTTTGTACAAATTTAAACAAAGTGTTTGGCCAATTAATTTATAGAAATCCATAAATTAAGAGAAGTTAATATTGAAATTTTAAACAGAAAAATGTGTTATACTAGGCTGTAGAGAAGGAGAACAGTCGACAACTTCACCGAGAGAAGGAAAGAAACAGGAATCTGGAGCAGCGCCTGAAGCAGATCAGGGAGGAAAATGAAAAATTGCGGTTAGCCATGCCATTTGATGATTCGGTGCTACTATCAAACAAAGACAGTTATGATATACCATACAGTAGTCATAGCAATCAGCGGGCAGAAACTTTGAAGGTATGGGCTACATATTGGACATCAAAGGCCAGATTTTATACATTGTAAATTTGATGTATATAGTTTCTCAAAATAAAGCTATTTTTTCTTCATATTTGTACCTGAAAAAAGTTTGGCAAACATAGTGATGCACATTCTTTGGCATCTCATCTGGATATGCACTGTTTGCTTAGGTCTGTCTGTCCAAAACATACGGTAATGTTGTCATTTTGGCGGCCTCAAATTCTGTTCTGGCCTCCTCTAAAATTTTTATTGAAAACCTGCACAGTAATAGTGAATAGCATAGCCATAGATCAGGTTGTTCTAGGTCTACTTTGGTTTCATATACCTTAAGGGGAATGGATACCTCACCAGAAGAAATAACACTGTCATGGAAATACTTCCCTCCCTACTCATTGAGGGCAAATCTTAAAGGGAAAATTTGCTCTATCTGGGAGCCAATTCTTTCCTTCAAGTATAGCCTTTGTTTTTGAAGATTTCAAGTATAAGGGAGTCATCCTCTTGTCTGCAAAAGATGTTTCCCTTTGTAGAATGGAGGAAAATATACACCTAATTATGCTTTTCTTCTTGGAGGGTGTGATTCAACTGACGTCACTGGAAGGTCCCATTTTTCATTTTACTTGTTTCATCATTTGTGTGTGATGCACAATACAAGAAAAAGGTCCTCATGCCAGATGCTGGCAGTGAAGGCCCAGATTAGCCTGCATGTAAGAAAATTGCTGGCATGTCATTGACTTCACCATCTGGCTTTATTTGTTATATATATGTTTGTTTGAATGGAATATTTGCATGAATGTCCATAGCTCCAGATTAGAGGGGGTATCCAGATATTATTTTTTCTTATATCTCTTTGAAAGCATATGTTGCGGGTTCTCACCTTATGCACCCCTCCCAGGCGCTTCTGATGAGTACCCATAATTTATGTTCTTATAGAGAAATAATAAAAATATCAATCCTTTTTGGTTGAAAGAAAAAGTGCCTTATCTGGAGTTATGCTCTTTTACATCGTACAGTTGACTCTTGTTATCTTGAAGTCCAAAGGACTCTTAAACATTTCCATATATCCATATCTCAATATATCAGATTTGCAGAATTGTAGAAAATAATGAATTAAACAACAACATTTCACAAATGAATATGCAATATGACTCCTGAAGTTAGAGATATATTGAAAATGTTGTGGAAAAGAGAAGAAATTGCTCTTTAGGAGCAACATCTCCACTTTTCCACTACATTTTGTAACCTGATGTTGATTTACCTTAGGAAAGTAGGGACCAGATTTTCACATCGAGATAAGCGGTTATTCAAGATAAAGGAAGTTGATAATGAGAGTGGACTGTATACATGACGTTTTCACAGTCTTTCAGTTCTAAGTCACATATATTCTATTGAATAGCATGCTACACTGCACTTTTCACATTTTAATTAGATTTCGGATGACATGAATTACATTTTGTCTCAAATTGAGAGACAAGATGGCATCCAGTCTGGACAGGAAGAGGAAATGATCCGGGTGCTCTGGAACAAAAGGGAGCTTGCATACAAGCAGCTGAGAGAATGGGAGGTACAGCTGAAGGAACTGAGACTGGAGGATAACAATATAGTTGATGGACTTAAGGTGGGTGATAAGCTAGGAGGAAGTAGAGATTTTCTGCTACCTTTCATTACTCCCTTCATATTGAAGAGAGTAAGGAAGGGTAGAACAAAAGCTGAGCAGTAACTGAAGAAACTGAGACTTTAGGATACCAATAAAGTTGATGGACTTAAGGTGGATGATAAGTTTAGGAAGGAGTAGAAATTGGAAAAAGGTAAGGAAAGGAAGTAGTAAAGATAAGAGACAACTAAAGGAACTGAGACTGAAGGATAACAATATAATTGATGGACTTAAGATGGGTGATAAGTTTAGGAAGGAGTAGAGATAGAAATGGAGTAAGAAAGGGTAGTTGACAAGCTGAGAGATAACTGAAGGAATTGAGATTGGAGGATAACAATATAGTTGATGGACAAGATGAGTGGTAAGTTTTGGAAGGAGTAGAGATAGGAAGATAATGAGGAAGGGTAGTAGGAAAGTTGAGAGATAACTGAAGGAACTGAGACTGGAGGATAACAATATAGTTGATGGACTTGGAGGGTGATAATTGTAGGAGGTAGATATAGGAGGGAAGTAATGAAGGGTAGTAGAAAAACTGAGAGGTATCTGCAGGAACTGAGACTGAAGGATAACAATATAGTTGATGGATTTGGTGGGTGATAAGTTGAGAAGGAGTAAAGATAGGAAGGAAGTAATGAATGGTGGTAGAATAGCTGAGAGGTATCTGAAGGAACTGAGACTGAAGGATAACAATATAGTTGAAGGACTTAAGGCTGGTGATAAGTTTATGAGGTAGAGATAGGAAGGAAGTAATGAAGGGTAGTAGAAAAGCTGAGAAATATCTGAAGGAACTGAGACTGAAGGATATATAGCTGATGGACTTGATGGGTGATAAGTTTAGGAAGGAGTAAAGATAGGTGGGAAGTAATGAAGGGTAGTTGACAAGCTGAGATATCTGAAGGAACTGAATAACAATATAGTTGATGAACTTAAGGTGGTTGATAAGTTTACAAGGAGCTGGGGATTGGAAATAGGAGTGAAATAGGGTAGTAAAAAGTTGAGAGATAACTGAGAAGCTAATACCATTGATAGTCTGAAGGTTGGTGAGTGGGGAATAGAGAGAGGAAAATGTGTTACGCTGATTCAAGAAGGGCAGTTGTCAGTTCCTGGCGAAAGAATGTGCACAATACTGGTTAACAGTTTAGAGGACTAAGCCTGCCCAGTAAATGCGTGATTAGGTAAACTGACCATGCTCGACATGACCCCAATGGGTTAACTGGGCCATAAAACCTCAACACAAAGTAGGATGACCTAATAAAATTGCCTTGACTGTGTTGAATGCTAGAGCTAAATTTAGTAAACAAGAAATGAGTGATATTCTTATTTTTCCCTTAAAGACGAACTGACATTTTGTATGAGTTGTCATTTAAGAGGGGTTAAGTGGAGATAGTTGACATGACATATCAAGTCAAATTTTCAGGAAAAAATACAAAATCCCTCCCAGGTGAAAATGTAAGCCCCATTTTCTGTGAGGATTAAGAAAAAAGAAGACTGTTCACTTGAAATGTCAAGCTCTTTTTTTATGAGAAAAAAAGTAGGAAATAATTTGCATGAAATGTCAAACCCTATTTTCTGAGATAGAAAAGGAGACAGTTCCCATGTTCTGCCTTATTTTCTGTGCAAAAATAAAGAAGAAAAATATTCCAAAATATCATCTGCTGATAATATTAACTAAAAACTACAAAGGACTTGGGTGGGGTAAGAGGGTAAGAACACTCGTGTTGCATTTGAGAGTTGTCTAGTGTGAGCTGTATTAATAGGAAATAAACTGAACTGAGTTTGATCTGAGTATACACTATTTGTGTTTTTTTCAGGCCTGTCTATGAAATAATTAGGATAAATACTGTTGTCTGGATCTTGGTTTTGCACAGCAGGCTTCACTTTATAAATGTGTCCTTTTGTTTTTCAGAATCTTCGTGATACATATGGACAAGCCGAGTCTAAATTGAAACAAATGGAAGATAAAGTTGAAGACACAAGGTCTGAAATGGCTACCTTTGAGACCACATATAAAGAGTAAGACAAATATATTTACTTAGTATCAAGACATACAAACTCTGTTGGCAAAATTCAGCATATGTTCATATTAACTCTTTGCATGCTGGGTGATATTGCAGGCTTTTTAGTCATCTGTGGATTTTTTTTAACATCAACTTTTTCAAAAAAGGAATATCATCAGAGTGTCAAACAGTTTGGATCCAGATCAGGCCCGACATTTTGTCGGGCCTGATCTGGGTCTAAACTATTTGCAAAGGTTATCAGCAGATGACAAAAGTCACCACTAGCGGGGAAAGAGTTAATGCATAAAACTTTATAGGAAGTATTTCTATATTGTTTTGTTTAATGGAGCAAATTAAGAAGTTATTTCTGATCATACTCAAGTTATATTAGTATAGCACAGTTGAGTCTCAATGAAATCAAGTTAAATAGGAAAAAGTGCAGCAGGTAAATGCTAACATGAATACAACCCAGATTTTGATTTATTTAGAGCATTTTGAGTATGGTTAGGAAGGATTCATTTCTTCTAGAACCCCATTTTTACACAGAATATAATGTAAATTAGACAGAATTTTAAAACTTTGCCTTCCCCTGTTTTAAATAGTAAGTCAGTCCTACTTTTTATCACATTGATGGTATTGCCTGGCATAGACACACAATATACCAGTAACATAGCTTATTTCAATCCACAGAACTGACAATTCTGGCCTAGTGCCCTAGAAATATTAATGGAGGAATATAAAGACAAAGACAGTCGAATGTATTAAAAGGTTATATTTTTTTGGTACACTTAAGTATTAATAATTCAGTGTGTCTGTATATTTATCAAAATTACATTACAGTTCTGTAGTTTTTGAAGTGAATTTAACTCTTTCCTGGCTAGTGACGACTTTTGTCAACTGCTGATAACTTTTGCAAACAGACAAACAAACGTCGGGCCTGATCTGGATCCAAACTGTTTGACACTCTGATGGTATTACTGAAAGATTTTTTTGAAAAAGTTTTTTTTTTTTTTTTTTCAAAAATCCACAGATGAGAAAAAAGCATGCAAAATTACCCAGCATGCAATGAGTTAAAGTAATTTAAGGGTACTGGATACATATAGTTTATTTTCTACCATTTTTCAGAAGGGAGACAACTTTTGTTACTTCCTGTTTGCTTTCCTGTACACCAAGCCTCTTCTGTAAAAAGGTCCTTCTCCAAAATGAAAGAATTTGCTCCACAGGAGGGAGCGAATTCCTTCCTTTTAAGAGCAGACCTCATTTGAGAATGGGGACAAAATAAATTTGATGGAGTTACCTCCCTCCCATGATTGGGTATCTGTTCCCCTTAAGGTTATTATGCACTCAACTTTGAAGAAGTTGGGAGGGAATGTTGCTTTGGCTTGTCTGTCCATCTACCTTTTCATGCGTTCATCCGTCTGTATTCACGATTTTGAGACCGCAGATCTTTGGAACCATGTATGCTAGGATTTTGAAATTTCATGTATGCATTGCTTATAAAAAGTAGCTGACCTGTTTTTTTTTTCTTTTCTTTCAGATGCTTTATGGTTGAGTTACGCCCCTTTTCAGACTTAGGCATTTTAGCAAATGAAAACCTTGTAAGCAAAATATCTGAGGAACCACTTGAGTTGGGCTCATGAAATTTTCAAGCAGTTTGGAACGATTGTGTAGATGACCTGATTAATTTTGGTGAACTTTTATAAATTTTTGATCAAATTATGTTCCCTTTGGTATTTTAGCATAAGAAAATCTTGTGAGCAAAATATCTCAAGAATCCCTAAAGCTAGGCTCATGAAAATGTGCAGGCTGTCAGGGATCATTGTGTAGATGACCTGATTACCTTTTGGTGAAGTTTTATAAATATTTGTCCAAATTATGCCCCTTTTCAGACTTAAGCATTTTAGGGCTTTTGGAACCTCACATATCTTTGGAACCATGTAGGCTAAGTTTTGAAATTTCATATATGCATTGTTTATGAAAATCAGCTGATCCATATTTTTTCTTTTCTATTGGCTTCTTCATTCCATTGAACTTGCAGTTCTTGAGTTATGCCTCTTTATTGACTTATGCATTGTAAGTCTATAGGAATTATACAGTTATCGACCATTGAGGTATTGGATATGACGTGGCAATAACGGACCAGATACCATTTATATAAAAAACATGTGTAGATGTCGGCGTGAAGACTGGTGACATCACTAAAAGTTGATAGTCACGGGAGGGCACATGCAAGCAGGTGGACATCAGAAATATTTACCGGGCTGAAAACAGCTCTCAACCAATGAAAGACAGTCTTTTTTTTAGATTATATAATAAAATGAAATCTTGTGCGCAAGATATTTCAAAAACTATTTGAGCTAGGGCTTTGAAACTTGGTGAGCTTATTGGTGATAATGAGTGGATCACCTGATAAGCTTTGGAAAAAAAAATTGAATTACAGAGCTATGCCCCTTTCATACTTTGACATTTTATATGGATAAGCATATAGTTAGGGACATGGTGTTTTACAAACATATTTCTAGTTTAAACCTTATATTACAGTAATTATGAAAACTTTGTAAATAGCTTTATTTATATTCATTTACAATTGTTTCCAGACAGTTAAGTCAGCTAGTCCAGGAGCGACATCAAGCACTAGCTCGTCTCAAGACAGCGGAAGATATCTTGGAAGCAGTGAGAATGGAGAATGATATGTTGAAGAAGAGTCTGTCAGGACATCAAGTGATCACCGGCTCCAAACACACCACAGGTAGGATCAGGTTATTGTTTATTTTATCACCTAGCTGAAATGCTAAAATTTGCTCGTCTGAAGACAGCTGAAGATACATGAGCCAGCGTGCGACAAAACCAACAATAAGACGTGTGCAACTAGCGAAGGTCAGATCAGCCTGCACATCCAGGCTGTCTAATCCGAGTCTTTCTTGGTCACATGTGCCTTCTACAGCCTCCAGGCTATTCAAAGAGGGATAAACGAGAACCCTTGTCATACTGGGTGGATGTACAGGCTGATCTGAGTCTTTGCTGGTTACACAGGTCTTGTTGTAGGTTTTGCCATATTAGACATTTTTTAATTAAGGGCATTTGACACACTTAGTAATTTTTCTGCCATTTTTCAAAAGGGAGGCAACTTTCAATACCTCCTGTTAGCATTTCTGCACATCAATCCCCTTCTGAAAAGGGGGGTCTACCCTAAAAGGGAATAACTTGCTCCCAAGCCATTTCTTTCCTTTTAGAGCAGATCTCTTTTTAGAAGGGAGGCAAAAGCAATTTTGACACTGAAAGTGTATCAGTAGCCCTTAACCATTGTCATGCTGCATAAATTAGGATGCCATGCCCATTTCTAATTGTCAGCCAATCAGATTACTTGATCCAGATTGTTTATACATATTCACATACTGAATGACAAACAGTGCAGATCCAGATCAGTTGGCTTCTGAAGAAGCCAACTGATCTGGATCTGCACTGTTTGTAAATGTAGGATATATCCAGGTTCGGCAGGACAAAGGACAATTAATTACTTGATGCAAAAGGGGCTAGTGTGAATGTATAAACAGGTCAGACTGGGCATTTACACAGTCTGACACTTTTTGTTCCCCTAGCTAGATACACTGGGAGACATTGAAGGTCCAGATCAGACTGCATGGATGTACAGTGTCATTGGGGACTTCACTGTGCATATGTGCTGAGGTCTTTATATACACGCCATGACTTAGCTAAATTTTTCACTTTGAGATTCTGAAGTAGGTTTTTCCATCCTGGCATTGGTAAAAAAACAAAACAAAAAAAACAACAGAATGGCAATCAGAGAAGATCCTGATGAAATGACTTGTCATGAGCCATCTCATCTGGATCTACACTTTTTGCTGAAGTATCTGTTTTGGGCTACAGTGCAGAAAGGGTTAAGGAATCTAACTATTTACTTCCTCAATATCCCTTCTTTATCTGCATACTTATAAAAAAAATTATATTCTTACAGATTCTAGTCAGACTGAAGCCCTGCAAGTGAAAGTTTCCTCCCTTGAGGGTAAGGTGTCACAGTTAAGAAGACAGACAAAACTACTGGAAGGTGAATTAGAAACAGCCAAAGCACAACTTGAAGCTCGGAATGTGGCTCTACAGGAAGTACAGAATGAGTTGGAGCTGGCGTACAATCGTCTCCATGGAGATGGTGACGAGGACTGGAAACAACAGAAGATTGATAAACTCACTGCACAGGTAAGGATATAATGGATATATTTTGTTGATGATCATTTACAGGCATACATGCATGCATGCACACACACACACACATGCACACACACAGGCAGATGAAAATCAAGGAAATGGATTAGGGAATCTTTTTGACTGCAGTACTGCTAGAACTGTTAATGCTAGAGTGCAAAGAACCCCACCCTCACCACAGACAGACAGACACACACACACATACACACATGCATGCATGAACACACATGTGCATGCACGCACACACACACACACATACACACACACACACACACACACACACACACACACACACACACACACACACACACACACACACACACATGCATGCATATAACATGCTTCATAATTAATTCTGTTTCACTATCTAAATATGACATCCTTCAAACTAAAGTAAACATTTTAGATATATGTGACCAGAATAGACCTAGATCAGACAGCACATGTTCACAGCAGCATATGGATCTTACATAACATATGGACCTTGAAGATTCTTTGAGCAAACAGTTTTGATCTTTATTATATACCTACAAAACAAAACCCACTGTCTACTAGTTACTCTCCGACACCAAAAATACAAAAAACTCTTGTTTCATGCTAGTAGCTTCCATATCACCTCCATGTTTTACCCACACCAGCTAAAAACCAGTACTGCTGCCAGTACCAATTTTAAAAAAGAAATAGTACCATGTTTTGAATGTTCAAAAATATCCTTTTTTGTTGAAAAGTTTTGAATTCATCATTAATTGAACATTAGTTATTAATTGAACATTAGTTATTCTTATTTTTTGTAGGTATATAATAAAAACATTACAAGTTTAGTATCTTGATCTGACGTGTCAGATCACATCTTGTGACTGTGCCAGGAATGACAGAATCAGACTCGACTTCCTCTCATGTGATCTGGTAATTCCTGGCACAGCCACTCGACATGATCCCACACATCAGATCAAGTTACTAAAGTAATAATGTGTATTTATCTGACTGTATAGATATGCAGACTTATCCAAGTTAATGCTGGTAGCATTTGTCATAATGTTTTATGCTCACAAGATATGGCTTAAGATAAGACATTTTTTCAACTCCAAACTATATATATTTCTCTTAGTTCTCTAGGAAAATATATGAGCTGTGTCCTGAGAAAAAAGCTCTCTTTGGACTTTCAGCTGAATCAGTCTTTCACTGTGCATTCCCAGCCCCTTAGCAAGGCCACATGACACAACTCATATGAACCACAACTTGAGAAAAGGTGTCTTCAGGTAAATATAAGTCCTAAAGATCCAGATCAGCCAGCAGAGATTTACTGTCGAACTTCAATGGCTCGAACAAAGATCATCTTTGGGACCACAGAAAATTGTTCGAGACATGGGTGGTTCAAGCCACTGAGGGTTAATTATTGTGCCAAGTCAGGAAGCAAATAGCGATAATTTAGGGATTTTGTTTTTTTTGATTTTCTACACAATAATTGTATGTTGAGTGTACTCATTAGAATTGCCTCAATAAGGCAATTCTAATGAGTACAAACAACAAACAATTTCATGATAAAATAAGAAAATTTTCCTAAATATTTGTTTTCTTGAGCTATCGGAAGAACTTCGTAGGGCCTCAAAAACGAGTTCAAATTAGCCATGGTAAATGAGCCATCAGTGTTCAAGCTATCGAGGTTTGACTGTATAGTGTGATCAGGAACATTACTATACTTAAACCTTCTCTTGCTGAACACAAACTGCCCTGTTTTAGCAAACAGTGTAGATCCAGATAAGTTGGCTTCTGAGGAAGCCAACTGATCTGGATCTGCACTGTTTGTCATTTAATATGTGAATTTCTATCAAAAATCTGAATCAAGTAATCTGATTGGTTGGCAATTAGAAGTGGGTGTGGCATCTTAATTTATTAAGCATGGCAAGGGTTAATGTTCTACAGTATCCAGTAATTCTACGTGTGGACAGTTAACTTCCTGATCTGACTGCATGGGTGTTTGCTGTCTGCATATGCCCTAAAAGATATTTTTCCTTTTTGAAATAACTTTTTTTTTAATATTTCTCTGATCTGGAGCTATGGTTACTTGGATGGTCTTCCATTGTTTCCAGGTGAACAGCTTACAGGTAGAGCTGAGGATGTCAACAGAAAAGTACAATAACCTGTACACAGAGAAATCTAAACTGGACTCAGAGTTATCTAACTTGAAGAAGAGTGTCGAGCCACACAAAACGAGACAAGTGAGGACAGAAACTGTTGATAGCAAGGTACAGTTGAAAATATTGTAGTAAACAAGCTAAATGCTGAGGTGATCAGCAAGTTTCCAGGATCAGACTAGATCTATGTGTGGCCTTGTCAGAACTCTAGCTGTTAACTTAGCGAGGTACAAATAAAAATATTTCAGTAAACAAGCTAAATGCTGAGGTGATCAGCAGGTTTCAAGAATCAGACTAAATCTATGTCAGAACTCTAGCTGTTAACTTCATACAGGTTCTGTATAATCTGCTGGGTACTTTACAATCACTTACCAAAATCTGGAAATATGCAAGCACATATAAAAAAAAAAAAAAAAAAAAAAAAAGAAAACAGTTTTAGAGATATTAGGGTTCATTTGAATGCATGTTTGGATAAAAAGGTGTAGGTATTTGGGATATGACTTTACCTTAGAATTTCTAACTATTCTGATAGATGTTCCTGAGGAAACAGTGTAGATCCATATTAAACTACTGAAAGGACCAGTTTGATCAGTTTCTGCTCTTTTCCACATTTTTGAAGGGATTTTGTATTTTGTTAGGGTAGGCAACTCTGTTAGAGTTGTTTTTTGCCCCAGGGCAACTCTGTTAAGAGTTGTTTTTGCCTCCTTCGGAAAAGGGGTCTACTCTTCAAGGTATGTTCTGGTAATTAAAACAATGGTAAGCTTAGTTGAGGAATTATAAAAAGTTACTGGGTCTAATGTTTTATTAAAGGTCCTACAGGAAATGAAGGACAGTCTAGCAGAGAAAGAGAGCAGGATAACCAGTCTAACAACACAGCTTGAAGATGCTGAGAACCAGCTACAGAAAACCAGACAGGATCTATATATAGAACAAGAACACACTGGTGAACTAGAGGCAGAGGTAAGATACAGAAGTTAATGCATCTTGAGTTGAAAAACTAGGAAATATTTTCTGAGAGGCTATCAAGTTGGATAAACAAATGGGCACAAAAGCATAGGTGTGTTTATAAAATTTCCAAGATATGGCTATATATACATGTTATATTAACCTATACTATATACAAAAGTCCATCCCTCGGCAAGCCTCGTGATGCCAGACAGTGACCCTCGGGAGGGAATTTTCTATCTACCCCTCATACCCATGATAGATTCTTTTTCTTGCCTACCTTTCATTTCTGAAAGTGGGTTTTTGATAATGCAGTCACTTTGATTGCAGACATTCGCTATATTGTGATGACAAAACCGTGATGTTGAGTGACATTACTTTCAGTGATGTCTACCCTTAACAATGGCGTATCGTGACAGCCTATACAACCAGTGTATATCAAACATGTGAAAATTTTCGATTTTTGTCTTTCCCACAGGACTGATAAGGGTGTGTGAGGTAAGATCTGTGAGCACCGCTGTAATTTGCCGAAATCCTAATCCGATATGCAAGAAACAAATCATATTAACTTCTATACTGTATTTTTTTCAATATCCAGAATTTATTTATTCATTTATTATTATTTTTTTTTTTTTTTTGTTCTCCTTAGAGATTCTTAATGATGTCAGTAAGTTTTATGACATTGTTTTTACTTTCTCATCACACAGCATAACAACATTCTGAAAGAAATACCTGCTTGTTCTAAAAGGAAATATTTTCTCCAAGGAATTAAGAATTCTATTTTCTTTAAAAATGGAAGTAACTTTGGGTATATAATGTACAGCTGGAACTAGTTTTATGAGATTATAGTATGGTTTATATTTTCTGGGCCCAGTTGTTCAAAGTATTGTTAGCTTAACAATCTCGTTAGCAGTCAAAATGTTAACTGTTTTAGTAAGTACAATATCTAATTCACAGGTATTTTTGCTGAAAAAATATGAGTGGCTTTTGCAAAAATAGTAGCATGTATGCCATATTTACTGATCAAAGATTTAACAATATTTTAACTGATGACATCATTAGTTTTGAACAACTGGGCCCTGGTCTTTTATTTTTATTGAACCCATTATGGGAGTTTTGAAAATCTATATGAGGGTCACTGTTGTGGCCTAATTGGCCAAAAGTAGCAAATATTGGCCAGAAAACTTGACAATTTGTGAGTGTGTTCATTGCTTTCAAGGGTCATTCCTTTTAGAATCTGTTTGTCATCCAGAAACAGTAAACACTGCACCCCCCACCCCCAACCCTCCCACACACTCATAATAGCCACCCTTTCGAACACATGCAGTTAGCTGTTACAGAGAAGTGGCTGGTGTACAGAAATGAACATATTGTCAAACAGTTCTCTGAAAACCTACGTTTCCATGGAGAAATAAGAAAATTATCTACCTGATATACCCGCTTACCTAGAGTTATGTAATTCCTGTCATTTTACAGATTGAGACCCTTCAGCACACCGTGAACCAGCGAGCCCAGATGTTTGAGGCATTAAGTGGGACAGAGAGAGAACAACATGCACAATATCAACTACTGAAGGAAACTCTTGATTCAGTCACTCAAGAACTCTCACATAAACATGCACAGGTGAGCAATCTCCCTTCCTTGTCTAACTTAATAGATTTTTTTTGTATTTTTAGCTCTCCTGTATGAAAGTACATATACAGTTATATCAGTCACTATGGCATTGGCATCAGCATTGGTTAAAGTTTTTGTTTAAAGTTTTTAACCCTTGTCATGCTGAATAAATTATTATGCCACGCCCATTCCTAATTTTCAGCCAATCAGATTACTTGGTCAAGTTTGTTGATATAAATTCACATACTTAATGGCAAACAGTGCAGATCCAGATCAGTTGGCATCTGAAGAAGCCAACTGATCTGGATCTACACTGTTTGCAAAGGTAGGGCATATCCAGGTTCAGCAGGAGAAGGGTTAAAAGGCTATATCTCCTGAAACTCTGCATGGAAATAGTTCATACTTGTCCTGATGTTAGATACTGGAGTGAAGTTCTATGCTGTACTGTCCTGAACCACTTGAGTGACTTTAAGGTCAAGGCCTCTGACTTAGAAAAAATCATCTTAAAGTTTTTGGTTGAAGTTTTTAGAGGCAAAGCACATCTCAGGTAAGCTATACTTCCTGCCTAGGGTATCCTTTACAAGGGTGACAACTTTTATGACTTCTGATTTGTTTTCCTGGACCCTATGTTCTTTCTAAAAACATTATAGGGATCACCCATGGTTTTCATGCATTAACATTTGCCGGGTCCCAAGGAAACTGTTTGAACACAAGGCCGCTAGGCTGCTTGTTCAAATATCTTCCTAGATACCCGGCAAATGTTATTGCAATGAAATAACCATGGATGATTGTTATTCTTGCATAACTTATGATTCCAACGGCAAACTGATGAAAATGCCCCAAAACTCCATATATAAACTCTTCCAATGTGACCTTAAAACCAAGATGGCAGCTAGTTTAGAATGTTGCAAAGACATTCTGATGCCATCATAAAATTTTACAATACTATGTTCAGGGCGACAACGTTAGGTCACTCAACATAACGTGAACAAAGCAAGGCCTCTTTTTGTGATTTCAAAAGATCAAAACCCATGTTCAAACACCATGTGAATTTCATGATTTGAAAATGGGTTTTGTTGTTTGAACACGACTTCTAGCCCATTTAAGCATAACTTCAACAAATATGTTCATAGAATTTTTTGCAAGAATTAACATTTAATAATCTTGTGAACACTGAGCTTGTTGGATAAAAAAAATTTAGCAGACAATGTTTTGAAATATTTTTCCCAGAAAATAGGCTTTGATATTTCTTGCAACTTGTCTCCAGAGCAAGAAATATCACAGCCTATTTTCTGGCAAAAAAAAAAAAATTGTTATCAGTTTGTCATATGCTGAATTTGTCCAGAGAATGGTAAAAAAAACCTTAAAAAAATCTTTCAAAATGTTGTCTGCTGAAATGTTTACCCATAGTTAAAAAGTACTTGCTATCTTTTATGAAAGATAACATTTAACCTTTTCTAGATTATCTCCCTTGATGTAAATCTGAGTGGGCAGAAAGACCGCACTGCTGAGTTGGAACGAGAGCTTGAGAAACTTAAACAGAAGAGAGAAGATGATGGGGAACCAGACAGAGAGGAAGTCAGGTCGGGAGATCGGCTCAGAATTCATGAGTTGGAGTTAGAAAGAAGTTCATTGAAGCAGGAGCTTTCAGTAAGTGTCTTATTCTTTTTCTCCAACTCCACCATTTTCAGCTTGTTTGTTAGGTATATTTACCCTAAATATTGGGAGACCTTAGCTTACCATTGTTATCCTCCTAACATTTCAGCAAATTCTACTCGTTGATGTGGCTAAAAACTGCTGAATGGGTGGCAAACAGTCTAGGCCCTGATCAGATGGTGTGTTTTGTGGCATCTGATCTGAGGCTACATTGTTTGCTCAGGCCTGTCTGTCGTAATACGTAGAGTAATTAGGCTGTGTGTCCAAGCTTGTAATACAACTACTACACTTTTTGTTACCTTTTCACAAAATTGCTCAGAAATGATCAGAATTATGAGTAATGGTGTTTGACTGAAAAAACATTTTCATTCCAAAGTTATCTACCCTAGACCTTTTAGTTGGTGTTTGTGGAAAAACTACTTCTACAGTTAAGTTATGCTTTCTTAGACCTTCACAGAAATTGTCAGTATGGTGATGTGATATGTAGTCAACAAATATTTGTGTTAACTTTTCAGTAGCCTTGGCACCTTTATCTGGGTTATTATTTAAAAACTGTGCTGCAGGGCTATTACTTGAGCTTTCACAGGCTGTTGTCCCTTAAAACTTTATCAGTATGCACACCTCAGCCTTCCAGTTCATCTGCCACAAAACTATGGCACCTTCATTTTTTTTTGTCTACTGTATATCACACACAGCTTATTAGCAAGTATGACATGGTGGAAGTTATTCCAATAACTTTTTGGGCACAAATTTGGTTAATGGCCTTATAAAATCATAGCACTGTGTGTGTTTTTCAGCAAGCATATAATGCAATACAAGCCTCGGAGGAACAATTCCGCGGACTACAGACAGAAAATAAACAGTTAGAACAGGAAGTTGTTAAAGAAAAGACAGTCATACTGCAGATCACAGCAGAGAAGGGAGAAATAGAGCAACATTTAGAGGTCAGTGCCATACCTCTAGATAAAAGGGTATCAAAATAAGAGTTTTTTCATATTTCTCCACAAGAACATATTTTTGTGTTTCTCATTGGATTAGTCTCTGACAGTGATGAGCTTCAGATTAGTACCCATAACATGTTTTTGTTGGGAAATAGAAACATATCAACACTCTTTTGCTTTAACCCTAGTCCTGCTGAACCTATAGATGCCAGGCCTTTGCAAACAGTGTAGATCCAGATCAGTTGGCTTCTGAAGAAGCCAACTGATCTGGATCTGCACTGTTTGTCATTCAGTATGTGAATTTATATCAACAATCTGGATTATGTAATCTGATTGGCTGACAGTTAGAAATGGGTGTGGCGTCTCAATTTATTCAGCATGATAAGGGTTAAAAAGTGTCTTATCTAGAGCATTGATTGTATAAAAGAGGACTACTGTACAACATCCTTTCTTTCTTTCTTGACTTAATCCAAGTGATCAGAGCTATGGAAATAACATGCCCGACTTGTCCAACTTGTCCCATTTCCCTGAGGACAAGTAAGAAATTTCAATTTACTTGTCCTGGGACAAGTTGAAGTAATTCATAGCTCTGGCAGAAGAGTATCCAGATTATAAGATAGATATTGTTCTTATTTCTCGAAGAAAACATATGTTGTGGGTACTCATTAGAAGCGCCTCAGTGAGGCCACAACATATGTTTTCTTCGAGAAATAAGAAAAAATGTCAATTTTTGGGCAAGTAAATCTTGATTGGGCAAGTGGATTTTGACCATTTACTTGTCCATGGACAAGTAATAAAATTTGATAATTCCACATCCCTGCATGTGATGTTTCTTTTCTTCTAGGAGCACTATCTTGAAAATGAATGTTGCAAATTTACGGATTTTTTTTAAGTATTAAAAAATTAAAATTGTAAATTTACTGGTGTGTTTAAGAATACTGAGGATACTGCAGCAGAATTAGAAAAATTACAGAATTGGATCTGATTCAGAATTTATCTGTCATCTGTCAGAAACATGTTGCTTGGCACATATATCAGTTGTATAATTACAATAAATATTGGATCACCTTAACACTTTACCATACTTGTTCTAAAATACTTTTTCTAAAAGTCTATTTAATCCCTTTTGATATGTCTAAAAACCGCTGAATGAGTGTCAAACAGTTTAGAACTGATCAAATGCCATATTCTGTAGCATATGATCTTTGTTACACTGTTTTCTTGTGGCTATATTCAATGTTCAATACATCATTAGTTTAAAGTTAAATGTTCTAGTAAGTACAATATCTAATTCACAGGTATTTTTGCTGAAAAAAATGTGAATAGCTTTTGCAAAAGCTACTCACATTTTTTTTTCAGCAAAAATACAAGCATATATGCAATATTTAATGATCAAAGTTTTAATGATACATTAACTAACAACATCGTTAGTTTTGAACAACTAGGCCCAGAATTCCTAAGGTAATTATGATATAATGAAACATTACATTTAAGCTAAATTGATTTATTTGAAAGACTTTGCAGAGATTTTGCAAAGGGAGGTAACTTTTATTGATAGGAAGTGCCTCCCTAGCATTTGAACTCTTTCAAAACTGGGTTCTGCTCTTATAGGAAAGTATTTACTCACTTGGCAAGTTCTTTCCTTTAAGATTAGCCCCCATTTAAAAATATGGAATATATTTCCATGTTTGTTATTTCCTTTGGTGATATATCCCTCCCCTTTAGAATAAGATGTTACACAGATATTTTCATTTTGCTAGGAACTAGCAGAGGAGCATGACTCTCTGATCCAGGAGAAAAATCAGGCAGAAGAGGATCTGATTAAACTAGAGAATAAACTCCAGGAGATCTTACACAAGTATGAGGCAGAGGCTCGCCGACAACATGGCAACTTTGAGAAACAATATGCCTCCTTAACACCAGAAGCTAAACAGGTAAAGAAAAATCTTTGAGCTAACCATTAGAAAACCTGTCTTCAGGACAAAGCTTGTTATATCCCCAGCAAACTGGGTTTGTGTTGGGTATACTATTTTCATGTGGTCTGTCCATATGTCCGTCAGTCTGTATGACTGGCTGTCTGTCCGTTGTGTTTTGGTTATCTTGCAGGGTGGGGTGAGTTGGTGGGGGTGAGGGTGGGGAGAGGGGGGATCTAATAATCATTGCTTATTGTCGATATAATCTACAGTAACTTTTCTTGTTGATATAGTCTACAATAAGTGTATCAAATGAATCCATAAGTACATGACAAAGGCCAAAATCAGACTGATATGTACAGAGTGGTCTGGGCCTTTGCTTTCGACATTTACATTGAAGACTTGTGTTCTGAGGGGCTGCTTGCTTACGTTTAATCCCTGTTTAATCCTTGCAAACTGTAGTAGTTCCCCGCTATGAGACACTCTGGAAAAGAAAAAGCAAACAAACCAAGACAGACAGTACAAAAACCTATTAACCAAAGAAAAGCAAAGCAACCAGGGCCCAGTTGTTCAAAGCATCATTAGCTTTAATGAGCTCGTTAGTGGTCAAAATGTTAACTGTTCTAGTAAGTACAATATCTAATTCACAGGTATTTTTGCTGAAAAAATGTGAGTAGCTTTTGCAAATGCAAAAGCTACTCACATTTTTTCAGCAAAAATATTAGCATATATGCCATATTTGATGATCAGAGATTTAACGATACGTTAACTAACAACATCATTAGTTTCGAAAAACTGGGCCCTGATGTCTTGCCCCAACAAAGTGATTACAATGCTAGACAGATTGCACTGAACACAATAAAACAATGAACTGGAAAAAAAAAAGCCCCTTAGTGAGTAGCCACAAGGCCTTTTACTCATTTCAACTTTACAAACAGGAAAAGTGAGCTTTGTAAACAGTATAGATCCAGATGAGATGGCGCCTAACATACACTAATCTAGCCCCGAGATTTAAAAAAAAAATTTCATGCTCAACTCAGCTGATCATGACATTTGTCCTGCTTATAAATCTGAAATTACTAACAACTGCAAATTATTTCTTGCTGAACATAGCTGAGCATGAAAATTCCTCTGCTAATAAATATGAAAAGGCCAACTATTGTTGGCATTTTCATATTTATTAGCAGAGAAAATTTCATGCTCGGCTGAGTTGAGCATGAAAAAGTTTTGATACCTCGGGGCCTGGATATACATTCTTTGCATTTTGTGTGTTTTTTTTCTTATTTTGTCACTATACTGTTTGCCAGTTTTTTTTTTCTCAGTGTTTGTCTTACAGCCCTTTCTGAGGCATTTGACTCCAGTTAAAAAAGTAGAGTTAACTGAAGAAATTCAAGATTAAAAATTTGATTTATAACAAGTATTCTGTTTCTTTTCAGATTGCATCAGAGCTGGACTCACTGCGTCTGTTGCTGGATGGTAAAGAGAAAGAGGTGGACATGCTACAAGACAAAATGAAGTAAGAAGCTACATGATTATGGTAAAACCTCAGTGACTTGAACACCGATGGCTCTTGTATAGCTGCTGATTAGAACTGTTTTGAGTCCCTGGGAAATCATTCAGGGCCCAGTTATTCAAAACTAAGGATGTTGTTAGTTAACGTATTGTTAAAACTTTGATCATTAAAAATGGCATATTCGCTAATATTTTTGCTGAAAAAAATGTGAGTAGCTTTTGCATTTGCAAAAGCTACTCACATTTTTTCAGCAAAAATACCTGTGAATTAAATATTGTACTTACTAGAACATTTAACATTTTGACCCCTAATGAGCTCGTTAAACTAACGATGCTTTGAACAGCTGGGCCCAGATCAGTCAAGAAAACAAATATTTAGGGTTATTTTAGGGAAATTTATCTAACATGTGGTCATATCATTTTTATGACATCGCATTACCCACTGAATAAAAGCTATATCAAATGATAAAGTCTGTTACATTATAGATATGAAAAAAACATTTTGCCCTTGAATTATGCATTTGTCATATGGTAAAATTGTGATTTGTTATGCTTTCTGTTTACAGTCGTCAGCTTGTAGAGATAGACTTCCTGAACAGGAAAGTTGATTTGGTTCACAATGATAGCATAGCCAACAGGGAAGATGTGGCCCGCATGATCTCAGAACTTACTCTGAAGGTATTTATCTCTTGTAATAGACAGTGTGTATGCATGCTGAGAGTGGTCTACTCTCTGTATAGTCTTATTAATGCTAATATGTAACATGGAACACGTGAAAAAGGCATTACAGATTCACAGTCTGGTCAAACTTTCCATTTTTTTTTTCAATTTATGGCTCTAGATTAGAGTGACATCCAGGTTTATTTTCTCAATATTTATTATGGGTACTCATTGAGGCCCTTCTAATGAATATCCACAATGTCTGTGTAATGGAGGAATAGGAAAAATGTCAAAACTAGTGTTATGAATATAAGAATATTTAAGGAACTGACTTTTTATTTAAGGTGCTGTGATACCTGGATATAACTGGTATAATATTAAGCATCTTAAATATTTTCAGTAATAATTATTTTAGGAGCTGTCATGTTCATTTGCAAACTGCAGGTATACATTAACTTTTTCACTGCCACAGGCAGTAATAATAGACTTTTGCAAACAGCATAGATCCAGATAAGATGGCTCATAATAAGCCATCTCATCAGGATCTACACTGTTTGACATTTAGTTTTTCAACTTTACATATAAACTTCTTTCCAATGGATAGTTTGTTAAAAGAAACAAACAAAGCAGATGACAAATGTAGTCTGAAATTTAGCGCCAAAAGAGTTAATGCATTGTAATAATACTATATCTGACTGCTTATTTTAAAAAAGTAAGAAAATACAAAATAAAATTGATAAACACCTGCTTCTGTTTCCAGATGAAAGAGGCTGTTGCTACCAGGGAGGTAAATCAGTTCCTGGCCGGTGAGAGAACCAAACTACAGACAGAGAAAAGTCATATAGAGAAGGAACTGGAGCAGGAGAGACAAAACACAGACAAGAGAAAACTAGAGATCTCAGAAGTGATTAAAAAGGTAAATAATGGTTGTAATCATGTCCTAACTGGTGAAAGGACCAGATTACATGTCACTTTTAGCTTTTCTGTATTGATCCACTGATGCATTAGGTAACTGGCAGTTTCCTCACGTATAATGGCTTTCATGTTAAAGTATCTTAGACCATTGTGAAACTTTAGACAGATTTACCATAAATCAGCTGCCAGTTGTTATGGACTGAGCTTCTCTTCTGATACTGAAAGAGGACTTGTTACAGACTTGTTACTAAGGAGTATTTGATGGTAATTTTGAGATAATATTGTCCCATTCTCCATCAAAAACATGTGTTGACGATACCTTGTGAGGGCATCTTTAATGCTTAAACTGCCAATCACAACAATTGTCGTCTGCTTTGTCATCTGCTTGTGATTTTAAAAGTCATTTTTGCAAACAGTGTGGACCCAGATCATACTGCTCTTCTAGGAGCAGTCTGATCAGGGTCCACACTGTTTGCCTGTGTACAAAAATAGATTTGAAAAGTTTGCAAGAATATTCAGCAGATAACATAAACAGACAACATTTTCAGATGCGGGTTTTCTTGGCATTTTAAGGGTTAATGAGTACCCACAACATACGTTTTTACAGAAAAATAAAAAAAAAATATCTCAGAATCATCACCAATACCTCTCCTTAACAAGTCCCCGAACTGACTTTAACAATTTCAGGTTGAAACCTCAGAACTGCAGCAGCAATCTGTTGTAAAAGATGGTCGAAACAAGGCAACATTAATTGCCTCCCTTGAAGCAGATCTTCGCAATGCCAACCAGAATCTCACAACTACGCAGACAGAAAATACTCAGCTGAAAAGCCGACTGGATCATATACAGGAAGATGTGAAAAATCTCACTGCCATTAATGCCACACTTGAAAAGAGGCTGGAAATAGAGCAGAATTCTGTAAGTGTTACCAGAAGATTGCTGTTAAAATTTCTATTGTTTTAACTAATTCATCTGAAGAAACCATAAAAAAGGCTTTACGAAAAATGAGGACCCAGATGAGATGAGCTTTCTTATCAGGAGTTGCACTGGTTTCCTTTTGTATTGTGTTAAATCACTGTTTACCATTTTGTTTTCGACTTTTGTCTAACATCCTTGATTGAGAATGAAGTCATCCCACTTCAGAAATGGAAGAGACCTCTTCAGAAAGCCATTTGTGATAGGATATAAACTGAATGTTAATATCAGCAAAAGCTGTTTAAAAATAAAAAAGCTTCAGAGCACATAGATGCACATAGCTTGTGGCCATAAAATGCAAATGTTTTGGTCATATGATAAAGGGAATCTTACATTCATGTTCTTTTTAAATGCTGTATATAAACTAATTCAATAATTTTAATATTTTGCTCAACAAGGTTGCAACAGATACAAATAATTGAACATGTTTAATAACTATCTTATGAAATGAACTTTTCTAAAAGATCATCGAATTGTTCTAACATAGCTTTAGTTTATTCAGGAAGTTAGTTTTAATTGTCATCCAGAGGAACTTCTGGAATGAGGTTTTCTTGTATGTCAAGATTTAACTGAATTTAATGCTTAGAACTCTGGGTAAAATTTTCAACAGATGTCATTTTTCTTATTTTTCTTATTTTTCCCAGGAAACAGGATTTGACATTTCATGCAGTGTCTCCATAAAATGCTAATGTCTTGGTCATATGATAAACAGAAAGACTATTTGCCCATTGGGAGCATATTGTTTTTCCTTTTAGAGTAAAACACTTTCCAGAAAGAAGGCAAAGAGTTTTCTCTGAGTTGTCTCCTGAAATCATGTACATTCACCTTAAACTGTCCTGAAAATACAGATGTAGAGCTTCACATTTGTACTGATTGTTTCCTTAGGAGATGATCTGCATGAAATTATCATCCATTTGCCTCATTTTCAGGGAAAAATATTTTCAGATATCTGCTAATATTTTAATTCACTAGCTAATGGCTAACAATTGCTTAATGCTTAGCAGTCTGGGTAAAAATTTCAGCAGGTGACATATTGAAATATTTTTCGTATTTCCTCAGAAAACAGGTTTAACATTTCATGCAAATTGTTTCCATCAGAGACAATTTGCATGAAATGTCAAAACCTGTTTTCTGCAGAAAATAAGAAAAAATATCATCACTTTATTGTCTGCTGAATTAACCCAGAGAGTGGTAAAGGTTTATTTGTTGTTATAAGATATTTTTGCTTATATAATGTACATGTTCTAATATTTGTAACAATAACCAGTTATCAGAGGAGAGAACAACAGCAACTAAATGGAAGGAAGATCTTAAATCAACTGTTCATGAGTTTGAAATACTACGACATGAACATGTTGTCCTTAGCAACAAACTTGCCACTGAGGAACAGGCTGTGGAAACTCTCAAAGTTTGTACACTCCTAATTTGTGTGTGAAGTTTATATAGTTGTCATGTGTTAGCTTACCCCTGCATAGAAGTCATGTGTTGTCCTACACCCACATATTTATATTTGCACTAACATTTATTTTCATTTTATCACGTTTTATAAGTATTATTTGTAATTTTGGTCCATTTGCATTGATATAAAAGGTGGCCTTTGTTCACCTGTCTGTAGTAAGATAATAAAAAATCAAAGGTAATCTGTCACCTGATCTAGTCTATTATTCATAGCTCTAGATGAGATGGGGTATCAGGGCCCAGTTGTTCAAAGCGTCGTTAGCTTAACGAGCTCGTTAAGGGTCATTTCGTTAACTGTTTTAGCGGATTCAATACACAATATTCTGATATTTTTTGCTGAAAAAATGTGAGTAGCTTTTGCACTGCAAAAGCTACTCACATTTTTTTCAGCAAAAAATTTCAGCATATTTGCGTATCACTCGATGTAAATTTTAACGAATCGTTAACTAACGACATCGTTAGCTTTGAACAACTGGGCCCAGGTAAATAGTTTTCTTATTATACCCCACATACGAAGTTGAGTTGTCAGTGATTCTGTCTTGTCTGTGATTCCGTCAGTCTTTCAAACCGTCATTCTGACCTCATTTCCGATCAGTAGCTTGAGAACAAATTGATGGAATTAGAGATAATTTTGCATTGATATTATCCAGATCTACATTGGGATTGTTTTGCATCAATTTTTGCAAATTTACAACTTAGTTATGGCCCTTGGTTATCATCAGAATTTTGTTTCTGCTCAGTATCTTGTGAACGAGTTGATAGACTTTGATCAAATTTTGCATATGCATTGACCTTCACCAGATCAAGGTTTGGGCAGTTGTCAGTTTATGGCAAAAGAATGTACACAAAACGTGTGGTTAGGTAAACTGACGTGCTTGACATGACCCCATTGGGTTGACTGGGCCATAAAACCTCAACACAAGCAAACAAGATCAAGGTTGGGATTTTTAAGCAAATTTACAACAGAGTTATGGGCCTTCATTATCATCAGATATTTCGTTTTTGAGGTGGGGAAAATGAAAATGTAATTATGACTAAAATTGGTTGAAAAAGTACCTTATCTAGAGCTACGTTATTTGTGTACATGGGCCAGTAAATCAGATTATAGTATAACCTCAATGGCTCAAACCCAGATGGCTCGTTTACCGTGGATGATTCGAACTCTTTTTTCAGTCCCTACAAAATCCTTCCAATAACTCAAGAAAACAAATATTTAGGGATTTTTTTCCGATAAAATCGTGGAATTGTATGTTGTGTGTACTCATTAGAATTGCCTCACTGAGGCAATTCTAATGAGTACACTCAACATACAATCATTGTGTAGAAAATCGAAAAGATTTCCCTAAATTATCGCTATTTGCTTCCTGATCTGGTCCCATGATTAACCCTCAGTGGCTCGAACTACCCATGCCTTGAACGAATTTCCATGGTCCCGAAGATGTTCGAGCCATTGAGGTTCGACTGTATACATTGAGCTAGACTGTGGTAATTTTGTGCATTGATTGTTTGCATGGTAACCCTTATACACTCAGCAGTCTATAATATGTGTTATTAAATATCTGGGCTCAGTTGTGCATTGCATTCTTAGCTTAATGAGCTTGTTAATGACAAACTCGTTAACTGTTGTAGTTAAGGTATTTTCAAATATATTGGTATTTTTGCTGCAAAACTCCGATTTTTTCAGCAAGAACATCAGTGTATTTGCCATATTTCAAGTCAGTTAGCTAAGAACTTTGTTAAGTTTTGAACAACTGGGCACAGTTCCTTGCACCAAGTGTATGGTTATACCAGTGTTGTTTCCAAAGTAAGTATGTGCTAGCTTATTCATTCCTAGTAATTTCTGTACACTAACACCCTTGTTATTTCCCTTGTAAGCATGTGATAGGTTACTGTTGGTAGTGTGGTTGTACACCCAGTAGTTTGTACGTAATGTTTCTTGTCCATACATTTACAGTTATTGTCCTAAAATTTCATATACTAACATTTCTGACAAAATGGCATACCATATGCAAATAGAGCAGACCCAGAACAGAAGCTCTTTGGAGCAGTCTGATCAGTGTCTAAACTGCTATTGCACCGGTAGTTTTGTTACAAACAAATACATAAAAACAAAATTTAGGCAAATCACTATGGAATAAAGTGTTTGAAACTTTAGAACATTTACTGTACTAGTGTGTATATAGGATTTGCATACCCAGAAAGGAATTGTCTAAAGGAAAATCCCTGTTGCTAACATAAAGACATCCTATAAGGTCCAGAATTTTGTCAGGGTGGAATGCAAATGCCCTTACCAGATTGGACATGTGCTCTGTCTTGTTAGGGCATGTGCAGTTCATGTATGGATTATGAATGATGCACAGTGCATGAAAAGGGCCCTTATGTGATTTGCAGACAATGCAGGCCCTGTAGTATATGTCACCAGAGAATGCTCAGATCAGACTGTACAGATTCACATGCTGATTTGGACCTACATTGTTTGCAAATTGTATAAGAGCCTTTTTCTAGTGATGCATGTCAAGTTAAAATTCTTCTCAAACCTTGTCTTAGATAAATTGCTATGATTTTGGCTAGGGATTTCTACATTGTCACTTATTTATTACCTTATTTACTTAAGTATTCAGACAGACATGCCTTAGCAAACTGTGCACACCACAGAATATAGCATCTGATGAAGGTCTACACTGTTAGCCGATCATCCAACATTATCATAGACATTCTAACGGTTAGTAAAATGGACAAGTATGGTAAGGAGTTAAGGTGTCCAAATACTTAGGGTAAATATGGTAAACTTGTTTAATCCTTTCATCCCTGATATTCAACAATGGACTCTTCCATCTTTTAATTTCTCCGTTGTTGCAAATAGGGATATCTGTCAAAAATCTAGAACCAAATAGCAAACAGTATAGATCCTGATGAGATGGCTCGTTATGAGCCATCTCATTTGGATCTACACTGTTTGCATAAGAATTTGTTTTGTAAAGGTTAATTCTCTTTGGTACTTTACCATTAGTAAATGAGCTTTAATATTGTTTATTGAAACAGATTGGTGGTGTGGCCGAATATCCAGATTGTGTATGTGTTATTATGTACTGCATCTTGCTTGATAGGCCAGCTTGTCTTTATGTATTGTGCAGCTTATAGTTTATCATATG
Organism: Anodontia alba; assembly: GCA_964016985.1. Lineage (NCBI taxonomy): Eukaryota > Metazoa > Mollusca > Bivalvia > Lucinida > Lucinidae > Anodontia > Anodontia alba. Next base: position 106,073,974 of record OZ024829.1, read on the forward strand.
GGCAGCCTCATGCTAAAATATGTCTTTAGGCATTACACTAGCAGCAAAGGCCCTGGTCAGTGTGTGCATCTGCACAGTCTGATCAGGGCCTTCTCTATCCACAAACAGAATCAATGGACACTAAAGAGGCCCTCCCAGGGGGTTACCTGTTCCCTTGTTCCCCTGAAATATTTTTTAATTTTCCCTTGCTCCCCAAAATCCAAATCTTAATTTTCTATGTTCCCTGCTCCCCGAAATTACCTTTGTTCTCCTGTTCCCTTCGTTTTTAGACTTGTGTTTTCCTGTTCCCCTGAAATAATGACATTATTCCCCTGTTCCCCAGAACCCCTGGGAGGGCCTCACTAAAGAATGTTTCAATGGAGAGCAAATGCCTGGATGAGACTGCGTATATGCAGGATGTTGTGAATTCGCACATTTTGTGCTAGCTTGGAGGCAATTTTTTGCTTGATGCGTCTTATATAGTATTGTAAGTAGTTTTCCTGTCATAGTCTCAGCAGCTTGTTTGTATTGTACAGCAAGCTTTACTCTCTTTGTGGCCTGGTAAGTTTTAAAAATTATGTTGAAATTTTGGGCCTTTGACTATTGTAGATACAGTCCTAGCTTTGTTGATCTTTCAACAAGAAAGTATCAATATATTTTTATTTCTCCATGAAAACATGTCTTGTAGGAACTCCATATACAAGGAGTATTCAGAAACAAACTACTTCTACAAGTTTAATATCTTCTCTATTTTTTTTTTTTTTGACCAGAACAAAAACTAATAATACAATATAAAAAACCATATAAAAACCATCTATTTTCAACAAGTACTGAAAAAAAAAAAGAAAAACAAAAAGATTTCTAGAGTTATGTGCAGTTTCACTGTAAAACACCACTGAAGCGTTGCTGGTAGCAATGATATTTAAACTGGTATTTTGACAATGGGTTCTTAATGATAAAATCCAGATAAAATGAATATTCAGTAGATATTTGCACCAAATCATAACATTGTGGCTATTTATTGGTGATTCAAATAAGTACCCACAAGATTTCATTGGTACAAAATAACAAAAAAAAGTCCTAAATTATTACTTTACCTTATTTGTGCTATATGTTTTGCTGCTATGTTAATACAACACTGAGGTATATTGCAACAAACACCAGGACAGTATTGTGGTGTGCACTCTAAGGATAAGAAAAAGACTGTAAATCCTAACAACCCTAACATTTTAACTTCATAATACATTAACCTATAGATAATGTGCTACTCTCTTCCGTTTTCACACCTTCCACAGAAAAAATGACCTTTCAGTCGTTAATTAAAGTCTTAAACCAGAAGGTCCCTTAGGCAGTTACCTGTGTGACGTAACTCTTCCCGCTCAATTGAACACGTGTCAGTTTCTTTTCTGTGGACAAAGAAATACAACAAGGATTATTTACCTGTGATAGAAATTTGGATTATTTCTTTCCTCACGGATAAATTTATGTATCCTTGTGTTTCTTTTGTTTATTTATCACTCCTTTCACTTTCTGTGTTATTATTTAAAATTTTCAATCTTCGATTTCATGTATTTTTTGACTGGTCTTTTTCCACATGCGTTTTTTCGCGACTCTCGCTATTCGGCACAACGCTCGTGCGCGATCGGTTCGATAGTCGTGTTTATATATGCAGAATATTTTTGTTCTTTTCGTTCCAGGTTATTCAGCAATTACGATATGTTTTTTTCCTGGACTTTTGTTTGCAGAGATCTTCAGTTGGCTAAAGATTCTCATGGTGGAGAAGCTGATTGTAAAGAACTTGTCAACCCTTGATGGGTTATAAGATAATTCTTTACTGATGGGAGCCCCACCCCATATGGCTATACTGCCGGGGTAAGACCCATCAAGGTGGCATCTTTGGGTACTTAGTATCCGATAAAGTCTAAGTCCACCAGTCACCAGTCACCAGTCATCCAGTCACCAGTCACCAGTCAACCAGGCACCAGTCAGTCAGCTTCACCAGTCACCAGTCAATCAGGTGCCAGTCAACCAGGCACCAGTCACCAGTCATCCAGGTGCCAGTCAACCAGTCACCAGTCACCCAGTCACCAGTCACTGATCAACCAGGCACCAGTCAACTAGTCTCCAGTCAATAATTTAATTATTTTCTGGAAAGACTTAGTTTTTGACATATTTCACCGGACAAAATAGTCACGTATACTAACTTCCGGTCATTATGTCTAGTTATTAAAAAATTTTTTCACTGGGCAAAGTATCAGTAATATTTCTGATACTTATACCCGGTCATATTATATTATTTCTGACTTTTCACCAGGCAAACTTTTACAGAAAGTGTCTGGTCAATTTTTGCCTAATAATTAATTATCTTCGGGAAAAAGTTTCGAATACTTGTGCCCGCTCAGTTTTCATATATAATCTCCCTTTTTTATCGGACTAGAGTTACAAATACTACTATCCGATCAATTTGTCAAATTACTTGTAACTTTACCGGGCAACAGTTACGAATACTAGTGTCCGGTCATTGTGTCGGGTAACTAGTGTTAAAATAATGATCACTAATTCCCGAACAATCTATTATCGTTCATAGAGCTCCATTCACGTTTAAGTCAATGGATATAGGTTATTAAGTGAAATACATAATAACTTTTTATACAAAAAATTCTGTACAGTCTTTCCCGAATCAGACTAGAATCTTTAATATTCCATTGACTTATTATAGGTGTGTAATTCCATTAATATTTTAAATTAACTTATGTTTTATCTCTTTTATCCGCTAGAAAGAGTTAAACTTCCGACTATAACAAAATTCTTACCGGGCAGCAGTTCGTAGACTAGTGCCAGGTCATTCAAATGATGTTTTATCTCTTTAATTCGCTAGAAAGCGGTTAAATTCCGGCTCTAACGAAAATTTCATCGGGAGGCACTTCGTAGAGTAGTGCCAAGTCATTCTAACGAAATTCCACCAGGCAGTAGTTTCGTAGACTTTGTGTCGGATTACTAGTGTCCGAGTAGTAGTCACTAGTACTCGCTCAACATATATTTATTTAATAACCACTATAGACATGTATAGTCTTGGATTATAGGTTATTGAATGACAGCGATGGGTTCTAATACCTAGTAGCCATTTATATTGTTGAATTCTGTCCAGTCACTTTTGAACTTGACTGAAATTCTATATATATATTTATTATTGAAAATGAATTAAGAATCATCGGTTACGATCAAATTTGCAATTCATTCACTAAGTGTAGAAGATACTTCCAGCTATAATTATATCTCTTTTATTCGCTACAAAGAGATTAACTTCTTACATATTCACCTTATTCGGCTCTAGGGCAAAGGTGAACTATAAAACTATCGTTATTTATAAGAAGAAAAATATACACGAAATCTAAAAAATTTTCTTCTTTTCTCCCCTGTTTTTCTTCTACATGCTCCGATATGTAATCAGCATGTAATCTAAGGAGTAAATTGACAAGAAAGTAGCAATCAATCTTTTCTACTTTCTATTAATTTTTCATTCTTAAGGTATCGGAAATTTACACCAACCAGATAAATAAATTAACAGTTTATTTATTTATTCGCTACCTCTCTAGATTACTACGATTTAAAATTCTAGTTGAGGTACATATTTTCCTTTTGCCTTTTCTACATGGAAAATAGTTGATCCGATAAGCTATTATTCTATTTTATACTATCTTTTGATTGATTATATAAGAGTCTAGGTCAGTCGTGCTCTGTCTAAACTCTGCTATAAAATAATAAATAAGAAAAAAAAAAAAAAAAAAAAATCTTATATTTAGGCTTAGATATAATTCGATACGTTCTTTACTTAGCCTGTTTTATTTTTTTTTCTGGATCATTTAAGACTACGATAGCAATATACCAGATATTTTTGCCTCAGTAAGAATCTATTACGCCGAAGATTCTTCATATTGGAATAATAATTTTATTATGATTATAATTTCTAGACCCAATTAATCCTCGTATATTATAGGTCTACTTTATCTTATTGAGGAATAGTTTTGCTTCGACTAGCTCTATACCTCTAATATTTTATTTATAACTAGAGTCCATGTCAATCAAAATTTTCTTGCACTTTGGTATTGACAATGGATACATATTTAGTAAAGGCATTAATTATTCAGTACGTGACAGATTATTATTGCCTAAATTAGATATTATATACAATACTTTCCTTTTGATATTTTGTTTTATTGACTTTGTAACTATTCAGAAACTGCCAAAGTCAATCATTTCCTTCCTCTAAACTTACCGAAGCTCTAGATTATGTTGATATATATTTTTGATATATGCTTAGAGGTTAATTAACGAGAGTTTACCTCATAATAGCAGATATTATTATATTTATATTAATCAATCTATAGTCTAGGCTTAGACAAAAGGGAAAACATCCTTAATTACGAGCCGGTAAAGAATTAAGACACTCTTAATTATCTCTCTTTTTACATCACCGGGGTGTCCAGCTGATATTGGCTTACAGTTGGGCAAGGCCTGCTATCCTTGTAGTGGGTAAGGGTAGAGGGGGAATGTTTTTATTTCTTCTGTTTCTTCACTTTCATTCCTGTTCCTCTTTCATCCCTGTCCCTCTCTTTTATCTCTTCTACTGTCTCTTCTATCTCTTTTCTCCCTTTCTCTGGGAGACGACACAAAATGACCCTCAAGGGTTGACGTGTCGTTAAACCCCAACACAATCAAAAATTATCTCTTTACCCCTCCTTTATGTTTACATTCGTTAAAGGGATCATAGTAATTCTCGCTAAGAGTTTAAGTTCAGTTTGCGAATAATGCAAAGATTAATATCTTGATTTCCAGTCCGCATCAAAAATGGTCTATATATATAGATAAATATCTTTTCCGAAACTGGATATTTATTTATTTTTCCACACAATAAGTCATTTCAAGACGTCGATGATTTTGAAATGCACTGCTTCAATTTATAATATAAAATATGTTTATATTAACTTCACAACTTAGTAAGTGCTGCACCTACGTTCCTGGTCAGATCTTACTTTTGTGATACGTTTTTGAACATACTGAAAGTTTTCTCCGATTATACATTCGGTAAATAAACTTTCGAGTAGTATTTATGCTTTTAAACATTCAGATTATTTGATAATTGTTGGAGATAATATATTATTCCGATATTTATATATCTATCTTCATTATTTATCTTTCTCATCTTACTTTTAAATTAGATTGACCTTCTCGCTACGTTCCAGGTTTAAATCTAGCTAACATTGTGGAACAGTCACTTTTTTTTTATTTCCTAAACAATATTTTAACATTTTTCTCAGTATTCAGAGCATAACGACTTCATGAATACTTGGAAATAATTCAATTCTGCGCTTGTTAAACTAAGCCTAAAACAAGCCCTAGTTTTTTAGAATGGATATTATCCTTCGATTCAGTTCATGGAGATACATCCTTTTAGATCCCATTATCTCTATTTCAATCATACAAAATTCTAATGACTAAGTACTCCTTTTCTACGTACGAATACAGAATATCGAGTCACTGTTGCTGCATATTGGTTAAAGTTTAAACAAATTTTATCTTAAACCTATATGACATTAAATTAATTATTATCTCTTTCATATACATGTTTTTACCCTTCCGTCAGGGATCGCGGTAATAATATTATTACTCTCTATGGTTTACACATAGATCTCGAGAGTATATATATGTATTTTCTTCCTGAACTCATTTGCGAGTACGTAATTTGATATTTCAGGAATTACCAATTATGCAGACATAGATTTTATTCTATTAATATTCAATTCTAAAAATTTGATTGAATGTTTATCTATAAAATTTCCGGGCAGTAATTTTATAGAGAGTTATATGTTTAATAATTCCTTGCTTAACCTATTATTTATAGCGGGAATTTTGTTCAGTAGTATAATTTTAATTTAGTATTAATATATTTCTTACTATTCTTAAATATGCGTATAGAATAGTAATACTATCTCTTAACTTATAAATTAAGTGTTTTTTGAGATTATTAATCAGTATTATTGTATAATCTTTCTTCAGAGATTATCACACTATTACTTTTTCTCTGAGTCCTTCTCTTTTTATGAACATTTTGATTCGTATCAAAGTGGATTTTTTAACATTTCTTGATTTCCATGATTATTTACTCAGGAGTACTTTTCATGGCAATCTTCTGGTATAGAAAGATTCTATCCAGCTTATTTATTATTGCTTAATCTTATCAATACGGTAAGATTTAGCCAAACTATGACCGTCATACAGTTTGCTGCGATCAACCTTATTCTTATCTCTCTTATTCTCTGTCAAACTCTTAAGTTATGATGTTGACAGTTTATTCTTTATTTTTTTTGTCAGGACATCAAACGCTTTTATATGTCTATGACAAAACTAATTATCAATGGTTTAGGTTGTTTTTTCTTCCCAGCAGTTATATGCAAACTCTGTATTATTTTATTGCTTGACTAAAAATTCGTAATACAATTAGTCTAGCAATAGTTTTAACCATTATGTTTGTCTATACCTTTTTCTTCTGATGGATAACTTAGTTATAGTTAAGTTAACTCCATCTACTTTTATTATCTCCCCTTCTTTAATTTGATCAAAGGGAAATAATTACATATTATGGTTATTTTAAGTATGTGTCTGTTCATCGGAAACTGTCCTGTCGCTCCAATTAACAGAATCTAATTAGTTTATAATTCTAATAGCTTAGACTATTACAATTACATAGCTTCACATATCTAGAATTTTATCCAAAATATCTACATATGTCAGTTATCTATAGGAAACTCCACCGAGTAGACTTTTCCTTATTTATTCAAGACCCTACATAGACTACTTACAGTGTATGGTCTTGGCTTTTTGTTTTACAAATTTTGTTTTGAAAATATTTCTATATTCCTAGCTTACTTTGCGATGGAATATTTATGTTATGTCTCAATGACTCCCTTTTCTTTTTGAAGCCAATTGTTGTTTCCCAAAAAGAAAAAAAGAAGGGGGGAGGGGTGGGGGGGTGGTGCAATGTTAGGTCTCTGAGACTTAAGAACTGGCTTCCTGTAGAGTCTACTAATATATATAAGGTTGTTAGATCATAACACCTTAAAGATATGCTATTTTGTGAATCTAGATCATTCTTTCTATTAAATATAGAATTAGAATGTATCTGATTCCTTTGAGTTTCCTGAGTCTTAACCAGAAGTGGTGAGATATTATTGGTGTTAGAATTAGGAGAGCGCCTCCCTCCTATTCTGCAAATTCTAGCACATTATCTATAGGTTAATGTATTATGAAGTTAAAATGAAGTTTTTTAAAAGTAAAACATATTTTAACGAGTAATACTTAACCTATAGATAATCAATTATCTCCCTCCGCCCACCCTCGCTTATCTCTCCTAATTGTGTCTATTGTTTTACACATAAAAGAAATTGACACGTGGTCAATTGAGCGGGAAGAGTTACGTCACACAGGTAACTGCCTAAGGGACCTTCTGGTTTAAGACTTTAATTAACGACTGAAAGGTCGTTTTTTCTGTGGAAGGTGTGAAAACGGAAGAGAGTAGCACATTATCTATAGGTTAAGTATTACTCGTTAAAATATGTTTTACTTTTAAAAAACTTCATTTTCATTGTTAATCTTAGATATCTAGATAAGGAGAATTCTTATTTTCAACCGCATATCGAGGGTTGAGCGCAAGACTATAGTAACTCAAACATATTTTTGAAACCCTTGTTTAGGGGCAACTTGGACCCCTTTGTAAACAATGCAAATTTAGGTGCCATTGCTCATACTAGCAATGGCACCTAAATTTTCATCGTTTACAGAAAGAAATGTTGTAATCTTCATAACACCTTCATGGTGATGAGATTAGGTTTGGGGAAAAACAACCATCTGATTTACGCAAGTCTTGCACTCAACCCTCGATGTGTTGATATTCTTATTTATCCACGAAAATGTGTTATGAGTACTCATTAGAAGTGTTTCCACAACTTATGATTTTGTGGAGAAATAGCTGGATATTCCCTATCAAAACTATATTTTATGTTTTGTTAAATTTGCTACATCTGTAGCATATGAATAGAGTGTCAGTTTCCTGTACACTGAGAAATTGTGCTTTGAAAGGCAGCATGGAAATCACAAAAATAGGCTGACTGCTAAAATTTCTGGATTTACAGTACTTCCAAGACAGTCTTTTCTTACAGAGTTATGCTTGCAGATTTGTGTGGCAAATTTTTGCATAACAATTTTTAAATTCTGGAAGTCATTCATGGCTCTTTACTGTCAGTTTTAGCTAGTTACTACAAGGGTCCTGCAAAAAGTTTTGTCACTGGGTTTGGATTACTTCAGTGCTACGTTTTATCAAACATATTTTTATTACAAACCTTCAAAGTAGTCCCCCTTTACTGAAACGCATATTTGTAACCTTTTTACCCAGTCGCGAAAAGCAGATAAATAGTCTTCTTTTGGTATCTGTTGGAGACACTGATAAATAGTGCTGCCAAGAGAACTGCTAGAAGTATACTTATTTCCAGAAAGCATTTTCTTAAGCCTTGGAAATAAAAAGAAGTCACAGGGACTCAGGTCAGGTGAATAAGGTGGATGGTTTAAAACTTTCACCTTTTTAGAAGCCAAAAAAGACTTAACAACCTCACACTGATGAGAGGAGGCATTGTCATGTAAAAGATGGCTACGAATTTCAGTCTTCTGGTCCATGTTCCAATGTAGCAAGTAAATTGGTCAGTGTATATCAGTGCATCTATTTCAATTTGAAATAACTCAGTCAGTTGGAAAGCAATTTGCACGAAATAAACAGCTGTCGTTAGCTATTCAACACACCATTCAAGTGCAGTGAAGCATTTTAAAATACTCCTGAGATAAAACTAAGAAAGACTATTAGTGACAGAACATTTTGCATGACCCTCGTACTCTTCCTTCAGTGAGAAGACATTCTCCTAGAAGCAAAATCGCTTGCAAGTTAATATACTGCTGCTTTTTTGCTTGCTTAATGCTTAGTACTCTGGGTAAAATTTTCAGCAGATGACATATAGAAATACTTTTCTTATTTTTTCCAGAAAATGGGTTTTGACATTTCATGCAAAATGTCTTCAGTGTTTCTGGGAAAAATAAGAAAAATATCAGTTTGTTGTCTGCTGAAATAGCCAAGAGAGTGGTAAAGGTTAAATAAGTTAGCTTTACTCAGATTCTCAGTACCAGGTAACATGATCGAAAACTACATTTTACCAACTTTACTTTCAATGAAAAGTGTGTATACATGAAGTTTTGAGTACTTAAACTAAGTAGGAGTTAGGGCTACCATATACTCTAAGCTGGAGGAACAGAGATCTTTAATAAAATTCCAGATTTTAGAGGAGGTAGCTAATGAGTTTAGCATTGGTAGTGTCGGCACATCAGATTTTTTTTCTACGGTCATTCTCTCATTCCGCTGATTCAAGAAGGGCAGTTGTCAGTTTCTGGTGAAAGAATGTGTATAATACTGGTTATCGCTTAGAGGACTAAGCCTGCCCAGTAAACGTGTGGTTAGGTACTGACCATGCTCAACATGACCCTATTGGGTTGACTGGGCTGTAAAACCTCAACACAAAAAACATCAGATTTTACAGGTTTTGCTACCATTCACATTTGTATTCTGTAAACTGTGCTATATACTAAGTTCACCTGCATGATCCTACTTGAAGATTTATTGTGACCGCTGTATATCACCCATCTCTGCATCCAGCCTGTTGGTAAAGTTTTCTGTATAGGCAGACAATGTTGTCAGATGATAACAGTTCCTATTGATAATTGGGAGCTATTTAACCACTCTCTCAGAATCATTCATGAAAGATCATAAAAATTGAACTAAAAATTAATGTCTTGTCAACATTTTCAGATTCTTGAAGGGAACATATTTGTATTTATATTTTGAAGATGAATTAATTAAACTTTTCTGAGCAGTTTAATTTGATTGTCATAATTACTGTATGTACTAAGACAGGATCATCTGAGCAAACAGTGTAGACTCAGATCAGACTGCTCCTGAGGAGCAGTCTGATCAGGGTCTGCACTGTTTGCCACTCAGCTTGTAATTTTAATCCATTTAATTGAGTTATCTGCCCTTACAGAAAGAAGTTCAGACCAAGGAGGCACAGATAGGTGGCTTGCAGGAGGAGCTACAGAATATAAAACTGGATTTAGATAGCAGCAAGGGCCAATTACTCATGACAAAAGACACAGTACAGAAACTTAGCCAGGATAAGGGAACACTTTATCAAGGTAAAAGTTCATTGAGACAATCTCAGACTATCGATAACATATATTTACATGTTTAGTGCTGTTTCCTTAGATAAGCATTACATTCTTATGGTTTTCATTCCTTGATCAAAAACAACGTCATATGTTCTTGTCAAGGTGGTCATAAGGCAGAGACAAAGAATATTGGTTGTGAAGGTCAGCTAATAGCCTTCTTTGTTTACTGAAGTTAAAATGAAGTCACATACACACTGCCTTGATGCAGCATGCAAAGTCCACTTTCTGACTGTTCCAAATCTGATGTTAAAGAAATTTTAATCCCTGGTATTTATAAAGGTAGATTACGATGGAAAATTGCATAAAAAAAAATGATATGTAAATATAAAAATAGGAATTAAGCTTTTTAGTTTGCACTGGATGATAAATAACAATAGTCAAGTTAAAGGTTCCATATTCCTCAAAAATAGACAGTTTATTATCAAAGAAAGGTTTAATAAATTGATACGATCATAAAATGTGGCACCTGGCAGCCTGTAAAATTTCAGTTAGTCTCTTGTTCTTGAAATGAAATGATTTTTTATTGTATCTCTGAATAAATTTTGGGAACATTAATACAGAGATACGATAAAAAATCATTTCATTTTTGATTCAGTTCAAAAACGATTTTGACTGAAATTTAACAGGCTGTCAGATGCCACATATTATTACCATATATCAATTTATGAAACCTTTCTTGGATAAAAATGTCTATTTTTGAGGAATATGGAGCCTTTAAAAATCTGAATTTCAGTTCTTAAGTAAAATGGCTGCTGGATCACTAAGAAATAACCTAAACATGTTAAAAATGTTTGGAGACAATTTGCAAGAAATGTCAAAGCCTATTTGCTGGGAAAAATAAGAAAAATATAAAAAATTTTGTCATCTGCTGAATATGTGGTGAAGGTTAAACAATACTTATTTCTCTCTATGTAATACTAAGGACATACAGTTACATTGTATACATACAATGGCAGGATGAAAACCATAAATCCCACTCTACCCTGAGCTAAAGGCTAGGTGCCAAGGAAAAGGGATTCCTGACAATGACATCTTTTTCCAATTTTTTATGTTGATAATGTGACAAATTTGAAAAAAAAAACAAAAAAAAAAAAAAAAAAAAAAACATTACAAGGGTATTACTTGATCTTCTGTAGGTTTATGGTGTAAAAATGTTTGCAAAACCATAATTATGGGAACAGTTGTTGTAGTTCCCAAACAGAGGAATTATTGATTAGAACTAGCTAATTACCTTTCCACTCTCAGGGCTTCTTATTCATCTGTCATAATTGACAATGACCAATCCTAATCAACTGTGTGATGTGTTATTATTTGTGTGTTCTAAGATGGCTGATGAGACCAATCTTAGCTCTAAACTGCCTGTTGCAGATAGAACAAGAGAGGTCTGAGGAAGAAAGCTCTGTTGGTGATGCCTTAGCTCTGGCTTTCCACTGTGCACGTTTCTGCTCGGCTTCGCTGATTCTTTTTGCTTTGTATTCACCAACTCCCCTTTTTAGCTCACCTGAGCTCTGCTCAGGATGAGCTATTGTGATCACTTTTCGTCCGTCCGTCCGTCCGTCAGTCCGTCCGTTCGTCCGTTAACATTTTCAAATGACTTCTCCTCTGAAACCGCTGAGCCAATTTTGCTCAAATTTCATGTGGAGCCTGCTTAGGGTGGGGGAACGAAAAGTTGCTAAAATGGTCGCGGTCCGTTGACCAAGATGGCCGCCACGCCCATATATGGTAAAAACCTTTAAAAATCTTCTCCTCCAGAACCGAGAATGCTTTGGGGCTGAACCTTTGCAGGAATCATCGGGGACGAGAGGTCTACCAAAATTGCTAAAAGAATTGTCGTACGTTGACGTTTGACCTTTTTACAGCAAGGTCAAGTTTGCTTCCCTATGCATTTGTATGGGAAAAACCTTTAAAAATCTTCTTCTCCAAAACTGAGCATGCCTTATGGCTGAATCTTTGCATATATCTTCGAGAACAGGAGAGCTACTAAAATTGCTAAAATAATGGTCGTACATTGACATTTGACCTTTTTACAGAAAGGTCAATTTTGCTTCCTTATGCATTTGTATGGGAAAAATGTTCAGAATTTCAAACAACTTCTCCTCCGGAGCCTCTGGGCCAATTTTGCTCAAATTTCATATGGAGCCTTCTTAGGGTAGGGGAACGAAAAATTGCAAAAATGGTCGCGGTTCGTTGACCAAGGTGGCCGCCATGCCCATATATGGTAAAAACCTTTAAAAATCTTCTCCTCCAGAACCGAAAATGCCTTGGGGCTGAACCTTTGCAGGAATCATAGGGGACGGGAGGTCTACCAAAATCGCTAAAAGAATTGTCGTACGTTGACGTTTGACCTTTTTACGGCAAGGTCAAGTTTGCTTCCCTATGTATTTGTATGGGAAAAACCTTTAAAAATCTTCTTCTCCAAAACCGAGCATGCCTTATGGCTGAATCTTTGCATATATCTTCAGAAACAGGAGAGTTACCAAAATTGCTAAAATAATGGTCGTACATTGACATTTGACCTTTTTACGGTAAGGTCAATTTTGCCTCCTTATGCATTTGTATGGGAAAAATGTTCAGAATTTCAAACAACTTCTCCTCTGGAGCCTCTGGGCCAATTTTGCTCAAATTTCATATGGAGCCTTCTTAGGGTTGGGGAACTAAAAATTGCTAAAATGGTCGCGGTCCGTTGACCAAGATGGCCGCCACGCCCATATATGGTAAAAACCTTTAAAATTCTTCTCCTCCAGAACCGAGAATGCCTTGGGGCTGAACCTTTACAGGAATCATTGGGGACGGGAGGTCTACCATAATTGCTAAAAGAATTGTCGTACGTTGACGTTTGGCCTTTTTACGGCAAGGTCGTTTGCTTCCCTATGCATTTGTATGGGAAAAACCTTTAAAAATCTTCTTAACCAAAACCGAGCATGCCTTTTGGCTGAATCTTTGCACATATCTTCGGGAACAGGAGGGCTACCAAAATTGCTAAAAAAATCATGGTCATACATTGACATTTGACCTTGTTTACGTTAAGGTCAATTTTGCTTCCTTATGCATTTGTATGGGAAAAATGTTCAGAATTTCAAACAACTTCTCCTCTGGAGCCTCTGGGCCAATTTTGCTCAAATTTCATATGGAGCCTCCTTAGATAGGGGGAACAAAAGATTGCTAAAATGGTCACGGTTCATTGACCAAGATGGGCACCATGCCCATATATGGTAAAAACCTTTATAAATCTTCTTCTCTAGATGCTTTGGGGCTGAATGTTTGCATAAATCATTGGGGACAGGGGGTCTACCAAAGTTGCTAAAATAATGGTCATACATTGACATTTGACCTTTTTACGGCAAGGTCAAATTTGCTTCCTTATGCATTTGCAGGGGGAAAAACATTTCAAAATCTTATTCTCCAAAACCGAGGATGGCTTGTGGCTGAATCTTTGCATATATCATCTGGAACGGACGGTCTACCAAAGTTGCTAAAATAATTGTCATACATTGACATTTAGTCTTTTTAAGGCGAGGCCAAGTTTGCTTCTATATGCATTTGTATGGGCCCCATACATTTGTATGGAAAAAATGTTGATAATTTCAAATGGCTTTTCCTCTGAAGCCTCCGGTCCAATGTTGCTCAAATTTCATGCGGAGCCTCCGTGGGTAGGAGAATGAAAGATTGCTAAAATGGGTATGGTCCATTGATCAAAATTGCTGCCATGCCCATATATGGTAAAAACCTTTAAAAATCTTCTTCTCCATAACCAAATAAGCCCTGGGTCCTAATCTTTGCACAAATTATGAGGGACAGGAGATCTACCAAAATTGCTCAAATGATGGTTCTATGTTGACATTTGACCTTTTAGCCTCCAAGGTCAAATTTGCTTCCCTATTTGTGTGGGCCATATACATTTATATTGAAAGTATCGAAGTGACTTGTAGATCAACAGTAGTTAAAATTGTCCTGATTGGAAATCTAAGATGGCCATCATCTGGTTTATATTTATAATATTTCCCTGCCACTGCGCTGTTTACATGTATAAAATCATGATTCTTCAGAAACCACTTAGCCAATTTCCACCAAATTTCACATTGATCCTTCTGTTGAAATGTGATTGATAGTTTATTCAAATGATCATGCTCCATTGACTGTCAGGCCCATATATTCTTCTTCAAAACTAAGAACTGCTCAAATGATGATATTTTCATTAGTTGCGATGATAGGATTGGAAAAATGTTGCATAACATCTGCATGTCTGCAGTGGCTATGTCACTCAGGTGAGCGAACCGTGGCCCGTGGGCCTCTTGTTATGCGGCCTAGCCACTTTGTACGATCTTGTGCAATCTGTTCCCATGACTCAGTTGGTATGTTGAAGTCTTTAAGGGAGGCTTTGAGGGTGTCCTTGTATCGCTTCTTCTGACCACCATGGGAGCGTTTTCCTACTTGAAGTTCTCCATAGAGGATTTTCTTTGGCAACCGTTCATCAGGCATTCTGGTAATATGGCCTGTCCATCTTAACTGTGCCAATTTCAGAAGAGTATGTATACTCTGCATCCCTGCCCTTTTCAGGACTTCTGTGTCTGGAATCCTGTCTTGCCACTTGATCTTTAGAAGTTTTCTAAGACAGCTTGTATGGAAGTGGTTCAGTCTTTTGGCATGCCGTTGGTAAACTGTCCAAGTTTCGCATGCGTATAATAGTGTTGGCAGCACTACCGATCTATATACTTTCAGGACGACTCTCAGGGCTAATTCAGCAGAGAAAGATTGGTGATATTTTTTTATTTTTCTTAGGAAACAGGATTTGGCATTCCATGCAAATTGTCTCCCTGTCAAGTATTTTACAGTATTTTTATGTTTTTTCACCACAGATTATGAGGGAATATGTCGCAGCTTGACAGACAAGGAACGTCAGTTGAATGATGTAAAGGATCGTACTGAGGAAAAACTGGAGCAGATGAAGAGAGAATATACAGCAGAGAGAGTGAGATTAGAGCAAGACAGAACTACAGCAGAGAGGGAGAGGGACATGATTAAGTAAGTCGAGATAATACTGTAGTGTAATTCTTGAGGCATTTGATTAAGTGAGCCTTTGTCCTTGTATTGTTTTGTATGAGAATTCTTTTCTTTATCTATTCTTAGAAGATCTTGGCAGCTATCATGGGTATATAGGGGTTAATGCAAGTTAATGAGTTTAAAATAAGCAAACATTTCCTTTTATAGTTTTATTTCTCTAGAGATTTGCAAATCTGATAAACAAATGAGTGCATTAGCACTAGTGTGTTTATAAGATTGCCAAGACTCAGGGAAATATTTCCTGTATTTAAACTCAAAGTGTATTAACTTAAATATTGCATATTATGAAAATATTTTTTTTTCTCTTCAGATTCTGTTTTATACTCTATAAACATTTTCAAATGAAGTCAATGAATTTTGTGATATTACATCATCTACACTCGTCATGTGGCTAAATAGCATTCTAAAGGAAATATTTCTTTGCCCTAGGAGGAAATATTGCCTCCAAGTAATTGTACTTTATATTTCCCATGGGGCTTGAACCCATACCATGGGAGCTCTGACCAATGTGAAAAAGTGGCATAGCACTGCACGTCAATTATCTTTACCAGTTGCACTACCAAGAAACAAGACATCCCAAAATTGTTGTTCAAATAGTGCTTATAAAGCTAACTGATATAGCAGTACACTTGGTATTGAGAAGCTTAATTTTATTGTTCATTAGTAGTCAGTCTCCAAACATCTATTGTGGACACTTTGATCAGGGTCTGCACTTTTTGTCATTCAGCTGCACATATCTTACACACATGACCAAGTAGTAACATTCACTTGCTCAAATTTCTGATGGGTACAGTAAATGGTGTAGGTGTCCAAGTTGGATAATTATGGTAGCCCTTAAACTGGTCACTGGTCCTGGAGACTGAAATACTGGGGCACACATTTCTCTTATAATCCCTTTGAAATAGAGAGTCTAGAGTTTGTTAATTTTGTGTTTAATTGAATCTTTCAGACAGGAGATGGACAACCTAAATGAAGAGTTAAAACAGAAAGAAATTCAACTCAGCACTTTCGGAAAAACTCTGTCAGATTTGGAAACAGTTTCAAGGTAAAGTTAGGTCCGTTATAGGTCAGCCAACATACTCAAACAACAGTCCTGACCAGCCAGTAGTTATATGCTATGAGGTCCCAGCTACAGTCTCTGATGGCTGATGACTTTGAGGAAGATTTAGCAACATACAGTAACCTTCAATAAATCTGCTACAAGGTATATCAGTATATCAATTTTTGCATATGTTTTTATCAATGAACTAAAAATGAATAGGATTTGTACTCACATTTAGTTATAGGTATGATAACACTTTGATAACAGGTTGTTTTACAACTATCGCTGTATGTGTGGAATGGAATGGTATTAGTTCACCAGTGACTGATAAGAGGAATACCACTTCCATGCCACTGTCTGTCCCTTTTGAAAAATGAAGCAAATTCCTGTCTCCCTTTGAAAACTGGTGGCGAAATCTCCAGGTGCAGCACTGATCATAATCATAGCCCTCCCCCCACCCCCCCCAACCCCTCCACCCCCCACAAACTCAAACTGTGTTTATCGGGGGTGGGGTATACTGTTGTCCACCTGTCTGCCTGCATCTCTGTCTGTCCATTAGATTTTGGTAACTGAGTGGGGTATATAATAAGCACTGCTTACTGACAGTTCTTGTTTAGTCAGCTAGCAATTGATGCTGAGAAGGTGGCTTGTTTTGAGCAATCACACTGACATCTCTGTCATTTGCATTAAAAAAAAAAAAGTAGTGTTTTGGGGAGTGTGGTTGGGAATATTACAGATCATTTATTGAGCTGTGCTGTTCTTTATTACAGAGAAAAGACTGAGTTGGAGAGTCATTTAAGGCACCTTGAAGGGTCTGCTGGGGACTCAAAGCTTCTAGTGGAGGGTCAGAGAAAGGAGTTGATGTCTCTAAATCAGGCTCTTGCTAAACAAACAGTAAGTTGATGCTGTTATAGTCAGGTAGTCAGGATACAGGAGTAATAACATATTTTGCAACTTGGAGAAATGTGATGCTAGTTTGAACAAACCCTGAATGTACAAAAAACTACGGTAGTGTACAATAGTGGTGTCATACTGTTGTAGATTATGTTTTTTTTTGGTCCTTCAGTGTGTACTTGTGAAAATAGACTTTTGCTCAGCACTTGGCTGAAGGGCTTGATCAGTGTTGCATTTTACATTACTGTTGAAGAACAGATGTAATATAAATCATTCACAGTTTTTGAGTCTGCTCTCAGAGGATACCTGTTTACAGAACATGCTAATGAATTGATTTCCAGTGTATGAATATTAATTAAATATCTTCTGTACATTGGTGAAATTGTAAAAAAAAATACCTGATCTTTGTAAAATACCAAACACTGAAATATTAAAATGTATAGAGGGTTACTGTTTGTATAAGTTTGTTGCGATATTGATAACAGAAAATAGCGGCCTTGTATTCAAACAGCTCCCTCGGAACGCAGCAAATGCTACTGCAATGAACTAACCATGGAAGAACATGTTCTTGCATAGCTTACGATTCCAATGGCAAGTTGTGACGAAAATGCCCCAAAGCTCCATATAAACTCCATATAAACTCTTCAAATGAGACGGCAAGCCAACATGGCGGCTAGTTTAGAATGTTGTTTACAATAACACCAGTGGTGCAGTGACCCTCTGACATCGTCATAAAATTCTAAAATGCTACATTCAGGGTGTAATGTTACGTTGCTCAATGTAAGATAAACAAAGCAAGGTCATGCAAAAGATGTAAATCTTCAAATTCATGTTCAAACGGCATGTTAATTTCATGATTTGAAGATGGGTTTTGTGGTTGAACATGGCTTTGGGTCCATTCAAGAATAGCTTCAAACAGCTATGTTCATAAGATTTTATGCAAGATCAGAAAATAGCATCTAATCTGGGTCCACACTGTTGACTACCATGCATTGAATAGTTTTAAAAATACCAATATATAGCCAAACAGACTTTGTATCTTCATTTATATTTTTTGCTCAAATTTTAGGACAGATATGGTAAGCAGACAAGGTGTTGAAATATTTAGGTTATTTAACTCTTTCCCCCCTAGTGGCAACTTTTGTTGTCTGCTGATAACCTTTGCAAACAGTTTTGACCCAGATCAGGCAGACAAAATGTTGGGCCTGATCTGGATCCAAACTGTTTGACACTCTGTTGGTATTCATGAAAGATTTTTTTGTTTTTGAAAAAGTTAATTTAAAAAAAAAATCGACAGATGACAAAGAAGCATGCAAAATTAGCCAGCATGCAAAGAGTTAAGGTATATATTTTATTTCATTGTTAGCGGTGACTGATATGATTTATATTTTCACTCTTGGCTTTGGATGACTACGGTTGTTTTCATTGTTTCAAAAGTGGATGTTATCGTCACTTCAGATTTTGGAACACCTCTAACTTCTTTGTTTATGACCTAAATTATCAAGTGTTGGTATGCATTTTTTTTCTTAGTTAGAATGTAAGGAACATTTTAGTAACAAGATTATTTTGGTTTGCCGAAAGTTTTTGTTTTGTCACTCCAGCGCTTCTAATGTTAAGCACTGAACGTCAACGTCATGACGTTCATATTCTGTTTGGTGATGTTAATGATGTCAGAAAGGCACATTTGCATGTAAATAATAAAGTAAAAAGAAAATTTACTCTTTTTTAGGGAATACCATGAAATTTTCATCTCGTGTAATGAAAACATTAAAATTTTCACTTGTGCTTCACTCTTATGAAGATACTAATGTTTTCATTAACTTGATGACAATATTTATGGTATTCAGAACAAAAGAGTAAATATCCACTTTGTTTTTTTAGGAGGGATATACTAGGCTCAAGGCAGCCAATCAAACACTACAGATGGACCTGAAGAATGAGAAAGAAACATCCAGCAGGGAGATCCATGAACTTAAACTGATGCTTAGTGAACTCAAGTCACAACAGGAGAATGAAAGAACCTACCTCAATGATAACTTAGCACAGGTATCGGAGGAATTGTTAAGGACAAGTAGTTGATGTGGGTGGGTGGTGGGGCAGGTTATACTTTTTTCACATCATCTGTTGGTATGTCTGTCCATCTATTCATTTTGGTCCTGGTGAAGATATCTAATAAGCACTGATTATTGGCAGTTTCTTGTTCCCTCTAGTTCTCCATAAAATCATATGTTGTGGGTACTCATTAGAAGTGCCTCACAGGCGGGATTTCTCTTTCTACCTGATAACTTTGCTCGAACAACTTTTACTATATCTCTGACTGATAACTTAGAACAGGTAATATACTACTTCCTATATAATTATACATTTTCCCAGAAAATAAGATGTGACATTTCATGCAAATCCAAAGACAAACTACATAAGATGCATGCCTTATTTTCTTGAGAAATAAGATAGAAACTAGAAATGCATCCAAACAACATAGATAACCCCTGCCTGAAAAACTTAAATGCAAATTGCTAACACCGGACGCAAATGGAGACTGATAGACAGACGGACGGAGGGATGGACAAGGGTAACACTATATGTCCTTTCCACCATTCTTTGCATGAGAGGGGTGGTTGGGGGTGGGGGGGGGGGGGGTGGGCATAAAAAAATATTGTGGATTTGTCTTTAGCTATATTTGCCCAGCTAAACTTTTCCTGAAATGTTTATAGGGACATAGCTTAAAACCCTCAGAGTGCTAACCACAACTGCAGCAGATGACTTTTTTTTTTTTAATTTTTCAGAGAAAGTGGGGCTTGATATTTCATGTGAATCGCCTGCTTGTCTAGCAGATGATTCACATGCAATGCCAAGTCTTTTTTTCTCTGAAAAATGAAAACAAATGGAATGCCATCTGCTGCATGTCATCTGCTGCGTATTTTTGCTTGGCATGTTTTTGGTTGTTAATATAGGAGGCTGCTTCAGCTTGACAACGAACATTCTGATATAGGCTTCGCTCTCTGCACATGTTCAGAGGGTATATTTTCA
Organism: Anodontia alba; assembly: GCA_964016985.1. Taxonomy (NCBI): domain Eukaryota; kingdom Metazoa; phylum Mollusca; class Bivalvia; order Lucinida; family Lucinidae; genus Anodontia; species Anodontia alba. Next base: position 106,094,300 of record OZ024829.1, read on the forward strand.
CATAGTGCAGCTCTGTTAACATAAGATGAAATTAGGACAATTAATGCCAAAAATGTAACGCCTACCATGCAGGGTAAAAAAATTCAGCAGGTGACAATTTCAAATATTTTTTTTATTTTGTCAAAAAAGGGACTTTGAAATTTTATGCAAATTGTCATTTGAGGAGACAATTCACATGGAATGCCAAAACCTGTTTTCTGGAACAAATAAGAAAAAATATCACCAATTTGTCGTCTGCTGAATTTTCCCAGAGTGGTAAGGGTTAAGAGAAGTATTTTGCTTATAGAATTATTCAACATTTATAGTGTTGATTTTATAAAGGACCTATGGTAAGCAAAGGATCTGATGTATAACCCTAAGTATTGGGACAGATAGGCATTTGGAAACAGTGTAGACCCAGATCAGATGCCACAGAATGTGGCATCTGATCAGGGTCTACACTGTTTGCCATACATACTGCAATATTTTAGACACATCAACAGGTAGTAGAATGGACTATTTCTAATTTTAGGACAAGTATGGTAAGTATATAAGGTGTCCCAATACTTAGGGTAAATATGGAAGATGATCAGGCTGATCTGATTCCTTGCTGGATGTGCCTATCAGAAGATTCATTTTATATTTTGTATCAGAGTTTTTCAATACAAAGTATCCCAAATCTTTGGTATTTCAAACAATGTTTAAACAATTTCAGACACAGACACAACTCCGAGCTGTTGAGACAAAATTAGCTTCTGTGACCGAGGCCCGTGACAGCCTCCAGGCCCACAAATGTCTAGCAGACAAGACAGTAGAGGACCTTCAGTCTCAGCTGTCTGATGAATCCACAGGGAGAAGACTGGCAGAACAGTCCATTGGAAAACTCAGACTTGAATTTGAAGACCTTAGAAATGAAAAGGTACCACAGTGATAAAAATTATTGAAGCATTCAGGTGGCCGAGAAGTTAGTTCTACCAATAATGAATCACGAGGTCCAGGGTTCGAATTCTACTGGATGTATAATTCAATTTATGACTGTATAGCATTTCATTGCACAAATAGACCCTTTCATTCACCCTTCCATCGTCTCAATATGATTTAATGTTGAAAAGTAAGTAAAACAACAAATTAATGCCATCATGATAGAAATTACCCCTTTCTGCTTGCAGACCAAAACAAATACCATTGCAGACAGTGTGGAGCCAGATGAAATGGCTTTTATTATATACCTAGCAGTGATGTATAGCCAGGCTTATTGATTTTATAGAAAAATCACTACTGCAAAATGGCATAAAAGATTGAAAATTCTATGAAAGAGTGTTTGACAACATTTTACTGAGTGTTTTGAGTGTTTTTAATATTCAAGCAATGTTTATTGACTGGATAATTGATTGTTTTTTGGAAGTTTTGGAAGTCGCAAAATAATGGCAATTAGATTTTTGGCAATAAGTACATGTTTTTGCTGAAAATGGTCACTAAAAACTTGCCTAAAGTTTTCTTGCAGCAATACAACTATCTTGAATTGATCTGAATGAAGCAAAAGCTTTCTCTTGCATGCAGTAATTACCAATCTAAGTGGCAGCTAATTTACAGCTTTTGTTTTTGCTTGAGTGAACCAAAACCATTTCAACCCTCCGAGAAAAAGAATTGTGAACTGAATTATGACTACTGACCTGCAATGCACCCTAATTTTGGTGAATCATTTCACCTCTAATAGGTACACATCAGAAGCAGATTATGTTTTCATGGCAAAGTTAGAAAATATTAAGATGCTCCTCTTAACCCTTGTCCTGCTAATAAATTAAGATGCCACGCCCACTTCTAATTTTCAGCCAGTCAGATTACTTGATCCCGATTGTTGATATAAATTCACATACTTAATGGCAAACAGTGCAGATCCAGATCAGTTGGCTTCTTCAGAAGCCAACTGATCTGGATCTACACTGTTTGCAAAAGGCAGGGTATATCTGGGTTCAGCAGGACTAGGGTTAATATTTGTTTATTTAGACAATGAGTGAAGCCCGACTTGTTGAGTCAAAGAGTCAGCTCAGCAAGCTTGAGAACCAGCTGAAGTCAGAACAAGACAAGAACAAGAAGTTGTCTTGCAGAGTGCAGGAACTTATTCGTACAACGCAGAATTCTGATTCAAATGTCAAGGCCAAAGATGAGGAAGTTGATTTATTGCACGTGAGTATGTCCTTACACTTTCACTGAAACTTTGTAAACAGCTTGTACTCTTTGGTCAAATTCAGCAGTTGACAAATGATGAATTGTCTCAATTGGAGACACTTTGGATGAAATGTAAAAATCTGTTTTCTAGGAAAAATAAGAAAAGTATTTCAATATGTTGTCTGCTGAAATTTTTACCCAGTATGCTAAGTGTTAATGTTATATTCAGTTCAACCTGTGAAATCTGATTTGGTTTATATATATGGTAATGTGATAATGCGATGTATGTCCAGTGTTATTGCCAGTGACCTTAAGGTCAAGGTCATGGCATCTGTTCAGGTGAGCTCTGCAGTCTGATGACAGCTCTTGTTAATTATGATTTGTAAACTATTTTCTGGAGGTATTAGGATTTAGGTTTGATGTATATGTTCCAATATGGCTTTTTATACCCCGCCACAAGATAGTGGTGGGGTATTATGGTTTCATGTTTGACGTCAGTGTGTCTGTCCATCCATCCATTTGTCAGTCTGTCATTGATCCATTTGTCCTAGCATGTTGGTCCATCTGTCCATCTGTATTTCATTTCAGATGATAACGAGTAAACATGAATGGATTTTCACAAAACTTGATATGTGCATTTTTATTTTAGAGATCTGGTTTGGGATTGTTAATGAGCAAATTTTGTCAAATTTTGAGAGATTTATCTGCCCGAGACATAATAATGGCGATGTATTATCATTTTACGTTTTTGTTGAAGTAATTGAATACTACTACCATCTGCTAACTAAATATTTCTGTTTTTGGATGATAACTTGAGTAAATGTCAAGGGATTTTAACCAAACTTGGTACATAAATTGATATTAAGGAGATCTGGTTTGGGATTGCTTATGGGCAAATTTTGTTAATTTTTGACAGAGCTGTCTGTCGCAACACAATAATGGCGGTGTATTATCCTTTTACGTTTTTATTGTAGTAATTGAATACTACCATCTGCTAGCTAAATCTGGAAAAAAGAGTTTATCTCATGTGCTGACATATACAATTCTTTGGTTTTGATCCACAGAAAGAGATAACAAAGCTGAGACAGATGTTAGACACACAGAAACAAAGTCTTACAGGAAAGATGAAAAAAGCAACTCTAGAGTTCAAACAACAGCTGTAAGTACACAATATAATCGCTTATGACATAGTACATTATTATAGCATGGTTTCAGATATGACATGGTTCATTATTATAGCATGGTTTCAGTTATAACATGATTCATTATTATAGTATGGTTTCAGATATAACATAGTTTATTACTATATCATGGTATCAGATATAACAGGGCTTGTTATAGCATAGTTTCAGATAAATATGGTTCATTATTATAGCGTTGTTTCATATACATGTATAGCATGGTTTAAACGTTTTCTAAAAATCGTCATTTTCTATATAATCTATATATTTTTGGTTATGATATTACAAGGTTGTTTACTGAAGATCAGTAGTTTGAGATGTGGAGATTTCAAGCTGACAGAAATGCTGTTGCAAATTTTAGAAACATCCTGACTTGAATTTAAAGAACAGATATGATACTGTTACAGAGATGTTGAAGAGGGCAGGGGTATAGAGATTGAGAGAAGGAGACTGTGATCGAGCATTGAGTAATCGAGCTTGATAACAAGGCTATTTCAGATATTGGACAGTCAGAATCATCTTGCAGAGAAGATGAAGGATAACGCACAGGCACCTTCATCAAGTCATTGTGCAGTTCCTGGCCAGACTGCAGAGTGGCCAGCTCTCTCCAGGCAGATCAGTGCCTTCACTATCTGTCAGTTTGGTTATGTACCAGTTTAGCTTTAACTGTGGTTTATCATTTCAGTGAACTTGTACAAGAAGACAAGGACAAGTTGTCAGGTCGAGTACAGAAGTTAGCAACTGACCTTGACCTTTGTAGAGAACAGATTGCCAACAAAAATAAAGAAAATCTCAAGGTCAGTGATGAGAGCATGTTAAAAGACATTTTAGCAATGATCAGAAAATTAGAGGCCCGCTAAACAAAGATAACAGACTGACATTGCTGGAGGTAGCTAATCAGTTAAGCATTGGTAAAGCGCCAACATATCAATTGTGATCACAGCAGCTGTCATTAAGTGCTTGTGTGAAAGCTGTAAAATGCCATCCCCTATTTTGATACATTATGTCTGAAAATTTAGTTCCACTGAAATAAATGTTAAAAAAGTTGCCTTTGGAAACAAAAAACATACTACGGATTAAAACCGAGACTCCCATTTTCTAATCCCTAGTTCCAAAGGCAACCTTTTTTGATGCTTATTTTACCACACTGCAGCTGGTTTTAGTGCCATGTGGCGGTGGTAGAACATCTCCCCATACATCACCATAGTGCAGATTATATTTCATTACCTTTGGGATCATTAGGCCCATTGTGGTATGTTTTTTGTATGTTGGCGCTTTACCAATGCTTAACTGATTAGCTACCTCCAGCAATGTCAGTCTGTTATCTTTGTTGATAAAAACCTCCACATTCACCAACATTGTAGGGGTCACTGCCTTAGCGGGCCTCCCGGCCAAGGCTTTTCTTGCCCTCCCTAAGCTGTGAAGCCCAGCTATAAAAAGTTGACCGGGATATACAAGCTTTAGAAAAATATTTCTGCAACCTATGAAAAATGTAGCAAGGTTTTCACCCTCTAATTGCCACAATTTTATTATAGATCTCTGTTCCTCTAGCTTGAGTCTAGCTTGAGTCCATGGTAGCCCTAACACCTACCTTGTATAAATGCTCAAAACTTGGTGTATACACACTTCTCATTGAAAATAAACTGACTGATTCATAGGTGATTAAATGTAGTTTTAGCTCATGTATGTAGGTAGCTGCATGTGAAAAGATATTTTCCGACTGACCCTCATATAGTATTCACCAATCCAGTTCTGTAAACAGAAAACCAAGGCCCTGATCATTTTGCAAAGAAGCTTTTTGTTATCTGCATATATAAGAAACTTTCCTTGCGACATATACTTAGATTATATCAAAAGTAGACCTCACACATATTCTTGTTGTTCTGTTCAATGCCGTTGAGGCCTTTGTAGTTGAGACTAGAAAGTCAAACAATGGAATTTGGCTAATTGCGCAATAACTTGGCCGCGTTCAGAAGTGCAAAGTGATAGCAAACATTTTGCCCTGGATCCCTGTACCTAATGACCAATGCCAACAGGAGCAGGGGTCCAGGGCAAAACACTTTAAATTTCCAGCTCTGGTGTCACCTCTGGGTGCTTTGAGAGGCTTGAGTTGAGCTGCACGTGAATTTTCTAGTCCTTCTGAAACTTAGAGACAATAGAGCTTTGAGCTAATATAAAGTTTAAAAGTAAGTTCTTATAACAAAAAATGTCACCTGCTTTGCCCATGTTAATTGTTCTGTTCATCTTTAAGATGCAAGAGCAGGTAGTAACATTAGAGGACAGAGTGCGAGAAAGTAACGTGAAGTTAAAACAGGCCGAGGACAGTCTCAAGATGGAATCAGAGAACCAGTCTCAAATGTCTTACAGGTTAGTGATAGTTAATTTTTATTACTGTGCGCCAAATATGTGTGCCATTAGAAAGTTTATCTTGAGGATATATCATCATGAAAACAAGCCTATATAATATTGACCCCCTTAAACCCCACTTTTATATATAATAAAACTGGGGTTTACAGGGGTATGCATTATTTTTCTTATTTCTGCACAAAAACATAGATTGTGGGTACTCATTAGAACTGCCTCACTGAGGCAGTTCTAATGAGTACCCACAATCTATGTTTTGAGCAGAAATAAAAAATATCAGAGTTTTTTATCTGAAGATTTTCAGTTTTTGGAGGTGAAATTTTCTGTATATTTGAATAGGCGTGTTTTCGTGATGGGTAACAGCCAAGATCCAGATCAGCCAGTGGAGCTATACACTTTGAAAAGTGCCTATGGTCTTTAGTAACTAATTCTGTAAACTGATAGAAAGGCCCAGATCAGACTGCACTCATGCACAGGCTGATCCGGGCCTTCACTGTCTGCATAAAGCCTGTAGACACCTTTTCATGTAGCAAGGTTTAGCCCATATCTGTGTTAGCTTCACAAAGCAAGGTTTAACCCTTAGCTGTGTTAGTGTGTATTAAGAATCAGGGCCCAGTTGTTCAAAGCATCGTTAGCTTAACAAGCTCATTAGTGGTCAAATGTTAATTGTTGCTGTATTTAAACACAGTATCTAATTCACAGGTATTTTCTGAAAAAATGTGAGTAGCTTTTGCAAATGCAAAAGCTACTCACATTTTTTCAGCAAAAATATTCGCGTATATGCCATATTTAATGATTAAAGTTTTAACGATATGTTAACTAACGACTTCGTTAGCTTTGAACAACTGGGCCCAGAATTTTAGAAGATGTATAAATATGAGTGTTGACATGTGAAAATGTTGTTTTTGAATGTTAAATCTATACATAAATTGAATGAGGCTATGCTATACAGGACAGAATCTTTGGATGCTGTAGAGTATATAAATGTACAACATAGAACCGCATCGTTTTGATGTCTATTCTTGATATTTACAAGTAGCATATGTCACAAACAAATATTTTTTCATGACTATGTTCATATTTTATAATGTCTGTTATTAGATTCCATGATACAGTATTTGACCAATGAGATTTTAGTATTTTGTTTGATAATCATTGGTGTTTCTTATACTCCCAGCATTTATGCCAAGAGGTATATAGTTTTCATCTTTGTGTCCATCTGTTAGTCTGTTCATACATGTATATTAGTTTGTTAGCATTTATAGAAATCTGCGTCAAAGTTTTGCATCAAAGTTTTCAGGGCTCAACACTTCCACATCTTATGATCATATTAAGTATGAGGATAGATATTGGTCCAAAGTTTTTATCAGCACCATCCAGACCTATGTCTATGGCATAGAGGTCAAGGTCAGAATTCTCATGTTAAAGTTTTTGCATTAAAGCTTTTAAAACCCCATATCTTCCAAGCCTTACCACAGATTTAGTTTATATTTGGTATATTGATAGATATTGGTCCAAAATTTTTATTAGTACCATCTAGACCCATGCTTGTGGCCTGGAGGTCAAGGTCACATTCTAAGAAGTTTCATTTAAAGTTTTTTTAAGAGCTCATTGGTTCCATACCTTGTTATGAATTTAATTCATATTCGGTATGATGATAGATACTTATTCTAACTTTGCATCATCATCATCCTTACTCATGCCCGTGCTCTATAGGTCAAGGTCACGAACTTAGAACTTTTATGTTAAAGTTTTTGCATTAAAGGTTTTTCAGACTTAGTTTTTTTAAAGACTGGCATTTCATCTAGTATTTATGAGAATAGGTATACCACCATTTTGCTGAGTATATAAATGTACAAATGGTTCAAATAAAAATTAGCCAGAACTGTAGTTGTTTACATTTTTTGTAAAAAACAGTTTTTAATTATTACGATCATGTCTTGCCTTAACTGGCCTGTCTTTGAAAGAGTTAATTATATGTCAAATCTCTAAATTTTTTGAAGCAAACTCATGTTTCAAATAGTTTAATTTATGTCAAATCTCTAGATCTTTAAAAAAAACTAAATGAACAGAAAAGACAAAATGACATTGACACAGGTACACATTGTTTATTAAATACTTCACAAACATTAGTCAGCCATGATATTTGTAAAAGCTCAGTGTTTATAGCTGTAAATGTACTTGGATGTTAAACAGCACTGGTCATGCTTCCTGGCCAATGATATTTTATTCTATATTCAGATAAATCCATGTCACCAAAAAATTCTATGCTGAAAAATGTGAGTAGCTTTCTCATATTTTTGCAGCAAAAATATCAATGTATTTGAAAACACCTTAGCTACAACAGTTAACATGTTTGTCATTAATGAGCTTGTTAAGCTAACAATGCTTTGAACAACTGGACCCTAATTGAATGTATGAACAGATTGATCCTTGAACAATGGGCAATAGATTTTCTTTTATACAGTGTACATATAACAATAATGGTGAGTATAAAATAGAATTAAATAATAAATAGTAAGAAATACTTGAAGGGTGTTTAATATATATTTTGTCAAACTACAGTGAAATAGAAAGTAGTTCTGAAGACCTGATTGTTGAGTTACAGTGGTAAGATTTGATTTGGCACTCTTTGTTTGGTGGAAGGTTTTTCACTAGGAAATTTTACTGCTGCGGTTGTAATAAGTTTTTCATCCCAGTTGAGGATATGCTTTGGTAGCTTTTTGGTCAAGGGACATAAATTTGCTCTGCACAGTTTGCTGTGTGCAAACAGAAGCAAGTCAGAAAATGGAAATAGCTTTGTTTTCGAGAAGATTTTTTTCATGCATAATGTGCTGTGCTTTTTCATTTTGGTAGTTTTTGTTTTGCTCTACACAATCTTTGCATCTTAAGCAGCATTTTAGATGGGAAAACCCCAGGGCCTGTACATATCTGGAGACGGTTCACTGAAAATATCCATGTGTTGACTTAGTTATATATTTGTGAAAAAGCGTAGCTCCAGATACAGTAATAATTGATGAATTAGAGGTTGATACACTCTGAGTTTCCCAAAAGATTTGCAAATCCGATAAACAAATGATTGCACAGTGTGAATTTGTTTATAAAATTTGTAAGTCTTGAGGGAAATATATCATGTATTTTTAAACTCAGTGTGTATTAACTTTCATGTTATACTTAGCAGTGAAATCAATGTATAAAAATGATATTTTCACTAGTGAAAGAATATGGTATTTTCACCAGTGAAAAATAACAAGTCAGTGTTATTTTCACTACTCGTTTCAGATTTCTTCTGTTGTCTTCATTGTTTCCCTATTAGATGCTGATCCCACTTTGGTCTTTTGAACTCTAATGTCTCTGTTTTTGAGCAAAACTATCAAGTGTCTTAATGCATTTTCTTAGTTAGAATGTAAGGAACATTTTGGTAACAATTATTTTCATTTGCCGAAACTTTTTGATTTTGTCTCTCCAGCGCTTCACATGTTAAGCGCTGAACGTCGACGCCATGACGTTCCTGTTTTGTTTGGTGGCATTTGTTATGATGTCAGAAGCGTGCATTGGTGCAATAAAATAAAAAGAAAATTTACTCTTTTTCAGTGAGTACCATAAAAATTCTTATCTCATGTAATGAAAACATTAAAATTTTCAATTGTGCTTCACATTTGTGAAAATACTGATGTTTTCATTACACTCGATGAAAATATTTATGGTATTCACAGCAAAAGAGTAAATATCCTCTTGATATATTACATGTCATGAAAAATGATTTTTTTTCTTCATATTTTGTTTTATACTCTGTCAAATTATGTCAATAACTTTAGCAATGTTACGTCATTTATACTAGTAGTGCGGGGTGATAGCATTCTATAGAAAATATTTCCTCCTGGGAATTATAAGTTATATTCCCACAGAAATAACTGAAAATAGCATCAGATATGTAATATTTGATGATATTTTTTATTTTAGTACCAAAACATATATTATGGGTACTCATTGGAATTGCTTCACCAAAGCATTTCTATGAGGACTATCAAGATGTGTGTGTTTTGTTTCAAAAATAACAAAAATATCAGTCACTACCTGCTAGTGCAACAAGGGCTCTCATTTGTCTTACATAGGGTAATCAGCGGTTTTCTTGCCTGCATATGCACTTAGGAACACTTCTCAGTTGTTTTCCCCTTGAGATCATTATAATGAGATGCCATGTGATGCAGAACTCATGAAAAGGGCCCTTATGCAATCTGTTTTATTTTTCCTTTTTTTTTTTTTTTTTTTTTCTCATGCATTTAACAATACTTTAATGGGAATGGGTAGCAATCTGTTTCACGCTCCATGTGTCTGTTATATCAGCTACAGGTGTTACCAAGCTGCAAAAAAAAATCCTTTTTTTTTTTTTTTTTTTACTTTTTGAAGTATTTGATGACTTGTAAAATTGAATGTGATTAAGGGCTCTATCAGCTCAAATATCATTGTATGTTTGGTCTGTAATGTAAGAAAATGTACATGTGTGCCCAGAGAAACTTCAGAACCTCCTGTCAACCTGAACAGTCTGGTCAGTCCTCAATGTCTATCTGAAGAAACCTTGGATCCTTGTTTATCCAAAGAGTGTCCAGTTAAGACTGATCAGATTGGGTGGAGTCACAGGATGATCTGAGCCTGTGCTCGGCTCACAATTCTAGAGGTATGTTTTGTCAGGTTTCAGTTTATTTTGTTGTAAACTGTGCTTCTTTGGAAACAAATTGTGCTTTTATTACAGAATGTGCATGTTAACCATTGTCCTTCTGAACAAATTAAGATGCCACGCCCTTTTTGAAATTTTCAGCCAGTTGGATTACTTGATCCAGATTGTTGATATAAATTCACATAGTGAATGGCAAACAGTGTAGATTCAGATCAGTTGGCTAGAAGCCAACTGATCTGGATCTACACTGTTTGCAAAGGCAGGGTATATCCGGGTTCAACAGGACAAGGTTAAACTAAAAATAGATACTTTGCATGAACTTTGAAATGTAATGTATTGACACCACTAGGTGGATTGAAAAAAATCATCTCAAAGAAATGATGGTCTTGAATTGCTTCAAAGCCCAATTATCTGGAGTCAGAAGATAACATTTGATGTCTCATGCAGAGTGCCTGATTTTGCTGCATATTTAAATAATCCTTCCGAGGCAAAGATAATTAGTACCCCTGCACACATTTTGTGCAATAAAAGAAAATACTGAAATCATCTTATCTGAAACTTTACATTTTTTTTACTTTTTATAACCATTTGGGTAACCAGCAGTAATTTTAGGTAATTGATAGGTAAATAATATAATGTCTGCAGTAATTGGCGGTTTGAATTTTCAGCTTTTACCATCCTGTTTGTTTTAATACAGGTATCATGAGCAAGATGAAGAATTGAAGAGATTGAGAAGTTTCTTGGCAAAGAAAGTGGAAGAGTCTGGGGAGGCAGACAAGTCCATGTGGTAAGTGGACAAAATTTAGTAGAAGTTGGCAGTTTGTGTGTTATAGAAACATGAAGAGTCTGGGGAAGTAGACAAATCCATGTGGTAAGTAAACAAAAACCTACTAGAGCTTGGTAACTTAGGTAGTATAGAAAGTGGAAAATTCTCAAGAGGCTGACAAGTCATTTTGGTAAGTGGACAAAACTGGGTAGATGTTTGTAGTAAGTGTAATATAGAAAAAGAGTCTGGGGAAGCCAACAAACACATCCATGTGGTTGGATATTTGAAACTTTTATGCATAAATATTTGTTTATGGTACTCCTTAGAATTGTCTCAGTGACCCATTTTCAGTGAGTACCTACATGATATTATTTGGTACTAAAATATCAGAAATTCTGAACAGACAAAAGAATGTGCTGTTTGAATGTTCAGAACATTTACCATATTGTTAGTTATTCTTTCTTAATATATTTATTCTGGCATGATGACTTCCAGTATGCATATCTCTGGAATGACATTATGATACAGAAATTAAGTCCACAGACATAGAACACAACCCTTCTAAAGCACTGAAAGATGAGAGGAAAAGATGGGGAAGAATGTCCTAAAATTTTGAACTCTTTATTTCATACTTTTTTGGCATACACTTTGCTTTTTATGCAGTTTTTTCTTTAAATACATTGTGGAATGGCAAACAATGTAGACCCTGATCTGACTGCTCCTTCAGGAGCAGTCTGATCAGGGTCTACACTGTTTGCATATGCCATTTTGTCAGAATTTCTGGTGTACAAAATTTTAGGACACTTACCATTAACTTAGTTACATGCTGAAACTTTGGCAAGGCGGTAAGGGTGAAGTGGATAGAATTTGAGGAGCTTGACAATGTTTTCTGAAATATATCATTTGCTAGAATTAGGGGATACTGTTTTAATACAAAAAAAGTTTGTAGTAGTTCACAGTATTTGTTTGATTTAAAGGCATGAGATGAACAGAGTAATTCAGGAACTTAGTAAACAGATGCAGTCACATCTCGATGCACAGAAGTCAGGCAATGGTAAAAATGCCGACACTCAGTTAATACAACGCTACAAGAAACAGCTAGCAGAGGTTCAGGGGGACCTCAGCACAGAAAAGTCTCTACACCAGATCACCAAGACATCACTTCAGGCCCTGGAAGAGGATTGCAATAGACTGCGACAGCAACTGCAGAAATTAAGACGGAGAGAGAAATCCCCAGTTGCAGACAGGTTAGTGTTTACTGTATTTAACATAAACATTGAGACACTTCTCTTTTTACCATAGTTGTGGTAATTTTGGAAAAAAAAAAGTCTTCTTGATGATCAAGCACTGGAAGAATGCAGTCATATCACAAAAATGTATATGAAGTTACCCAAGAAAGCTGTAATGATGAAGCACTTATACGGAACATGCCTTATACAAAAAATATACCTTATACAAAACATATATTATAGGCACAGAATCAGACATTAGAAACATAAGCTGGGCCCAGTTGTTCATGCTCAAAAGGGTACAACCCAAACTCAAATGTGCTTTATCTTGGGCATTTGAGCATGGTTCGGAATAATTTATTTCTTAAATCTTCCATAGGCTAACATGTAAGAATATGCCTCTTTAGTCTCTGTGATGGTGGGGAAGGCCAGTTTATACAAAATCATCACAGTGTATGTTTAATGAGTTGAAAGTTACCATGTCAATGACCTTATACTGATCGGCATTTTTAATTGTTTGGAAGACATTATTATAATCACTTAACTCTTATCCTGCTGTTCACAACAACCCTACCTTTGAAAACAGTGTACATCCAGATCAGATGGCCATCTGATCAGGATCTACACTGTTTGTTATTCAGTTTGTGAATTTGAATGAAAACATTATATGATGTAGTCTGATTGGCTGATAGTCAGAAATGGGTGTGGCTAATTAAAATATTCAGCAGGATAAGGGTTAACAGTGTAGCTCCTCAAATGATGGCACATTATGTAAATAAAGATCTAAAAGGTTGCCTTTGGAAACAAAGAACACATAAAAGAATAAAAATTGGAATCTTGGTTTTATTAAGTCTCTTCATATGCAGCAATATAGGGATCAAACATGGTTTTTCATGCATTAACATTCGCAAGGTCCCCTGGGAGGTGTTGAAAACCGAGGCCGAAGGCCACAGTTTTCAACACCTCCCAGGGGACCTGGCAGATGTTAATGCATTGAAAAAACATGTTTGATCGCTATTATTGCATAAAAATGAAAACATTTGCTACATTTCGCGTTATTTCTTGCACTATTTTGTTTCGCCTTATCACAGATGTCTCGCGAACGCTATTTTTCCACGGACTATGCTTGTTCTAGGGCCGAGCAGTACACATCTCGTAATGGCAGCAAATCTGTGGCCCCGGTACGATCATATTAAAAGTTGCGTAGCCGTGCATTAACAGCGCGTGAATTGCCTTGTTAATACACGGCTTTTTGCCGGTTAATGCACGACTGTTAACGTGCGGCACTGCTTTTTATGCAATAATGCGATTTGTTAGGCTGCATACACCCCTTAGCTCTGGCTTATGTGGTATTCGATTTTCAAAGAAACCAGAAAGTGTTATCTGAATTTACACTGTGTTTTTAATCTGTGAATTTAGAACATTTCAACTTTGTTTTTATCAGGCGTGGATATTACCATTACCAGAGGTATAGTTAGATTGTTTCCTCTGTTTATAATATCTAACATTGTCACAATGTAAGAGATAATTGGTTCATGTCATTTATACACGTATGTCTCAATCAACCTTTCCTAACTTTTGTAATTAGATTAAGTTATGTTGATTGAAATATCAGAAGATAAAGTAATTGTTTCACATTTAATTATAGCTGTCAGTTGAAACTTGCTTAATGGATTATAATTTAATTTGTCAAAAGAAAAGCTGTTTTAAATCTGTTTTTTTTTTATGCCATAGAAGTTAAACTGACCTTTGATAATTTTCATTTTTGATCAGTGGCTGGCCATCCAATTGATTTACCATGTCCAGGATTCCTTTGTTATCAATGAACTATTCATACATTGAACCATAAGAAGCTTGCATGAATACTTTCTTCTGACAATGTCATAATAGGCATTGTTTATTTTAAACTAATGTTGCATTAAGCTCTATTGTTCAATGATAAATATAAAAAAACAGAACAGTATGTTTAGAAAGCAATTTTCTTGTGCTTATTCAATAGGTACTTGCATGATTCAAATAGGATACACATTTTTCTGTTTAAATTTTTTCTATACAAACAGTGACAACTATTTTGAATTCTACTGAGGGATGAAACTAATGCTCCTTAGCTGTTTAGGATATCGTCATGTGACCACTCTTGGCCAATTGTATTGCAGTAACATACCATGCTGGCAGAAGTTGTTTACTGTATTTACCCAATGAAATCTCCAGGCACCTTAATTTTTTACCATACTTGTACTAAAATTTGAAATAGTCCATTTTACTGCCTGTTGATGGGCCCTTTCAGAAGGGAGACAAGCCCATCATGAAAACATGCCTATATAATATTGACCCCATTAAATCCCACTTTTATATAGTAAATATGATTAATATTTCTCCACAAAAACATACAGTATAACCTCATGGCTCATTCACCGTGGATGATTCAAACTCTTTTTTCAGTCCCAACAAAATTCTTCCAATAGCTCAAGAAAACAAATATTTAGGAGATTTTTCTTATTTTCTCATGAAATTGTATGTTGTGTGTACTCATTAGAATTGCCTCATCAAGGCAATTCTAATGAGTACACTCAACATACAATCATTGTGTAGAAAATAGAAAAGATTTCCCTAAATTATCGCCATTTGTTTCCTGAGCTGGTGCCATGATTAACCCTCAGTGGCTCAAACTACCCATGTCTAGAACAAATTTCCATGGTCCCAAAGATGTTTGAGCCATTGAAGTTCTACTGTATGTTGCCAGTACTCATTGGAAGTGCCTCAGTGAGGCGCTTCTAATGAGAACACACAAAACATATTTTTGTGGAAAAATCAGAAAATGTCAGATCTTTTTGGTTGCAAGAAGTATGTGCTTTATCTGGAGTTATGAACTAAATCCAGTACAGCTGGATTTCACAACAGAGTGCCTTAGAAAATAGAAGAATAGCTTGTGTAATTGGTATTTTAGGTGGTAGACATGAAGACAGGTAACCCACTAACTTAACTTGTTCTGTACAATTTCCATATTGACAGAGTGAATAAACATGCACCATATTATATATGTATTGGAAAGTCACTGATAACAAACAATCTAACTTGTGTTTGAAATGGTAATGCCATTTTTTAAATTTTAACCTGCAACAGGGTACAATTTGTGAACAAATTGAGTTATTTCTTTTATTTTAGCCTGCATATTTATGTTGACCAGTAGAATTGTAAGAGATAGGTTTAATGAAGTATCAAACTTAAGATAATCTATGTGATTTTTATTCAGTGCCCTGTTTCTGAGATAAAACATAGCTCCAGATAATCTGGGCCCAGTTGTTCAAAGCGTCGTTAGCTTAACGAGCTCGTTAAGGGTCATTTCGTTAACTGTTTTAGCAGATTCAATATACAATATTCTGATATTTTTTGCTGAAAAAATGTGAGTAGCTTTTGCACTGCAAAAGCTACTCACATTTTTTCAGCAAAAAATTTCAGCATATTTGCGTATCACTCGATGTAAATTTTAATGAATCGTTAACTAATGACATTGTTAGTTTTGAACAACTGGGCCCTGATCATTAAGGTGGTAATTTCAGAATACTTTTGTTATTTTTTTAACAAAATGTTGTTTTTTGGAGTGGGGTACTCTATCGAATCATCTGAGTGGTAGATTTGCCTCACTGCACTTGATACAGTGAAACTTTGATAAAAATGGTTCTAGTTATGGTTGTTCTATTTATGGAGGGTTTAATTCTATAGAAAAGTGAATTATTGGGACAAAACAATTAGTTCCAGTTATCCAGGACGTTTAATTCTGCCTTTTATTGTGGTGCAGAAATCATAAAAAATTCTTTTGATTTCACCCATCACCCTTATCCTGCTGAATAAATGAAGATGCCACGCCTATTTCTGGTTTTCAGCCAATCAGATTACTTGATCCAGATGTTGATATAAATTCACATACTTAATGGCAAACAGTGCAGATCCAGATCAGTTGGCTTCTTCAGAAGCCAACTGATCTGGATCTACACTGTTTGCAAAGGCAGGTCATATCTGAGTTCAGCAGGACTAGGGTTAAAAAGTTTGAAGGTGAGACATTGTTTCACTGTCAGCTGAGTTATGTTATGCTGTGCAGAGTTCCATGTTTTCTGTAAAAAATACCAATTTTCATTAGTGGCAATTTACATAAAAAGGGAGAATAGAATGGAATATGTTTGCAGTGTTTGTAGGCGTTGTGTGAATAAATGCTTCTTTTCTATATTAGGCAAATTGCAAATATATACACAAATGTATAATGGCTCTTGCCAATTTATAGGTCTTTCACTCTTTAGTATTTGCAAAGTAGCAATAAGAACTAAATAGTAGTTATGCTGTATTGCTTTTTGTAAGAAACTTTTTGAAAAGTGAATTTGTATTTCATATTAGATTGATAGAGGCTTTCTGAATTTCATTTTTCAGGAAATACAAGAATCGAATGGAAGCCATTAATGCAATCATCGCCCGATCACAGACCCAAGCCCAGGCTCTTCTGTCTTCTGGTGGTTACCTTGATGACATTAGTAAGGCCCGCGGCAGTCCACACCACAGCTACCACAGCCAGAACAGACCTGATTCACCAGACAATTCCTATGCCAGTGATCTTTCCATTGCAAGTCTACCTCCAATGCCATTCTCACAATACACTAGATCTGCAGATACAAACTGACCCTAAATAAATGAGCACACTCAGTGGCCTAGCTCTTTAAAGCATTTTTAACTTAATGAAGCCTTTTTAACTTAATGAAGCATTTTTAACTTAATGAAGCATTTTTAAATTAATGAAGCTGTAAAACACTCCCTTAAATACTAAATGGATGGAAATTTAGACTAATCCATTTAGTATTTAAGGGTATCTTTTAGAGTGCAACTGAGTTCCTGCAGTTAAGTGGCAGACTCTGAAAAGAATCCGAATGTAGTATCTGATCTGAATATACACTGGTTTCCAAAACTGTTGGACTTTAGGCATAAATGGGTTCTTATCATAATGCAAAAATAAAAAAAAAAAAAAAAAAATGTTTTGGACCTTAGGCATAAATGGGGTTAATATAGTAATGCAAAAAAACAACAACAAAAAAACAAAATAGTTTTGGACTTTAGACATAAATGGTTTGATATCATAATGCAAAAAAAAAAAAAAAAAAAAAAAAAAAAAAATACAGTTTTGGACTTTAGGCATAAATGGGTGAATATTGTAATGCAAAAATAAAATAAAAAATAGTTTTAGTTTTGAACTTTAGTCATAAATGGGTTATTATCATAATGCGAAAAAAAAAGAAAAAAGAAAAAAGTTTTGGACTACTTTAGGCCTTTAGGCATAAACTTGTTTATAGCGTAATGCAAAAAAAAAAAAAAAAAAAAAAATAGTTTTGAACTTTAGGCATAAATAGGTTAATATCATAATGTGAAAAAAAAAAACAAAAACGTTTTATGGTAATGAAAAAAAAAAAAAAAAAAAAAAAGACAAATATGCAAGATGCAGAACTACACACATTTTTTTTAAAGAAAAATATATTGATGAACTTAAATAAATTTTTTGTATTATAATATAAGCAACCAAGTGAGAAAACATACCTTCTGACATATGACCCATATGCTTCTGCACAGTCTTAGCACAGTCTTCTTCGTCTGCATGTAGAATCTTTGCATCCTTGGTTATCCAAAACGCACCCGGTGAAGATTCTGATCAGATTCTGCAAATATCCAGGCTGATCTGAATTTTTGCTGGTGTACATATCTGAAGGTATGTTTTCTCTCATTGCGGTACATATATATCATCACATTGACTTAACTTTGTTATTAAGCTAAGAATGCTTTGAACAGCTGGGCTTGAGAAATCCATCGTAATATCATAGGTCTAGATAAGAGGGGGTATCAGGTAAATATTTTTTCTTATTTCTCCACAAAAGCATATGTTGTGGGTACTCATTAGAAGTGCCTCGCCGAGGCGCTTCTAATGAGTTCCCACAACATATGTTTTTGTGGAGAAATAAGGAAATATCAATACTTTTGGATTGAAAAAAGCATCTTATCGAGAGCTATGATCATTTTCTTGGTCGTGATAAATGAAAGCTCAGACCAAGCTGTACACCCAGGATATCTGATTGCAGTCAGTCTCTTTCCTCTATCTAAATGCTTTCATCTCTAGTTGTCATTGATCCACAGTCTGTGTTAATCAGCATTCAAGAGCTTGAAATTAAATTTCTTTGTTATAATTCCAGCTCAACAGGATTACACTAATTTCTCACAATTTGATTGGTTGAAGTAAATTCAAAACAATATTTATTCGTCAAAAGTCTTCTGAGCATGACTCTTGGAACTATTTTGTTTGCATAAATTTCTAAAGTGAGCTATTTAACCCCTTTTCAGTGTAAATATGGCTTGGTTGGAATTTTAGAAATGATTTTCATCTGTCACATTCCTTCTGCGATCCTGCAAACAGTGCCTTTATTGTAGTGGTGCATTGTTGGTCCATAAAAAGGATAATTTTCACAGAACTTTCACTGAATGAAAGAATACACCTTAAAATGTTTTTGCTATTTTGTCCCTCATTTGGAGAAAAAACACTTTTATATTCTCAGAATTATCCTGTTTATTCTAAGTTGTGATGAAAAAAGAAAAAAACAAAAGAAAAAAACAAAAAAAAAAAAAACAAAAAAAAAACAAAACAAACAAAACAATATTTTCCTCTTTGTAAAATCCCAAATTGCCAATGTGGCAGTCTCAAAATTACATTCTTTGGCAATTCTAAATTTTGGCATCTGCACTGTACTGCATTTTGATTGTGTAAGACATGTAAGTGAACACGGCTGTATCTGATCAGGCTGTGAGGATGTGCAGTTAGATCTGGGTTATCACTTTTCACATGGGATAACGTTGGGCGTCAAGTAGTGTGCCTTCTACATTGTATTCAGTTGCCATTGGACCAAAGACATTTGAACTATAGCTTAGTATTTGAGTAAACAAGCCAGTAAACTGCTTACGGTAAATGTTCTAAAGTTTTATACATCAGTTTCTAACAAACTGGGCCCACTTGTTCAAAACTAAGGATGTCGTTAGTTAATGTATCATTAAAACTTTGATCATAAAATATGGCATATACGCTAATATTTTTGCTGAAAAAATGTGCGAAGCACTCACATTTTTAGGCAAAAATACCTGTGAATTAGATATTGTACTTACTAGAGTAGTTAACATTTTGACCACTAGTGAGCTCATTAAGCTAACAATGCTTTGAACAACTGGGCCCAGGTGTATACAAACAGTGCAACCCAGACCAGACTGCTCCTGAAGGAGTCTGATCAGGATCTACACTGTTTGATATTCCACTAAGTATTATAAGAAACAACTGCATAAAAGGAAAATATTATGCCCAATGTATGAAATAAAGTGTTCAGAATCTTAGAATGTTTATCATAATACAGTTATCATCTTATCTGTGACAGTTTTGTCTGAATAGCTTTTTGTAGAATGTTTACTATAATAAGTTATCGTCTTATCTATGACAGTTTTGTCTGAATAGCTTTATTAAAAGTTCTTTTTCATCCGTCTCCAATACACTTTACTAGTTACATAGCAGAAGTTATCATAATTTACTCCAAGTATTACTAATGAATAGCCTATAATCATGTGAACAATTAATTGACGATAGCTCAGACCTGTAGGTTTTCTTCAGATTTTGCTCTTTGAAAAGTAAAAATTGCATAAAATAGAGTTTACTTTGATCAAAGAGTGTTCAGAAACGAAAAAAAAAAAATCTCTGAAAGAGCCATTCTGTTTTCAAGTTTCACTGTACTGGCCTGCACTTCTGTAGCCTGTTTAAAACTGATGCAATGCAGTCACTCCTCCTTATAGGAACACTCGATACAATGACAAAATTTTATATAATGATGTTTTGACTGACATGAAACCTACGCTCAAGAGGTGAGAGTTGGTCAGAAATTATGCAGGAATATTGTATTTAATACTTTAAGAAACATACTTTTTGGATATTTGAATGTTAAGTTGGTGCTATTCTCTGTTTAAGTGTTTTCACACATTAAATGTCTTCTTGTCAAAATTTCATATCAACCAAACATTACACCACAGTATTTATATGTTTCTTTGAGTGGTGCATTTGTGCCACTATACCTTAAATATTCTAACAAACATGTCCTGGCAAACAGCATGGATCTAGATCAAACAGTCATATAGATTCATGGTATTTTATGGCTGGCAAAAAATAAGCATGTATCTTAAAGCACTCATTTTCAGAATGGGTGAATAATGTAAATTGATTGTATCACACTGCTATATATTCGATAACAGGGTAGTTAACGCTTAGAACTCTGAATATAAAAGGTTGAGCAGGTGACATATTGAAATAGTTTTCTTTTTCCCCTGACAGCAGGATTTGGCATTCCAATGGAGACAATTTGGGTGAAATGTCTTATCCTGTTTTCTGGGAAAAATAAGAAACTAATCATCAATTTGTCATCTGCTGAATCAGCCAGGAGAGTGGTATAGTTTAAGAAATTAAATTTTCCACAAGTCTAGCATTGCAAATGATTGTTGTCCACAATTTTCATACATGGACACCTAAGCCTTGAACATCCACACAGTGAGGTCATTTCTGACACACCCATTACAATATCCTTGTACAGTATATGTGAAGAGCAAAGACAATGCCAGTACCACATTGGTGTACTGGCTGTCCAGGGTATTCCATATTCATGTGTGAGAAAAATGTTGGTCGTCTTGAACGAGTCCTCTTTTTTGTGTTCTGTCTTTAAAACAGGCTGGTGCAGGAATGATTTTAAGATGGCTGATACAAACAGTCTTGCTTTAATCAAGATTTTCACCAATTGTTATTTACACACAGATCAGACTGAAGATGTATATGTTGTAGTCCAAGTAGAAATTTAGCCAGATCTGGAATCTGACTAGGCAAAATAGGAAGTCAATAATTTCCTCTTTACTGACCACCAAATTAACTATTAGACTGTGTACTCTTTCTCAATAACTATACTTTAATGCAGTTGAACTATCAGGTTTTTAAAAGACAATGATTTCAATGAATTCAATTTTTATTTCTTGAACCAAGAATATTTTCAACTAATAAAAGTTACCTGTTATCAGAAGTTTGAGTAGATAGAACACAGACATTTTAAAAGTGATAATTTCATTAAAATGATGATTTTTTGTTCTTGAGAATCACTAACTTGTTTATTGATATGTATAGAATGTTAGATGTGAAATTACTCAGGAGAAAACGATTTGGAAAATGAAATGAAGGTCCATAGGAGAATTCCTGTTTGACCTAGCCAAATTCCAAAACTGGCCAAATTACTATTTGGACTACAACATATGCATTGAAAAGATTGGTGTATTGGTCTAAGTCTTGGCAGTTTGATTTTGCCATCTTATTCTATTTGTCCTGCTGGGCCAAAAAATTGCAATATTTTCTGTGCAGTAAGGTTTTGGTGTATTTTTTTCTTTAACTTTAAACCTGCAAGAAGCAATTTTTTTTTTCGCCATTATCGTTGTTTTGTATTATGGTTTCATGTTGATCATCCATATTTCTCCCTGTCTGTCCAGCTGTCAGACATCTGTCTGACTTTTTGTTTACAGACAATAGCTTGAGTAAATATTAATGGATTTTCTTCAAACTTGGTATATACATTGATATTGCGGAAATCTGGTTTTGGATTGCTAATATCAATTTTTAACAGAGTTTTGTGTCCGCCACATGATGGTGGGGTATTATCGTTTCATGTTTTTATTTCTAAATTATTTTGGAACTATGCAAACATGTGCTATTTTTGTGGTAATATATAATATTTTGTAACTTTCATAATACAGGTAATCAAAATAGCTAGATAACATAGCGGGTATCAGAGGAGTTGTTAGGGGAGAGTATTTGATTATAATACTGGGATAATTTTCTCCAGTTCTCCATAAAAACATATGTTGTGGGTACTCATTAGAAGTGCCTCAATGAGGCACTTCTAATGAGTACCCACAGCATTTTTTTTTTTTTTTTCTGGAGAAATAAGAAACATTATTACAGATTTATCATCAAATACTATTCCTGAACAGCTCCTCTGGGTGTTAAGATTACTAACCTTACTATACTGATAATCAAAGTAGCTAGTTGTGTTACATAGAATTTTGCAGTTTTTGGTCGTATACTTGTGCTCTAGTTCAATGTTAAAAAGTTGAGTAGCCTATTAGGGGCAGTAACCTGTAAGGGCTGTCGTAATATTAAAGTAACATGGATGCAATGTATTCTGCATCAAAATACTCAGGAGAAATTAGCAATATTTAGACCCATTCCAAGATAATCCAGTATTTAATAACCTAAAAGAATATTTATGAAAGTTTTGTCATGCAGTTACACTGTTTCATATTTTGCAATATCAAAAAACATCTTAAGTTCATTTTTTTCCATTTTTTTTTTAACAATGAAGAAATAATTTCTGTAAAATCTCCATTGATAGCCATCTCATGTCAGTGATTGTTCTCTATTCTGCTTTTAGTTATCAACATATTTTACCTCCAGTATGTGGTGGCTACCTCTCTAACTGAGCAGAATCATGCTCACCGAAACTGCCAAAATTTAGACGGTTTTTCATTCTTTTGACTGCAAGTAAATGCTGGCAAATTTTGAAGCACATCACGAAAACATGCCTATATAATTTTGACCCCCTTAAACCCCACTTTGATATAGTAAAACTGGGGTTTACAGGGGTATACATTATTTTTCTTATTTCTGCTCAAAAACATAGATTGTGGGTACTCGTTAGAACCGCCTCCCTAAGGCAGTTCTAACGGGTACCCACAATCTATGTTTTGAGCAGAAATATGAAAAATATCAGAATTTTGCTTCTTTTTTGGTGGTAAAGTTTTCAGTATATTTGAATAGGCATGTTTTCGTAATGAGCATGTGAAACTTGAAAAAGAAAAAGACAGTAAAAATATTTTGAAAACATATGTTCATATTGTAAACATTTGAACCTACATTGTAGAAGTAGCAGTCTTATATTACCAAAGGAAGTCATTTTCTGTTATAACTTTATATTCCACTCAGCCCTATTCTCAAAAGGGCTGGCCATGTAAAAAGGAGTGTACAAGCAATGAAGAAAAAACATTTCAGATCAGTCTGTGCATCTGCACCAATACCATAGATGTATGCCTGCAGGTTCTACCCTAGCCTTGGATTTTGTTAACAGGTTTCAATTACTGCTCAGGTACACATACATGCCATAAGCTGTGGACTAAATTCTGTGAGATTTTCTTAAACTTTATTTTGGAGTTCCCTAAATATAGTCTAAAGTCTTTTATTTTCATGTAGGAAGCTTGTGAAAACCAGAGCAGTGTGTGATTTATGTTTATTTCTTCATAAAATCCGTTGTGAAATGGTCTGAAATTTGTAAGAGATTTGAATGTTTTAGGGGAATTGCCTTCCAAATGGGCCAAATTCTGTGAGATTTTATCTAAAATGTGAGATATGGCATGTATGGGTACACAGGCTGATCAAGTTCTTCACTGTTCCATAGCTCTAGATAAGCAGGATATGCAGATAAATATTTTCTAAATTAAAACACATACAGAGGCAATTCTGATGATTACCCACAATGTATATTTGCATGGAGCATTAAGAAACATTTTATTTACATTTGGGATGTAAAATGAATTTATCTAGAACTGCATACACAGTCCATAGACTTTTACATGACACAGCCCTGATATTTATTGTTTTCACCTGTGATAATTTTTGTTACATTTTTTCTCGATCATGTACACACTGTACACACCTTTGATGTACATACATGTACATATACCTAATTTATTTATTGTGACATACAGTTTTACTATTTAAGAGACTGACATGGAACTGTAGCAGAATAATAACAAACACTTTCATTCTTTGCTAATGGTTACCCTTGTCATGCTGAATAAATTAAGATGCCATGCCCACTTTTAATTTTCAACCAATCAAATTGCTTGATATGGATTGTTGCTATAAGTTCACATACTTAATGACAAACAGTGTAGCTCTAGATCAGTTGGCTTCTTCAGAAGCCAACTGATCTGGATCTACACTGTTTGCAAATGCAGGGTATATCCGGATTCAGCATGATGAGAGTTAATGCTTTACTTTTAATACTTATTAGGTAATACCATATTTATTTACCTTAAGTATTCACTAAGTTAGGTCTGAGCAGTGTAGACTCAGATCAGATATGACAACACAGTGTCTGAATGGGATCTACACTGTTTGCCACTCAGCCAGCAGTGTTCAGACATCCCGAGTTCGTAAAATGGAAAATGGATCAAAGTATGGTAAGGAGTTGCAATGGACGAGTAGTTAGGGTTAATATGGAAAAAAAAAAGAAAGAAGGCAAAGAAATTTGGACACATGGATTGTCCATGTAGGTGGTTTCAGGTGTGAAATAAAAAAAGTGACATTTTTGTCTTTAGGTATGAAAGATTGAATAAAAAAAGAACAAAGCAAAAAGAAAAAAAAAACAACAATAAAAAAACAAACTAACAAACAACAACAGCATTTTTGGTTTCAGCCATGAAAGATTAAAAAAACAACAACAAAAAAAAACAACAAAAAACAAAAAAACTAAAAAAAAAACAAAACAAAAACATGGCTTTTTTGGCTTAAAGTGTGAAAGTTTGCACACATTTACTGAATACTGACATGGTTGTTGTATATGAATAACTTACAAGATAAATATACTTGTATATCATTCTCAAGTACCTCATTTTTTATTTATCTCCCTTAGAACGTATACTAATAAGGTACATGATTATAGACTGACTTATTGTAAAGAACATATAAAGTAATTATTAATAAAATACATATAAACTAGTTTTCACTAATCACTAATAACACATATAAACTACCGTAAATGTCCTAAAATTTCATACACCAAAGCATCTGTCAAAATGAAATGCAAACAGTGTAGACCCAGAACAGACTGCTAGGAGCAGTCTGATTAGAGTCTACACTGTTATGTATTTTAAGTAAGATCCACTGTACAGAAAGCAAACTACAGGCAAAAAAGTATGGAATAAAATGTTCGAAATTTTAGGACATTTACTGTAGTTTTCATTTCTTTCTGTCTGTCTCAAAACAGTTGCCATTTTGATTGGAAACTTTAAACATTCCTTTTATGCATTTATACACGTATACATTCGCTGTGTTTGTGATATTTTGTTTTGTGATACGTTTATACATATTTTTTCATAGTTTAATGTTAGTAAAGTGTTTACACCAGTTTACATAGCTTTAAAACCTTTTGGGGGAACAAGAAATAGGTTTGGGAGTACAAAACATCTGGGCCCAGTTGACAATGAATTAACAAACTCTTTCTATAAATTTCATTCTTTCAGATTTTACAAAATAAATGACTATATGACCAATATTTTTTATGAAAAAAAAAAGACACAACATGTGAACGTTTTTAACTAAATAAAACTTATTTGCATTTTTTCATCAAAAAATATTGTGCATTTAAAATATTTATATTTCGGTAATTAACAGCTTGTTAATTTAACATTTTGTTAAGCAATTGATTGTTTGAAAACCTGGGCCCATACTCTGATCATTATGGACATAGACAGTCTGGTCAGCATCTGATCTGTTTGCTGTTCAGATTACTGAATTATTAGCAAAACGACACAGACCCTGACTAGTCTAGTCTTGTTCTTAACCAATAAATTGCCAGCCACAACTGCAACAGATGACATTTTTATTTTTAAAATTTTCATAGAAAATAAGGCTTGACATTTCATGTAAATTGTCTGCTAGCAGACAATTTACATGAAATGCCAAGCCTTATTTTCTTTAAACATTATAATTAAATATTAGAATGTCGTCTGTTATAGTTTTGGTTGACACTTTAAGGGTTAATGGAGATGACTGTGGCTACAATGGCTATAAGCCACAGTTTCCCTATCTTCTTTGGTTATGGTTTTATTTGTGCTGTGAGGAGCAGACCGATACTTTATTTCATTATGCAAAATGTACACATACTGTCCACAATGTACACATCTTTGAAGGAACAGTCTGGTCACTGCAGGCACATTCTGCTCAAGAGTCTGTGCACCCTGTGTTCATTTCTCAGGATTGTAGAGTCTGTATATCGTAAAAAATGTGCAGAACATGACCAGACTGGTTTTCTGAACGTGTTGGGACATTTCTTCTCACAGCTTCTATGTTTTGTCTGTCTGTCTGTCCGAACCATGTGATACACATTTACAAATCAAATTGTCCATTTTCACCCGTCCAGTTTATATGTATTTACCAAAACTTATAATTTATATACACAATAAAGATATTAATATATTAATTATGGTATTTGTCATTTATAGCCGCCCTTTCTGTACTGCCCTTTACCGTTTTATATGGTAGAGGCATTAACCCATTTATGTATAGTGGACTCTTCTACTACAACTCTTTGGACTGGTGTAGCAGGGTGTGTAGTTAGTTCCTATTATTATTTTGTATTATAGAAATTCCTTAAGTGCAAACAGTGTAGACCCTGATCAGATGCCGCATCCTGTGGCATCTGATCTGGGTCTGCACTATTGCATATTGTTTTTTAGGATTTCCAGACTGAAACGGGTTAAATATTTGCCTTTTCCCTATTCTGCGATTCCATCATTCAGCTTTTATGCACCCGCATACCGAGGACAGGAGTGGGGCATATAGCGTTTCGCCGTGATGTTAAAATGTACGCCAGTACGTACATATGTTATGTTCGTAACCAGATTCGAACAAGCGTTTAAGCTTACATTCAAATTTACATTGACATTTATGTCCGCGTTTCTCTTGGGTACCTTCCTTCTATGCTGGGAAGTTGAAATGTGGTGTGCTATATACTCAGACCTAAACCTTCAACTCTGTCCTAGAGTTGTCCCTTGGTCATGTCCTGGGGTGGGGTTATAGATCAAAATGTATAACAGATCAGATTCAGCACTGGAAAATAGTTGTTGAAAGGAGCCAGTGATATATGATAACTCGTCTATTTGCCATATCTCCGCCTGTAGTATGTTGTGGGTACTCATTTTCTTAGTTATGAGCCAAGGGATAATTTGGTACATGTTTCATTTTTGATACAGTAATAATTTTTGGTTTTCGGTATCTTGCTGTAGCTTAAGTGGTTGGGATAACTTCATATGTCTCTCTTAGTGCACAACTGGTTAACAGTGCTATCTGACAAACGAGTGCACCAAAGACAATCTATAATCAAGTGCCCTCAAAAGCATTCCTTAATGTCATTTTCCTTCAAAGGTTTGTCTTTCAATCATGATTTTCTTGCCACTTTTTGTTACATTTATTGATAGAGTACAGGTGTGAATTTGGGCAAAATGGCTCTTATCATACCAGGTCCTTTATGCACCAAGATGTTGTTGCCATATGGACAACGGTCAGAGGGTGGGGGCATTTGTGTACTTTGGACACATGTCTAGTTATTGACAATTCTTGACAAAAAATAATGGTATTCTTAATACATTAAATAAAGAAAGAATTTTCCCTTTTTAGCTCGGCTGGACAAAGACCAGGAAGAGCTATTGTACTACTCCCGGTGTCGGTGTTGGCGTTGGCGTTGGCGTCATCGTCGGCGTCCTCGTCGGCGTCCTCATTTACGTTAAAGCTTTTTAAGAGCTTATATTTTCCAGATCATTTGATAGATTTGGTTCATATTTGATATAATGATAGATATAGTTCCAAAGTTTTATTCAGCAATACCCCAGCCCATTGCTCAAGGTCAAGGTCATGGACTTAAGAGCTCATATTTTCCAAACTATACGATGGGTTTTGTTCATATGGTAATAGGTACAGTTCCAAAATTTTATTCAGCAGTACCCTGCCCATGCCTATGACCTCAAGGTCCAGATTTAAAATTATATATTAAAGTTTTTAAGAGCTCGTATTTTCCAAACCATATGATGGATTTTGTTCATATTTGGTGTGATAATAGATACATGTACAGGTCCAAAGTTTTATTCAGTAATACCCCATGCTCATGCCCGTAGCCTCAATGTCAAAGTTAAGAACTTAGAAATTTTATATTAAAATGTTTTAAGAGCTCATATTTTCCTAACCATATGATAGATTTGGTTCATATTTGGAAAGATAATAGATACAGGTCCAAAGTTTTAGTCATCTTTACCCCACCCATGCCTATGATCTCAAGGTCAAGGTCACAGAAATTTTATATTTGATCCCTGATAATGTCAAATTCATGACAACAAATGACCAAACCATAGCACAAGAAAACCTGTAAAGAGCTAAAATACCTTAACATTTCCTCTTACTATAATAATCCTAAGTATTGGGACAGACAGGCCTAAGTAAATAGTGCAGACCCACATCAGACTGGTCTAAAGAGCACCCTGACAGTCCAGTACCTCCCCAATTCCAGACGAGCTATGCTGTCTGCTGACAGCTCTTGTTTAGAGAGACTACGCGTTATACAGGGTGTTTGGAGCAAAAAAAAAAAAAAAAAAAGTGAGTAGTACTAGAATAAATAGGGAGAATTAACGTCTGAGTATCACCAATACATACCCCGGTTTCAAAATTGCATTTATGAGTGCATCCAGTTTGAATATTTAATGAAGTTGTTTTATCTGAGAGTGATCAAAATATAATCTTTCATTTCGGATTCATTCACCAAACTCACTGTAATAAACATCTGAAACAATATAGCAAAAAGTTCTCTATCGTTGTGTCTTCTTCCCAGTAGGCACACAACGTTGAAACAACGTCGATTCAACGTCTTGACGTTGAATCAACGTTGATTCGACGTTATTTCAACGTTGTGTGCCTGCTGGGTTGATTCAGTCTTTAATCACGACCCAGTTGTTAAAAGCTTAACGAAGTTGTTAGCTAACATGACGTTAAAATTTCTGTCTTCAAATATGTCTACTTTGATTGTTTAGCTGAAAAAATGTGAGTAGCATTGCAAAAGCTACTCACATTTTTGCAGCAAATGTATCGATGTATTAAAAAATACCTTAGCTATAACACATAGCAAGTTTGTCATTAACAAGCTCGTTAAGATAACGATGCTTTGAAACTAGATAATATATAACGTCGCACGAGTTGATTCAAGGGAATCTTTTAGTTTTTTTTTTTTGTTTTTTTTTTGTTTTTTTTTTTTGCCGCGAACCCTCATGCTTGTCTCTTCACACTAATTTAACCTGATTGCCATGTTTTCCTGTCATGTTTTACTGATTGAGTTTGGGAGCCTCTGTGCGAGCCGAACATTTTATGTAAATGGTGGATTGTTGCTGAAATGATCGAAGTAACACCACGATAAGCCTGTGCACCGGTGGACTATACCGGTCCCCGAGCTGTTGTTACAGAAAAAGATGTTAGTGTTTCTAATAATATTGGTATTTTATTACAAAACGTTTCTAAAATTTGCTATATTGTGCTATGACATAGCTAAATTTTGCAACTGACATTGTTAAAAGCTGCAATTTTTGTCATTACTTAATCAAACAATAGCCCGGAAACAGGCATAATCCACTGATGCACAGGCTGACCTTGGTGTTAATTCGATCATTTGAGCCACAAGTCTCCTTTGTATACTACTGCCATACAATCAGTTTGTATGTTTTACAACATTTGAAACTTGGGTAAAAATTTGGTACCAGTAAAATCGATTATCCCCAACCCCGTCCCTCCCTCTCTCTAGAATTTACGGCTGACCGGTCTAAAGTGGGATGGTTCTGGTGTTGTTTGTTCTTTGTGTTGCCTTGTTGCTGCTCACTGCCGGGCTTTTATTTTTTCGTGCTTTGTTCTATTTGTTGTCTTGTGCTTGGTAGATCCTGTCTGGCACTGAGACCACCATGTTGGGGAAGAGGGTGCTGGTTGCTTTGTTTTTCTATGGATTGTGGCTTGTCTACTGTCTGTTATGCTATGGTTACTCTTGGTATCATTAGCAGGGGCGGATCCAGGATGATTTCTGAAGGGTTCGATTTGATAAAATTACCGTACTTACTCTATGTATACGGACAGGCAGACCTTAGCAAACAGTGTAGACACAGATCAGACGCCGCAGAACGCGGCGTCTGATCAGTGTCTACACTGTTTGCCACTCATTCAGCAATTTTACACATACTCACAGGTAGTAAAATGCAATTGTTGAAGAGAAGTATAAGGTAAAGAGCAAGTGTGAATATTTAGGGTAAATATGGTAGTTCAAATTTATCCGATATGTCCCATGAAAATGAAATTTTGAGTCAAAGGAGGGGTGGTGGTGTTGGTTGGGGGGGCGGGGTCTACCTAGTCCAGTTGAATCCTCCCATTATTGGCGGGATATTTTTTGTGACTAGCTTTTCCTGAACTTCTTAGTATGATTTAACTGAAACATCGAAATCCATAAACATCACGAAAAATGCCTATATAATTTTGACCCCCTTAAACCCCTATTAACTAGTAAAACTGGGGTTTACAGGGGTATACCTTATTTTTTCTTATTTCTGCTAAAAAAACATAGATTGTGGGTACTCGTTGGAATCGCCTCGTCAAGGCGGTTCTAACGAGTACCCACAATTTGTGATTTGAGCAGAAATATGAAAAATATCAGAATTTTTTATCTGAAAATTTTCAATTTTTGGTGGTAAAATTTTCAGTATATTTAAATAGGCGTGTTTTCATAATGTAATCCATGAATATAAAATCAAATACGTGTATAGACTAAAATATCCTTTCAAAAAGTGAATTTGCAATTGACTCTGAAATATGTTGTGGAATAATTTTGTTATTTTCAAGATAACGACGAACGAATAAACATTAGTCTGTGACAAATGAATCCTGAGCTGTCATGGTTTCAGCACGAAGTTAAGAGCGACACTGTCCGTTGGGATAGACAGAACAGGCTGCTCTCGTGTCTGAATTGGAACTGTGTTGGATTTCTGTGGGTTATTCTTGCCCATGCTCTTAAGAAAACCATAAACAAGCAAGATGATTTTCTGATTTAATTTATTTCCAATTTGTAAGGGTTGAATAACCGATGCATCCGAAAATGAGTTCGTGTATTCAATTAAGAGTTTAATATTCATCAGATAATCCCTAAATCCCAACGATGATTGATGACTGTTACCCAACATTTGATAAGCAACCTCTTCTCACATTCACAACGAATTACTCAGTAAGAATCAAATGGAATGTTCTTCTGTTTTCGTTCTGATATGGTATCATTACTGTTTCATATGCTGCGTGTATTTTGTTTGCGCTACTAAGAACAATACATGCATTAACCCATTGCAGACTGAATAGACTCTCCCATAGTATCTATTGGAAGAGTCCAATTTCAATTTTAGGTACGCCCGGCTAGGAGATTTACATATTTATAGAGGAAAATGGCTAAACTATTTGCAAACAGTGCAAACTATTTGCGGCGTCTGATCTGCATTGTTTGCAAACTACCCTTTTACGGGTCTCCCGACTACAATGGGTGACAAGGATCTCTTTTGCTGAGTATATCTGGGCTGCGTCCAGCGAAAAAGTGCCTTCGAACATGTGCAAAATACAGATCCAGATCATCCTGCGCATAGGCAAAGTATCATCGGGGCCTTTGTTCTCCATTCATTTATTCTGTAGCATCCATTTTTTTCTGTTAGCAGATACGCAGGTTGATCTGGGTCCTCGCTGTTTGCATTAACCCGAAGACAGGTTTTCGCATGGCGTGGCCATTTAAAACGGGGTCGCCATCCAAAAAGGGTCTTTTGATCCGTCCACGAACCCAAGATCAGCAGAGACATACGCGCAGTCTGATAAACGCATTCGCTGTCCAAATACAGGATTAGTGGAACATCACGAAAACAACTCTGTTCATATATACTGAAACTTTTACCACCAAAAAATGAAAATTTTCAGATAAAAATTCTGATATTTTTCATATTTCTGCTCATAACATAGATTGTTGGTACTCGTTAGAACCACCTCCGCGAGGTGGTTCTAACAAGTACCCACAATCTATGTTTTGAGCAGAAATAAGAAAAATAAGGTATACACCTGTAAACACCAGGTTTAGTATATAAAAGTGGAGTTTAAGGGGGTAAAAATTGGTCAAAATTATATAGGCATGTTTTCGTGATGAGTTGAGTTTATCAACAGAAGAAGAAGGCGTCTGATCAGAGTCCATGCTGTTTATTCCGGCCTGTCTGTTGATCAGTGGAATTAGGATAAAAACGGTATTCTTAAGATAGTGTTCGCAAATAAGGATCTAACATAATTGCATTCATTTCTTTGGAGAATACGTCTTAATAGTCGTATCTATGTCAAATTTGACATTAGCCATACTTTTGGTTTCAATTTTCTATTGTAGACTTGATTTCTGATCTAATTTGAGTCCTCTATGAGAGATATTATGGGCAACATTGGTCACTTGGAGCAGACAGGCAGAGAAAATCGGTGATTTCTGTCAAATAAATACATTTCTTAACCATTCTCTCGCTGAACACGACATGCCCTGTCTTAGCAAACAGTGTAGATCCAGATCAGTTGGCTTCTGAAGATCTGCACTGTTTGTCATTAAATATGTGAATTTCTATCAAAAACCCGGATCAAGCAATCTGATTGGCGGAAAATTAGGTGGGCGTGGCATCTTCATTTATTCAACAAGACAAGGGTTAAGGTGACTGGCTACATTTGCTACTTTTCCCGCCATTTGAACAAGGGAGATAACTTTTGTAACTTACTGCTTGCTTTCCTACACACTAGGACTCAGTCTGAAAAGCGGATTTCTCTTAAAGTAAAGAACTGCTCCCAAGAAGAGCAAATTCTGCCCTTTTATATTGGACCCATTTATAGAAGAGAGGCAAACCAATTGTATCAGTTATCTCCCCTGAACGTGTATCAGTTAGTTTTAACTGAAAATAACATTTTCTCCGAGAGTTGATAGTTATTAATAGATCAACTTCGTCGCCAAAGACGTCACATGCATGCAAGGATCCCCGTCTGTGTCCAATTGCTGTTAGGACATAAATGTATCGACTTCTGAAATGGGCCACAACGTCAGAAAACGTACCTTCGGAGATGTGCGCCCAGTGAAGATTCCGATCAGACTGCGCAGTCTGATCGGAATCTTCACTGGGCGCATATTGGATAGCTACGTTTCTTCATGCGAACAATCAAGACTCATCAGACTGCGTGGATTGGCACACATTTCCGAAGGTTCGTTTTCTGACATTTTGGCTCATTTATCCACTCTATGAATAGTTATGCACCGTGTTTACTACACACACATGTTCTGGGTCAGACAGACCTCAGCAAATAGTGAGTCTGCAGAGCGCAGCATTTAACCAGGGTCTACATTGTTTGTTACTCATCCAGCGGCTTTAAACACATCAACAGGTAGTAAACTGACTTGGATGAACTGCGAAATTTCTTAAACAGGGCTATGTGTATCATAAACTTCATAAGTCGTTGACGACACTCTGAAAAGATTGCTAATTTTAGCGTTGGCGGTTCTGCAAGAAGGTATATCGAAACCAGAGTTTTGTGGTGATCTAGTTAAAAAAATAGGAAGGTTTCTTAAAATCTAATTTAGGGAAACTTAACAAGGTTGTTATTTTTTTTTCACAATAGTTATTGACCCCATCATAGTTGATAGTTATGGTGTCATTTTTAATTGCACGATGGTGGGTCTCGTTTCAGATCCCATGACAGCCCTGACCTAAATCTTAACCACTCGAAAAGGGAAAAGGAGTGAATTTGCTCCCCTTGAGAACACCTTTTTTCCCTTTAGAGTAGACCCCCATGCAGAAGGAGGTAAGTGTAGACGAAAGCAAACAGAAACTTACAAAAGTTGTCTCCCTAGACAAAAAATGGCGAAAAATCTACCAATCTTACCATTCACCTCAAGGCCTTGATCAAGTTGCACTGATACAC
Source organism: Anodontia alba (assembly GCA_964016985.1). Lineage (NCBI taxonomy): Eukaryota > Metazoa > Mollusca > Bivalvia > Lucinida > Lucinidae > Anodontia > Anodontia alba. Next base: position 106,128,570 of record OZ024829.1, read on the forward strand.
AGGGCTTCACTGTTCGATTTTGGCAATGAAGCATTTTCCTCACGTTGCAAATCAGATGGACTGACTGAAATCATTTACGTTCTTAGTGACACAAAATAAGCAGATGTTGTCTGTATTGAGCCAAGGACAAGCACATGTTTTATCTCTAAACCGGAGGCGATAGTCAAAATACCTCGGTAAAAATTGTTCAACTGTATGATTAGGTACTAATAGATCTAGCTTATTTCCTGCTTTGCACTGAGATGCCAGGTTCATATAGTGAATATAAGGTATATTTTGTATCTCCTGCGTAGGCGTCTATTGTCTGGTGTCCATTACGAGAACGCGCCTATTCAAATATATTGAAAATTTTACAACCAAAAAAGGAAAATTTTCAGATTAAAAAAATTCAGATATTTTTCCTATTCCTGCTCAAAACATAGATTGTGGGTACTCGTTAGAACCGCCTCGCCGAGGCGGTTCTAACGAGTACCCACAATCTATGTTGTTTTAGCAAAATAAGAAAAATAATGTATAGCCCTGTAAACCCCAGTTTTACTATATAAAAGTGGGGTTTAAGGGGGTCAAAATTATATAGGTGTGAATCATAGGGCTGAGGTCTGGATTGCATGCTGTGTATTAACACCGACTCTTCTTTATTGTTTTCTCCAACATTTGGATTTCAGCGCTGATGAAGAAGTTAATTATAGAAACACGTGGCAGTCCAGCGCACTAAATTCGGTATAGTTATATCCCTACGCCAAGTATACCTCGACTGCTACCTCGACATACGAAACATGACACTCGCAGACACCAGGTGGAAATAAGTTACGCAGAGAATATTTGCTAAGTATAATTTCTCATCTTTGTTCCTGTAACATTTTAGAAATTCAGTCGTGTAAATTTCACATGGTTCATCTCCTCTCAGTTCCCAAACACTGATACCAGAAACAAAGGTATTTCTTGCCGAAGAACGATCAGAGTTTGTGGCTGTATGAGCCATAGTATGACAAAACAAGCAAAATGGCATGAGCGCCCAGCGAAGACTCAGATCAGATTGGGCATCCACCCAGTCTGACCAGAGTCTGCGCTGTACGCATGGAGTAAGCTTAGTCCATAGCTACCTATTGAGCGCATAGAGTCTTCGCTGGGCACACATCTATTTTGTTGGTTTTGTCATGTGTTGGCTCAAATATTATATGAATCATGAAATGCACGGTTTTAGTTCATGATGGTGGGTCGGGCCGTAGATGCAGCCCCAAAGATCAATATGTGGTCAGTCCGAGTAGGGTCCAATACCTCTTCCTTTAAGCATCAGAGTAAAACACGAATAATTACAAAACTGCGATAAATTAACCCTTGTCCTGCTGAATAAATCAAGATACCACACTCATTTCTAATTTTCAGCCAATCAGATTACTTGATCCAAACTATTTATACAAATTCAAATACTTAATGACAAACAATGCAGATCCAGATCAGTTGGCTTCAGAAGCCAACTAATCTGGATCTACATTGTTTGCAAAGGCAGGGTATGTCCGGGTTCAGCAGGAAATGTCTTCGTGCAAGTTACCATCACGAAGACATACCTATATAATTTTGACCCCCTTAAACCCCCATTTTATACAGTAAAACTGGGGTTTACAGGGATATACATTATTTTTTCTTATTTCTGTTCAAAAACATAGATTGTGGGTACTTATTAGAACCGCCTCGGTGAGGCGCTTCTAATGAGTACCCATAATTAATGTTTTGAGCAGAAATATGAAAAAAATATCAGAATTTTTATCTGAAAACTTTAAGATTTTAGAGGTGAAATTTTCAATATATTTGAATAGGAGTGTTTTCGTATTGCAGCGGATACTGCAGTGGTCTGATGGTGCGCCAGATTGGGGTCTTATTTACTTGAGAAGATATACACGCAATAATTAGTTCTGAGAAATCAAGCGAGTGACAATACAAAGTGAGCCATAAACTAACATGTCCGGAAACAAACTTGCTTCGTAATTGTCGTCTGCTAAAAATACGAGTAAAAACAACTATAGCGATTCCAGTCATCCGTGAACCAGCACCGCAGCTATCGACAGACCTTGAGATGTTGATATAGATGTTTACAGTGTTTTGGGCTTATTGAATTGCGCATGACCAAACTAGATTGCCTAGATAACATATGGAGTTCACTTTTTAATTCAGTGCCTTCCAGTCATAGAAATAATTAACTAAAGTAGAAGCGGAAGTACCAACATTTAAAAATATTAAATTGGCAGTCTGGACAAAAGATTGGTCTGTTTATAGAAAATTAGGTGGAAACGGTTTGAGGCAAATTAACGCTTTCAACCCTGTAGACTGACATAGATGCTTACGCAAAACAGTGTAGAGCCAGATGAGACGGCTCGCAACGTCTTAACAGGATCTACACTGTTAGCCATTCTGTTTTTCAGTTTAGACTGAAACTCCTATTTTGAACAATGGACCTGTCCGAATTCAAAAATGGAAGAGACCACTACAGGAACTTAGGGATGAAAGAGTTAAAGATGAGACCAATGTTCAGATCTATGTTAATGACGATACTGAGTACAGAAAAAAAGATTATCTAAAAATATTTAGGCGAGTTTTTGTTTAATACCAGGAAATGGTGACGAAAATAAATGTATGGACAAAACATTATGTTTCATTGTGTCTGTAAATATGAGCTGTATGTACTTTAAGTGTCTGAAATACCTGTCAACTAATCTTTTAATGAAATAAATGGCTTTTTTCCTTGTGCTTAACTGCAATATGATTCGTCCATGATTATAAAGATATGTAGTTCGAGATTATAATTTTGCCCACGCCTTTCCGATACTAACCCATTTATGCCTAGCATTCCATAAAAGGAACATTGGCAAACAACGTAGACCCAGATCAGACGCCGCAGAATTTCTAGAAAATATGCCATCTATAAAAACTAACGAGATGCCCCTTTTATTGAAAATAGACTATTCCACTTAAAATGGTTTAAGCCAGGCACCGTATGGTGTGCATATTACATATATCTTGATCCAGAAAATCAATTACCTGTGCATGGAGGAAAATACCGAGAATTTAAACCAATTTAAAAGAATTCTCACATTCACCCTACTTCCAACATTATTTGAAGTACATAGCACTGTTCGGAGTTCGCATTGAAAGTAAATAAGTGAACTCAGGAACTGATACATGAACCCCCCAACGCCAAAGGGAAAGACAGACAAATACAAAAATGCAGCCACAAAATGAACAGATGGCAAGCAGAGTTGGTATCTCTTTCCCAAAAGGTGGTAACTCTGTTACCCAAACTTAACCGAAAATATCTTAAGCTTACATAATTGTTAAAAGAAAAACATTAGAAAATGAAACACTATATAACAATAAACTAAGAGTACCATAATGAAAGTACCTCCTTAGAACTGTCAGTAAAGAATTACTGAGGGCTTAAGCTAGCTTTACAGGATCCCAACCCGCGCCCTCAGCTTCACATAGAGCCTTTTTATCTCATTCAGGGTATCAGCAGAGAAACAAATTTAACCCTTTCGGCCCTGCAGACCAAACAAAATACAGATGCAAACAGTGTAGATCCAGTTGAGACGGCTTGTAGCGAGCCGGCTTATCTAGATCTACACCGTTTGCCTTTCTACATTTGATATTTGCTTGAAATCCCCATTTCACTAATGGATGTGATCAAATTTAAAGATGGTAGAGTCCATTTCAGAAATTCATATCATATCATATCATAATCGTTTTTTTTATTAACGTGCAGGTACAGGGGCAACTTCCACACCAGTGGGCCCCCCTTCCAGATAGCTGGCTTGCTGCACGCATGGCAGATCTCACACCAGATCTCCAGGTATGTCTATCATGAGGGTTGATGGCCGAGACCTTCCACTCTCTGCAGCTGTTTCCATGTCATCTTCGGCCTCCCAGACCCACGCTTTCCATCAACCTGTATGTCAAAGGCTGTCTTGACTGCACCATTGGAGCGTTCCATATGTCCATACCATCGAAGTCTTCTCTCCTTCAGAATTCAAGGTCGAAATGGTTAAAGCACAGTAACTGCGATGAAACAAAGATAAGGTTCATTACAGTACATACAAGGGCAGCCAGAGCAAGATAAGACCACCAGCTGATCCAGGGAGGACCAGTTCAAATACATAGTTTCTGGCACTTGGTTTAAACAATATTTTATTGACGAGTTTTTACAGTAATAGAAAAAAAAACATATGGCGCAGGATCTGACGGTGAGCAAAAGCTTGAGAAAATCATCTCCTGCATCATTGTGAAATATACCCTCTTGGGTATATGATTAATTCATATAAGCTTAGCGTCCCATAAAAGGGACATTGGCAAACAATGTAGACCCAGATCAGACGCCGCATAACGCGGCGTCTGATCAGGGCCTGCACTGTTTGCAATAAGTTCAGTCATTTCTACAAAACATGACGATAATAACTAATCAGACACCCCTAGTATAGGAAATTGACCTGTCCAAAGAGTTGAGATAGAAGTCCATTCGGCATAAATGGGTTAAAGGCTTGCTGGTTCAATTTGGTTTCATCACAGAAAAACAGAACTTAATTGCATGAAAAAAAGGTAAGAGAAAAGTCCAGTGTGTGTCACAATCACAAACCGCAGCCCTTCCCAGACACCAAGAGGAAGAGGAAACCGACAAATCCAAACAAGCACAAATCGAACAAACGTACGAAAAGCACTAAGATTAGCTAAGCACTAAGATTAACCTTTCCACCCCCTGAGTGCCTGAATTGGACTCTTCTATCTTTGGATGTGGACATGTCCATTGCTACAAATATGGATATGAGTTTAAACTCAAAAACAGAATGATAAACAGTGTAGATCCAGATGTGCGTGTCGTCTCATCTGGATCTACACTGTTTGCAATGGTCCTTTTTTAGTTTACAGGACTAAAATTGGTTAAAATAACTGCCATGAAACAAAGGTAAGTCCTATGACAAAACATTACACCACAATCAGAGCTGCCCATCGGTGGTTCAGTTGGATGCGCGTCCGACTGGTGGTCAGGAGGTTGCGGGAACGGCCCCAGTCGGGGATCGGCAATATTCTTTCGTGGAGATTGATTATGAAATATATTCTACGGTCATTCTCTCCATTCGCTGATTCAAGAAGGGCAGTTTCTGACAAGAGAATGTTCACAATACTGGTTAACCGCTTAGCAGACTAATCCTGCCCAGTAAAAAAGTGGTTAGGTAAACTAACCGCGCTCGACACGATCCCATTGGGTTGACTGGACCGTAAAACCTCTACACGAACAAACAAAACAATCAGAGCTAAATAAAATAACAAGGTAATACACTGTGGGCAAGACCAATGACATAGTTTCATGAAGCCCCCTTTTCAGAAGGGAGCAACATCAATTTTGACAGTTTTCTTCCTTGAAAGTGTGTCAATACCCCCTATACCATTGAGTGCAGAATAAATTAAGATGCCACACCCACTTCTAATTTCCAGCCAATCAGATTACTTGATCCGGGTTTTTGATAGAAATTCACATATTTAATGACAAACAGTGCAGCTCCAGATCAATTGGCTTCTTCAGAAGCCAACTGATCTAGATCTACACTGTTTGCTAAGACAGGGCATGTCGTGTTCAGCAAGAGAAGGGTTAATACCTTATACGTCTATATCTTCTATAGTATCCAATTATTCTGTAAAAGTGGAACCAAGGCCCTGTTAAGACGGTCATTTTCACGAGTTGCATCCCGTAAATTGTTGTCGTAGTAGCTTCTTATGAGACTTGAATGGCTTTGGTGCACTCTTGTAAACGGCGTGGTATAGATTTCATTCTATTCTCTGCTGTGGCTGCTTTAAAAGGACAATAGGCTCGGTGACATTTAGTCAGAATTTACCAAAAAGCTATGGCCAAGTAAAAACAAACTATGTGTGTTTAGGGTAACCTTACTCTACTTTCCTGGTGAAACCTAGTACTTGTTTTCGTGTTTTCTCAAAGAAAGAAAAAAATAGGCGTTAATAGAAGAAAATATTTATGCAAAATATTCAGTGGGAGGCCTGAGCAAACAGTCTATTGGAGTAGTGAGGCTGTGTTTAAGGATTAAAATATTATTTTTAAGCATGTTTACATTTCCATAGAACTATGTTCCTCATGAAAATGTAAAATTTATACAAAAACTACAGATTTCTATGTTTAATGACAAAGCTATTATTTGACCAAAAAAGTGAAGCAAGTGTTTTAACTTTTCTCTTGCTGAACACGAATGCCCTGTCTTAACAAACAGTGCAGATCCAGATCAGTTGGCTTCTGAAGCCAACTAATCTGGATCTGCACAGTTTGTCATTAAATATGTGAATTTTTATCAAAAACCCGGATTAAGTAATCTGGCTTGACTTGAAATCAGAAGAGGGTGTGGCATCTTAATTTATTCAGCAAAGCAAGGGATAAATATGTACTTTTGTCAGGTGACATAAAATTTAATCAGGGACATTGTGATTGTTTTGTAACCGCCGAGCTGTAAATGATGTTTTCCTAGATTCTTACATTCGGAGAAGCCATGCAGCTCAGGCAATAAGGCATAATTACGCAGAATTCACTTTAAGGATCAAAATATTTACGACCAAAACATTTGCTGCTGTCAGACTTAATAGACGATGTTAGGCTGCGTTAGACTGTCTTGTTTATATAAACAATGACGATTACGGCAACAGCAATTATAGGTCTATAGCTAGACATACAGCTTCTATTTTTCTCTGAGCGGCGCCAAATAAAGATTGTTTTGTGGCATGCCCTGACCAGATTGCGTATGTGCAAAGCCCAATCAGGACTTGCGCTATTCATTTATGTAAATGTTTTTTAACCACTCTGCATACTTCAGTACGAATCGATTAGTGAGTGTCATGATATATCTTATTAAATTTGAAATTAATAACACATATGTGCTGTATTTCTGCCAGCAGTATTAATTATTTCCTTTTTTCTCTATCGAATTACTTGACTACGACCATTTGCAAAAATACTGTAGGGCTTGTAGTGATATGTGGTCAAAGTAAATAAGAAATCTCAGGAACTGATATAATCCACATCAAGCCCCTAACACCAAATGGAAAAACAGAAAATTACAATAAAGCAGCCACAAAATGAACAGACGGCAAGCAGAGTTGGCAATTGTTTCCCAAAAAGGTGAGAACTCACTTAACCGAATATATAATCCTCTTACATAATTATTAAAAGAAAAAAAAAGGAAAAGAAGAAAAAAAAAAAAAAAAAAAAAAAAAAAAAAAACAGAAAAAAAAAAACATTAGAAAGTGAAACACTACATAACAATTAACAAAAGTACCACAATGAAAGTACCGCCTTAACGATCAGTGATGTACTACTGGGGTTGTGATAGAAGTGGTGGGGGGAGTGGGGGCGGTGTTGGGTGGGGGTGGGGGCTTAAGCTAGCTTTACGGGATCCCAATCCTCGCCCTCAGCTTCCATAGTGGTAACAAATCTATTTGTACGGTCCGTGTGGAGGTTGTCTGGTCAACACAGTTCACACCAAGGTCGTCACGATTACAACTATAAATATTCATATTTTTCGTAGCTTTAAAGCAGCATTTCTCTGGTCGTGACCAGCGGCGATATTGTGCGAATGTTGCGGTCAACCAGTCAAATCATTCAAATGATATAACACGTGACTATGTCTAACAGACTGTACTTCCACCGATTGTTATGAATATGCCTTGGTTTTATACAGTTGCACATACAACGACGACGACGACAACAACAACAGCAACAACAACAACAACATAATAATAATAATAATGATAATAATAATAATAACGACAATAATGATAATAATAATAATTATATTATTATTATTATTAACAATAACAATGACAACATGACCAAATGCGGAAGAAATAGCCCTTCCCCCCCCCACCACCCCCCACGCACCCCACAAAAAAAAAATAAATAAATAAAAAATAAAAATAAAAAAACACACGAAAAAGTTGAATTAATGAATGAATGCATATGAGTCAGACAAGGTTTTAGACTTCTTGTTTACTATGCGAACTATTGAAGCCCAGATCAGACTGCTGTTGCATAGTCTGCTTTGGTTTTTTGCTATTCGCATATTATCTTAAGAATAGAAACATTATGGCTCGAACAAACAGTTTAGACCCTGATCAGACGCCGCAAAATGGGGCGTCTGATCAGGGTCTACACTATTTGCTATTCAACCACCATTAATCGGACACACCGAGAGGTAATAGTAGAAAGGACTTGTTCAAATGTTTAGAAAATATATGGTAAGGGGTTAGATTGTCCCATTATTTGGAGCAAGCCATAGTTTGCTTGATGAGAATCGTTTGATGTCTCTGTCTTATGAGCCTCGCCTTGCGGAAACGTGTCTTCGAAAATATGCTGACAGCGCATGCCCAGATCAGCCTGCGCGTCCGTGCAGTCTGATCAGGGCATTCACTGTCAGCTAACAGAATCATTGGATACTACAGAATGTATGAATTCAGAACAAATGCCCGGATGAGATTCTGCGCATGTGCAGGATGATGTGAATGAGCACATTTTGCGCATGCTCGAAGGCACTGTTTTGTTTGACGCGGCCAATATGATACTTGTTAGAAACGATGTCTATAGAACATTAGAAGACAAGGTCTTCCCATTATTGGTACTTAGACAGGAAATATGCATATAGTAATTGGCGGATTGAATCCAGTTGGAATCTAGCTTGACAGCAGGAGATTTAGGAAATTCAAGAATATTTAAATCGTGTCACACAACACTGGAGTTTAACGCATATGTAACAGGTGACTACTTATACCAGCTTGGGAATCCGCGCAGTCTGATTCGCTCTTTTTCTTCCCAACAGCAGATTCTGCAATAACGAAGATTTCTGTAAGAAAACAGCGAACAGTTTCATTTTGCATAGATGCTTAGGCCATTTTGAAGCGTTGGTGATCGCTTAGTCCCTCGGCACCATTCTGATTTGATACGACTCTTTTGTGTATGATGTCTTTATCTTCTATAGCTTTTATATTCTGCACAATATTATTATAGGCATATCAAGAATATCTTTACCATTTTTTAAACATAATGTGCCGCACTCTTAAATTACATTGAATTCTGTTCTGTGTTTATTTTTGCCGATTACTGTCATTAGAAACCTAGATTTGTGTCGACCTTAACCTTTACCAAGGTTAGGCTAATTAATTCAGCAGACAATTTGTACTGAGGAGACAATCTGCATGAAACATGAAACATCGACGCCTATTTCTGAGAAAATAAGACAAACATTTCAAAATGTCGTCTGCTGAAAAGTTCACCCAGCATGCTAAGCGTTCAAGTCGTGCTGTGGGCAATGTAGTCATCTTGTCTTGACTACCATGGTTTTATTATAAAGTTTATTTATGTCATAATTTGGAACTTAGTAAGATTGCTTTCCTTCACGGATTTGATACCTTACCTGCATGTATTTGACCTAGGATGTTACAAGTAAGACAAGAGCTGCTCTCTGCAGTTATATCAGCTCTGATCCTGTCATATCACCCTAAGTATTCCGACCATTACTTTGTCCTAAAATTTGAACTATCCATTTTACTATCTGGAAAAAAGTGTAGACCAAGATCAGACGCCGCGTTCTGCGGCGTCTGATCTTGGTCTACACTGTTTGCTCTGGCTTGTCTGTCCCAATACTTAGGGTTAATATGGTAATTTCAGTTAAAGACGCTTCACGTTTCTATATCATAATTTACCAATTTTTCTTAATCTTATAGACTAACACTATATTTGTATTTGGAGCTCTAAATACTGATGGCCGAGTGGCTAGCGCTCCCGACTTGGGATCATGAGGTCCTGGGTTCGAATCCCGCAGGATGTGGAGTTCAGCTCATGGTTGTACGACGCTTCACTGAACAGAGCCTTTCATTATCAGCCTTCCATCGTCTAGATATGACTTTAGTAATGTTGAAAGGGACGTAAAACACCAAACCATCATCTGGTACCGTTTTTCATTGTTTTTTTTTTTTTTTTCTTTCTTAGGTTTGTCCTGAGTAATTTCCCTTATGCTTTTGAATGACAAATACAGCACATGTAATGCCAAATCCTGTCTTCTGCCACGTGCGTATTGTTCACACATGTCTGAAAATTCCTTTGTCTGGCAATACTCATTATTCTGACATTAAAATTGAAAGAAAAGTAGTATCCTCAGGTGGCACAACGTCAGCATTGATCATGTATTGGTTAGAAACAACGGCTTAGACATCAGGCACAAGATAAACAAGTTTACCGTACATACCTTTAATATTGACACACCTCAACTTATTACTATACCTGTAAAGTTTTAACGAGTCCAATTTAGTACCTGTCGATGTGTGTAGACTTGTTGGATGAGTGGCAAAACAGTGTAGACCCTGATCAGTCGCCGCATTCTGCGGCGTCTGATCAGGATCAACAGTGTTTGCTCAGGTCTTTCTGTCCCAATTCTTAGTGTAAATACGGTATTTTCCTAACATTGAAAAAAAGAGCATAATTTGATACCGGTTGTAAAAAGACCACCAGTACAAAGTACCGATAGCTAATCTAAAGAAAAACTCTGAGGAAAAACTTAAAGGACTTAATGGTAAATGACCTCGAAAAGGAATGGATTGATGTATTCCTAAAGTTTGGGGACCTTCTTGCGACTCAGATAAATAATTGCTACAGAATATATTTGTTACAGCAGGAAGAATGAAGATTTACCTACATGTCACATCAGCTTATTGCTAAAATATAGAAAAGTAACAATGTACAGGTAGTTTTGGGATAGCTAATCTAAAGAAAAACTCTGAGGAAAAACTTAAAGGACTTAATGGTAAATGACCTCGAAAAGGAATGGATTGATGTATTCCTAAAGTTTGGGGGCCTTCTTGCGACTCAGATAAATAATTGCTACAGAATATATTTGTTACAGCAGGAAGAATGAAGATTTACCTACATGTCACATCAGCTTATTGCTAAAATATAGAAAAGTAACAATGTACAGGTAGTTTTGGGAGGCTGGGGTGATAAATTTGAAATTTGGATTTTGAAGAAAACAACAGCAACAACAACAACGACGGCGACAACAACGACAACGATAACATAGCAATAAAAAGAAACAAAAACAAAAAAGAACAAACAACAACAACATTTTCTGCATATTTTCAACATAATGTATTATATGAATGATATAATATGTCCATTTACAGGCAAGCTGTATAGCAGAAATGATTTTGTCTGTTCGCATTTTTAATAGTAAATATACATTTAAGTGCATTTGACTAGCAAGGTTACCTAGATTGCATAGATCTCCAGATATATATTGTTGTTTTTGGCGATAGCAATAATTCTACTGTCTTAGTATTTCAAGACAATTAGCCCCAAAAAAGTTTTGCTGGTACAGTTCCTGTTACAAATAACTGTCTGCAAAAAAAAGGGAAATTTGTCGTATAGCCTTGCGGTCGCAGGTGCAATGAGAGTTACAGCCACCTGTGGGATACAGGATATAGGAGGCTACCCATTTACTTTAGAGGTTACCTGTTCCACGGTTTTGTTTTTGTTGTCTGACGAAGCTCGCATGGCAGCAATATGTCGATGCCTATCAGGTATAGCTGGCACCTATAATTGAGTCTCAACGTGAGAAAACGTACCTTCTGACATGTGCGCGCAACGAAGAATCAAATCAGCCTGCGCATGCGCGCGTGTTGATCAGTCTTTATTGCCCACATAAAGAAACTGCATCCCTGACTTTCTAAAATGCTCCCATTGAAGAATCTGATCAGACTGCGCGATTGCGCATGCTGATCTGCATCTTTGCTGGGCGCAAATATCCAAATGCACGTTTTCTGCGGCATATTTTACTTCTGCTGTATTGATTTCATTATTTTTGGCCTTTACTTCAAGGACCTCTTGATTAACCCATTTATGCATAGTGGACTCTTCTGCCTCTATTCTTCAGACCGGTCCATTTCAAGAAGAAGGGATGTCTGGTTAGTTTTTATTAATGCCATTTCTTATAGAAATTCCTTTATTAAATGCAAACAGTGTAGACCCTGTTCTGCGGCGTCTGATCTGGATCTACACTGTTTGTCCCTTTTATGGGGCTTAAATGGGTTAAAATGTGTATTCGGTCAATATTGGATGGAACAGTAGAGACTCAGAAATGTCTTTGTAGTATTTTCACTTTATGTATATTAGGGTAAACATTACAACAGACGGCATTTTGAAATATTTTTCTTATTTTTCCTTGAAAATCGGATTTGACACTTCATGAAAATTGTCTCATAAGGAGTGTCAGAGCCTATTTTCTAGGAAAAATAAAAAAAAAATAGCGTTTGCTGAATTTGCCCATAACATGGTGTTAGTGAATGAAATCAGACCAGTTTCCATATTGAACGCATCTCAGCACTGTCCAAGTTCCATAAATAAACAAAACAAATAATAAAACATTACTCTCTCTGTGGTGTCTGAGTGCTGGGCCATTTTTCTGATTTAATTACTGAAGGCAACCCTGAGAGAGTACCATATGCATTAACAGAACCCTATTATGTCCAGGTCTAGTGGCCACTACTCAGATAAATAATTGTCAAGTGTTGTCAGGGCAAAACTTACTTCTTGTGATTGTGGTCTCTCACTAACTGTGATAGAAACAAAAAGGTAAGAGAAAAGTCCAGGGAGTGCCACAATCACAAACCGCAGCCCTTTCCAGACACGAAGAGGAAGAGGAAACCGACAAATCCAAACAAGCACAAATCGGACAAACGTACGAAAAGCACTAAGATTAGTTTTCTCTTCCCCATGCGAGGTAATCGCAATGCTAAAAGGACTGAAAAACACAAGAACAAAATAACACAAGGTAAGGCATAAAACAAATCGCCTCGTAGAATAAACCACAAAGCAACAAAGAGTAAGACTAACACCGGGACCACCGCCTTAGAACGGTCAGTAGAGTAAATCACCGGGGGGGGGGGGGGGGGGGGGTGGGGGCGGGGGTTAAAGCACTTTTACAGCTAGCTAACTTCACCCTGGGTCCCGATGCTACTCTTAATACAGAAATACATAAAAATTGTTCGCATAAAGGCTCCCAACTCAGTCAATGCATCAAAGCGAAAACATAAAAATCAAATTAATCACTATAATAAACAAAGACGGGTACTCATGGCTAATTCTACTGTATGCCAAAGTAAATGAAAACCAATAGCTGAACCACGGCGGGCCAAGCCAAAGACATATCGTCAAGCCCAAACCCACTGGTTAAAGTTTTACGAAGAGGCTGTCATTGAGGCTGCCGTCGTGCAATTAAAAAGTGAAGCATAGCCATCAACAATGATTGGGTTGACAACTAGACATGCAGTCTGCAGAGACCACAATCACACCAAGTAAGTTTTGCCCTGACCCGGTAGAAGAAAAGATAAGGAACAAACAATGACAAGATCACAACGACACTGTTGCAATAACCGATATACAAACACAGAAGTGCAACCCCAGCAAACACACAACGTAGTAACAACGTCGTTACAACGTCGCTGCAACGTCACGACGTTGCAATGACGTTGTAACGAAGTTGTAACGATGTTGTGTGTGTTGCTGAGACAAAGGCACCACCTTGGAAAGGTCAGTAGAAAAATAACTAGGGTGGGAAAGGAGCTTAAACTAGCTTGACTCGATCAAAACACTTTAATCCCGTCAGTATTTTTTTAACCCATTTTAGTCGGTAAATCCCGAAAGGGGTAATTGGCAAACAGTGCAGACCCAGATCAGCGTTGGATCAGGGTCTGTTGAGGCAGAATAATTCATTCGGCATAAATACTCGAAGGTTAATCAATGACAAAAAGTATTCTGACCTGTCCCGGTTTCAGCACGAATGTCGAGAAAGTCGATATCTTCGGATCTCTGTCTTAATTTAACTTGCACCAAACCGGCCTTTGTGGCTCAGTCGGATTCGATTCCGACTGGTGATCAGAAGGTCGAGGGTATGATCCCGCCGGATCGGTAGCTTTCTTTCGTGGATATTAGTCATGAAACATTTTCTACGGTCATTCTCTCCCTTCCGCTGATGGGCAGTTGTCAGTTTCTGGCGAACGAATGTGCACAAGTACTGGTTAACCGCATAGAGAACTAAAAGTGTTGTTAGGTAAACTGGCCGACTCGATAGACTTAAATGGGTTGACTGGGCCATCATGAAAACCTCAACTCAGTCAATTAACTGGTACCAAACCTTCCCCGTATTCAGAATGATTGTTCGATTTGCAAAGAAGCTGCTTAACTAGGGTTAAAAGTTTACTGCTGAAATTTAGCAGTGTAGTGGTATCACTGCTTTTGATCTCTTTGATACATCATAGTTATTCATATAACTTCTTCACTAGGAGAAATACCGTTCATGAGTGATGCCCTTAGACAAAACTGTCACTTGACAAATAGCAAAAAGTCCACAGGATATTGCAACTGATCGGCCTAGACAGTCATACATTCTATATTTCTAACGACTGCCGAAACAAGAGCAAATGTCACAGTTAGTAACAAATGTCACGGTAGTTTTAGCCCAATCATAGTTGAAAGCTCTGCTTTCCTCTTAAACCAACTATAGACTGAATAGACTCTCCCATACTATATACTGGAAGAGTCCAATTTCAATTTTAGGTACGTCCGGCTTTGAAATTTAGATATTTCTAGAGAAAAATAGCTAAACTACTTGCAAACAGTGGAGATCCTGATCAGACGCTGCATTCTGTAGCATATGATCAGGGTCTGCACTGTTTTTTAATTACCCTTTTAGGAGTCTGCAGACTGCAATAGGTTAATTGCACGACGGCGGGTTAGGTCTCAGACTCTTTGAAGATGCCGACCTCAACCTTTCATCGGAGGTTGAGGGCTGATGTCATGCCATTACGAAAACATGCCTATTCAAATACATAGAAAATTTCATCTCCAAAAACTGAAAATTTTCAAATAAAAAAAACTCCGATATTTTTCATATTTCTGCTCAAAACATAGATTGTGGGTACTCGTTAGAACCGCCTCGGCGAGGCGGTTCTAACGAGTACCCACAATCTATGTTTTGAGCAGAAATAAGAAAATTAATGTATACCCCTGTAAACCCCAGTTTTACTATATAAAAGTGGGGTTTAAGGGGGTCAATATTATATAGGTATGTTTTCGTGATGCCCTTGTTCGGCCCCTCTGTGGTTCAGCTAGTGGTTCTTTAGTTCTGAAAGGTTGAGGTCGGCATCTTCAAAGAGTCTGAGACCCAACCCGCCATATATAGATTCCACTACACTGCTAAATTTCAGCAGTGCACTGTTAACCCTAGTCCTACTGAACCAGGATATGCCCTACTTTTGCAAACAGTGTAGATTCAGATCAGTGACAGATCTGAATCTGCAATGATTGCCATTAAGTATTGGAATTTGTATCAACAACCTGGATTAAGTAATCTGATTGGCTGAAGGTGAGAGTTTTTTGTGTGTTGAGGTTTTACGGCCCAGTCAACCCAATGGGGTCATATCTAGCACGGTCAGTTTACCTAACAACACGTTTACTGGGCAGGCTTAGTCCTCTAAGCGGTTAACCAGTATTGTGCACATTCTTTCGCCGGTAACTGACAACTGCCCTTCTTGAATCAGTGGAAGGGAGAGAATGACCGTAGAAATTATTTCATGATCAAACTCCACGAAAGAATGTTGCCGACCTTGGTGGGGGTCGAACCCGCGACCTTCTGGTCGGACGCGTACCCAACTGAGACACCGAGGCCGGCAAAGATGAGAGGTGAGCGTGGCAGCTTAATTTATTCAGCAGGACGAGGGTTAACATTTGGCGGTGTAGCGATACTGTTGCTTTTAACCCTTTTGTACACCATAAATAACAAAGCGTCTCGAACAGGATTCTACATCAAGGTATTCCAATATTTCACCATTTGTAGTTGATAACTGCGAAAAGCTTTAATCGCCATTTTACGTGTTATGAAAGTTGAACGGTGTTTTAACGCTTAGCATGCAGGATAAAAAGTTCAGCACACGACACGGCATTTAGAAATATTTTTTTTATATTTTTGTCAGAAAACAGGCACTGGCATTTCATGCAAACTGATCCTAAGGCGACAATTCGCATGAAATGTCACAGTCTTTTTTCTGGAAAAAATAAGAAAAAATATTTTTTAAAATGTCGTTTGATGAATTTGCTCAAAAAGTAGTAAAGGTTAATTCTTTTCATTCAAATATTGTAATATTTTATTCAAGATAAAATCAACGTGCGACGCTTGAAGTTTCTTGCTTTGAATATAACAAAACAGATCCGTAAATCATCGACCTCAAGATGCCACTTATTATACACGGCATTTTATCATCTGCTAATCATTGCCTTACTTCACAAATCCCTCTCTCGAAAACTTCATTAGCCCAGGCGGAAGCCAGTGACGAACTTCGGAATAGAAATAACAATAGGAAAATTACTGAAACAGAAAATTAATGCTTTTAGGGCTTCAAGACTGAGAATTGATATGAGAACCTTGTTGCCGATTAGTCTGAGCAGAAAACTGTTTCAGGATTGATATTGATTTGCATTGAAAAGTGCAGAATAGTGCATACTAATCATGGCACTGATCAACTAATGAGCAGAAACGTCATGAAACGTACCTTCGAACTTGAGCACCCAGAGAAGATTCGGCTCAGCCTACGATTCAGATCAGCCTGTCTTATCAGAATCTTCACTAAGCGCATTACGAAAATACGCCTATTCAAATGTATTGAAAAATTCACCACTAAAAACTGACAGTTTTCAGATAAAAATTCTGATATTTTTCATATTTCTTCTCAAAACAGATTGTGGGTACTCGTTAGAACCGCCTCTCCGGTACACATCGTCTGTGTTTTGAGCAGTTTTTTTTTTTTGGAGTTTTTTGTCTAAAAAATTTCAGTTTTTGGAGGTGAAATTTTGTATATATTTGAAAAGGAGTGTTTTCATAATGTAATCACCTTGTTTGGGAGAGGGAGCCGGTTGCCCTTTTTTGATATGAGACATGTGTAATGTCTATCAGTTTCTTTGCTCTTCCTCATTGTTTCATTGTTAGGCTATGTTCTATAACTATGATTCTTCCTCGGCATATTCTATATCATTGTTTACCCAGTAAGCATTTTACATAAATCTATAGCGGGCCGTTATCGACCCGTCAGCTACCTTGACGGGCCGATAACGGCCCGCTATAGATTTATAAAGAATGCTAGCTTATCGTAAACTTTGGATTAACTAGTTGTGACGTACTAGTAAACAGTGTAGAACTATTTAGGAGCAATTTGAGCTGGTTCTACATTTATGTTTAGGCTTATCTGTTCAAATACGACCCCAGCAAACACACAACGTCGCATCAACGTCGTTACAACGTCGCTGCAACGTCGACGTTGTAACGACGTTGTGTGTTTGCTGGGACGGCACATGTAAAAAGGTATTAGTCTTAACTGAATGGCGCAACTTCTGCAAGCTCTACACTTTGGCAGACACCCGTCAGATAATTAGAGAATAAAGAGAATGGAAAGACATTAAAAATCCCGGAACTTGGTTATGCTTTTGATATACCAGATTTTACTCCGTTCGTGAACGAACGGATTTCGCAAACATCCCTGGGTATTATGTCAGCTTTTGAAAAGATTTCCGTCGAGTTAACAACAGTTCTATTTTTGCATTCTCTCTGCAGAATCGTAGCCTTTACCACTCTCAGGGCAAATTCAACAGACGACAAATTCTCGACATTTTTTTTTTGTTTTCCCAGAAAACAAGATTTGACATTTCATGCAAACTGTCTGCAAGACAATTTGCATGAAATGTCAAAGTCTGTTGTCTTGGGAAAATAAGAAAAAAATATTTGAATATGCCATCTGCAGAAAATGTTACCTAGCATGCTAAGCATTAAAAAAAACCTTTTAATTCCCTCATAAGAGAAAGCAGACATGTGCTGAATGTGGCATAAAATGACAAGTACAAAAAACATGCATTACAGAAGTGTCATGCAGAGCATTTGAGCGTGTTTAGCAGTCTGTGACATTTGCTGATAGCGGCTGAAGGAGACGTAAATTTCCTTTGCGCGTGCTTAATTATAAGTCTGTCTTGCCGATTTCACAATCGGTCGTGCTACGAAACCAAGCAACAAATTTAACCTATAAAACGCTAAACAAAACTGTTACAAACGACATTCTGTTGTATTATTATTATCATTTTTCTGAGAAAATCAGACTTGACCTCGTCTACGATTCACATGGAGTATTAAGCATTATTTAATCTCAAAGATCAAAGGAAGCAAAACAAAAATGTCGTCTGCTGCAGTTTTGGTTAGCACTTTAAAGGTTAATAATCAAATACGAGAAAACCTGTATTATGTTATACCGAGAGTCAGAGGCGGACCGAGGATGATTTCTGCAGGAGGTAATTACGAAAACATGCCTATTCAAATATACTGAAAATTTACCAAAAAAAAAAAAAAAAAAAAAAAATGAAAATTTTCAGATAAAAAAATTCTGAGTTTTTTCACATTTCTGCTCAAAACATAGATTGTGGGTACTCGTTAGAATCGCCTCGACGATGCAGTTCTAAGGAGTACCCACACTCTATGTTTTTGAGCAGAAATAAGAAAAATAATGTATATCCCTGTAAACCCCAGTTTTACTATATAAAAGTGGGATTTAAATGGGGTCAAAATCATATAAGCGTGTTTTCGTGATATTTATTTAATCAAATTACCTTACTTACTCAACGTATTCGAAAAGACAGGTAGTTCGATATCAGACGGCGTGGAACGCAGCTACGGTCGAACTTCAGTGGCCCGAACATATTTGGGCCATGGGAATTTGTTCTAGACATGGGTAGTTCGAGCCACTGAGGGTTACTCCTAGAGAAAGATCAGGAGGCAAGTGGGAATAATTTAGTGATATCTTCGATCTTTTGAAATTAGTCTGTGATCAACATAGCAAAATCGTATTTCACAAAATCATAAAGTCGATATACACAAAAACAAAATTAGGAATGTTGAGATAGACAGACATGGGCCCAAAATAAATGGGGTATAATTAGGCGTCCATGGAAGGTAATCATTACTTGGTAAGCATGCTTCGCCCACCATGTCTATCAGTCTGAACAGAGACTTAGGAAAGCACGGGAATAGTAATATCCAGGGTTTAGAAAGTCTGTTTCACTCTTTTACTGCCACACAAGGTAATAATAGGCTTTTAAAAACAGCATAGATCCAGGTGAGACGGCTCAATGAGCCGTCTCATCTGGATCTACGCTGTTTGACATTCAGTCTTTCAACTTTACATATAAACGTCTTTCCAAACGATAGTTTGTTAAAATAAAAAAGCAGACGACAAATGTCGTCTGAAATTTGGCGCCGAAAGAGTTAAGGCTTGGCTATAAAATATTGGTATGTGAGTGTAGTCATTAGAATTGCCCTGATTCTAAAGTACACACAGCACTCACTTTCCTGATGAAATAAGAAAAAAATCCCTTAAATATCCCTTAGTACTTGTTCTCTAGAGGAATCGGAAGAATTCCCTAGGGACTCAAAACCGAGTTTGAATCAGTCACGGTAAACGAGCCAACGGTGTTCGAACCACTAAAGTTTTATAAAAATTTGAAGATTGAGCCATCATGAATTCTGTAGCCCACTCATCGTCGTGCAATTAAAGAAGATAGCAACCATGGTAACCATGACTACATGTAGGTTAATCACTAAGCATAGAGTTTGTCGCATAACATCTACGACATCCATCAGAAAGTCTTGTTTTGCTTTACGCTTTACATAGAAGAAGTAGATTTGCACACTTTTGTTATAATTAAATGCAAAACCATTTGCCGTAACTAACTTTGCATAAAACGTTTTATTCTAGTCATTGGGTTTTCAATAACTCAAGATCAGCAAAGGAAAGTAAAAAATAATTGCATAGGTCAGACCAATTTTTTGGCCGTAATTTGTATTTTAGGGTACATTTGAGAAAAACAAACAAACAAACAAACAAACAAACAAACAAACAAACACGGAAACAGAAAAGGCGAATGGTTTCTGATAAGGTATGGTAAATCAGAACAAAATATTTTCATTTAAAATAAAACGCCAAGTAAAAAAAACGTCTTTCCGAGTGATGTTGAAAGGACAGTACTTTATATTTTATCACCAGCGTCCTCATGATAAAAGCAATAAAATGACTATGCGCCCAGCAAAGACTCAGATAAGCCTGGGCATCCGGATCAGAGTCTTCGCTGTGCGCTCAATGGGTAGCTAATGACCCAATCTTTCTTCATGCGGACAGCGAAGACTGACCACATCACGAAAACACGCCTATATAATTTAGACCCCCTTAAACCCCACTTTTATATAGTAAAACTGGGGTTTACAGGGGTATGCATTATTTTTCTTATTTCTGCTCAAAAACATTGATTGTGGGTACTCGTTAGAACCGCCTCGCCGAGGCGGTTCCAACGAGTACCCACAATCTATGTTTTGAGCAGAAATATGAAAAATATCCGATTTTTTTTTATCCGAAAATTTTATGTTTTTGGAGGTAAAATTTTCTATATATTTGAATAGGCGTGTTTTCGTAATTGACTAGGCAGATATCGAGGCTGATCTGAGTCTTCGCTGGACGCACATGCCATTTTGTTGGTTTTCTCATGAGGCGGCTCAATTGTTTTATATCGATTAATAATCTTTTTGAATTGTAAGAAAAATCTGTCCGAGGTCTTCGCAGCGTTTCATCTAAATCAACTGCAACAAACCAACATACACATACGATATTTGCACACCCAATTCAGACCCGCATCTGCGCTGCTCAGTCATGGTCTACTCAGTTCACTACAAAAATCTGGTTGGCCTTGCGAGTATGTATGCGGAATGTGCGGGTCACGACGAAGTAACGTATAAACCTGCATACCCAGCGGGCATATGACGTTATACATCGTCGGCTCAACGTCGATGCAACATCATGACGTTGCATCGACGTTGAGGCGACGTTGTATTCATTTCATGTGCCCGCTGGGTAGATTCTTCTGGGTGTGTGGTCTACGTATGTGATAAAGTCTAAGCAAAACTATTACTTGTTTTAAAGTTAGGTGCTTGAATGAGCTTGTGTTTATGTGTTTAACTATAAAGCCGACTTTAAATAAAGTTTACTTGACATGATATTTTGCAACAGACTGCATGCTTAGTTTTTTTTTATTAAATCAATCATGGCTGACAGTAATGCTTTCTTCTATAGATGTACGACGGTGGGTCGGGTCTCAGATTCTATCTCATGTTATGCTTCCGTGGTTCTTATTGTGGGTTTCTTTTGCAGTGACTGACAGTGTCTGAGGTAATTGCCACGAGCTCTCATCCTTGTGTCATCACAGCTATATAATTTTATTTAAACTTTTTTTTTTACTGCAATGTTTCTCTTATTGAGTTTAGAAGCCTCTATGCGAGCCGAACAATCATTTGAGCCAGTACAATAAGATCAGTGTGACTAGCAAAGATTCAGATCAGCCTGCACATCCATCCATTATTGAAAGGGTTCTTGTTTATCTCTCTTTGGATAGCCTGGAGACTATAGAAGGCACATGTGATCAGTGAAGACTCTGATCAGACTGCGCGGATCCGCAGGCTGATCTAAGACTTCGCTAGTCGCACAAGTCGTATTGTTTGTCGTGCGCAGGCTCATTTTGTATTTTTACAACAATTGAACTTAGGTTGAAGATTTGATATCAATATCAATAAATCGCATTAAACTTCTTGGTATTTTTTCGATATGTCTTTGGCTTGGCCCGCCGTGGTTCAACTATTGGTTTTCTTTTACTCTGGCATACAGTAGAATTAGCCATGAGTACTCGTTTTTGTTTATTATAGTGATTAATTTGATTTTTATGTTTTCACTTTGATGCATTGACTGAGTTGGAAGTCTTTATGCGAACCGAATTTTTATGTATTTCTGTATTAAGAGTAGCATCGGGACCCAGGGTGAAGTTAGCTAGCTGTAAAAGTGCTTTAAATCCCCCGGTGGTTTGCTCTACCGACCGTTCTAAGGCGGTGGTCCCGGTGTTAGTCTTACTCTTTGTTGCTTTGTGGTTTATTCTACGAATATATTGTTGTATGTCTTTCCGTGTGTCATTTTGTTCTTGTGTTTTTCAGTCCTTTTAGTATTGCGATTACCTCGCTTGGGGAAGAGAGAGCTAATCTTAGTGCTTTTCGTACGTTTGTTCGGTTTGTGCTTGTTTAAATTTGTCGGTTTCCTCTTCCTCTTGGGGTCTGGGAAGGGCTGCGGTTTGTGATTGTGGCAGCCCCTGGACTTTTCTCTTACTTTTTTTTCTTTTTTTTTAAATACTTACGATTCTATCGTGGTGGTTCTGGTAATGTTTGTTCTTTTGTTACTTTATGGTTGCTCGCCGCTGTTTTTTTTTTTTTTTTTTTTGTTTTTTTTTTTTTCATATTTTGTCTTGTTCGTTGTCGAAATGTTTTTGATGACCTATTTAGCATCGTGATCACCACGCTGGGGGAGAGGAAACTGGTTCATTTACTTTTCTTTGGTTTGTGGCTTGTATACTTTCTGTCATAGTTTGTTTGCTCTTCCTCTTGGTGTCATAACTAGGCTCTCTTCTGTGATTGTGGCTCTTTTTGGACATTTTCTATACTATTTTTTTTTATTTGGGTTTTACAGCCCTTTCAAGAATATTTCGCTTATATCGAGTAGGTCGTTCATCAAAGGTGGGCGAAAACCGGAGAACCCGGGGGAAAACCACCTGACAATCTGTAAGCAGAATTTGGCTTTCCCACATGTGACCGAGCGAGGCTCGAACCAAAGCGGTTAGAAGCCTAATGGATTAAGAGTCAAATTTACCAAGAAACCTATTATTAAAATACAGAAGAGAAAGAGGGAGCCGAAAAAAATGTTTTAAAATCAGGGATATGGGGTCTTGTTGCTACTCACTGTGAGACATTTTTTCGAGTTTATTGTCTTATGGTTGTGTTTGGTGGATCCTATCTGGCATCGTGATCACCCTGTTGGGGAAAAGGGAGCTTGTTGCATTTACTTTCGGTGACCAATAACGTGTATACTGTCCGTCATAATTTGTTTGTTCTTCTTCCCGGTGAACACACAATTTCGTAACAAAGTCGTTCCGATGTCACCGCGACGTTGCGATGTCACAGCGACATCGGAATGACGTTGTTATGATGTTGTGTGTTGGTTTGGTTTGTATTATATTTTTCTATGACTAGGGCTCTTCCTGGAAACCTCTTATTATCATGGATATTGTGACATATCATGTTAAATAATTTTTCATATGGAATTCAAACACAAGCAGAGGTAGCAAAAGGCTGACACAGATTCAAGTAGGCAGGCACTTCTGTTGACGTCACTCGACATGTGGTCTTCCATGAAGTATTGTATTTGTATTGTCATCAATGTCTCAAATATATACAGTGCCTTGGTAGGGACGTGTATCATGATCTTCACCTTTTTTGGATATATCTTCATTTCTATTCTTATTTTCAAAGGGGTGTACGAATCCTGGCAACCTGACACCTTCAGTATTTAGTCATCGTTTCAGATATCAGAAGTGAATACATTTAAGTCCAAATAAACGTCAAAAGGATTGCCTTTGGAAACAAAGAACACATTGCAGATTAGAAAATGGGAGTCTCGGTTTTATTGAGACTCTTCATAAGCAGTAATGAAGATTGCAACACTGCTTACACACTCTTGCGTATACATGAGCAGAACTCCATTTTCAAATATACCACAATGGGTCCAATAATCCCAAAGGAAATGAAATAATCTGCCACACGGCACAAAATCAGGCACAAAATCAGTTGAACTCTGCATGCTCCGTAAAATGTCAGAAATAATATTCTTGTTTTTCCTAGCAAATAGGCTTGACATTTTGATCACCTTGTTGGCATAAAATGTCATACCCTATATTTTGAAATAAAGAGAAGAAATCGTCAATTTCTTATCTGTTGAATTAGCCCAAGAGAGTGGTAATAGTTCACCCTCATTACTTGCATCGATCCCAAAGGTGTTTTCCTCTTACCCAGAAATAACACTTCACTTTCTGTACATCCCTCCGACTGGAGACCAGGAGGTCGTGGGTTCAACCCCCGCCGAGGTCGGCAACATTCTTTCGTGGAGATTGATCATGAAATATTTTCTACGGTCATTCTCTCCCTTCCGCTGATTCAAGAAGGGCAGTTGTCAGTTTCTGGCGAAAGAATGTGCACAATACTGGTTAACCGCTTAGAGGACTAAGCCTGCCCAGTAAACGTGTGGTTAGGTAAACTGACCGCGCTCGACATGACCCCATTGGGTTGACTGGGCCGTAAAACCTCAACACAAACACAAATCACTGTCTGTACCTCTCGTTATATTTATTAACTATCTTGTAACTAGTTGTTAAAGGATAAAACCAGATGCTGAGAAGAAACTTACATATAACTTACATATAACTTACATATAACGTGTGTCGCTTCATAAACAAATTAAAGCATGCCTTTTGGTTTTTATAATATACCAGACAGAAATAAGATCTTTGGTAAATATAAACAAAATAATGAATTCAATTAAATGAAAGGTTTTAGATATATATACTGTTGTAAATGTATTTTAGAATAATAATCAGTAATGGGTTTTCGCTGTTTAGCGGTCAATGTTTTTCTCGATACATGTTAACAACCACCACATACATGTTAAATCACCTTGACACATCACACATCGACCTTGTGGAATATCAACAATATGGGCTGCGTCAAGCCAAAAAGTGTCTTCGAACATGCGCAAAATGCGCAGATTCAGATCATCCTGCGCATGCGCAAATTATCATCCGGTCTTTTGCTCTTCAGTCATACATTCTGTAGTATCCAGTGATTCTGTTAGCGGACAGTGAATGCCCTGACCAGAATGCGCAGATGCGCAGGCTGATCTGGGCCTTCGTTGTACGCATATGCCCGAAGATACGTTTCTGCATGGCCGGCCGGCAACGCACTTTTGCTAAAATATTAGAGACATAATGGGATGGCACAAACAAGAATTTATGTTGAATTCCAATATCTGTCCTTGGACGAAACAAACTGTCTGAAAGCACTTGTAAACAGTCCCTAGATTCAATTATCCCTCTGGTATGAGAATTCAGTTGCACATATAAACAGAAGCAAAATAAAATCACATACGATACCAACTGTACAATTTAGTCTGGTATTCTCTGCGAGTTATTCACTGTTGATATACGATATTTCATAGATTTTAGTTTCACCCCATTTACTATCTCCGTTGGTTGCTCTTCTCTGGTACAGATTTCCATAACAAGAATGACACCATAGAGGAGGAGAGGGTAAATATATTATATTCTACTGTAGTTGTACGTAGATGTTCTTTAGAATTAAACGTGACACCAGGGAATATACTGCTATCTTGACATCCACTGAGTTGTTACACCTAAGAATTGCAGATTTAAGGTACAATACTGTAGCTCCAGATTAATTGTTTCTCAGCCAAAACCCCAGTCAGCATTCTACGTAAATCTATATCGGGCCGTCATCGGCCCGTCAGGGTAGCTGACGGACCGATGACGGCCCGATGTAGATTTACGTAGAATGCTAGCTGGGACATTAATATCTTTCTTATTTCTCCACCAAAACTTATGTTGTGGGTACTCATTAGAAGCGCCTCATTTTTCAACACGGCTGGCCCCAGCGATATCACTTCTCTGCCACACAGTCTGGTCATTTTGAACTTCAGTTACAACTGGGTCAGGTGGTGTCAGTGCTCTGACATACAGCTTTGTCATTTAAATGATAAAGATCTGAAAGATTACCTTTAGAAACAAAGAACATACAAAAGAACGAAAATCGGAGACTTGGTTTTATTAAGTCTCTTCAGTGCTCTAGATAAGGTTTTGGTAAGTGAGTACTTGACCCCCTGCTTTAAAGGTTAATGCTTAAATTTCCATTGGCAATGCTTAACTCTTAAAGCACCAAGCATAAATGTAGCATTTACAATTCTAACTTTTTCACAGATAACAAAGCTTGGCATTTCATGTAATTTGCTTTTCACAAGAAATGCCAAGCATTATTATTTAATACGAAAAATAAAGAAGGATAACACCTAGAAATGCATTTGTCATTGGTGCTTTTCTGATCTAGTGTACTACTATTGCTCACAAAGGGCTCAATGTGAGGGAAATTGCTTTATGTTAAAAGATGTAAAACTTTCAATGAAAAAAAAAATGCTGCCCCCTACTCCACACACACACACAAAAAACCTCTCTTCATATGTAGCAATGTCATTGCGGGAAAAAACTTCATCTTGATATCTCTAAAACAACATGATGATGTATCTAAAACTGCTGAATGAGTGGCAAACAGTGCAGAACCTGATCAGACGCTGTTTTCTCAGGCTTGTCTGTCTGTCTGTCCTAGTGCTTAGGGTACATATGGTAATGTTGTGAGATTATATATAACAACTACACCTTCATTACATAATAGGAATTTAATAGGTGCTACCTATATCCGTGCGTCCAAATTATTAGAACATGCTCCAGATCTAACTGAATTTGATTTCAGACCACGCTTGAATACACTGCATGAATTGCAATATAACGTCCAAGTCAACAATATTTCAGTAGCCTAGTTCAGAGATATTGCCTCCAAATTTGTGGGACTTTTACCCGACCCAATCACGTGAATTCGGATCCTGCTTAGTTACTGCTCTGCCATGGAGGCTTTAGGCAGCCAATCTATTTCGCGAGCTCCGATGGGCGGGGGGCATGCTTTCCGAATACCGAAAACTAGTGTATGCCGATGACAGGTATAACGACAATATACTATCGTTCGCTTACCTGTATCGAAGTTTTTTTTAAGATTATCACGTGGAAAGAGCGTAAAGTCTATGTGTTATCTAAAAATCTACATCAAAGTGTACTTTATGCACAAAACGAATCATGCTTAGCTTGTAAACAGACGGAGAATGGATAGAAATAAAAATTCGAAGTGGAGACAAAATTCAAAATGGCTGCGATCGCAAAATTTTGTAGGCTGACGTCATAAGTCTCGTAATTCAGCCCCTTGCAATTGGAATACTTGGCGTTATTGGCTCTTTTATTGCTATAATCGGCACGGCCGCCGTGTCAACAGTCTCTGCCAAATCATGGAACGCTTATTGTTTTTCAGGATAAGCACCGAACCACCCAAGCGTTTGTTGGACCAACACATTTATGGTCCCACACATCACTGGTCACATAGGTAGTCTATACTAGTGCGTCTGCACGCCGATCCGCTGCGCGGTTCAGGGAACTGCTTCGCAGATCCCGTTGGACGCACTTATTGTATTTTGCAATAACATAATGTTTATAATTTACTCTTACCTCACAATGTATCAGAATTATATGGTTGCAAATTGACACGATTTGTACTTTCAATTTTTTTTTTCGGATCCAATTTTGCCGCATTCGGTCAATGAATTGGTGATACTGGCCTTTGGGGTTTGGGCAAACAAAGAGCGTGATTCTGAAATCCTAAGATTAACTATCGTAAGGCTCAAGGCGTAGCGAATATGCGAATAGGGACGGCCCCTATCTGATAGTATGACTACAGATCCACGCCAGGAATTAACAGCATGTGAAACTTCTATGAAAGAAGGTGTGCCCAGCAGCTGATCTAGGCTATCGCCTCTTCACATATTTGGCTGACACCATTCAACTCGAAATGAAGGATTAATCAATATGTCTGCTTGATTGCCACATCAAGGCAGAATATTTACATACAAATATCATCTTCAGTATCCCGTATAATCCCTCTTTGGTGTGATCTAGCAATGAAGCCAATCTTCAATTTAAAGTAATGGGCATGGAAGTAATATAGATAAAATGGCATATTGGTAAATAAGATGCGCATATCAGACTAGGCGTAATCGTCAACATTTTATTTTCTTCTCCGATGACAGTATAAATGTACTTTAACTTCATGTATTTGATTCCTGTAAAAAGTGTTTGAAACATAAGGTACTAAAAACCATTTTGGTCAACAAAAACTCTGGAGAGTTCTGGATAAATCCAGATTTAGATATTTTTCAAGTGTCCAATTTGCCTCTTAACTCATCTATGATTCTACACTTTATACTGCCTTGGCATACAAACTGATTACAGAGATATTGCTTGATCTTACTGATGCAATTTTCAAACGGTCGGTTTCCCTGTATTTAACTTGTTATGCAACTGACTCGTTTATTACTTCAGCGGATGAGAAACATAACAATATATGGTCTTATCAAAATGTTTGTGGTATTCTTATCTATCGTCTTGGTGATATCTATAGTCGATTTGTTACTAAATTATATAGGCAAATTTGTCGGTATTCTGATGGGGACTAGATGTGCCTAGAACACAGCCCTCCCAAGAAACAAGATAAGTTTAGAGTGACATGAATGAAATGAATTAAAATTGGAATAAACTTGTAACTGATAAACTTCCTACGCAGGGTTACCGGTATCTTGCACTTTGTAAATATCGCTGTCATTCTGAATTAACTTCCAACTACACCGGGAGCTTGAAAAGGTCTAACGGAACCCGAATTTTATGATGACTTGGTCTATAAATTCAAAATTGGTTTTGGTCATACAGAACAATTCTAAAAGATTGTCACTCCTAAAAAAGATAAATATTCTGCGAGTAAATTCCATGCTTAGATGTTTACCCAGTTATGCTTGATAGAGTTGCTTCCATTGTTAAATGCTCGACGGCGACTCAATCAACAGATTCTAAAAGGAATGACTCTTGAGAGCAATGAACACACTCACAAAACTCACAACAGTTGAAGTATAAAGTTTTCTGGGCCAGATAAGCGCATTTCAGCCAATGCCAATTATACAGTGAACCCTCATTACAACGACAGCATTTGTTCCCAAAGATGATGCCATTAAAATGAATTTGCTGTTGTACAGAATACTTAATGAGCAGATTAATATGTAAGAAAGGTTTTGTTTTGTTGTTACTTCCTAATAGAACATATGTTTTGGATATTTGTTAGAATCGCCTCGTTGAGGCGATTCTAACAAATATCCAAAGCATATGTTTCTTTAAAGTATTAAATACAATATTTTTGCATAATTTCTGACTAATTGTTACCGCTTAAGCGAAGGTTTCGTGACAGTCAAATTGTCATTATAACGAATTTTGTCGTTGTATCGAGTGTCGGTGTAAAGAGATTGTCTGTGACTCCATTTATAATTGTTATTAAAGGAATGTGCGTTTCCATCTAGTGTCTCACATAAAGTCCTATAACCCATATGACATCCCTTAGTACTTACTATTCTAGATAGCGATTCAGGTCCACTGAGCTTCTAAATGTCCAAAATTGAACTATATTTCTCAGAGATTCTAGCTAAACTGTTTTGGTATTGTTTCTTATCCTCAAAGGATTTGATTTTAGCGAGACATATCTATCTTATACTGTCATCCCAGAAAAAAAGTAGAATCTTGCTTTGATCTGCTAGCAATTTGCATATCAAACTGTAAGTAGCCTTAAAAGCTGTTAAAGAAACGAGATTCAGATCTTCAATAGAACAGTTCGTTGTGTTCTCAAGATTGAAACCAAACATTGGGATCATTAATCATCCACTAAATGAGTGTCAGTTTCGATGGCAATAGATGAAGATTAAAACCCTCATGATGATTCTATGAGGGCAAACATGAAGTTTTACCACTTTATTCATAACACGGTGAATAATAATCATCTTTTAAGGGAATTTGGTGCACTTTGTAAAATTTCAGCCATTTTTTACAAGAAAGACAAAGATTTTGACTTACTGTATGCTTTCCTGCAAACCAACCCCCTTCTGAAAATGGATTACGTACACTGTATACCCGTTTTCAGGAGGGAGGTAAAAAACATTCTGACAAAGCTGTCTCCCTTGGAAGTGTATCACTTACCCCTAAAAATGTCAGAAAACACGAGGAAACATATTATACACTTTCTTAACTTTTAGGAAACAATATCATCACACTATGTATACGAAGTCTTCACTGGTCACTATAGATGTGTTCTCTTTAACTCTTTCACAGCCACAGGCGATAATAATAGAATTTTGCAAACAGCATAGATCCAGATGGCTAAGTGAGCCGTCTTATCTTGATCTACGCTGTTTTGACAGTCAGTCTTTCAACTTTACATATAAACGTCTTTCCAAATGATAGTTTGTTAAAATGAAAAAAGCAGACGACAAATGTCGTCTGAAATTTGGCGCCGAAAGAGTTAATACATTTATGACGTATGGACTCTTCTAGCTTACCTCTCCTGACAGGTCCATTTCCTATATAAAGGGTGACTGGTTAGTTTTAATTTAATTTATCATGTTTTGTAGAAAGTCCTGAACTTAAATCAAGCAGTGTAATCCCTGATCAGATGCTGCTATCTGTGGCGTTTTATCTGAGTCTTCACTGTTTGTCAATGTCCATTTAATTGGGCGCTTAGCTTAGATGGGTTTAATTTATGCCATGTTCTTTCTTCTTGGTAATACAGACTTTTCGGAAGTATTTAAAAAGGAGTGCCACTCGTTATAAAACAGAAAACTTACAATATATGAACATTCTGTGGCCTAGTAATTGTACGTACTATTACAATTGTAAGCTCAACTATGACTGATGCCTAGTTGATAATTTTGCTTTCGTTTCTGATTGCAGAACGGTGAGTCGAGCATCAGACTGTATGACGGCTTCTTCAGCAATCTGTTTCAGATGGTTGGCGTCTGACAATCTATATTTGTTGTCAGGTCCAGAGAAATGTATGGCAAACATAAACTCTGATCTGGATCTACAATGTTTGCCAGAATAGATTATCAAAAGAGGGATACTTGGAAAGTACAAAATGTTTTGTTGAGTCTGTTCATGCAGTCAGTTTACACTTATGTTCATAATCACTCAATAAAACCCCGATGCTGCTATTTTTGCAGTTTTAACGTGATCTTTGCTTTGACAGGATCGATTTTCTCAGATGATTTACCTTCAAGACTCCTGGTGTTAAGTGTCGTATTGCGGCCGTTGATAGTCTCCCTATACTTCGTGACAGTGTAGTGGCTAATTCTGATCCTTGGGGCTCAAGACGGTGCTGGGAGCTGTGCTGCAAATTACACTGCTGTTCGTGAAAACACTCAATAATACAAAGTCTGCTATTCTTGCACATTTTTTGTTTTCAAAGGAATGTTTGTTTTTTTTTTTCTCGGAATTTATTTACCTTCATTGCACTAGGTACTAAGTGCCGTAATGCGGCCGTATACTCATAAATTTACCCGTACTTCATGACAGTGAAGTGAATATTTCCCTTCCTTTGTGCTCAATTAGTCAATTTTTAAATACTTTGAAACTACAATATCACTTAAGCCGGAGCTAGGTGACCTGAGTAGTGTTCACAATTACACTTTTGTTCGTGAGCTGAATCAATAAATCTGAGCCTGTTACTCTAGCATTTTTAATATGGTTTTATGGACAAAATTTCTCTGATTGTATTTCGTGTCACAACGCCTGGTGTTAAAAATCGTGTTGCGGCCATGAATAGTCTTCTCTGTATATCTTCACAGCGTACTTTATATTTCTATTCCTTCGGACTCATTTAAAATAATCTTAAACAAGACTATCTCTAAAACCGGTGCTAGGTAGCGTGAGCAGTGTTGCGAAGTATTATTGTTTTTGAATAGACTCTAGCGCACGTACTTGCTGTTTGTCTGTTCTATAGTTCTTCATATGTCCGTGCTGTTTTCGATGACGTACAGTTTCTTTTGTACTTAGATGCCTAACATCACAAAAACAAGCCTATATAATGTTGATTCCCTTAAACCCCACTTTTATATAGTAAAACTGGGAATTACAGGGGTATACATTATTTTCTTATTTCTGCTCAAAAACATAGATTGTGGGCACTCGTTAGAACCGCCTCGCCGAGGCGGTTCTAACGAGTACCCACAATCTATGATTTGAGCAGAAATATGAAAACTATCAGAATTTTTATCTGAAAAGTTCCAGTTTTTGGTGGTGAAATTTTTAGTATATTTGAATAGGCGTGTTTTCGTAATGAGGACTGCGTTCAGTGATTGTGGTATTTCCTGGGTATCTCCATATTGATTTTTATTTTTAAACTTTTTAGCTCGGTTGACCAAAAACAAACATTGTTTAAACAGTGCAGATCCAGATGTGACGGCTACTAGGTTTTAGAATTTTGACTGATATCCCTTTTTGCAAAAACGAAAGTGTACAAATTCAAAGACATAAGGGTCCATTGTAAAAAAAAAATCAGGGATGAAAGAGTTAATAATCTTCACGCGGACTGAACAAATGTCTTGTGTATACCACGGCAGAACTAAGGGCCACGTAAAATAATTTTAAGCCTACCCCAAGTAAAGTTTTACTGACCGCTTCAAGGCAGTGCTCCTGTTGTGGTTTACTATTTCTGTCATCGTATATTTTTACATGCATGTCCTGGTGAAATTTTTATTTTGGATAGCCGTTTGACCAATTTTTGGGAAAGAAACTGTCCTTTTTGCTTTCTGCTTGTAGTGTCTTGATTCTTGTGCGGTTGCTTTAAGTGTGTCCTTTTTTCCTTTGCATTTTGGTGTCTTGGACGTAAGGTATTAGGTAATTGTCCTGATCATTGCCTTCATTTCTATTTAATAAAACCCAGTGTGTTATTTTCGATTTTTAATGTGTTGTTTGTTTTCAAAGGATGCATTTCTTAGGATTTAAAGGCCCCATATTCCTCAAAAATAGACATTTTACTATCAAAGAAAGATTTAATTAATAGATATATGATATCAATACAATCATAAAATGCGGCTTCTGACGGCCTGTAGTCAGTTCAGTTAGTCTCTTGTTCTTGAAATGAAATGATATTTTTATCGTATCTCTGAATTAATATTGCCAGCATTAGTTCACAGATACGATAAAAAAATCATTTCGTTTTTGACCCAGTTCAAAAACGAGAGGCTAAATGAAATTTTACAGGCTGTCAGATGCCACATTTTATGATCTTATTAACACTTTATATCAATTTATTAAACCTTTCTTGGATAAGATATGTCTAGTTTTTTAGGAATATGGAGCCTTTAAGTACATTACGTATATATATATACATACATACATATATATATATATATATATATATATATATATATATATATATATATATATATATATATATATATATATATATATATATATATATATATATATATATATATATAAGCAGGATTACTTTGGGTTATTGTCATCATACAACACAGCAAACATAAGGCTGAAAGAAGACATTTAATAACAGTTTGTTCCACACTCAGAGCTTTATGACTAAGTCTACTTAACGCTTAGCACTCTAAGGAAACAACTCAGCAGACGACATTTTAAAACATTTTTCTTATTTTTCCCAGAATAAAAGTTTTAACATTTCATGCCAATTGTCTCCATTGGACACAATTTGCATGAAATGTCAAAACCTGTTTTCTGGGGAAAATAATAAAAATGTCAGCAATTTAGCATCTGCTGAATTAGCACAGAGACAAGTAAAAGGTTAAGAAAATATGCAGCTGGTTTGTCTGGTAAGAAACACCTCTGCACCGGCGAAAAGCATTTCCCACAAGATTGCATTTATGCCCAGCGACGACTCATATCAGACTGCGCATCTGATCTGAGTCTTTACAGGGTAGCCAAGGAGCCAAAGCGTCTTGAGGCCGGATAGCGAAGACTGACCACTGCGCGGATGTCCAGGCTGATCTGAGTCTTTGCTGGGTGCACATGCAATCTTATAGGAAATGCTGTTCCCCGGCTCTTATGTCTACCTCATTATCGAGACTCGTGAAAACATTATTCGTATATCGGAAACATAATAAATATCTGGACACTTTAACCCTTAAAGCGCCAATCACAACAATTGTCGTCTGCCTAGCATCTGCTTGGAATTTTAAAAGTCAATTTTGCAAACAGTGTGGACCCAGATCAGACTGCTCAAGGTCCACACTGTTTGCCTGTACGCAAAAATAGGTTTGAAAGTTTGCAAGAATATTCAGCAGACGACAGAACAGACGACATTTTCAGATGCAGGGTGTCTTGGCGTTTTAAGGGTTAACGCTTTCCATTACTTATTTTTGTTGTCCCAAAATTTGAACTATACGTTTTATAGTCGAATTATATATTTTTTGTGTCTCTAATACCTACTTGTTGAGTTGTAAATAGCACAGAACTTGATCAGACGTATACTTAGGACAAATACTGTATTCGTCTCCTACCGAATGCAGAATCGAGCAGAAAAGAAATATTCAGTTCGAAATATGTATCGGGCATTGAGCAAACAATATGTTGTGCAGACTATACCCTTATGGAGCAATACGAGTCTTGGCGGAGAACAGCGACAAGTTTAAAGTACCTTTGCCCGCTTGGCTCATGAATTTCATGGAGGAGTTTCCGCCAAACTGCCAACGTAGTTCATGTGACACAGCTGTCAAGTGTCATTTTCCAGCAAGCCACCTTACCTACCGGATCACGCTGAAAAGCTGACCCAACCTACAACTAGTAAGTGTCCATTGTTGAATTGAGTAACTCTACTAAATGTTTGTATTTACAACAATATATTCCTGTGCATTTAATTTAAAATGTAATCTGCATCATTATTTAAGTCATAACTGAACATATTTTGTTTCAGAGCAAGCTGAGCATGTTGAGCAAACTGATCTTATTCATCATATGAAAAGCGAAGCAAAGACACTCATCCGCATGGTCTGAGCAAGACGTCTGCGCATGTGCATTTTTTTTTTATTTTGTTGTTTACATATGCGATAAGGACAATTTAACATGAAGTAAAGCAGCTGGAAATTGTTATATAAGCTGAGTTATGGAAAAATAGCCGTTTTGGCATATGAGATGAGAACAGCACAGGTTCAGGCAAGCCTGCGCATCCGCGCAGTCTCGCCAGAACCCGTGCTGTTCGCTGTTATAAACGTTAGGTCAAGGGAAAACTTCAACCAAAGTACTAGGCATGAGGCATAGCTAAGTGGCTGGGCATGCGCACTGAAATGCCGATTCGACGGAAAGCCTGACGAGCCTCTTTCTGGCGATACGATTCACATAAATATCAGCCTCATCCTATTGTTCATCAAAACTCTGACTCAACTTTCAAGTTCGATTAGCCTCTTTGTATCTACATGCGCTTATGTGACTGTATGCATACTCTGATAAAACCATACTGTCTCTGCTACATTACGAAAACATGCTTATTCAAATAAACTGAAAATTTTACCACTAAAAATGAAACTTTTCAGATAAAAAAATTCTGATATTTTCAAATTTCTGCTCAAAACATAGATTGTGGGTACTCGTTAGAACCGCCTCGACAAGGCGGTTCTAACGAGTACCCACAATCTATGTTTTTGAGCAGAAATAAAAAAAATAATGAATACCCCTGTAAACCCCGGTTTTACTATATAAAAGTGGGGTTTAAGGGGGTCAAAATTACATAGGTATGTTTTCGTGATGAGAACTGTAGTCATGTGAATTAAACATATATTGAAGTTGTAACTATCCTTGTCGTCAAACTGGAAACAAATCGTACGACTTGATATATGCGGGTGAGGTCTTTAATATCAGGCAAAAATTCGTACATGCTATCTTCCCACTTTGTCGTTTCAACATATTGTATCCTGGCAAGCTACACATTGATACATTGTCACATATTTGTATAACCATTCATAAATGATATACATAGAATATAGTTCTTAACCCATTTAAGGCTAGCGTTCTATGAAAGGGACACTGATAAACGGTGTAGACCCAGATCAGACGCCGCAGAACGCGGCGTCTGATCAGGGTCTACACTGTTTGCATTTAATAAAGTAATTTCTATAAAACATGGTATTGATAAAACTAACCAGACCTTCTTGAAATGGACTGGTCTGGAGAGTGAAGGTAGAAGGGTCCACTAGGCCTAAATGGGTTAAATCACACAGAAAACGTGCTGACGTAGCCCATAATTACTCCGCTGAATTTCTAACTATATTCACTCATAGAGAAGTATTAAGACTTAAGTATGTTAACATTCAAACTTACAAATACTCTTTGGCTCACTTGGGTAACACCATTTTCATAAGTACCAAAAAGGATAATATTAAATTCCAGTCATCCCCATATACAGTCTATGTAAAATGGCCGAACAGGGAAAGCTATGACCAGGCTGCCTGTATGCCAACAACAAAAGCCCTGATAGGCTGCGCGGGTGTAAACAGGAAACTCTCTGACCAGATTGCGCGCATGCGCAAATTGGCCTGAGTATTTGCTATTCGCATATAGCAAAATATTGAACTTCCCTTTACCCATTGATCCCTGCAGACCAACACGGATACTTTTGCAAAAAGTGTAGATCGAGATGAGACGGCAAGTAACGAGCCGTCTCATCAGGATATACACTATTTGCCATTCTGTCATTGATTTTTGACAAAACAACAAACAAAAAAACCTCCTTGCAACAATTGATGTGTCCAAATTCAGAGATAGTTGAGCTTATTTCAGAAGCCTGGGGGTAAAAAGGGTAAGAATTCTCACTCAGATACGTTGAAGCTTTGATTACAGATTCGTTGAAGCTGTCGCCAGGCTGATATGTCGCCATAATTTAGGAGAGTTAGTAAGTCCATTAGACGGCGGTCGATTTCTGTGTTTGTCCTCTTCTTCTTTTTTCTGCCCAAAACAACAAATAAACTGTTTGAAACACTGCCTGAAATTTTGACTAAATATTGAATACATGATCGGATTGGCAGCCGAATTGATGTAGGCTATTACCATAGTAAACACAAGATAAGACCAGTTTTCATGGAATGTCTTGTGGGAAAACGTATTCCAGATGAGTAATACCTGATTCGGTGAATAGCTCAGAAAGTAAACAAACACACTCAATATCAACATTTTTACGACACCTCGTCTCGCCTGCAGAGCCTCCGAGAACCTTTCGATGGACGAACCATTGACATCTCTTACGTGAACTCTGCGGTATAGCCGATCTGTTCCCATGAAAAGATGTTTCGATATAAAACAGTAAAGGGTAACTTGAATCACTATCGGGAGAAAGTAAAACAACACAGACTCCGTAAATTTGAAAACAATGTATGCTGCGTCATGGTCTCCAGGAAACTGAATCATGCAGTAACACAATCGTACATCCGGGTCACCTTCTTTTACGACATTGAAAAGCAGAGTGGGTAAACCGCCGATCCATGATGCTGGCCAAATGCACCCCAGTACAAATACGAGGCGGCGCTTGTTGCAGAAAATATGAGCTTTGATTGGATGTATTATGGCAATGTACCTGAAAATATAAAGTAAATAAATATAAACTTCTTGTATTGGAAATGATAATCCATATTTCATGGAGATCTAGGAAATCAATTAGAACTAATTTAGAATTGTTAAACCTGCAATTAGTTTAGTTTAAACACACACACACACACACACACACACACACACACACACACACACACACACACACACACACACACACACACACACACACACACACACACACACACACATACACACACACAAAATGCTAATAGTAGTTCTTCAAGTAAAGGGTACGATTGTAGCTTTATCAAATATCATTCAAAAGTTTATTTTTAAAACAATCTGATATTCACGATTAAAAAACACTTGGTATGTTATGTTCATTAAAAACATTTGGTAAGTTGACCAATTCCAATACGGCATTGTCTTGCTTAACAATAGAAAACAATGCATGGTACGAAAATACTTAAAGATGGCATAGTTGTTGCTAGGCAACCAGGTTAGATATGAAACACATCTGGTCAAAAACCATGAAAACTGAATATCAATATAATCAAATAGGATAACAGAGTTGGACGGCTTATAGTTTGTAGAATAGTTTTAATAGCAAAATAACGAAAATTCTGGACATGTGGAAGCAAGAGTCCTGTATAAGTAAGTCAAAACAAGCTAAACGAATTAAATCCCCACCAGTAAGTAGAAGAGGTATCGTTGTCACAAATAATTGCATTATTTCTGGGCTATTATAAAGAACCCGTAATGTATTTAATTAGGGATGCTACTAATTTACTAATTGAAAGACTTAATAACAAACCCACTATAACTGAAATACAACGCAGCCAGACGTAATACTGTTTGTTTTGTTTTGTTTTGTTTTGTTTTTACTCCATCGCTCTATTTCTGTTTGCTTTTAGATATGTTTGTTTAGAAAGAATTAATTTTCAAAGTTGTGGCAAGGATACTCACGAATATCATATGTTATCTAATTTAAAAAAAAAAAAAAAAAAAAAAAAAAAAAAACTTCTATAAAATAATGCTTTTAAACAACGCTAAAAGCTACCCATGAACAAACACATCGTATTTCTGTCGGAAACGTTTTCCGCCATCATTTCCTGTCCAACTTTCTATAGGAATGGCTGAACTTCAAATAAATGTTGTCACAACCAAACGTCGTGTAAAAATGCAGTTTTACTGACTGAACACATGTACAGACTACATGTGAGAGTTTACTGTTAAATTATCAATGTGTTTTAGGAGGAATCGATGCACTTTCAAGCAGTCATCTATGTTTAAGTTATAGTTATTTTTCTGAAAAGTGAACACGTCCAAAAAGGAAATAAATTACTCCTCTTCGAGCAAATTCTTTCTTTTTAGAGTAGACCTCTTTTCAGATGCGATTTGGTATACAAGTACTACTATTATTTTGAGGGCGTGGATTACTTCATGCATCACGAAAACATATCCACTTTCATATAGTAAAACTGGGGTTTACAGGGGTATACATTATTTTTGTTATTTCTGCTCAAAAACATACATTGTGGGTACTCGTTAGAACCGCCTCGGCGAGGCGGTTCTAACGAGTATCCACAGTCTATGTTTTGAGCAGGAATATGAAAAATATCACATTTTTTTATCTGAAAAATTGCCATTTTTTGGTGGTAAAATTTTCAATATATTTGAATAGGCGTGTTTTCGTAATGACGATGAACTATTTTTTCGTTCCGATGCAATGGTAGAATATACTGAGCATCACATGCATTCATGCATCAGATACTGCAGGCTTACGCAAACTGTAGAATACGATAAGACGCCGCTGCATGGTGTTTAGATGCACCAACAATTAGTAAAATAGCGATGTTCCAACCGTAAGGAGAGAAGGTTTCCGAACATTTAGGGTAATATACGGTACCAGTTCCCCGTACCGTGACACAGCAGTATGTCAGTGTCATGGCCGTTTGTCCGACCTGCACTGGAGCATCATTTACTTAGTGTTTACCGTCGTGAACGTGTTCCCTTCAATGAGTCTAATTATTTTGAATATCCGCTAAATTACTATTACGAACAGCTTCGGGCGTCTGAAAGGCCATTAACGAAAGTCACGTATGCTGTAGAGAAAACCGCATTTAATTCCAGGAGCGGACAAAGACTACCGTGACCACCAGCGGTCCGAATCGGACTTCTTCACTAAACTGTATAACAAGACTCAGTCGTCCTCTAGCCATTATGTATGACAGTCTGATGAGCCAGGAATGGGTGTGAACTTCACCGTGTCTTGATTTATAACCTATGTGATAATGTTGATTATCCCAGGAAATATGATAGATCTTTTGTGTTTGCGGAGGCGGAAAGACCCTTCAATTATCTTGTTTGAGTAGAAAATTGTATCCACAATAGAAAGTGCATATAAACTGTCATCGACTCAAAATTACCGTATGCACATGTGGACAGTGTAGAGCCATACTAATATGAATATCAATACTGTCTCATTACCATATTAACACTAAAGATTGGTACATCTATTCAACAATCTATTCTTGTTAAAATACAGGGCCTGACTTAAGAATCTGTCCACATTTTCCTACTGACCAGCATACTCGTCTGCAAATCCATTAACTACAATAAGAGTTCGGGTTAAGTCGGGGTTAAGTGAGTGATTTTAGGGTTAGGGTAGCTGAGGGGTCATATCAGATAACCTATATTTGGAATATTTACAGAGGATAAGGGTAAGATTATGTGGCGGACAGATTCTGTAAGTGTTCTAAACACGGGTAAAAATTGTTATTCCTTTTGGTTTTTATGTCTTTTTGATACCTTTTAAAACTATTTTTTGTTATCTAGACTTGACTAAACGTAATGGGTAGAAACAGTAGCAGAAAGCAAAGTGCCTTGTCATTTAATTACTTTCAGGTTTGTTCCGATTTTCTGTCTACCTGAATACTTACTATTAGGGTAATTACGGTTTTATGCCATAAATGCAGTTAGTCCGACCAACCTGCTCATAATGCAGTCTTATACGAGTTAAGTATTCAATGCCGTTCGCCTGCATACCACATACTTTGGGAAGTAAATAAGTGAACTCAGGAACAGCAAAGAGAAAGACAGAGAAATACAATTAAGCAGCCACAAAATGAACAGATGGCAAGCAGAGTTGGCAACTCTTTCCCAAAAAAGTAGAGCAGACCATATAAAGTATACAAGCTGATCACACTGCAGTTAAACACGGGCTGATCGACTCGTAACTATTAAACTTTATTGTTTTGCACAGAGTACTCAGAGATTTCTGTATAAAAAGTACCAACATTATGGCTATTTAGTATTTACCCTAAATATTCGAGCCCCGAGGTAATAAAACTTTTCTCATGCTTTATGCAGCTGAGTATGAAATTTTCTCTGCTAATGGATATGAAAATGCCAACATGCTCAGCTATGGTTAGTCTTACGACATGAAAGTCGTAAAAAAGGAATGAAGCATAGCTGAAAAAAATTCCCGCCAAGTGTCGGATTCGAACCAGGTATGCCTGGATAAAAATCCAATGCTGTGACCACTGAGCCAAAGAGTCGACTCCCTGACGCAATTGTCAGAGATTGAATATATACCTACAAGCTATGCGTAATCCGCCAAGGCAGATAATCGACGGTAGGAGTGCTAGGTCGTAACATTCCCCCTTTTCAACGAAGTCGTCATTTATGATGATGCGAAGCCGTTTTCAGCGAAATAAAGTCCTAACCCGGACGAGCCCCCATCTTACGACATGAAATTCGAAACAAAGGAATGAAGCATAGTTGAAAAAAATTCCCACCTGTCGTGGGAAGC
Source organism: Anodontia alba (assembly GCA_964016985.1). Lineage (NCBI taxonomy): Eukaryota > Metazoa > Mollusca > Bivalvia > Lucinida > Lucinidae > Anodontia > Anodontia alba. The sequence goes on from OZ024829.1 coordinate 106,169,690, forward strand.
GAACCCGGTCTGTCCGGATAAAAATCCAATGCTCTAACCACTGAGCCAAAGAGTCGTCGACTCCCTGACGCAGTTGTCAGAGATTGAATATATACCTACAAGCTATGCGTAATCTGCCAAGGCAGGTGTGCTAGGTTGTAACATTAGCGAGAAAGGAAAGAATTTGCATTTGTTAGTAATTGGAGATTTATTAGCATGAAACATTTCATGCTCAGCTGAGTTGAGCATGAAAATAGTTTTAAAACCCCGGGGTGAACTCCTTACCATGCTTTTCCTCAACTTTTAACAAATCCATTTTAGTATCTATTGATGTATCTAGAAAATTCTGGATAAGTGGCAAACAATATAGAGTCTTATCAGAGGCCGATTACTGGGCCTGAGCTGTCTGTTTAGGCTTTTCTGTCCGAATACCTATTGTACTCTCGACATATTTCAGAAAGTGGTTTTGCTTGGCGCTTTATAAAGTAGAAGGAAATTTGCACATTTAATGCAAACCCTCTTGTCGTAACTGCCTTTGTACGAAACGTTTTAGTATAGTAATTGGTTTAAAGAAATAAGAAAAAAGATCACCTTTTCCCATTTTAAAAATGGCTGAAAATTATGCAGAAATTGATAGGGTATGTGGCTTGAAGGCAGATTTGCAACAAGTTCCGTTTGTTTACTTTTTATTTCTGAAATTTTCGCAATATTGTTGTTAAACATCAACAATTTAAAGACATCCAGCCAAAACAGTAAAAAAAAAAAAAACGTTACTTAGGCAAACATTCCATAAATGCACTTTAACAGTATAGAATGTTTTTAGGTCAGACTAATAGTTGGCCGTAATTTTAGGATAAATATATGAAAACAAAAGCATAGAAACAGAAAAGACAAATGGTTTCTGATAGGATTCGGTCAATCAGAACAACATATTTTCATTTAAAATAAAACATCAAGCAACAATGTCTTTCCGAGTGATGTCGAAAGTACAGTAGGGTTAATACGGTATAGCAAACTTCGGTAAAGGTTTTGTTTGTGTTGAGGTTTTACGGCCCAGTCAACCCAATGGGGTCATGTCGAGCGCGGTCAGTTTACCTAACCACACGTTTATGGGCAGGCTTAGTACTCTAAGCGGTTAACCAGTATTGTGCACATTCGGTAAAGGTACACGTAAACTTCTCAGCAAGCACACAACGTCGTTACAACGTCGCTGCAACGTCACGGCGTTACAGCGATGTTGCAACGACGTTGTTGCTACGTTGTGTGTTTGCTGGATTTGTACTTTTGATTGGAATTGTAAGAAGCGCTATATTTCCTCAAAATCATAATAATAAATATAGCTGAGCCATGTTATGAGAAAAGAGTCTTATGGTATATATGAAGAGCGAGACATGAGATCAGACTGCGCATCTGACCATGCCGTCATTGTCCGCTTACAGGATCATTGGCTATCGTAGAATATATAGATTAAAACAAAAAGACGGATTAGACTTCGCGGAAGCACAAGATAACATGGCCTTCACTTTTTGCATAAGACGTAACGTATTGCCCTTTTAATTGATTGTGGGTAAGTGGGTAATAAGTTGCAAGTCACCTCATGAATACAGGTCGCAAATACGAACAGCAGTGAACAAACCCAGACAAACCTGCGTAACCGCAGGGCATTGTTCGATTTCTGGAGTCTACAGGAGCCACCTATTGTTTCTGAGAACAGTGACGGTCCTGATCATTCCTCTATGTTTATAGATAGATCTGGATTTTTTTTATATTAAAAATGGCATATTTGTCGTTATAGCGATGCATTCCGCATGGTGTCAGTTTCGCTGAAGCATAATAAAGAGGACCAGACCTGGTTTTTTTTAGAATGAAAGCAGGTCAGTACATTTAGATTAATCTTTTATTTGGCATCTTTACACAGAAAACTAAATAGATTTCGGTTCCGTCATCTATCACTGTCAGTACGTTACGCCCATTGACAAGAATATTTCTTAAATAATGGGTTATACTAAATTCGATACTGATTGCACAGTGCTCTTGCTAACATCCAACAATTAGACCAAATATTTAAATGTTTATTCACAACCTTAATAGTAGTAATAATCATAGTAATAGGAATCGTATTAACCCACACACTTCGAGTAATACAGCAACCGACGATATTCTATTATTTGTTGCATTTTCCGAGAAAATAAGGCTTAGTATTTCACGTCTTAATGGCCTACGCATTGTAGCATCATACCTTAATTAGCACCAAAGACGGCTTGATGTCGTTTTATTTGAAAGGCTGTCCAAAGAATGTCCTTCAGTCTACATCAGTCTCTATATTGAATGTCCCAAAGTTTACAATGGTCTTTATACTGAATGTTTCTTGTCGGCAACATTCTTTCGTGGAGATTGATCAAGAAATATTTTCTACGGTCATTCTCTCCCTTCCACTGATTCAAGAAGGGCAGTTGTCAGTTTCTGGCGAAAGAATGTGCACAATACTGGTTAACCGCGTAGAGGACTAAGCCTGCCCAGTAAACGCGTGGCTAGGTAAACTGACTGCGCTCGACATGACCCCACTGGGTTGACTGGGCCGTAAAACCTCAACACAAACAAACAAACAAACTGAAAGTCCCTAAGTCTGTAATGGTCTCTATACTGAATGTTCCAAAGTTATAATGGTCTTTATACCGAATGACCCTAAGTCTGTAATGGTCTCTATATGGAATATCCTTAAATCTATTATGGTCTCTATATTGAATGTCCTTAAGTCTATGCTGAACTCTATACGGAATGTCCTTAAACCTGTCATGGTCTATATATGTAATGTCCTTAGGTCTATAGTGGTCTTTATACGGAATGCCCTTAAGTCCATAATGGTCTTTATACGGAATGTCATTAAGTCTACAACAGGCTCTATACTGAATGTCCCTTTGTAATGGTCTCTATACTGAATGTTCATTAGCCTATAATGGCCTCTATACTGTATGTCCTTAAGTCTATAATAGTTTTTATACTGAATGTCCCTAAGTCTCTGATGGTCTATACAATCAAACCTCGATAACTCGAACACCGATGGCTCGTTTACCACGGCTAATTCGAACTCGTTTTTGAGTCCCTACGAAGTTCTTCCGATAGCTCAAGAAAACAAATATTTAGGGAAATTTTCCATTTTTATCGTGAATTTTTATGTTGTATGTACTCATTAGAATCGCCTCGATGAGGCGATCCTAATGAGTGCACTCAACATACAATTATTGTGTAGAAAATCGAAAAAAATCCCCAAATTATCGCCATTTGCTTCCTGACTTGGCACCATAATTAAACCTCAGTGGCTGGAACCACCCATGTCTCGAACAATTTTCTATGGTCCCAAAGATGTTCGAGCCATCGAAATTCGACTGTATACAGAATGTCCCTAAGTCTATAACGGTCTCTACACTGAATGTCCCTGTGTATAATGGGGTCTTTACTTAATTCCTTATAATGGTCTCTGCACTGAATGTCCCTTAGCCTATAATGGTCTCTATACCTAAGTCTAGAACAGGCTCTATACTGAATGTCCCTAGGTCTATAACGGTCTCTAAAATAATGTTCCTAAGTCTATAATGGTCTCTATATTAAACGTCCCAAAGTTCATAATAATCTCTATTTAGGAATACTGGAGAATGAGGGAACTTATGCTACACACTACTGAGGATGAATATTCTGGTAGCAAATTCCCCCTAAAAGCTATCAATACAAGGACAAAACGAACATAGAGAGACCGCAGGTGAGGAACCGTTGAGAAACAGGCAGCAGTAAAACCGTGGAGCTTGACCGCTTGACACCGCCACAACCTTGCCCTTAATTCTGCGGTTCTTCCAAATTACACGAGATCAATCTGCTCAGGGGCCTCCTAACTCATCGATGATAGATAATAGTTAGAACGATTCACAGTAATAAGCCATGCCTTCGGAGGTTTGATAAGTTACCAACATTCGTCTCTATACATTCCAGCGCAAGACACAGGCAGAGAATAAAAGTATGTAGATAGTTCAGGCTCACAAAGTTATACATATTTTATTAGCAAAAGACTGGCAAAAATATCACAAGGCATTTATTGGAGCATCCGTTGTTTTTATTAGTTGTTTCCTTCAGTTCAATAAATCTTAGGCGTATTTTGAGAAAGGCACATATCTACCTCACAGAACAATCGTGTCACCTTGTGTGAATCGCATATCTTGACTAGGGATATAAATGTCTGTCTAGAAAATACTGCAAACACTGCATATGACAAGTAGGGGCGGCTTGACAGATCTGCACATGTGCGTCTGTTCATTCTGATGCTTTTGCGCTTCTAATATTCTTTGTTGATGATTTTCCTGGACATCTTCAAAACCATGTTTTCTCAGAAGCAGCCATCTATAAATGGGTCGCGTCTGGCGAAAATGTGTCTTCGAGCATGCGCAAAATGTGCGGAGTCACATCATCCTGTGCATGCGCAAGGTTACATCCGGACACTCGCTCTCTGTTGATACAGTCTATAGTATCCAATGATACTGCGCTCTCTAATCTGGGCACATTCTTGCTTTACGCGGCTATAATGTCCTATTAATCAAAACCTCCCGCATTGCCTTCTACCAATAATAGAATAATAGTCAGCGCACGACAAAACCTACAATAAGACCTGTGTGACCAGCAAATACTTAGATCAACCTGTACATCCACCCAATATGGCAAGGTTTATTCCTCCTTGGGTAGCCTGGAGGCGGTAGAAGGCACATGTGATGAGCGAAGACTCTGATCAGAGGGTTATGATGCGCAGGCTGATCTGCGTCTTTGCTGGTTGCAGAAGTCTTACAGTAGGTTTTGTCGTGCGCTGGCTCATATGTTATTGTGCTTCTAAATTATTTATTGATTATCAGATAATCATTTGGTATTTTGGTTATCCACCCTATGTATCAACCCGCGACCCATTATCTGCACGAAGGTTTTAGGTGTGGGTGGATACAGAGGAAGATAACCAAAAACCATGTCATAATCTGTTTATCACATATTCAAATCCGCTTCCAACTGTTTTGGAAGTCCAAAATCGCCATAAAATGGTAAAACAGATGATGATTCAAGCGCAAATGCGCGTAAAGTCTCGTCCGTTACGTCGTTGCTTACAACGTCACCATAACATGCGTGTGGGCTGATAACCCTTGTCCGTTCAAAATACACTGCTTGCGACGGGCATATAATGGGGTCTCGGGTTGGTACATTGGGCGATAACCAAAACACTATGAGATAATCTCTAATTATCTGTACCCGCTGACATTGTTACCAGAGTATGGGGAACTCATTACCGCATATACAGAAGCTAGGTTATCATGCCAGATTAGTAGTGAATATGTGATAATAATAGAGATGAAGAAAACTACCGTTACTGATAACCTTTCCCGTGTTCACCATGAACGTTCATTTAACCTCCGTTTAGATCAATATAGACTATACGTTCGATGAATCGAATTTCAGTGTTAGGTATGTCAGGCTATGTGATTTAGATATTCCTAGCGAAAATAGCTTAATTATTTGCAAACAGAGGAGACACTGATCATATGCTGCATTCTGTGGCGTCTGATCAGAGTCTGCACTTCATGTCAGTAACCATTTTTGGAGTCTTCAGACTAACATGGGTTAAGGTGAATCGATACAAATCAAAGAGAGACCACTCTTATCTGATTTTTGTCTCTGTTTTCGAAGAAAGACTACTCTAGCATCAAAGACACATCGGGTAAATGAATGCCTAGTTAATAGAGGATATTTACTCTTTCGGAGTTAATACCAGAAATATTTTCATTGAGTGTAATAAAAACATCAGCATTTTCACGAGTGCAAAACACGAGTGAAAATTTGAATGTTTTCATTAAACGAGATGAAAATATTTAAGTTATTTATTGAAAAAAAAATCTTTTTATTATATTGGTTTAGGCTTTAGCGCTTCTGACGTCATAATTGACGTCGCAAAACAAACATTTTGACGTCGAAGTTAAGTGCTTACCACAAAGAGAGAGAGAAAAACAAATATTTCGACAAATCAAAATATTTTTGATACCAGAGTCTTCTTTACCTTCTAACTATGAAAACGAAACCTCACGCTCACTTCTGATGCAGTTCTAAATTACAAATATATCTTCAGTTCGTGTAGGGCTCCTCTAAAAACTATTAAAGTTGTCCTATACTATAGGGATCAAACATGATTATTCATGCATTAACATTCGTCAGGTCCCGAGGGAGGTGTTGAAAACCGAGGCCGAAGGCCGCGGTTTTCAACAGCTCCCTAGGGACCTGGCGAATGTTAATGCACTGAAAAACCATGTTCGATCGCTATTATTGCATAAAATATTTGCTACATGTCGCGTTATTTCTTGCACTATTTTGTTTTGCCTTTTCACCGATGTCTCGCGAACGCAATTTCCATGGACTATGCTCATTCTCGGGCCGGACAGTACACATCTCGTAAATCTGCGGCCCCGTTACGATCATATTGAAAGTTGCGTAGCCGTGCATTAACAGCGCGTGGATTGCCTTGTTAATACACGGCTTTTCGCCGGTTAATGCACGGCTGTTAATAACGTGCCACACTACTTTTTATGCAAAAAAACTGTTTGAAACCCCTAGTAAGTTTTTTCTACTGACCAGTCCAAGACAGTTCCTCTATTGCAGTTTGGAAATCTGTGGTTTCATATGTGGCTGTTGTTTTGTCATTGTTTGTTCATGATTTCTCCTTTTTTTGGTGCCTCAGGAGGGCTGTGCTTCGAGATGTTGGCTTTTTCTGGATATCTTCACATATGTTTGATGAGGCCTAACCGGAAAGTCTGCTCCAGGAACCTGTTTTGTTAATGTTTATTGCTCTCAAAAAGTATTCCTTCTAGAATATATTATTCATATGCTACCCTGGGTGCAGTATAGACCTAACTTAAATGAATTTCCAGGTTGGTCTAGTTCTCGACTGCTTTGAATTACAGGCTTGTATTGACTGGTTCTCGGCTCGACTATGCCTAACTCGGTGGAGATAAGGCTATGTGTTCTTGAGTTTACACTTGACAGTGCTCCAGGTATGTCTAGATTGGATGGATTGCCTAGATTGATACAGGACGTGGTGGAGTTATCTATGCCGATGGATTTGCAGGTTTGTCTTCCAGCATACTGGACGTCCAGGCTATTGTTGACAGAGACGGTGCGGGGTGGGGTGGGGATGGGGGTTCCCGCTTTACTATTACTTAGACAGTTGCAGTCCCGTCTAGGCTCAGACTTGGTTACCATTCGGACATTTAGTACCACAGCCTGTGGATTTCCAGACTAATCATCACGAAAACATGCCTATATAATTTTGATCCCCTTAAACCCCACTTTTATATAATAAAACTGGGGTTTACAGGGGTATACATTATTTTTATTATTTTGCTAAAAAATATAGATTATTATTTTGCTAAAAAATATAGGTACTCGTTATTCTAACGAGTACCCACAATCTATGTTTTGAGAAAAAATATGAAAAATATCAGAATTTTTTATATGAAAATTTTCCCTTTTTTGGCTGTAAAATTTTCAATATATTTGAATAGGCGTGTTTTCGTAACGAGTAGTTATATACGTTTTAGAATATTTGAATATGGGAATATCATTGAAAGACCAAACCCACGGAACACAGTTCGCCCAAAGAACCGAATAAGGTCAGAATGATACGAAACGATATCATAGAACAACATCAACAAAAACGGAACTAACAGAACGAAGAAACTCTGCAATAGAAATACTTAAGTAAATAAGTGAACTCAGTAACTGATATAATTAGATCTTCATCAAGCCTCCAACACCAAAAAAGAAAGAGACCAATACAATTAAGCAGCCATAAAATGATCAGATGGCAAGCAGAATAGGCAACTCTTTCCCACAAAGTTGGCAACTCTTTCCCACAAAGGTGGCAACTCTGTTACCCTAACGTAACTGAATATATCTTAAACGTACATAATGGTAAACAGAAAAAACATTAGAAAGTGAAACACTGCATATCAATAACAATTAACAAAAAGTATCACAATGCAAGTACCGACTTGGAACGGTAAGTAATGAATTACTTACTTGCGGGGGTGGGGGGGGGGGGGTGGGGGGGGGGTTGCTAGCTTTACTGGATCCCAACCCTCGCCCTCAGCTTTCATTGTGGTAAAAACATATTTTTGTTCTGTCCGTGTGGAGGTCTTCTCATCCATGAATCGTTACAGGCAACAAATAAATCACAAATAAAGCCTGTAATAAAGCATAGATAAGAACTCAACAGAAACAACATGTTGAGACACTTGGAGATCCCTGGGTTGTCAAACAACACCACTGTAACACTGGAGCTAAAGAAAACCATCAGTGAAACCCCGCTGAGCGCAGAAACAGGCATAAACATTCTGACCAAGACAATCTAATGAATAGTATTTAAGTGGGGCCTTCATAAAGACTGAACCTCGACCGATCGGCGTGCAATAAAAAAGGTTCGCAAAGTGGTAAATCGTGATTTGATTAACCGCTAAGCAAGCAGACTATTTTATGACATCAATGTTATACCCCTTCTTTATAACATATAAACATGAGGTTTGCTATGAACAAGTAAGAGCTATTGTTTGTCTACAATGCATTTGCGGATAGAAAACTGAAGGTAACCAGGTACAAATACAAAATAGATTTCCACCAAGAAATGCCCATTTGTTTTACATTTGAGAATCTCGAAAACAATAACAGTTTTCAGAATATTCTTGGTGAAGCAGGAAATCGCTTTCTACCAATTATTTGGTATTTTGCATATGATATGTGTATATACACAAAGAGCCGCGAGGGATTAGCTTTTCCAAGACAATTTCTTACATGTGACAGAAGAGGAAAACCGACCAGAAGACAAGAGGTGATTATGTCAGATCTGCTTCAATGCTGACGTGGTAACCACTAACTATCTCAGCTGCATTAAAATTAGAAAGGAAGGCAATAATCAGGAATCGATACAGTTACCTAACACCTTCCTTTCCAAGACACCAAAGGGAAAGAAGGACGCACTTAAAGTAACGGCACCACAATCAAAACACTACAAGCAGAAAGCCAAAAGGACAGTTTCTTACCCAAAAAATGGCCAAACGGCTGTCCAAAATAAAAATTGCCCCGAGACAAACGTGCAGACATACAATGATAGATATAGTAAAAAACAGCAGAAGCACCGCCTTCGAACGGTTAGTAAAATATTACTGGGCGGGGGAGGGGTAGGGGCGGCGGGAGTGCGGGGTGGGGGTGGTAAATCGATTTTACGTGGCCATAACCCTCGCCCTTAGTTCTGCCGTGGTATACACTAGACATTTGTTCTGTCCGATTGAAGTGTTCCTAACTCATCAGTGCAACATCTCCGAAAACATAAAATCAAACGAATACAGAGCTGAAACAACTATGAGGACTCGACAGCAAGAAATAACTGAACTGAAGTACTGAAGCAAAAAAAAAAAAAAAAAAAAAAAAAAAAACAACAAAAAACAGTAGGACCCACTAGTAGTAGTAGGCCAGACTGGAGCAAGACCCATCACTTTGGAGAAAACTCACACAAAACTCCAGGGCCCAGTTGTTCAAAGCTAACGATGTCGTTAGTTAACGATTCGTTAAAATTTACATTGAGTGATACGCAAATACGCTGAAATTTTTTGCTAAAAAAATGTGAGTAGCTTTTGCAGTGCAAAAGCTACTCACATTTTTTCAGCAAAAAATATCAGAAGATTGTATATTGAATCCGCTAAAACAGTTAACGAAATGACCCTTAACGAGCTCGTTAAGCTAACGACGCTTTGAACAACTGGGCCCAGATTAGTGTCAACAGTTTCTGTCTTTTAGTCAGCAGTTTTACACATCAACATGTAATAAAAATATACGTGTATAGACCAGTAGGATGTATAGACCAGTAGGATGTATAGACCAGTAGGATGTTCAATGTATGCTACCAAGACAGAACTCATTTAGAAAAATAAATTAGTAATTCTGGCCACCGAATACATCTTCAACATAGTACGTTCTCGGTTGTTTTTGTTTTCTCATACAGAAGACACGCGTGTTTCTGGGACTTTATGAAGTAGAGAAAACGCAGTGTTCCTTTTCCACGGAATAGGTCTCAGAATAAGGCTGTGAACGCCACTTACATGAATAATATGTCCATTCTCACATTCTGTCTTTACATTCTGGCAAGATGTTTTCACCTAAACTGTTACTGAAATAGCAAATATATATAACGGATAAATAAGCTATTGTGGGACATCTCAGTTTATTTATCCGTAATTAATAATGCGATTAATGTACTATTATATTTGCAAGATCCGCTGCTGTCTGTTTCTTACCGAACTGTTGTTCAAACAGAATGGGAATGAATGCACTAACCTAGTGAAACGAGTGGTGATTTCGACATCAAATTTCATTTGAGCCAGTGAACGACAAAACCTACAATAAGACTTGTGCGACCAGTGAAGACTCAGATCAGCCTGCACATCCGCGCAGTCTGATCAGAGTCTTTGCTGATAGCATGTGCATTCTACTGTATCCGGGCTATGAAAAGAGAAATAAACGAGAAGCTTTGCCACACTAGGTGGATATACAGGCTGATCGGAGTCGTTGCTGGTTACATTGATCTTATTGTAGGTTTTGTCGTGCACTGGCTCATTTAATACTGTTAAATATGTTCAGTTTGACATTGCGATGCTACATTAATCAATCAAATGTTGTTTGAATACACACAACATGCTATTTGCTAACAAATGCATTTAAAATTTATTGGATTTGTTTGACAACATATTTCATGTGAAAAATTGTTGTTATGCACCGAATAAGGAAATTATTACATGACTGGCTCAAATTTTAAAATGATTCAAAGTTGTATTCATAGGTCCGGACTGAAGGCTTTTTGTGTTTTATTATTGCACCCAAATATCTTGAGGGTATTCAGCCAGGCAATTCTTATACATGTATTTGGAAGCACACTTTGTGATCACTTCGTTGGGGAAGAAGGGGACGGACTGCTTTGCCTTTCTTTGGTTTATAACATGCGCACTGTTGGTTTGCTCTTCCTCTTGGTGTGATTGGTACATCTAGATTATGTTCTGTGATCGTGGCTCGTCCTGTACATCTGCTATACACGATCGCAACCCTTAATTCCGATTCCAATCACAGCATCCAATTACAGCATCTAATTACATTAATGCACTTCACGACAAGAATATAAACCTAGCAGTTTCGCATAAGATTCTCGTTTATTTTCTTCTTGCTGCTAATATTTATTAAAGCATCAAAGTGGATTGCATTTGTGTTTGGTGTTTTTATATAGAGTTACGGTACACACGAAAGTTCTTAAATGTAATGGACTACTTAATCAACTCCACTTTTAATTCCTTTTCAGTAAGAATTTAATACAAGTTTATCAAGATTACCAGTTTATCTGAAAGAGAAAAGGGGAATACAGAACAAAACAAAAAATGCAAAATAACCAACTCAATTTACTGAGTCTGTTAAAAAACAAAACAACAATAACAAAAACATCTCTCATGCCCACTAGACGTTCCTTAAACCGAGCTCTGTTTTCATGTATGACCCCAGTAGTTTCAAGCGACCACGTTTAGCTATTTTATTCAAATTTTCAATTCTACCAAATCTGCAAACAACAAGCGAGTTAAAGATAAATAGTATGGATTGAGCACAATCACAGAACACAGTCTACCAATAAAGGTAAGAGGAAAGTCCAGGGAGTGCCACAATCACAAGCCGCAGTCTTTCCCAGACACAAAGAGGAAGAGAAAACAGACATAACCAAACAAGCGCAAATCGAACAAACGCACGAAAAAGCACTAAGATTAGCTCACTCTTCCCCAAGCGAGGTAATCGCAATGCTCAAAGGTCTGAAAAATACAAAAACAAAATAACACAAGGAAAAACTTCAAAAGAAATCACCTCATAGAATAAACCACAAAGCAACAAAGAATAAGACTAACACCGGGACCACCGCCTTTGAACGGTCAGTAGAATAAAATAAAAGTAAAAAAGGATTGCCTTTGGAAACAAAGAACACTCAAAATCACGAAATCCGAAGACTCGGTTTGATTTAGTCTCTTCATATGCAACACTGTAGTTTGCGAAGCTGCATGCGCCCCCTAGCGCCGACATAAGCGGTATTCAATTTTCAAAATAATCATGATGGGCTCAATGATCCTAAAGGAAATAAAATATAACCTACACTATCAAAGTACTGTATAATGGTGTACCGGGAGACTTTTTACGGCCGCCTTACGGCACAACATCAGCTACGGTAGAGTAAAATGAAAGTCAGAAAGGATTGCTTTTGGTAACAAAGAACCCGGGGTGGGTGTGCGGATGGGGGTGGGGGTGGAGTTAAAGCATTTTTACAGCCGACTAATTTTACAATGACACCAAAAAAACAAACTGTGACAGTACACATCACATTAACCAAAAAGCAAAGTAACCCGCTTCCTCTTCTTCTACGATATGATCACAATGTTACATTACGAAAACACGCCTTTTCAAATGTACTGAAAATTTCACCATCAAAAACTGAAAGTTTTCAGATAAAAATTCTGATATTTTTCATATTGCTGCTCAAAACATAGATTGTGGGTAGTTGTTAGAACCGCCTCGGCGAGGCGATTCTAACGAGTACCCACAATCTATGTTTTTGAGCAGAAATAAGAAAATTAATGTATATCCCTGTGAACCCCAGTTTTACAATATAAAAGTGGGGTTTAAGGGGGTCAAAATTATATAGGTATGGTTTCGTGATGAGACAGTATCTATTAGTGGGAGAAGGTGTCTGCATCAATGATATAATTCCCGTTCCATGCTCTGGTTGCATATACTTTTAAAGTGCAGGCCAGTCAGGCTTAATGATTGGACTTGATCGGATTTCTCATGAGGGTCTACAGCAAGTTTATTTCCATTGCAATTATATCTAGAGTATGATTCCATACAACTCGGCTTCTCTCACTGGGAGATAGCGGCATAATACAATATTTCTTACACGACGTTCACGATTAATTAATGCACTGAAATGGTGACGAAGAAAATGTAAAGTCCTACCTACGAGTAATACTGGTGTCCAGGGAAGATTTATATGTTGACAATGTCTTTGCTGCTTGGTCTTAGCAGCAGGTACATGTAATCAGAGAGACATTACGAAAACACGCCTATTCAAATATACTGAAAATTTTACCACCAAAAAATGAAAATTTTCAGATGAAAAATTCTGATATTTTTCATATTTCTGCTCAAAACATAGATTGTGGGTACTCGTTAGAACCGCCTCAGCGAGGCGGTTCTAACGAGTACCCACAATCTATGTTTTGAGCAGAAATAAGAAAAATAATGTATACCCCTGTAAACCCCAGTTTTACTATATAAAAGTGAGGTTTCAGGGGGTCAAAATTATATAGGTATGTTTTCGTGATGGAGAGAGAGAGAGAGAGAGAGAGAGAGAGAGAGAGAGAGAGAGAGAGAGAGAGAGAGAATGTGAGTTTAATTATCTTATTATAGGGACCACTTTCTGGTCTTACATTACGAAAACATGCCGATTCAAATATACTGAAAATTTAACCTTTGAAAAATTGAAAACTTTCAGATAAAAAATCTGATATTTTCTCGACGAGGCGGTTGTAACAAGTACCCACAATCTATCTTTTTGAGCTGAAATAAGAAAAATAATGTATACCCCTGTAAATTCCAGTTTTACTATATAAAAGTGGGGCTTAAGGGGGTCGAATTTATATAGGCATGTTTTCGTGATGAGTTGCTGACAAGTTTGCCTTCATGATAATGTCATCCCCTCGTCAGGGAATAGGGAGCTGGTGAATGCTTTTCACTGATTATGGTTTGCGTTCTGTCTGTAATTGGGTATTGCTCTTCATTTTGGTATCATTGTTACGCTATTTCTGTGATTGTGGCTTTTCCTCCATCTTCTACACAGTTTTAAATAAATAAATATTTATACTGCCACTGGGTTTTCTACTATGTATTGTTATTCCCACAATGCATACTTGGCTAAAGAAGTTTTCGTTAAATATAATACGTTTCCAGCCGCTATAGCCATTCTAATCCAGTAGCGGATGTAATATGTAACACGAAGGGTAAAATATTTTATCTTAATTACCCAAGTCAAAATATTTTTGGTTTCTCTTGGAAAACTGTGAGTACTTGAAGTTGACATGCATTATTAAATAAATTATATAAAGAAAGACACTTATTGTGGAATCAATCACCGCCACGTGAAGCGTTGAGTTGTCATTTTGTGTAAGGCGTCCAAAACAATTTTATAATCGTGCAATTTAAAAAAAAAAAAAACTTTAAGATAGTTACCCACTACCTCATAGACATCTACGTGCTGAAGGCTGAGAAATGAATGTGCAAAAGGCACCAGCCATTCATTCTCTCATTTCCATTATAGAATTAGCCAATGTGCTTCGAACTGCGGAGTCCAGTTCATTTTTTGAATTACGAAGTTAATTCGGAATGCAAAGAAAATCGTCAAAATCAGCATATGTCGGGAGCGGAATGGTAGTTAAGCTGGCCTTCAACAGTTCCCTATTGCAGCATAAATCAGTTTTCCATGATATGGCTCTAATGTATTCCTTTGAAAGTGAAGTTCATTGTCTAAAGACACTCAGGAGACTAGATTCTGTAGTAAATGACCGGTGATTATCACAGGAGAATCATTATGCAATATCATGCCTTACGCCATAAACAAACATTAAAACATTTACCAGTCTGTGCATCCGCATCCCAGTCAGCATTCTACGTAAATCTATATCGGGCCGTCATCGGCCCGTCAGGGTAGCTGACGGGCCGATGACGGCCCGATGTAGATTTACGTAGAATGCTAGCTGGGATATTCTTATCGAGGGTTTTGCCGTGCACTTTTAGATTTTGTGATGTACTAAAATAATACAAATGCCACTACGTCGGCTCTGTAACGGTACGTACACACAGATCGATCAGTATTTCTCAAGACACGCTTAAGATTGTGCTGTCCATCACTCCTATTTGCAGATGTGTTCAATTACGCAATAGATATACAGTTAACGGATCTTTTAAGCAGCCCTGCGATACCAGTTTGCCTAATGGAGTCGAAAAAGAGAAATACGTCATTGGTCATAGATGCATAGCAAAGGACTATACCAACTTGTACATCAACTCAGTCTTATCCTAGCTTTTGCTGTCCGGTTTATAACTCTTTGAATACTGTAAATTACATCGACGAACAGAGACGGCCCGGATCAGACTGCGTAGATGCCCATTGCATAGTTACACTTTTCTTCATTACGAAAACATTCAATATTCAAATATACTGAAAATTTTACCACCCAAAAATGAAAATTTTCAGATAAAAAATTCTAATATTTTTCAAAATTCTGCTCAAAACATAGATTGTTGGTACTCGTTAGAACCGCCTCGGCGAGGTGGTTCTAACGAGTACCCACAATCTGTGTTTTTGAGCAGAAATAAGAAAAATAATGTATACCCCTGTAAACCCCAGTTTTACGATATTAAAGTGGGGTTTAACGGGCTCAAATCTAGATAGGCATGTTTTCGTGATGTGTATTCGGCTCAAGTGATATTCTTCCGCATGCATATATACACAACGTCAGGGTAACAATTTCTATACTATTTTTAATGATAAGGTTGAGTATCCATTTAACCAGGTTTAAAACCCCATTGAGCCCCCCTCTCCCCACCAACCACCAGCTCCCCCCCCCCCCACCCCCACCCTCCATCCCACCCCGGCCTCCACACAACAACGGTTTTATTTTTTACCATTCCTATGCCTTATTTGGAGATATTATTTGATCATTTTCAGTTAGTTTGTTCTTTTTGTTTTTTCGACGAAATGCAGTTTGGTCATTAGGTGTTGGTTAGAAGCATACTTTGACTTACCGGTAGACACTATTAAATGAAATGGGTCGATCAAAGAACCAAACGAGCTCTTCAATGGCTTAATTGGCATAATAATAAAACAGCAGACGAGTCCCATTAATTGTCAATCGGAAAAAAATAAATTCCCATCTGCTGCTGAGTTGTCTGTGCTATAAGCATTAATTTTCAAGAGATATAATAAATACATGTACTGTATAATGACGTGAAACGACTCTTTAGGATGCTCTCAGATCTGAGGATCTCAAAAACATACCTATATAAATCTGACCCCCTTAAACCCCACTTTTATAAAGTAAAACTGTAATTTACAGGGGTATACATTATTTCTTTTAATTTCTGCTCAAAAACAATGATTGTGTGCACTCGTTAGAAACGCCTCGGCGAGGCGGATCTAACAAGTACCCACAATCTATGTTTTGAGCAGATATATGAAAAATATCAGAATTTTTTATCTGAAAATTTTTCTTTTTTTTTTTTGGTGATAAAATTTTCATTATATTCGAATAGACATGCCCTCTTGGTGTCTGGGAAGGGCTGCGGCTTGCGATTGTAGCACACCCTGGACTTTTCTCTTAACTTTTTTTTCGTAATGCACGAATCAAAAAACTAGTATGTGATGCTGTGATCTGAGACCAGCTTCTCGACGTGATACAAAGCGCCAAGTCACGTAACGATTTTTAAGCTCGATGATAAATACAGAACTAGTAGAGTAACGTGAATTGACTGTTGATGATGTTCCCAAATCTATGAATTACCCCCGATGCTTGCTTTGAGTGTTATACACTGCTGTGGGAACTTCCCATTTACGTGAAACAGAGCGTCAGGTCACGTTACAATTTTCAAGCTCGATAATAAACACAACACTAGTAGAGTAACGTGAACTGACTGTTGATGATGTTCCCAAATCTGTGAATCACATTCGATGCTTGCGTTGAGTGTTATACTCTGCTGTTGGAACACCCCAATGACGTGAAACAGAGCGTCAGGTTACATAGTGTAATGTTCAAGGTAGATACTTAACACAGCATTAGTAGAGTAACGTGAACTGACACTCGATGCTTTGTTTGCGCGCTATAAGCAGATCTGGAAACACCCACACGACGTGGTACACTGCGACAATTCATGTTACATAGTAATAACTTAGGTCTTATAAGTTAGATCTTTGCTAGCAAATAGTTTTTTCTGTACTTATCGTTTGTGCTTTAGTACAAAACTGCTATCTTCACTGCTTTAAACAAAAACACTTGTTTACGTGTGTTCAATTACCATTTTAATAGAAACAAGCTGTCGGTATCCATCTATACGCTAATCTCTTAATTTAATAAAATCGTAAATTCGATCCCGTTGAGAGAAAATCGATAGCATGGGAAACTATCGGTAACATATTTGGAATCCTGCGGGCCGAGATCAACACAACTTGCAACTTGATAAACAAATCAAGTTTATAATTGCTCTGATTGTTCCGACATTTGTTTAAATTAGAAACATGTAATTTCATCAACGAAAGTGCGTCGTTTTAAGGCTTCAGGGGAAGGCATTTACGAATGTCAAAATATTGCAATGTTGCATAGGGAGATCGACTCGAACAACAGACTAAATGTCTGATTTAGCTAGAGTAACAATATTTCTTTTTCGTCTGTTAAGAATCATCTGAAACAGTTATTTGATATAAACGATGTTCATAGACAATCCTAAGAGAAACTCGCTACTGCAAAAACATGTTGCAAGTGTGCTGCGCCATAACAGATACCGCCGTGGCATATGCGGATATCGAAATTCCAGATCAATCTCCGCTTCCACACTCCCTGATCCGGACGTTTGTTGTCCGCTTACAGAATCATGGAATACTGCAGAAATTACTGATAAATTGCAAACGACCGTATCGGATTGTGCAGTCCCACTGACAGGTTTGGATATTTAATGTTCGCTCCATTACGAAAACACGCCTATTCAAATATACTGAAAAATTCACCATCAAAAAACGAAAAGCTTCAGATAAAAAATTCTGATAATTTTGTATCACGTCGATAGCATGTTCCTAGATCACAGGACTCACATGCGACTCTTTTGATTCGTGCATTATGAAAACACGCCTATTTAAATATAATGAAAATTTTACCACCAAAAAAAATGAAAATTTTAAGATAAAAAAATCTGATATTTTTCATACATCTGCTCAAAACATAGATTGTGGGTACTCGTTAGAACCGAATACCCACAATCTTCGTTTTCGAGCAGAAATAAAAATGGTGTATACCCCTGTAAACCCCAGTTTTACTATATAAAAGTGGGGTTTAAGGGGATCAAAATTATATAGGCATGTTTTCTTGATGCAAACACCTTTCTCATGGCAGGCTCCTTATAATTTCAAGACAAATTGTTATCAATAAACACACTAGGTAGGATTGAAAAAAAAAACAAAAAAAAAAAAAAACCAAAAAAAAAAAAAAAAAAAAAAACAACAAAAAAAAAACAAAAAAGAACCCAACAACAACAACAAAACCAACAACAAAAAAACAAAGTTTATGTTTTTTTAAATGTGAACTATGTTATCAATAAATCAATGTAACAAACCGACTAACAATAAAATCTGTTGTCAAGTTAATGAAACTGCAACCTATTTTCTGTCAGTCTGTTTAACACCTTTCTTGACCACTTACAGATTCATTGGATATTGAGAATGCATTGACGAATATTAAGCCATATTCGGACTGTGCTGATTGTGTCTTTGATGTTTACTTCTGGCGCCCATTTCTCAAGATGAGGCTAAATTATTATATGGAGGATTGCAGCGGAACGGCTAGTTTTGTACAATGCATGTACTCTTCACTGGTATTGACTACCGTACGGATTACCTAAGTATTTGGACACCTTAACTCCTTAACAAATGTATCCTGAACTTTGAATTGTCAATTCACTACCTGTTGATGTGTCTAAAAACTGTCGGATGAGTTGCAAACACTGCAGACCCTGACTCAGATGCCACAGAATGGGTCTACACCACCTGAACAGATCTGTTTATGCAAATGCTTAGGCAAGTACGATAACTCAGAAAACATTGTTTTTCGAACCAGTTGTATACTACTTCTATTTAAATTGATTACCCACACCATAAGAAAAAAAGTGTTAAAGGGTATATACATGTGGTAATAATCCAGGTGAACCAGCCAATATAATATGAGCAGTTCAAATACATCGACATATTCTACATTATCCAATAATTGTGTAAGCGTCAGTGAAAACGCCAGGCGGACTGAGCGGATGTGCTCATTTGCGTCTTTACATTCCGCAAATGCCCCGAAGACGCATTTCACATGGCGTAATGTACATATATACAGACGACTCAAGCAGGCTATCATGATGTACAAGATCGTCAACAACCTCGTTGACATCCCCGCAGACCAGTATCTAACAACTGCAGAAGCATCAACTAGAGGCCACCAACAGCGATATTTGGTTCCTTTCTGCTCAGTTAATGCCTACAAAGGGTCCTTCTTTCCAACGGCGATCTGTCTCTGGAATACCCTGCCAGCCAGTACCATATCATCACCATCAATAGACAACTTCAAGATCCTCGTCTCTGCTGGTATTCCAAGGCCGTAACTGGAGACAGCTTGTTTTTAACCTGCTTTTAAACTGTAAATAAGGAGCCTTCCTTCACGGATGTTTTAAAGTTTTCACAGTGCGACTATGCCCTCGGGATTATGCACTGAATTGGAAGAAGAGGAAGAAGAAGACTCTCGTTATCTCGAAGTCCAAGGGACTCTCTAGAATAATTCGAGATATCCATACCTCGACATATCAGATTTGAGTAACTGAGGAAACAATAGATCGAATACCCACATTTTTACAATACATATGTAATTTGACTCCTGAAGTGAGATATATTTTCAAAATTATTGTGGAAAAGAGGAGAAATTGCTCTTTCGGAGCAATTCCTCCTCTTTTCCACAATATTTTTGTGACCAGTTGTTAGAATTTCCATGTTAAAACAATTAAGTATAAGGCAGTTAACAAGCAATCGTTTAACCATCGTTAAGAAAAAAGCAATATCCAGATTGTATTAAACTTGCCTCTACTTGTTTGTTTTGTTTTCATTTACTGAATTCCGATACAATAATCCATTTCAAAGTACGAATTAAAAGTAAGATCAGATGTTTGAAAGACATTTCCAGTACTGTTGCATTGTGTATGTGGGCCGCGTCAAGCGAAAAGTGCCTTCGAACATGCGCAAAAAGCAGATTCAGATCATCCTGCGCCTGCGCAAATTAAAACCCGGGCCTTTGCTCTCCATTCATATATTCTGTGTATCCAATGATTCTTTTACTGGAAAAAAGACCCTGATCAGACCGCGTGGATGCACAGGCTGATCTAGGCTTACACCGTCCGCATATGCACGAAGACACGTTTTCGCATGGTTCGGCCCATATATTGTAGATCACATATTTGCAAGAAATATATATTTTAACGTCCTTAAAATTAGATTCGGACAGCGTTTGACAATAAGCAATGTCACAATTCTAATACATAGAGGAGAAGATTTATATGTCTAGACTGCACAGTATGAATACAATCTAATCACAAGAAATTGTTAAATATTAAGCTGACGCCTGGGAAATATCATGTCGATATATACACTGCAATGTGTCACAGTACAATCACTAGATGCATCATAATAACCCTGATCCTGCTAATCCCGTATGTGCCTACCTTCGTTAACAGTTTAGGTCCAGACCAGCTGGAAGCCAACTGATGTGGGTCATTCAGTATGTGAGGATATAAACGAGTAACTATAGGACAAGGTGGCAAATACTTAGCACGTATCTCCCGAAAACGGAGAAAAAAAATTATTATAATACTGGTTCATTACTAAAATTGTTCATAAGGTGGGGTGATGTTGGCAATGATAATTAATATAATAGTTACAACAAACATACCAGTTTGGTCATTGCAAAGTAAAGGAGACAACCGCAGTAGGGACGGTCTTCAGATAGATGCTCATGTTAAACATTACACGTAGCTAAGGGAAATAACTGAACCCGCCACTAGTTAATTCATAGTAACGAAGATAAGTTAAGAATCATTGTAATCATCTTTATCCCTTTTCTAACCGGTAGAAATATACAGTAGCCGAATAAGCTTAGAAAATTTATCCGAACTATTGTCCGCGCAGCAAAGCGCTGTGCTAGCCACATCGGTGGTGTGACCATAGCTCCTCTGACCGACAATTGTATAACACGAGTATTTTCGCAGCGTAAACTGACCATGGGATCCTGACCAGGTCCCACAATAGCCACAGTGCAAACCTTCAGTTTACAGTCTCTAGCCCGATGCAGCTCTCATATGCCTTGTCGATACGCAATTAGTGTTAACAGATCAATATTCACTGACCATGACGAAGCGTGAGACTCATGACTTGCACCAGAACCTCAGCAAACCTCTGCACTCCCCCTCCCTCCCCTCTCCCGCTCATGTGACGACATAGTCAGGAAACATTCATCAAGTTATACAGCAATTCAAAGCAATCACACATTTACATAAAAAGTGTCAATACGGTGATTCCATTCAAAAATTTACTGAGGTCACTGAATCAAAACATTGGACGTGAAACCGGCCGAACAGGTTTATTTGACCGAGATCTCAGTCATTCGTGACACTCCGTGCATTTCGTGCTGTCTGGATATTTACTCATTCAAGTGACTTTGTGAATGAAATAACGTACAGTTTAGTGTTGTGAAGTTTTAAGACAAGGAGTATTTGTAACTCTATTCACGGTAGGCAATTCACTTATCTTACAATCATTTGTAATACTGTTAGTTGATTTACGCCCCATCATAACAATTTAGTTATTTAGAAATGTAAGTGTTGCTGAAAATAATATACCTGCTAACGAGAACCCCCGCCGAGATCGGCAACATTCTTTCGTAGACATTGATCATGAAATATTTTCTACGGTCATTCTCTCCATTCCGCTGATTCAAGAAGGGCAGTTGTCAGTTTCTAGCGAAAGAATGTGCCCAATACTGGTTAACCGCTTAGAGGACTAAGCCTGCCCAGTAAACGTGTGGTTAGGTACACTGACCGCGCTCGACATGACCCCATTGGGTTGACTGGGCCGTAAAACCTCAACACAAACAAACAAAATCTGCTAACGAGAATGGAGACACGGTACATTAATTTATTTGAAGGTGTTAATAGATAAATATAACTATAGTTGACGAACAGAGAGAGAGAGAGAGAGAGAGAGAGAGAGAGAGAGAGAGAGAGAACGGGAAAAGGGAAGTATAGCAGAGGAAGGAAGGATAGAGAGGGAAAGAGGGAGAAGGGAGGGTAAGAGAGGATAAAGAGGGGGAGAGTGAAAGAGAGGGGATAGGGAGAAAGAGCCGGAGAGGGAAAGATGAGGAAAATGGGAAAGAGAGATAGAAAAAGGGAGGAAGATGGAAAGTGGGGAGAAACGGAAAGAGGGGGTGAGAGGGAGGAGGAAGAGAGAAAGGATTGTTTATTATGATCTAATAATTCTGATGGGAGTTTTCTAATTACAACTAGTTATTATATATGTTTTGGCCGAATTGCTGAAATGGGAATGCAAACTGTCAAGAATTATATATCTATAAAATACCATAGCGTCCTGTGAATGGCCCGCCGGGGTCCTGGCTAGGCTTATGCGATTTATGAATCCGGCCCATACAACCTAGGCAAAATACCAGTTCAGCAAAGCGGCTCATTAGTGATCTACCACAAATGATAAAATGATAAAGTAGTATTAGTGAGGTAATCATTTGGCGACAGCGCCCCATCAGTACTGATTCAATCATTTCGGAACAGATTCTGAAATATAATGTCATTTTGGTAAAGAAAGTGCAGTTCCTATAGAAATAAAGCGCATCGCCGCAACTGCGAACAGAGGGGGTCCGGATCAGCCTTTGCCTCACGTCGTCAATTTCTAACCCGGATCTCGTCTGCTTACCAGGAACACTAACAGAATAATTATCTGAAAGATATATTTATCATTCTTATGAACTTACATATCATTTATCAACATAGATTTACTTTTGCTCTTAAATAACTCTGCAAATTTTATCATATTTAGTCGTCTATAATAGTAAGCTTTATAATAGTAAGCGTTGGCTGGGTTGGGGGCCTTTTTGCGAGCCGAGTTTTTGTGTGTTTCTGTGTTGGGAGTAGCGTCGGGACCCGGGGTGGGGTTGGCTGGCTGTGGGGGTGCTTTGAACCCCCCGGTGGTTTGCTCTGCCGGCCGTTCTGGGGCGGTGGTCCCGGTGTTGGTCTTGCTCTTTGTTGCTTTGTGGTTTGTTCTGCGGAGCGGTTTGTTGTGTGTCTTTCCGTGTGTCGTTTTGTTCTTGTGTTTTTCGGTCCTTTTGGTGTTGCGATTGCCTCGCTTGTGGGGGAGGGGGCTGGTCTTGGTGCTTTTCGTGCGTTTGTTCGGTTTGTGCTTGTTTAGATTTGTCGGTTTCCTCTTCCTCTTGGGGTCTGGGAAGGGCTGCGGTTTGTGATTGTGGCACTCCCTGGACTTTTTTCTCTTACCTTTTTTTTATATATATATTTGCTTCTTTCGCATTCAAAGTGTGTGCATTTGAGAATATAATGAAATTCGTCTTCAACGTCAATAAGAGAACATAATAGACATTTTCTGTCATGAATTTTAGTTCCATCCTTCCTACCAGTTCCCACTGGGTATTTATGATTGCCTGTTCGTATTTTGAAAAATTGTAGATATGAATTTCTGGACAATATTACAAAGTATGTCTCTATTGCTAACTCGTGTTTAAAAGAATAGTACGTTATTGCTTGCGACGATAGTAATTCTTTACTCTGCCATTCCTGTATATATTAGTCAATCAGTATTTTCTTTATTAACAGATGCAGTGACTTAAGATCGAAATTTTGTTGACCGTGCCATATATCAGGCCGTCTGGCTTGTGATAGAATTGTTTTGACGAAATTTAACCATTTGGAGATTTGAGTGCATTAAACATTAGCACATAAATAAAGAGAATTTCCTTTCTTTTCCATGCGATAGTCTGTTCCAGAAACCTACTACTCTAGACTTTATGGTAATTTGTGTGTGTGTACTTTTCCAGGCAATTGTAATTTTTCGGAGAAATTCATTATGAACCTTTTCTATTATTTCAAGATTTTCATAACCCCATGCATATGTAAGAATAGGAAAAACAGTGTGATCAAAGCGCTCTAACTGCAAGTCTATTGGGATA
Organism: Anodontia alba; assembly: GCA_964016985.1. NCBI lineage: Eukaryota > Metazoa > Mollusca > Bivalvia > Lucinida > Lucinidae > Anodontia > Anodontia alba. The sequence continues at coordinate 106,193,848 of OZ024829.1, forward strand.
TCCAGATTATTAATTCTTGTGAACAGGATTATCATGACTTTCTTAGCTTATTGAACAAGGTGTTTTCTAGCATTAAGAAAGCTCCCAGTCTGTGAGAAATAAATTCCTTAATATTTATATTTTCCAACTATTTCCACTATTTCATCTCGAATGCGGAATTGTCGGCCGGGACAAGTGTGTGCACCAAAGATAAGAACTTTTGTTTTACTGACATTAATATGTAATTTCCATTCATTACAATAGGAATGGAAAGCATCTAAGCCGTTTTGTAAATCCATAAGACTTTCGGCCATCAGTACAATGTCATCAGCATATAAAAGTGTAAATAGTTTCATATAAACCGTCAAATTTGCAGTACTAATGTCAGTTGTAATTCCACCTAGGTGCTGATAGATTAGAAATGATTCTAAGTCATTCAGATATATGGCAAATAGCAGTGGGGACAAATTTTCTCCCTGTCGGACACCGCAGTCGCAAGCAAAGAATGGGGGGAACATTTTCCATTTATAGAGACACTTGATTTTATCCCATTGTACATATTGTATACTACTTGAAAAAACTTTCCATCAATATCATTACTAAGTATTTTTGTCCATAAACCTACTCGCCTTACTGAGTCCAGTGCTTGCAAGAAGTCTATAAAGGCACAGTATAATTTATTTTTCTGTGACTTAAAAAGGTCTAAAAGAGAGTTTAAAGTAACATATGATCTGAAACTCCATAACCTTTTCTGAATCCGGCCTGATTTTCATTAAATGCATCATAAGTATCAAGAAATTTGTTTAATCTATTGTTTAGAACAGAGGTGAAGAGTTTACTAAGGCAACTTAGGATTGTGTTTGGGCGATAATTTTCAGGTTTTGATTGTTCATGTTTATTTTTATACACAGTTGACTCTCGTTATCTTGACCTCGCTTATCTCGAATAACCGCTTATCTCGAGGTGAAAATCTGGTTCCTGCCTAAACATGAACATCAAACAACAGGTAAAAAAATCTTGTCGAAAAGAGGAAAAATTGCTCCTAAGGAGTATTTTCACACATATATGTTAACCTATTTATGCCTGAAAATTTTCAATGAACTCTCTCATCATAAACCTCAAAGGGTCCATTATATAGTCAAAGGGGTGTAATGTAGAAATTGGCATAGTTTTTTTTTTTATATTTTTGAAATGTTCTAATGTCATGGCGAACAGTGTAGACCCTGATCAGACACCGCGTTCTGCGGCGTCTGATCTAGGTCTGCACTGTTTGCCATTGTCCTATTTATAGAACGCAAGGCATAAATGGGTTAGGTAAATAAGAAAGCTCAGGAACTGATACAACTTGCCTACTTGGACCCCATAACTGATATGTTAATTGCTGCATCACGAAAACATGCCTATATAATTTTGACCCCCTCAAACCCCACTTATATATAGTAAAACTGGGGTTTACAGGGGTATACATTATTTTTCTTATTTCCGCTCAAAAACGTAGATTGTGATACTCGTTAGAACCGCCTCACCGAGGCGGTTCTAACGAGTACCCACAATCTATGTTTTGAGTAGAAATATGAAAAATATCAGAATTTTTATCTGAAAATTTTCATTTTTTGTTGGTAAAATATTTAATATATTTGAATAGGCATGTTTTCGTAATGTATGAAAGCATGATGCGTCTCAGTTGTCGCATATGAAGTAATTACCACTTTCTCATGGTACGAATAGGCAGCTTCTTATTGATGGAAACAAGGCATCCAGGAATAATGAAGATGAACGATAGTCTAATCTAGCAAATACTTGATCGGTTTTCTGTTGATGGAATTGTACCATGAGAACTCATCAAAATTTGTTGAAGCGTTGTTCGTTTGATCACATAATGTGAATTGAAAAATCATTATGTGGAGATACCCTAGGAAGGCCCACAATTATGAAATACCGGCCCTTTCAGATTTTATGAAATGCGATGTCACAGTTTATATCTGAATGATTGTAGCATGGAATTAATCTAAATATTTAATAAATAGATGAACGGCGAGAGCCTAGCTCAGCTCGTGGTTTTGTGCAAGCTAAGCTCGTTTTGCTGTTCAGTATACCGTAAGGTGCACAAACGTAGACTAATCTTGGTCTTTTGTGTTCGTATATTCTATAAATAGCGGTCATGTGAAAGCACACTGTGAGAGAAGGGACTTCGGTCATCAACGGTTCTTTGCATCCGCTTGGTTTGAGAAGGTTGCTCGCTGCGGTCGGTCATTTTTTGTCGTGTTTATAGATTTCATTGGTAGGGTTGCCAAACCGCCATCAGATTTAACATACCACCATTCAACAATCTGTTTTCCTGTTACTATCAACCGAAAAACTATCTACAAATAGTTCCGTGCTAACGCTGATAACGCTTAATTCTGCATTCAAACATACTAGCCTTATGCGCTTTGGTGTTTATAAATAGCTTGGGGAAGAGAGAGCTAATCTTAGTGCTTTTCGTACATTTATTCGATTTGCGCTTGTTTGGTTGTGTCTGTTTTCTCTTCCTCTTGCTGTCTGGGAAGGTCTGTGGCTTGTGATTGTGGCACTCCCTGGACTTTTCTCTTACATTTTGTTATAAATAGCGAATATTTAAACTAAAACAAATAATACAAGAGGACCATGATGGTCCTATATCGCTCACCTGAGCAAACAGATTTGCATATTTACTGTTGAAGTTTCAGCCAAGTTCACAGGATTTTTGTATAAATTTTATAGCACCATCCCCCCGCCCACCCGCACCACCACACCCCCCGTCCATGTTTTTTTAACCCATTTTGATGACTTGAACTGAATCTTAAAAGAGGGTCACATTTCTGCCAAGTTATATTGAAATTGGTCCAGTGGTTAAAAGTGTTTTATATAGCTATAAAGCACTACCCCTAATGGCCATGTTTTTTGGCGAATCATGACAGCTTGAACAAACTTGGTAGAGGGTCACCAAAGGAACCTTCCTGTCAAGTTATATTGAAATCTGTTCAGTGGTTTCTGACAAAAAGATTTTTAAAGTTTTCTATTTAGATATATAGGGAAAATAAGCCCCACCCCATGGCAGCCAAGTTTTTTGACGAATCATGATTGCTTTTACAATCTTGGTAGAGGGTCACCAAAGCAACATTCCAGCCAAGTAATATTGAAATTGGTCATGGGGTATGTGACAAGAAGAATTTTAAAGTTTTCTATGCAGATATATACGAAAAATAAGCCCCACCCCTGGGGGCCATGGTTTTTGACGTATCATGAAAGCTTGAACAATCTTGGTAGAAGGTCACCAAAGCAACATTCCTGCCAAGTTACATTGAACTCAGTCCAACTGTTTCTTACGAGAAGATTTTTAAAGTTTTCTATATAAAAAGATAGGGAAAATAAGCCCCGCCCCCTAGCGGCCATGTTTTTTGACGAATCATGGTGGCTTGAACAATCTTGGTAGAGAATCACCGAAGAAACATTTCTGGAAAAATTATATTGAAATCGGTCCAGTGGTGTCTGACAAGAAGATTTTTAAAGTTTTCTATATAGATATATAAGGAAAATAAGCCCCGCCCCCTGGCGGCCATGTTTTCTGACGAATCCCAAACGGCTTGAACAATCTTGGTAGAGGATCACCGAAGGAACATTTCTGCAAAATTATATTGAAATCAAACCAGTGGTTTCTGACAAGAAGATGTTTAAAGTTTTCTATATAGATACAAACGGAAAATAAGCCCCGCCCCCTGGCGGCCATGTTTTTTGACGAATCCAAATGGCTTGAACAATCTTCATAGTGGATCACCAAAGAAACATTTCTGAAAAAATTATATTGAAATCGGTCCAGTGATTTCTGACAAGAAGATTTTTAAAGTTTTCTATATAGATATATAGGGAAAATAAGCCCCGCCCCCTGGCGGCCATGTTTTTTGATGAATCCAAATGGCTTGAACAATCTTCATAGAGGATCACCAAAGGAACATTTCTGCAAAATTATATTGAAATCGATCCAGTGGTTTCTGACAAGAAGATTTTAAAAGTTTTCTATATAGATATAAAGGGAAAATAAGCCCCGCCCCCTGGCGGCCATGTTTTTTGACGAATCCAAATGGCTTGAACAATCTTGGTAGAGGATTACCAAAGGAACATTGCTGTAAAATTATATTGAAATCAGTCCAGTGGTTTCTGACAAGAAGATTTTTAGTTTTCTATATAGATATATAAGGAAAATAAGCCCCGCCCCCTGGCGGCCATGTTTTTTGACGAATCCAAATAGCTTGAACAATCTTGGTAGTGGATTACCGAAGGAACATTTCTGCAAAATTATATTGAAATCTGTCCAGTGGTTTCTGACAAGAAGATTTTTAAAGTTTTCTATATAGATATATAGGGAAAATAAGCCCCGCCCCCTGGCGGCCATGTTTTTCTGACGAATCCGCATGGCTTGGACAATTTTGGTAGAGGATCACCAAAGGAACATTTCTGCAAAATTATATTGAAATCGGTCCAGTGGTTTCTGACAAGAAGATCTTTTACGTTTTTAGTTAAAAAATCTATTTTTAGCTCCTGTGACCTAGATATGCAACGGACCAGAACCATTTGAACAACTTTGAAAGAGGACCAACCAAGAATCATTCCTGTGAAGTTTGGTCAAAATCCAATCAGTGGTTTAGGAGGAGATGTTGTTTAAAGATTGTGGACGGACGGACGGACATACGGACGACGACGACGACGACGACGACGGACGGTGAGTGATCACAAAAGCTCACCTTGAGCCTTCAGCTCAGGTGAGCTAAAAATCGAACTTTTGAAGATATAAGATTTTAATCATATTGAGTACAATATCGGCGGACGAATATGTCTAGTAAAACGCGCCAAAGCTAGATTTTCAAACAACCTCCCCTACAGCGGTCTCAGTACTTTTATTTACTTCACTGCAGCGTTCAGTGCCTTGTGGCGGCCGTAAAATATAGGGATCAAACATGGTTTTTCATACATTAACATTCGCCAACGCTTTTTTTCCACGGACTATGCTCGTTCTAGAGCCGGGCAGTACACATCTCGTAATGGCAGCAAATCTGTGGCCCAGGTACGATCGTATTGAAAGTTGCGTAGCCGTGCATTAACAGCGCGTGAATTGCCTTGTTAATACACGGCTTTTCGCCGGTTAATGCACGGCTGCTGCTAACGTGAGACACTGATTTTATGCAATAATTTCTCTTCTAATTTCACCATAGTGCAGTTGGTATATGTAAGTGATATTTGAACTCATTCTATTATCTTGGAAACTCCGGTGCTAGGGGACTTATTGAGCTCTGCAGACTATATTGCTGTCATATGCAGTTTCAATGAGACCAAAGCTCAGATTTGTCTTTCTTATATGTGTTCTTTGTTTCAACAAACATTTTTTTTAATTTTATTATCTGTTCGAAAACTTAGGGTAAATATATTGTTGGATTTTGTCGGATACATCAATGGAGAGCATGACCCTTATAAGACTATTATCTGAATCCGCGCATATCGCAATTACCGGAATACGCCCTTTTATCTGACAGTGCAGATAATATTTTCATTTCCTTTGGGATCATTTGGCCTATTGTAGTATCTTTGAAAAGGGAGTTCTGCTTATGTATACGCCAGAGGGCATACGCAGTGTTGCAAAGTTTATTACTGTTTATGTAGAGTCTTGATGAAACCGAGACTCCCATTTTCTGTCTGTAACGTGTTCTTTGCTTCCAAAGGCAACCTTTTAGATTTTTGTAAATCTGTATGAGTTGCATCTGAAAGCAGCAAAGAACATTTACGCAAAGAATTTTGTGCATATTACGTAATATACGATAAGGCGGATTTCCTTTTATTATTTTACATCAATATTCTAAGCCCACCTGTGTTCTTTTAAATTGCGAACACTTAGAACGGCTTCTGGAAGTTGTTAATGGAGCAAAATTTTAAGAGGGTACGTCAGCTAAATGAAACATCGTAATATTAGAGAAATTGAATTATAGCTGACTGTATATAATGGTTTTGCCACTTTTATTGTAAATGATACTTCATTAGATGTCGCACGTCAAGTTTTACTATTAACCCTTTCTGGCCTGTAGACCAAGACATATGCTTTTGCAAACAGTGTAGATTCAGATGAGACGGCTCAAATTGAGCCGTCTCATCAGGATCTACTCTGTTTGCCATTCTATTTTTGACTTAAACGTGTCACCATTTAGCATTACTTGGTGAGTCCAGCTGCAAAGCTAGAAAAAAAGGAAAGAGAAAAGTCCAAGGAGTGCCACAATCACAAAACGCAGCCCATCCCAGACCCCAAGAGGAAGAGGAAACCGACAAATCCAAACAAGCACAAATCGAACAAAAGTACGAAAAGCACTAAGATTAGCTCTCTCTTCCCCTAGAAGCCTGTTTCAGAAACTTAGAGTTAAAAGAGTCCGCCGTGGTTCAACTATTGGTTTTAATTTACTCTGGCATACAGAAAAAAATAGTCATGAGTACTCGTCTTTGTTTATCATTGTGATTAATTTGATTTTTATGTTTTCGCTTTGATGCATTGACTGAGTTGGGAGCCTCTATGCGAACCGAATGTTTATGTATTTCTGTATTAAGAGTAGCGTCGGGACCAAGGGTGAAGTTGGCTAGCTGTAAAAGTGCTTTAAACCCCACCCCCACCCCACACCTATGGTTTATTCTACTGACCGTTCTAAGGCGGTGGTTCTGGTGTTCGTCTTACTCTTTGTTGCTTTATGGTTTATTCTACGAGGCGATTTGTTTTATGTCTTACCTTGTGTTATTTTGTTCTTGTGTTTTTCGGTCCTTTTCGCATTGCGATTACCTCCCTTTGGGAAGAGAGGGCTAATCTTAGTGCTTTTCGTACGTTTGTTTGATTTGCAGTTGTTTGGTTTTGTCTGTTTCCTTTTCCTCTTGGTGTCTGGGATGGGCTGCGGTTTGTGATTGTGGTACTCCCTGGACTTTTCTCTTACCTTTTCTTTTTTTAATTTTCTTTGAACAATAAGTTGGTCTGCAACAGGTAAAACGAACGGCAGTTTAATACGTATGCTACAGCAGAATGATATGAGTCAGAAGTCCTTTAAAAAGGAAACTGAAATTGTAATTCCTCTTGCTTGACTGGATGTCGCTTAAAGTATGAATATCTCGATCTTTAAACCCCCCGGCGGTTTACTCTACTGACCGTTCTAAGGCGATGGTCCCGGTGATAATCTTACTCTTTGTTGCTTTGTGATTTATTTTACGAGGCGATTGTTTTATGTCTTACCTTGTGTTATTTTGTTCTTGTGTTTTTAGTCCTTTTAGCATTGCGATTACATCGCTTGGGGAAGAGAGAGCTAATCTTAGTGCTTTTTGTACGTTTGTTCGATTTGTGCTTGTTTGGTTTTGTCGGTTTTCTCTTCCTCTTGGTATCTTGGAAAGGCTGTGGTTTGTGATTGTGGCACTCCCTGGACTTTTCTCTTACCTTTTTTTTTGAAGCTGGACTGCTCACAGTAGTTTTAACATATTGTGGGACACTAGTCGCTATAAATTAAGTAGCCTGTAATGTCTGGGCGGTCTTGCCTCTCGGGTCATGACAATTAATGTGTGAGCTGCTTATGTATAAAAACAAGGCATTATAAGGCATGTTTAACAGAGCTGAAGAATGAAAGATCGGGATTAACCCATTTATGCCGAGTGGACTCTTCTACCATAACTCTTTGGACCGGTCCATTTCCAATAGAAGGAATATTTGTTATTTTTACTATTGCCATATTTTATAGAAATTCTTGTTTGCAAAACAGTGTAGACCCTGATCAGACTCCGCGTTCTGTGGCGTCTGATCTGCTTCTACACTGTTTGCCTATGCCCCTTTTATGGGACACCAGGCATAAATGGGTTAAGGTAATTGTATTTGAGCACATTTTAGGATATAATAATGATCATTTAGCGCCAGTAAAGTCACATTTAAGATCATCTCCATAACACCCGCCACCAGGCAACCAATCCCCCGCTCCTCTCCTACAGAAAAGAAAACAGTTTAGCTTTTGGCGGCGCAAATGTAGCATTTCTGTAGCATCTTCGCATCAATGCTTTGTACTGTTTTCGATGAAGCTTTGTTAAATGCTTTGTATTTAAGCCTTGTCCGATACCTTAAGTGGATTGTACTGTACAGTTATTCATATAAACAGATCTTTATCTGGTGCCTGAGGAGGGCTATGATTCGTAATCTTGATATTTTGGGTGCCTCCATATTTATTACTTTTTATCATAACGAGACATTATAAAATGAAACATTGCATGTCGATATGTTGGTAAGAAAATGACAAGTCCATTACAGCTATCTTACATTTATATTCTTGATTACTGTTTCAGCTCTTGTGATGTACATTAATGATCAGTACTGATGACAGAGTGCGTTGGCTGAGCCTTATAACTGGTATTTTGTCACCGATGTTGTATCGAATGATTGATTACAAATCCAAAATGTACGATTCCATTAACTAGAACAGTTTATTGTTTGTATTATTATAAGAACGATAGATAGGGCTTGTATTACCTATAGCAGATAGACCTTTCTGCACTGAGCTCAGTATCAACATAAAAACTTGAAAGTACAGTCGAACCTCGTTATCTCGAACTCGCTTATTTCGAATTACCGCTTATCTCGAAATGAAAATCTGGTCCCTGTTTTAACATAAAACTATGGCAACAGGTAACAAAATAATGTGGAAAAGAGGAGAAATTGCTCCTAAGGAGCAATTTCTCCTCTTTTCCACATTATTTTATATATATACATTTCTAACTTCAGGAGTCAAATTACATATTCATTTGTTAAATGTGGTTGTTCAATTTATTGTTTTCCTCACTCTCTCAACTCTGATATGTCTAGGTACGGATATCTCGAAGTATTTCAGTGAGTCCCTTGGAAATCGAGATAACGAGAGTCGACTGTATATGCATGTCTCCGTGCCAAATTAATATAAACGGGGCTTGCAGCTTTTTGTTTTTGTTGTTTTTTTTTTGTTTCCTAAAAAAAAAAGAAATTATTTTAGAAGGCACAAAGTGGACTAAAGCGTGATACGCTTAAACTCCTGTTTTGACATACATTGGGGGACCAGTACAGTCAGTGAAGGCTCCTGACATTTTCTTGAAAGACGAGATGAAGACATAGTGGTATATGAATAACACGATAGAAATGATTTGTAACATTCTTAAACTTTATTGTGGTGCTGGATTTCTTGGTAGTACAACGCTTTTGTGAACCAAACAATATGTGAAGATACCCAGGAAATTCCACAATCACGAAGCACAGCTATCCCGAGGCACCAAAAGAAGGAGAGATGAGGAACAAATAAGGGCAACACAAACGCCACGTCGTGTGTGAAACAACAGGCACATAAACAAAGAACTGCAACAGAAGAGCCGCCCTAGAACGTTCAGTAGGATAACTACTGGAGGATTAGCGCCAAAACATCACCCTTACCTAGTAAGCATTTTACATAAATCTAAAGCGGGCCGCTATCGGCCCGTCAGGGTAACTGACGGGCCGATAACGGCCTACTGTAGATTTATAAAGAATGCTAGCTGGGTTATCACCTAGTTCGTATTATTTCTTTTGTATGCCACGATAATATTTCGAAGCTACGTGCACTGCTTTTAGGATAAGCTATTGTGGTGTTGTGACAACTAATGCCACTTACGGGGGCTCCCTTCACTACTATATTATTCTTATAGCTTAAGTTGTAGACAAAATATGACACACAAAGGAATGCTTTATTTTTCAGTAGTGGCGATAACACCATTAAACGCGATACATAGGGCGCTTCAAGAGAAAGTCCATTCTGCGATTAATTATGCGAAAAACGGCCTGAACAAGACTCTCTTGCATTTAGATATTAAGGGTATAGAACTTGCAATATTCCTTTGATGAATGACGAAGGTTCTCGCCAGACTTGTGGCTTGTTTATTTACAGGAAACTAGATAACTGTCTTTCAGACATAATATATTATGTAATATTTCCTTCTGCGATTTCTTCAGATTTAGATATTGGTTGCTGTTGTTTTTCCCCAATTTATCTGCTGAGCTTATTAACTGCTGGCTTGCCATTAATAATTTGTCCGACAGAAGGATAATGGTATTTTCTGACAATGCTTAAATTTTCAGGGCTATTAATTTGGAGAAATGATGGTGGTTTCTGTAAAGATCAATGTACTGCCACGTAAACATATATATGCATTGTCAAGCCAAACTCTCACTTCGGGATTATACGATCGCTTGCTCAGACCAGACTTCCGACAATCGCATATTCACATATTCACCTTTACACTCCTTGATCTGAACTGATTTGCCAAATCATCAGAGACTTCACCAAGCGCATACGTCACATGCTCAGAATCAACTATTAGGTGACTGTCGGTACACTTGGTATATTGTCCGCCATTGTTTCAAGGGAGACAACTTCTATGATTTTCTGTTTGTTTTTCTGAAAGTTAACATATAAGTATCTAGAAAAGGTTTTTTTTTGTTTGTTTTTAAATTTCTGACCCCCCCCCCCCCGACAAAAGGCCCCGCCAGAGTTGTCATTCTTGTTGGCGACACACCGTCTACATTTCTATCAAGTATCATCAAAATATTATAAAGGGTATTCAAGTTACAGAGCGGACGAGAAATCAAATTCAAACACAAGAAGGGGAGATAGCTCCAAAAGTAAGAAAGCCATTCTTGTACACAACACGTCGTCTTATCCTGTTCACATTTCTACCAAATAAAATTAAAATAATCAAAAGGGTATTGGAGTTACAGAGCAGACATGAAATCAAATTCCAAAAAAAAACAAAAAAAAAAAAAAAAAAAAAACAAGACGGTGAGATAACTCCAAAATTAAGAAAGCCAGAGCTGTCATTATTATACGCAACACGTCATCTTGTCCTGTTCTACATTTCTACCACTTGTCATCAAAATATGCCGAAGGGTATTCCTGTTACAGAGCAGATACAAAATCAAATTCAAACACAAGAAGGGGAGATAACTCACTTTTGTTGGCATTCTTGTACGTGACACATCGTCTCGTCCTGTTCTACATTTCTGCCAAGTATCATAAAAATATTCCAAGGGCATTCGACTTACAGAGAGGACACGAAATCAATACATAATCGCTGTCAATATAACAAAAGGAGATAATGCCAAAAGTAAGAAAGGCAGAGTTGTCATTCTTGTACGCGACACATCATTTCGTCCTGTTCTACATTTCTACCAAATACCATCAAAATATTCCAAAAGGTATTTGAGTTACAGAGAACACGAAATCAATTGCAAAAACAAAACTAAGGGAGATAACTCAAAAAGTAAGACAGCCAGAGTTGTCAGTTTTGTACGTGACACGTCCGTAAGTCCATGACAAGATTGTTTAACCGTTAGCCCTTGACAAGGTGGTGCAGCAGTAAGACCCTGACTAGGCGGTACATCTGTTAGCCCCTGCCGTAATCCCCTGTCAAAGAAGTGCAGCAGTAAGCCGCTGACAAGATAGTGCAGCCGTAAGCCTCTGACAAGATAGTGCAGTCATAAGCCTATGACAAGGTTGTGCAGCAATAAACCCTTGACAAGGTGCTGCAGCTGTTAACCCATGACAAGGTTGTGCAGTTATAAATCCGTGATAAAGGTGTGCAGCCATAAGCCCCTAACAAGGTTATGCAACCGTAAGCCATTGAAAATGTTATGCAGCCTTAAGCCCCTGACAAGGTTGTATACCAGTAAGCCCTTGACGAAATTATGCAGCGACCTATATGACATAGAAAATGATTGTTAAAAGACAGAAATTATTAGTTTCCTTATATATCACCAGTAAGCCCTTGACGAAGTTAGGCAGCGACCAATATGACATAGAAAATGATTATCAAAAGACAGAAATTATTAGTTTCCTTATATATCAAAGCCTCTACGACGTTGAACGCTAGCAGATTTTATGAAGCATATACTTTATCATGTCGCAAAATATATGCAGATAATTCTTAAAAATTTAATCTTATCGTTCTTGTCTGTTTTAGAGTCTTTTTGCATAACATGGTGACAAATATGTCTGTACGTCTAAGATAAACAAATGTCCAAATATTGATGCAAATGTAAAATGTAAAAAGACAAATATAAACTGATTGTTTTCAACGCATAATATGCTAATATTATATAGTTGTATAGTTTTCTGAAAGAATACATTTATAATTTGAAGTTGCATCAGAATTAAGGGCGAGGTTTCGTGGTAATAAAACTGATTTAACTATTTCCCCACCCTACCCCATTGTTTTCCTACAGATCGTTCAAGGCGGTTCCTCTGCTGCAGTTCTTCCCATCTAGCATTCTTTATAAATCTATAGCGGGCCGTTATCGGCCCGTCAGAGTGTTTACTGGGTTCTTTGTGAGTGCGTCATTGGTTTCATATGTGGCGTTTGTATTGTCCTTACTTGTTCCTAAGCTCTTCTCCTTCTGGCGTCTCGGGAGGACAGTGCTTCGTGAATGTTACATTTTCTTGATATCTTCACTTATAATTTTAACTTATGCTATTGTATATTCAATTTTATTTTTTTATTACTTCTACTATTATTATTACTAGTAATAGTAGTAGTAGTAGTAGAAGTAATAATAGTATCATCATCATTATTTGCATAAAGTTCAGGGCCGAATAGTGTGGGTTTCAGCCCTGGCAACAGCGCTTAGCAACTGCCCCCATCATGGTTGAAAGAGAACCGCGAGTTTATACTGATATAGAACGAGGAAGTAAAATAATCTATATAGCAAAATTACAGCAGACATATTAAGCTGGTGAATAGCAAGTATATTAAAACATTAGGTAGCTTTATGAGTGCTGTTTGAAGAACATGTGAACTGCAGCTTGAGAAAACGTACCTTCTGACATGTGCGCCAAACATATACTCAAATCAGTCTGTGCACCCTGATCAGAGTTTTCGTTGTTCGCATGACAAAAAAATGCATCCTTGACTATCAAAAAATGCGTCCAGTTAAGATTCTAAGCAGACTGCGGCAATGCGCAGGCTAATCTGAATTTTCGCTGGATGTACATATCAGAAGGTACGTTTCCTGAAACTAAGACTCATTTTCTGATGTTCAGTACGAAAACACGCATATTCCAGTATATTGAAATTTTATAACCAAAAAAGGATCATTTTCAGATAAAAAAAAAAAATTCGATATTTTTCATATTCCTGCTAAAAATATAGATTGCGGTGAGGCGGTTCTAACGAGTACCATAATCTATGTTTTTGGCAAAATAATAAAAAAATAATGTATATCCCTGCAAACCCCAGTTTTACTATATAAAAGTAGGTTTTAAGGGAGTCAAAATTATATAGGTATGTTTTTCATGATGTTGTGGAAAAAATGATCTTTTTCTGCTCGCATCTTCGCCGTTTTGCGTTGGAACCCTGATAAAACTAATAAGATAATATTGGGTATACTTTTACGAACTCCGTTTGCCCCTGGAGTAAATAATAATAGAATACAGATTCTGTTACAATTAATGTGAAGTATATCATTCCTGCAAATTGATTTTTTTACAGTAACTAGGTTTTACCATAGTGACATGGACATTCTTGGAGCACTGATAGCTTATTTAATTACAAAAATATAAGTAAAGATTCCCAGGAAATGTCACAAGCAACAAGCGCAATTCTCCCGAAGCACCAAAGAAGGAGAGATGAGGAACAAATAAGGACAAAACAAACGTCACATATGAAACCACAGAAACACACAAACAAAGAAGAACTATAAATGAGATATCGCCTTGGAACGGGCAGTAGGAAAACTATGGAGAGGGGCGGGGTGGGGGTGCTTAAACCAGTTTTGTTCGCTCGAAACATCACCGTTATCTTATGGTGCATCTCCAAACAAAAAAAAAAAAAAAAAAAAAAAAAAAACAGAGAGAAAACAGAAAAAAAAACACCTTTTTTAAATAACTTTCAAGCTGATTTTAACAGATGAGGCCCCCGGTGGTTTATTCTACTGACCGTTCGAAGGCGGTGGTCCCGGTGATAGTCTTACTCTTTGTTGCTTTGTGGTTTATTCTACGAGGCGATTTGTTTTAAATCTTGCTTTGTGTTATATTGTGTTATTTTGTTCTTGTGTTTTTCCGTCCTTTAAGCATTGCGATTACATCGCTTGGGAAAATGAGAGCTGCGCTTAATGCTTTTCGTACGTTTGTTAGATTTGCGCTTGTTTGGTTTTGTCTGTTTCCTCTTCTTCTTGGTGTCTGGGAAGGACTGCAGCTTGTGAATGCGGCACTCCCTGGACTTTTTTCTTTTACCTTTTTTGTAATTTGGAGCTGCGTCAGAATTAATGGTGAGATTCACGCGAAAAATCTGTTTAAGACCCCCTTCCCTCTACCGCCCGACCACCAAGTAGTTTTCTTACTGATAAAGTTCTTTTTGTCTGTCCGTTTCTGATTTTTTATGTGGAGTTTGTTTTGTTTGTTCCTTATCTCTCTTTCCTTTGGTGTCTTCGGAAGGTTGTGTTTCGTGACTGCGGAATTTCCTGGACGGATCTCGTTTGCGTCAGCGTCGGCGTAAAACTTCTTGCCTGCTCTCTAAATTGAATACCCTTTGGAATATTTTGATGATACTTGGTAGAAGCGTAGAACAGGACAAGACGACTTGTCGCATACAAGAATAACAACTATGGCTTTCTTAATTTTGGAGTAATTACCCTTTGTTTTGTTTGAAATAGATTTTGTGTCCGCTATGTAACTGGAATACCCTTCGGTGTATTTTAATGGTACTCGGTAGAAATGTAGAACAGGATGAGACAATGTGTCGCGTACAAGAATGACAACTCTGCCTTTCTTACTTTTGGCATTATCTCCCTTTGTTATAGTTGACAGTGATTATGCATTGATTTCGTGTCCGCTCTATAAGTCGAAAATCATTCGGAATTCTTTTGATACTTGGTAGAAATGTAGAACAGGATGAGATAATGTGTCTCGTATAAGAATGACAACTCTGGCTTTCTTACTTTTGGAGTTATCACCATTTGTTTTGCTTGAAATAGATTTTATTTCCGCTCTGTAACTCGAATACCCTTCGGAATATTTTGTTGATACTTGAGAGAAATGTAGAACAGGACAAAATAATGTGTCGCGTACAGGAATGACAACTCTGGCTTTCTTACTGTTTGAGTTATTTCCTTTGTTTTGTTTGAAAAAGAGTTAGTGTTCGCTCTGTAATTCGAATACCCTTCGGAATATTTTGATTGTCCTTGGTATAAATATATAACAGGACGAGACAACGTGTCGCGTACAAGAACGACAACTCTGCCTTTCTTACTTTTGAAATTATCTTCTTTTATTATATTTGACAGTGGTCATGCTTCGATTTCGTGTCCGCTCTGTAAGTCGAATACCCTTTTGAATATTTTTATCATACTTGGTAGAAATGTAGAACACTTCAAGACGCTACACTACCTTGTCAGGGGTTTACCGGCTGTGCAACCTTTGCATGGGCTTACGGCTGTACAGTCTTTGCATAGGCTTACGGTTGCACTACCTTGTCAGGGGGATACTGCTGCACTATCTTGTCATGGATTTACGGCTGCATAACCTTACGGCTGGTTTACGGCTATCTTGTTAGAGGCTTACGGCTGCACAACCTCGTCAGGGGTCTACGTTTCACAATATTGTCAGGGGCCAAAGATTGTACAACCTTGTTAGGGGCTTACGGTTGCATAACCTTGTCAGGGACCAAAGGTTGTGCAAGCTTGTCATAGGCTTGTGGCTGAAAAACCGCTTACATGGGCTAACACCGATAGTATAGCAACTATCTGGACAGCAGAATGTATGTGGCGAACAGTAAGAACACCGACCAATAAAGTTTAAAGTTTTATGTTGTCATCACAAAAACACACCTATGTAATTTTGACCACCTCAAACCCAAGTTTTATATAGTAAAACTGGGGCTTACAGAGGTATACATTATTTTTCTTATTTTTGCTCAAAAACATAGATTGTGGGTACTTGTTAGAACCGCCTTGCCAAAGCGGTTCTAACGAATACACATAATCTATGTTTTTGCAGGAATATTAAAAATATCAGAATTTTTATCTGAAAATATTCACTTTTTGGTGGTAAAGTATTCAATGTGTTTGAATAGGCGTTTTTTCGTAATGTAACGTGTCATTCTCTAATCTATGCAGAATTTCATTCATGTAAATTTTAGAACATGTACCTCTGGGAGATAGAATGCAAGATAAATTGGTTTATTCATACACAAAATAAAACAGGTATATATCAATTTGGACTGGTTTAGGAATCAATTGTCCCTAGAATGCTTTATCGATCAACAGAAGTTCATATGTCTGACTATAATTTGTCGATTTCAACAAATAAAAAATAATATCCGTGCCAGCTCATTATAGTCCTAACCCTCTAGTGCCCAACCATAGAAAGCATTGTCCAAAACTTACATATTACCCACAGTGACTTATTTTGGGAAGTATATTACAAAACTACACTTGAAATTTTTGGGAGGTCAAAGGTCACGGAGATACGTATGTATCATATATGATACATTGGGCATTAAGTGTTCCCAAATAAGGGCGAATATCTCCAGAATAAAAGATCTTTTTGGATTTGTTTTTGCCTTCAGTATTTGCATTTATTAAAAAGATTCTTTTGGAAAAATATATATCAAGTTTATGTCTGAAAATATGGTTGGCAGGGCAATTTTTCATTTTGAGCAAAAATTACCCAGTGTATCATATATGATACATCCAACTTTTTTCATTTTGATGGCTTAAAAAACATATTTTAAGTTAAACCATAGAATAATCAAATGTATTTACTTATGACCTCACATCTTGACATACTTTATAGCATTAAATATCAACAATATATTAAAATATCCTGGTTGTGGTGCCAAATATATGTCATGTATCATATATCATACGCGGGGCACTAAAGGGTTAATACATGAAGTCAAATGAAATGCTTATTTACAGCACGGGGAGCAAATTATTTTCTTTAAGCATAGGCCCCTTTTCAGAAGGGAACAAAATTATTTCGTCTGCGTTGTCTCCCTTGAAAGCGTACCAGTTTCCCTTAAATTTACATTAAGTAGTATTTACGTCAATTAAATCATTAGAACCAACATCCTTGGACTTACCACAACGCCTGCAAATTCATTTAAAGCCTCTGCAGTAAGCTGTCGGTAGTGTTGAAAACATAAGTAAAGATTCCCAGGAAATTACAAAATCATGAAGCACAACCTAAACAAGTCATAACAAAATAAACGTCACATATGAAACTACCGACGCACAAAGAAGAACTGGAACAGAGGATCTGCATTGGAACGGTCAGTAGTGAAACTACAGAAAACCACATATGTCTCTTTATTTAGATCCCCTAGATAATTATAATAATAAAGAATGGATGTCCATAAGGCCATATGTCTGTCCGTAACAAAAGTCTTCATTTTTGCTGATGCATTACCTGTAGTGTCCCATTTACTAAAACAGTATTGATTTTGCAACGTAAGCCCCAGTTTCGGAGTAGCATGATCATGAGAGTGGGTGGGGTATTTCAGTATGAATCTAAGGGGCCATATTTTAAACACTGTTTCTCTTTAAAAACATGTCACAACCAGCTGTAACTTCTTTTTTTTCTTAGACAAATACCTTACGTAATAACCTTGGGGTGGTCGGGTGGTGGTGCGAAGGTGTCGTGTATCTTACGTCACCGGGGCGTCCAACTGATATTGGCTTACAGTCGGGCAAGGCCTGCTATCCTTGTAGCAGGTAAGGGTAGATGGAGAATATTTTTATTTCTTCTGTTTCTTCACTTTCATTCCTGTTCCTTTCTTCCCTGTCCCTCTCTTTAATCTCTTCTACTATCTCTTCTATCACTTTTCTCCCTTTCTCTTGGAGACGACACAAAATGACCCACAAGGGTTGACGTGTCGTTAAACCCCAACACAATCAAAAAAAATACGTAATAACCTATCTCCCTTTCCTCTCTTTAAAAAATATTATATCTGAAGCATCTCTTCTATGAAAATCTTTAGTTATTGTTTATGTTTATTTTGCATCTTTGAATTCAATAAAACCAAGCCTCTCTCCGGAACTGAACGGTGAATTATTTTGAACCTTACCTGAATACAATATTGAGACAGCGTAAAGAAATAACTAAGTTTTGGTGACCTTGCACTTATTTTCAAGGTCATATAGGCTGTGGAATTGTCAAAAGGAAAGTAACATATTAGGCTATTTTATGCAACTTACAAAAAGACTTCATTTTTTCCTCATATATTGTCTATAATATCTTTTTAGCTTTGCTGAACATGAATTGCTCATTGTGAGCTATTATAATCGGTCAATTCCGTTGTGCGTCGTCCGTCATGCATCGTGCGGTATCAACAATTTGCAATAAATGACAACTTCCCCTAAACTTCTCGCCCAATTTCAATCAAACTTCAACGGAACGTTGCTTGGGTAACCTTTACCAACATAGCTAAAATGGTTTTGCGGCATTAAACAAGATGGCCGCCAGAGCTAAATGCCAACTCCTCCTATATCATCAGGCCGATTTCTTCCAAACTTCACAGACCTTTTGTCTACGCATCTCTCTACCAAAGCAACTAAAGTGGTTTCGCTCTAATAAACAAAATGACCACCAGATCAAAATACAACAAAAAACTTTAATGATACCCCTCCTGAAAAAGGTAAGAGAAACGCTTAGGAAGTGCCTCAATCACAAGCCGCAGCCCTTCCCAGACACCAAGAGGAAGAAGAAACAGACAAAACCAAACAAGCGCAAATCGAACAAACGTACAAAAGGCACTAAGATTAGCCCTCTCTTCCCCAGTTGAGGTAATCGCAATGCTAAAATGACTGAAAAACACAAGAACAAAATGACACAAGGCAAAACTTAAAACAAATCGCTCCGTAGAATAAACCACAAAGCAATAAAGAGTGAATTGTCAGTAGAATAAACCATCGTGGGGTTTAAAGCACTTTTACAGCCGACCATATTTATCATGTATCCCGATGCTACTCTTAATACAGAAATACGGTTCGCAAAAAAAAAAAAAAAAAAAATAATAAAAAAAAAATAAATAAATAAATTGGGTTCTCTAAACCGTTTGGCCAATTTCAATTAACCTTCACAAGAATGTTGCCCAGGTGGACATCCTATTCATTGGAGTGAAACCGTTTCAGCTGTTTAAGTAGAGAGACACCTTAGCAACATTCTTGTGACGTTTGATTGAATTGGCCCAGTAATATTGGCGGAGTTATCATTTAAAGCTTTGTATTTTGGGCACTGCCATCGTGTTCTTTGGAGCAAAACCATTTCAACTATTTTGTAGAGAGACACCAAGGCAACATGCCTATGAAATTTGATTGAAATTGGCTCAATGATACAGGAGGAGTTTTCACGTCGCTCAGTTATTTTAGAACGTAATGTTAGAATACATAGTAATCTATGATGTGTGTGTGTGTGTGTGTGTGTGTGTTTGTGTGTGTGTGTGTGCGTGTGTGTGTGTGTGTACATTAATTTGGTAGATAACTGTAGAACGTTGTTATGAAGCAATTAAGTCAAATGAGTCAAATGTCAAAGTGGAAAACTGACATAATAATGTATTCTCTATTACGGTTTTATTATACATTATATTATCTCCATTATTATGTTTTATTTGTGAAGATGAAATCAAACACCTGATCACGTTAAAAAACTATTTCAGTCACAAAACTGCGACAGAATTACAGCTCCTGGATTAAAGCATATTATTACTGTCGTAATTTTGTCTTGGATTTCATTAATTTAGTATATATTTTCCTACATATATAACTTAAACGTACTTTTATCGATTTGCTAATGATAAAGCGTAGGTTTAATTCTTACAAAAAAACAACAACAAAAAAAAAAAAAACAAAAAACAAAAAAAAAACAAAAAAAAAACGAAAAACAAAAAAACACACAAAAAACAAAACAAAAAAAAAAAAAAAAAAAAACAACAACAAAAAAAAAAAAAAAAAAAACAACAACAAAAAACAGCAGAGAAAGAAAGGGAGTGTCCATAAGGCCTTTTTTCTATTCCGTAACAAAAGTATTCATTTTTCTGATACATTACTTACATAGTCTCTCATTTACTAAAACAGTATTGATTTTGCAACGTAAGCCCTAGTTTTGGAAGTGACTAAGGTAATTGAGTATGAGCCTATAGTACCATATTTTAAGCACCGATTCTCTTTTGAAATATATCACACCCAGATATACCTTCATCTGATTGTTACACAACTGCCTGAGGTAAAATCCTGTCTCCTTCCTTCTCTTTAAAGAAAAATATTACACCTGCTGAATCTATTTTATGAAACTCTTCATTTTTTGTTAATTTTGCATCTTGAAATTCAATCAAACCAAAAAAGGTAAGAGAAAAGTCCAGGGAGTGCCACAATCACAAACCGCAGCCATTCCCAGACCCCAAGAGGAAGAGCAAACCTTTCTCCGGAACTGAACGGTGAATTATTTTGAAACTTCCCTGAATACAATATTGAGACAGTGCAAAAAGATAAAAAAGACTCGGGTCAGCCTGTGCATCATCGCAGTCTGATTAGGTCCTTCACTGTCCGCTTACATATTCATTGGATACTGTCAAATAACAAAGGCATTTGCTTTCAGCTCACAGAATTCATTGACTGCTGTGAAAATATTGTATAGCAAAGACCTTCATCAGAGTCTGCAGATTCTTGCTGTTTATGAATATATATTGTTGCAATGGAAGCTGAGGGCGAGTGTTTGAAAACCGTAAAGGTAGCTTAAGCCCTCGGTAATCTATTACTGACTGTTCCAAGGCGGTGCTTTCACTGTGACACTTTTTGTTAAATGTTTTCTTTTAAAATTATGCATGTTAAATATATATATTAAGTTACGTATAGGTTTGGGAAAAGGCTGCCAAATGTGCTTGTCATCGTTCTTGTCCTTTTTGTGGTTGTTTAATTGTATTTGTCTGTCTTGTGTTTTGATGTTGAGAACTGACTTTATCAGTTCCTCAGTTAACTTATTCACATTCTTTGTCTTTACTGTTTGTATAGGCCATAAAGTCACCTTATGCCATGCTTCGCCGATTTTCATAAACTGGTTCATCTTTTATCAGTAATGACCTATCCACAACTGAGAACAAAGATATAAATGAAGGTATCCAACAAAGACACACTCACGACGCACAGACATCCCGCGGCACACAAGAAAGATGAGGTACATACTACAGTTGCAATAACCGACGTACTGCAACAGAAAAACCGCCGTGGAGTTAGAAGAAGCAACTGTTGTGTGTGTGTGTGTGTGTATTGGGGGTGGGGGTGTGGGGGTGGGAGGGGGGGCTTAAAGTACAATAAAACCTCAATGACTCAAATACGGATAGCTTGTTTACCATGGCTAATTCGATCTCGTTTTTGAGTCCCAAGGAAATTCTTCCGACAGCTCCAGAAAACAAATATTGAGGGAAATTTTCTGATTTTATCATGAATGATATTGTATGTTGTGTGTATTCATTAGAATCGCCTTATCGAGGCGATTCTAATGAGTACACTCAACCTACAATTGTTGTGTAGACGATCGAAAAGATTTCCCAAAATTATCGTCTTTTGCTTCCTGACCTGGCGCCATGATCAACCCTCAGTGGCTCGCACTACCCATATCTCGATAAATTTCCATGGTCCGTTTTATAGGGGTCAGGGGTGAGGGGAGGGGAGGCTCCGTGTGTAGTAAAGCAAGCAGGAAAAAAAAAAAAAAAAAACACACACACAAGAAGTTGCATCCCTTCAATAATGGCGGAATCTACGGAGTATATCAAGTTCCCTTAAATACAACCATTAGCTCTTGGCGAATGTAGTGCATTGCCAAACATTATATGAATGGTGCATGTTTTATTGTTTTTCTTTTTTTGTTTTCTTTTTCTCGAAAAAAAAAATGTTAAAATATTTTCTTGTTCGTCTTTACTAAATCTTTTAAATAGCCACATACTGATGGTTCAACCTGTTCTTGGAATTTATTAATTATGAACAAAAGGGAGTTGTGTTAAATCTATCTCGTGCTACTTACTGAGGTGTATATAATATCTCTTAGCACATTCGATTTTAGAGCAGCTTATTACAATGTAAGTGAAAATACCCAGGAAACGCACGATCACTAAGCACGGATTTCCTATCACGAAAACATATCTTTATAATTTTGTCCCCGATAAACCGCACTTTTAATAGTAAAACTGGGGTATACATTACGTTTTTTTTTTATTTTGCCAAAAACATAAATTGTGGGTACTCGTTAGAACCGCCTCGCTGTTTTGAGCAGAAATATGACAAACATCAGAATTTTTTAGCTGAAAAATTTCCTTTTTTGGTTGTAAACTTTTCAATATATTTGAATAGGCCATCATGAAAACATGCCTATATAATTTTCACCTCTTTAAACCCCACTTTTATAGTAAAACTGGGGTTTACAGGGGTATACATTATTTTTTTTTATTTCTGCTCAAAAACATAGATTGTGGGTACTCGTTAGAACCTCGGCGAGGCGGTTCTAACGAGTACCCACAATCTATGTTTTGAGCAGAAATATGACAAATATCAGAAATTTTTAGCTGAAAAATTTCCTTTTTTGGTTGTAAAATTTTCAATATATTTGAATAGGCGTATTTTCGTAATGCCGAGTCCCCAAAAGGAGAGATAAGGAACATACAAAGACAAAACAAACGCCGTATTTATTTATTTATTTATTTAAACAATTTTTAAAGAGGATGACACAATTAGCTATAAATAACTATTCTACCTTGCGGTCCTCTAACTAAAATTTATATACATATATACAACAAGACTTAACTAACTGAAGTCATGTCAGTGACTTTATTAGTACGACTGACTAACCTTTTTTAAATGCTAAACTGTATCTATATCTTTAACTACGTTAAACATTTTGTCTATTTTGACGTTGTCTTTCTGAATTAATTTCCAGATGTAACACCGACATTTTGACATTTATTGTAAAAACATCTGCAAGAAGTTTTATCTGTTTTTGAATCATATTTTGACGGTTTTTTTAAACATTTAAACGGCATTGTTTCTTGTTAAGAAAAATAGACTACGAAATGAATGCTTTGCGGTACACTACATGTATGGTAGATAACTTAGCTTTCTGCTATAACTGTACGACTGTGAGCCGGGTATCATACTGAATGACGACTTCTTCCAAAGTTTGTTTCATGCTGCTGAAGTCTGAGTTTAGACGTTTGTGGTCGAGCCCGTCGTGGTCCTGCTTGTGGTTTTCCTTGGTTCTTGCTTCAGATCGCCTTAAACTCTTTACTTTGCTTAATCATAGTGTTTGCGATTATTATACAAGTCTGTACACACTATACTAGCATAAATGTGCTTATTCTTTGGCATAGCTTATTTTTCCCGCCACTAGTAGTGTACTCAAACTGGATATGCCCTGGATTGAGTATAAAGTGAATGCGAAGGCGCACGAGGAGATTACCATTATGATTGTGCAACTGCATCCACGAACACACGTTGGAAACCAAATAACATGGAATAACTGTGCAAACCCAGACTGCCACCACACTCGTAATAATTCTAGCATCTCTACGATAAGCAAACACGAGTCACAAGCTTTGGAGTGTTTTGTACATGAAGTGTACCAACTCGCAGAAAGACAACATGGATGTACCCTCGCTCCAAACACTGGCATCTCATTGACTATGTCATAGTGCGAAGGAAGGACAGACAGGATGTCAGAGTGACTAAAACTATGTGTGGTGCAGACTGTTGGACAGATCACAGACTTGCTGTCAGCAAACTCAACCTGCGTATTCAGCCTGTACGACGACCACAAGGCAAGAAGGTGCCAAAGAAATTAGATGTCTCCAAGCTGAAACAAGACAGCAAGAGGCAAGCATTCGTCAACGATCTCTGCAGCTGTTTAGATGAAATGGAACACAGTTCAGAAGATATAGATGAGAACTGGACAGTCTTCAGAGACACCGTTCACTCTTCAGCAATGGATTCCCTAGGACCAGTATCTCGCAAACACCAAGATTGGTTTGATGAGAATGACAATGAAATTCAGGGACTCCTTGAAGAGAAACACCAAAAACACAAGGCTTACCTCAGAAATACCAGCTCAGTATCTAGCAAGACTGCCTATTCAAACATATGCAAGACAGTTCAGACGAGGCTCAGAGACATGCAAGACTCCTGGCTGAGAAAAAAAGGAAGGTGAAATCCAGTCCTTTGCAGACAGAAAGGACATGAAAAAGTTCTTTGATGCACTCAAGACAGTATATGGTCCCCAGAGCTCAGGAACCACCCCACTCCTTAGTGCAGATGGAACTAGCCTTCTGACTGATAAAGAAGCTATCTTGAAAAGATGGACTGAACACATTGATGGTGTCCTTAATCGGCCATCATCTATCAATGATAAAGCTATCAACAGACTGCCACAGGTGGAATGTAATCCGCTGCTTGATGAGCTCCCAACCGTCTCTGAAACAGTGAAAGCAATAAGGCTCCAGGATCAGATGCAATACCTGCAGAGGTCTACAAAGCAGTAGGACCTCCAGCTGCAGAGAAACTGACAGTTATTTCACATTATGTGGAGAAAAGAAGCCATCCCTCAAGAATTCAAGGATGCAACAATTATCCACCTATTCAAAAGGAAAGGGAATCCTCAAGTCTGTGACAATCATCGAGGCATCTCTTTATTGTCAATTGCTGGGAAGATTCTTGCTAGGGTCCTACTGAACCGACTGAATGAACACCTGGAACGGTCAGGGCTTCTACCAGAACGCCTGTGTGGATTCAGGAAAAACAGAGGAACAATAGACATGATCTTCACAGCACGACAGCTTCAAGAAAAATGCCAGAAACAGAATGTGGACCTCTACATGACCTTTGTCGACCTTACCAAAGCATTTGACACAGTCAGTCGTGAGGGACTTTGGAAAATTATGGCAAAGTTTGGTTGTCCTACCAAATTCATAGCAATGGTGCGGCAGTTCCATGATGGTATGCTTGCAAGGGTCCAAAATGATGGCGAGTTTTCTGATCCATTTCCTGTGACAAATGGAGTTAAGCAAGGCTGTGTACTAGCTTCAACACTGTTCAGCATGATGCTTTCTGCCATGCTTACAGATGCTTTCCAGGGTGGTGACAATGGTATACCTATTAGGTATCGCTTTGATGGGAAACTTTTCAACCTAAGAAGGTTGCAAGCTAAATCTTAGGTGCAGACAGAGGTGCTGGACGAGTTCCTCTTTGCTGATGACATGGCAAAGGGTGCTCCAACAGAAGAGAAAATGCAAAACGGTGTGAATCAAGTATCTGATTCATGTGACAGCTATGATCTCACAATCAGCATCAAAAAGACTGAGGTAGTATATCAGCCAGCACCGGAAAGCCTTACAAGGAGCCTACCATCACAGTGAAAGGTCAACGACTGCAAGTGGTAGACAAGTTCACCTAACTTGGAAGCACATTGTCTAGAGTTGTGCACATTGATGATGAAGTCAATGCTAGAATTGCCAAAGCTAGTGCAGCATTTGGCCGGCTACGTGGAAGTATTTGGGACCGAAGTGAACTCAGACTTGACACAAAGCTGAAAGTATATAGATCAGTAGTGCTGCCAACACTATTATACGCATGCGAAACTTGGACAGTTTACCAACGGCATGCCAAAAGACTGAACCACTTCCATACAAGCTGTCTTAGAACACTTCTAAAGATCAAGTGGCAAGACAGGATTCCAGACACATAAGTCATGAAAAGGGCAGGGATGCAGAGTATACATACTCTTCTGAAATTGGCACAGTTAAGATGGACAGGCCATGTTACCAGAATGCCTGATGAACGTTTGCCAAAGAAAATCCTTTATGGAGAACTTCAAGTAGGAAAACGCTAGCAATTGTGGTCAGAAGAAGCGATACAAGGACACCCTCAAAGCCTCCTTTAAAGACTTCAACATACCAACTGAGTCATGGGAACAGATTGCACAAGATCGTACAAAGTGGCGAGGCCTCATAAAAAGGGGAGCTGGTGAATACGAAGCAAAAAGAATCAGCGAAGCCGAGCAGAAACGTCCACAGCGGAAAGCCAGAGCTAAGGCATCACCAACAGAGCTTTCTTCCTCAGACCTCTCTTGTTCTATCTGCAACAGGCAGTTTAGAGTCAAGATTGGTCTCATCAGCCATCTTAGAATACACAAATAATAACACAGCACACAGTTGATTAGGATTGGTCATTGTCAGTAAAGACAGACGAACAAGAAAACATGAATAGATAAACCCTCGTTCGGTGCCTTTGGAACGGATGTGTTTTGGCTTTCCTAGTATCGCTATATTTAATTTTGCCTACCAATAGCTGTAGTTCAAATGAAACGAGAATCATTACGAAAACACGCTTATTCAAATATATTGAAAACTTCACCTCCAAAAACTGAAAATTTTCAGATAAAAAAACTCTGATTTTTTTTTCATATTTCTGCTCAAAACATAGATTGTGGGTACTCGTTAGAACCGCCTCGGCGAAAAATAATGTACACCCCTGTAAACCCAGTTTTACTATATAAAAGTGGGGTTTACGGGGGTCAAACTTATATAGGCATGTTATCGTGATGATATTGCATTTCTCATTTGAATATTTCGCCGAAACCGTTTAGCAGCATGACATACTTGTAATCTCTCCTTTAATTATATCTCATTTGAAATTCACATCCCCGCGTTGAAACTCATTATCAGCATTCCTTGAACGTGTTTAAAATTATAAAGAAAATTGAGGTTAGCTAGTGGAAAGGTAGGCGTTCTTCATGTCATATATTTATAACATCAACATTCCTTTAGGTGCGATGACGACGAGTTAATATACCTTATTTTATCATTTTTATGTGGATACCTTGTCTCCTTGACAAACTTTTTCTAATCTCGAAGTCAAGTTTATTACTTGTTGGCGGATCTAAAAATTGCTGGATGAGGGGTAAAGTCTAATTAGACATAGTATTCTGCGGCGTCTGATCATGGTCTCCACTGTTTGTTCATACTGTCTGTCAGAATTCCTGGTGTAAACACGGTACTGCGTGTGTTATTTTCTTGCTGTAAAAGCCGATCCTCTGCATCTTCCGTCTGTTCAAAATCATCTGAGTTAAAACTGTTCAAGGTGGCATGGGAGCCTAATGCGGAAGCATCTTTTAAATACCTTGTATTTTCAGTCGAAGATGACCTAAAGATGTCTCAAACGACATCCATCATTCGTCATTTCCGATACTTTCCGCCATTGTCCGTGGAGATATTTGACCAAACAAGAAACCCCACAATCTGTCGGGCCTAGCCTATCTACTATGCGTAAAATCATCTATTTGCATTAAGTATAATAGTTTTATAGCTAGTCTGCTCTCCTTTTTTAATTTTAAGATAATACTTAGCCAAGAAATGTATCGGAGATTCTACCAAATAGACTTGCCATTGTTAACAAGTTGACAACATTTTAATAATAAATAAAAATGATCAGACTTTTATTATCAGACTAGCAGCGCGCCGTCACTCTAGGTAAGTGTAGGTCTAGCCGTGTCAAAGCGTGTCTTCGGGCGCTTGCGCAGGATGTTCTGAATCTGCGCAGTTTTTGGCATGCTCGAAGGCACATTTTTTTCTCTTGACTCGGCCCCATTTTCTTTTTTCCGCATAAACTGAATAAATGTGCGTATTACTCCTCACAATGTGACCTACAAGCATTCCAAAATGAGTGCTATGAAAGTTACAAAATCTGCTTCAGGCAGAAATAAAATCGGACGCAGGTCAGTCTTCTTATGTTGATAGGGCAAACAATATTCCCTTTCATCCCTGCAAACTCAAACAGATACATTTGCAAACAGTGTAGATCCAGATGAGATGGCTCATAATGAACCATCTCATCATGATCTACACTGTTTGCCATCCTACTTTTGACTTTGACCAACCCTCTTTTTGCAACAATGGACCTGTCCAAATTCAAAGGTTAAAAAGAATCCATTTCATAACCTCAGGGTTGAAGGGTTAAAACTAAACTGCTTGATAAGAAAGATATGCCTGCGTGTGTCCTTTATGGTCTGCAATATCCATATTATGATATGAGTAGTATTATTACATGACATTTATTCAAGTAAATCGAAAATTGCAGATGCAGATTTGACCCGAGAGGTGTGGTTGGTGTGTGTGTAAGGGGTGGGGGGTGGGGCGGAGGGAGAGTGGGGGGCAGTGGTAGGAGAACTCAGGGTTAATGTAGAAACATAATATATGAAAAATACAGAGAAATTTGTGCAGCTACGCAGCCTGATTATCATTTTCACATTTCCATAATAAGAATTTTAGAATGTACATAACAGAGCGCTAAAAATAGCTTAATGGATCAACAACAAAAAGAGATAGTTCTGACATGTGATATTAAAGTCAACTGTTAACCTCGAATTTTGTTTTTGTCTCCCCACATCCTGTAGTTTTCATGCGTTCTGGCCCCGAGGTTATAAAACTTTTTTCATGCTCAACTCAGCTGAGCATGAAATTTTCTCTGCTAATAGATATGAAAATGCCAACAATAATTGGCATTTTCATATTTATTAGCAAAGAAATTTTCATGTTCAGCTATAATTAGCAAGAATGAATTTGCAATTATAAGTAATTTGAGATTAATTAGCAGAGAAAATTTCATGCTCAGCTGAGTTGAGCATGAAAAAAATTTTATAACATCGGGGCCTGGCTTCAGATCGCCACAGAGACCTTTGCTTTGTTTCGTCTCATCGTGTTTGTTTATATGTGTTTCACTTTGATATTCATAGATGACTTAGAAAACCCCTATTCGGTGCAAACATATATTCGTATATACATACGTATATATCTGTCCTACACCCGCCCCTCCCGACCCCGGCCCCACTCCTTCCCTCACGCTGTAGTTTTTTTACTGATTGTTGTAAAGTGGTTCCTCTGTAAATTCTATGTTTGTGCGTCTGTTGTTTTGTGGTTTATTCTGCGAGGAGATTTGTTGTATGGCTTACCTTGTGCCATTTTGTTCTTGTGTTTTTCAGTCCTTTTAGCATTGCGATTACTTCGCTTGGGGAAGAGAGAGCTAATTTTAGTGCTTTTCGTACGTTTGATCGATTTGTGCTTGTTTGGATTTGTCGGTTTCTTCTTCCTCTTGGTGTCTGAGAAGGGCTGCGGTTTGTGATTGTGGCACTCCCTAGACTTTTGTCTTACTTTTTTTTTCATATTTGGCGTGTTATCATTATTTGTTCTTCAACGCTCCTTCTTTTGGTGCCTCGGGAGGTCTGTGTTTCGGTTTTGTGATTGTTGCATTTCCTGGGTATCTTCAGTTATATATATAGTTTGGCATTTCCCAATAATCAATGCCTACTAGCTTAATAAGAACCCACAGAAAATTTACAGAAAAACTTGGTTTGGCACCGATTTGATACTCACAGCTCCACGTTGATCTTGAAAAGCAGGAATCTGTCAAATGGTTCATTTAGCAAAAATGTACAGATGAACTTCATTTTAACCTTGCAAATTATGTAAAGGTCACCAGAGCCTTGTCATTTCTTTTTCACTGTCCTAACATGTAATCAAGCAAATCTGGCGAGAATTTGTGCATTAGTTCAGGAGAGAACCACTGACGTCGCCGACGGGATGAGAACGAACACAATATGGACCCTCGTCCGACTGTGTGGCGCGATGTTTTTGGCGTGGAATGTGATCACTGTTAGGTAATTCAGCAAACTAATTTTCCAAGGATATTCGAAACCACGAAGAAACAAATTGATTAACGTTTAACATTCTGTGTAAACATTTCAGCAGACGACATTTTAAAATAGTTTTCTTATTTTTCCAGAAAATGGGCTTTGACATTTCATGCAAATTTTCTGCTTCGAAGACAATCTTCATGAAATGTCAAAACCAATTTCCGGGAAATAAGAAAAAAAAAAAAAAAAAAAAAAAAATATTATCATTTTGTCGTCTGCTGAAAGGGAGTATAAACAAGTTAATATACTAAGCTGGAGGAATCGATGAAACTGTTACAGGTAATACTCATATAGATAATAATATTCACTAATTAAATTACTATAGGCGTTCCTTTAATGGTTATCATTACGGCACTACAGATGAGAAAATTATACTTAGTGTAACACTGAAATACTTAGGCAAGGTGTGAGCAAGTAAAGTCTGTGACGTCACGAAAAAATGATCTTACCATTATACCAAGTGGGATTGAGGATTAACCCGAACCCTAACCTTAACTATTACAAAGCTAAACATCTTACAATACCTTTCTTAAAGTAATTACAGTTCATGATATGGTTAATTGTTGGTTGAGTGGCAAATACTTTAAGACTCTAATCGAGCTTGTCCTGTAGGGCAATATGATCTGGTTCTACACTGTTCGCCTAGACATATTAGTGCTGATATGTGAGGAAGCATCAAAATGTTAGCAAGAAACATTTCGAACGAAGTTTCTGTTAGTGGATTAAAACTTTTTATTATGTTTCTAAGTGATCTTATTTGAAGAAGACCTATTTTGAATACATAAATACACGAGTACTATTGTACATTTCTGTTAAATGGGGCAGTTATTTTTCCCACACTTCTAAAAGAAGGAATAATTCTGAGTTTCCCAAATAAGAAAGAAATGGAAATAGAACGGTATCATATTTCTAGACTGAGACAAGGATGTAAATTACAATAATTAAACGTTACGTCATTAGTTTTCTTTTTGTGTGAAACATCATCTTCCTAGAAGAAAATTAGGATCTATTGCGTCGATACCTAACATTATGGCGTCATTTTAAATGGTCACCGCAAGCTGTTATTTTCTTACTTTGTCTGTACATGCTAAGAGTCTTATAAAGAACGCACAGGTGTTGCTCAAGAACCTGAAATGCGTGGTCGAAAATGCTAAATCTAAGAACCGGTGTTTGAAAACAGACATACATACTACAGATAGGATGAAAATTAAAAATGCAATAGTAATGATCTACAAAGTTTATTTTAGTTTAACATGTAATAATTGTATCAAAATTTCCAGAATGAAAAATTGAGTCATTAGGATGGAAGTGCAAAGAAACAAATTGTCGAAACAGATATGGAGACACCCAGAAATATCATAACCACGGACCATGGTTCTCCCAAGGCAGCGGATAAGGGATTTCTTCACTACATTTAATGGCGCAAAATGGCAGAACAAAAATATTTCCTCTTAACGAGAACGAACGGATTAAGAAGAATTACAAGAGGTATACAGTCTGAGAACGACCAACAGCGAAACTGTCAATGATATGCAGTAACAAAATATAATTATAGAGCACATCCTTCCCAATAAAATCTAAAAAGGCTGACCTTGGAAACAAAGAAATTGTCAAAGAGTTCTTCATATGACAGGAATATAATTTGCAATGCTGCATACAAAGACAATGAATGGTACTTGAGCATTAACGTTTATGTTTCCGTAATTGTATGATTGCGTATTAATAAAGATCTAAAAGGTTGCCCTTCTAAACAAAAAATACACACAGAAAAAAAAAAAACGAAAATCGGAGTTTTATTAAGACTCTTCTCTTCATATACAGTAGTGTAGTTCGCGTGGATGCATACTTTCCCTAGCACCGGCATAAGCGGTATTCATTACGAAAACACGCCTATTCAAATATATTGAAAAGTTTACAACCAAGAACGGGAAAATTTCCAGATAAAAATTATGATATTTTTCATATTTCTGCACAAAACATAAATTGTGGGTATTCGTTAGAACCGCCTCGAGAAGGCGGTTCTAACGAGTACCCACAATCTGTTTTGAGCAGAAATAAGAAAAATAATGTAGACCCCTGTAAACCCCAGTTTTACTATATAAAAGTGGGGTTTCAGGGGGTCAAAATTATATAGGCGTGTTTTCGTGATGCGATTTTCAAAGTTATCAGAATGAGCTCAATGAACCCAAAGGAAATAAAAATATAATCTGCACTATAATGAGGTACCGAGAGACGTTTTACTGTTGCCAAACGACACTCAACACCAGCTGCAGTGATGACAATATAGGGATCAAACATGGTTTTTCATGCATTAACATTCACCAGGTCCCGAGGGAGGTGTTGAAAACCGAGGCCGGAGGCCGCGGTTTTCAACACCTCCCTAGGGACCTGGCGAATGTTAATGCATTGAAAACCATGTTAGACAGCTATTATTGCATATAAACTGAAAACATTTGCTACATTTTGCGTTATTTCTTGCACTAATTTGTTTCGCCTTTTCACCGATGTCTCGCAAACGCAATTTCCACGGATTATGCTTGTTCTAGGACCGGGCAGTACACATCTCGTAACGGCAGCAACTCTGTGGCCCCGGTACGATCATATTGAAAGTTGCGTAGCCGTGTTTTAACAGCGCGTGAATTGCCTTGTTTAATACACGGCTTTTCGCCGGTGAATGCACGGCTGTTAATAACGTGCGACACTGCTTTTTATGCAATAATAAGAATCTAAAAGGTTGTCTTTGAAAAGAAAGCACATACAAAAGAACGAAAATCAAATTCTCGGTTTTATCAAGTCTCTTCATTTACAGTTGTGCAGCTTTTGAGGCAGTATACGCCTCTAGCACCTGCTTGTGGTATAGTCGTTTATGTTGCCATAGTTATATGATTGCATATTAACATCGTTTATTTTTCAAGATGTTTGCCCGTCTTTTGATTGTGTTTCGTATTTTGTATTGTCTCACATTTCTTTTTTGATACTTGCAAAACTGAATATTGTGCTTTGTGATCGTGGTCTCTCCAGGGTAATATTGCTATCAGTTTTACACATATATACAAACTTGTCTAGATATTTGCTCATATGAATATATAAATGAAGTTACCAAGAAAAGCCACAGTCACGAAGTATAACATTCCCGCGGTACCGCAAGAAGAACAGATGAGGAATGACTAATAACAATAAAATGTACAGGGTGAAGTTAGCTAGCTGTAAAAGTGCTTTAAACCCCCCGGTGGTTTGCTCTACCGACCGTTCTAAGGCGGTGGTCCCGGTGTTAGTCTTACTCCTTGTTGCTTTGTGGTTTATTCTACGAGGCGATTTGTTATATGTCTTTCCGTGTGTCATTTTGTTCTTGTGTTTTTCAGTCCTTTTAGTATTGCGATTACCTCGCTTGGGGAAGAGAGAGCTAATCTTAGTGCTTTTCGTACGTTGTTCGGTTTGTGCTTGTTTAGATTTGTCGGTTTCTTCTTCCTCTTGGGGTCTGGGAAGGGCTGCGGTTTGTGATTGTGGCACTCCCTGGACTTTTCTCTTACCTTTTTTGTACAAAGGATGGCCGTGGAAATAACGAACCAGAAAAAAAGCGAAACAAAGATCGAAGTCTCGGTTTCATTGAGGCTCTTTATTTGACAACATTGTCATTTACAGGGCTACATACGCCGCACAGCCACGGCTAAAGTAGAATGAAATAAGAGAATGGACTTAGTGATTCCAAGGAAAAATAATAAAGTTACACTATCCTTAAAAAAGAAACTGCTACAGAGGAGCCGCCTTGGAACGGTCGACAAAATCAAAACCCATTTATGCCTAGTATCCCATAAAAGGGACATTTGCAAACACTGTAGACCAAGATCAGACGCCGCAGAACGCGGCGTCTGATCTGGGTCTACGTTTGCATTTAGGACAAGGATTGCTATAAAAAACATGGTAACAATGAAACTAACCAGACACCCTTTCTATTGGAAATAGACCGGTACAAAGAGTTGAGGTTGAAGAATCCACCCGGCATAAATGGGTTAATGGTGGCTGACAGTAGTTTTACTCGATACCTAGCTAGCATTCTTCATAAATCTACAGCGGGCCGTTATCGGCCCGTCACTACCCTGACGGGCCGATAAAGGCCCGCTATAGATTTATGTAGAATGCTAACAGGGTATGAGTCTTATCAGTAGTAAAGGCTGACACTATAGACACGCTAGCATATACTACTCTTATCCTCATCTCATGAAGCAGCTCCGGACATTAGCACAAGCCCAGTCAGCATTCTACGTAAATCTATATCGGGCCGTCATCGGCCCGTCAGGGTAGCTGACGGGCCGATGACGGCCCGATGTAGATTTACGTAGAATGCTAGGTGGGAGAATACGAAACAAATCGAAATAAAAACAGAAAGAACACAGATAGCATTTAGGGCAGTCATGGAAGAAGCTGACCACCATGGTAGCATGACAAGAAGAAAATATAAGACAGGAAAAAAAAAAGAAAAAAAAAAAAAAAAGGGAAGTGGCCAGTCGTACAGAGG
This sequence comes from Anodontia alba, assembly GCA_964016985.1. NCBI lineage: Eukaryota > Metazoa > Mollusca > Bivalvia > Lucinida > Lucinidae > Anodontia > Anodontia alba. Next base: position 106,228,129 of record OZ024829.1, read on the forward strand.
ATGACCACAAGGAGACTTGAACAAGAGCTTGGGTCCAAACCAGAATACTCGCCTTAGAATGGACAGCAGTATAAACTACTAGGTTAACTAGTTTTACTCGATCGAAACCTTAATTCTGGTGCCGGTAAAAGTACAAATATGTGTTCGGTCCGCGTAGACAAAATAAACAACAGTAACACTCAATTCTTGGGAACATTTCGGCTGCGAGGAAACGTTTTGTTAAAAAAACTAAAAAAAAGGAAGAAACATTCTGTTTACAGTCGTACTTGTTTTGACAGCAATTACTCGCCATAAGCGAAAACAAATAAGAAGCTTCTTAAAAGGCAACTTACTTAGCTCATTTATATTTTTACTTGCGTCAGTGATAGGCAGAAGTTTGGCATTAGGGAAATGGAAACACGGTGAAGAAAATTACTGGAAGAATTAACACTACTTTAGGTTGGTAGTGGGATCATTAATTTTATCTTTATAGCCTTTTCCATACAGAGATTAATAGGCCTTCGGTAAAAAACAGAACATTAGTAAGATATCCCTGAGATAAGTATTTATTTACTTCAGCCATGATTAGTTATTTCTAGCTTACCGTATTTAGCTTAAATATTTAGACAAATAAACTTACAATACTAATCCAATACTTAGATAAATCTATTTTACTATCCGTGTCTAAGAAGTGCTGGAACTGCGACAATCCGTGTTGAACGTACTCAAACGCCGCCTGTTATGACGTCTGGCGTTGGTTTATATGGTTTACTCAGGCCTGCCTGTCCGTCCGAATACACAGGGTAAACAGGATAGTGATAGCTGGTGTTGTGCCCTGTGGCGACCGTAAACAGTTCTCCGTACATCATCATAGTGCAGGTTATATTTTATTTCCTTTGGGATCATTGAGCTCATCCTGGTCATTTTGATAATCGAATACCGCTTAAGCCGGCGCTAGCGGGGAGGGAGACGGGGGCGTATGCAGCCTCGCAAACTACAGTGTTGCATATGAAGAGACTCAATCAAACCGAGTTTCTGATTTTCGTGGTTTTATGTGTTCTTTGTTTCCAAAGGCAATCCTTTTTTACTTTTATTTTAGTTAATATGTGCTTAATTTGGTAAAGGATTTTATTAAATTTACTGCTCTTGAACCTAAAAAAATATATAGATGCATTTACCATTTCCGTCTTTATATATTTCGGTTGAATTAGTAATATCTAAAAGGTTGCCTTTTTAAACTAAGAACAAACAAAATACCTAAAAACGGTTTTATGAAGTCTCTTCATATGCAATAATGTAGTCTTCGAGGTTGTATACGCCTCGCTAGCACCGGTTTAAGCGGTAGTCGACTCTCAAAGTAACCAGGTTGGGCTCAATGATCCTCATTAACGAAAACACGCCTATTCAAATATATAGAAAATTTCACCTCCAAAAACTGAAAGTTTTCAGATAAAAAAACTCTGATATTTTTCATATTTCTGCTCAAAACATAGATTGTGGGTACCCGTTAGAACCGCCTCGCCGAGGCCGTTCTAACGAGTACCCACAATCTATGTTTTTGAGCAGAAATAAGAAAAATAATGTATACCCCTGTAAACCCCAGTTTTACTATATAAAAATGGGGTTTAAGTGGGTCTAAATTATATAGGCATGTTTTCGTGATGTAAAGGAAATACATATATAATATGCACTATTATCAAACAAAGGTAAGAGAAAAGTGCCACAATCACAAACCGCAACCCTTCCCAGACACCAAGAGGAAGAGGAAACCGACAAAACCAAACAAGCACAAATCGAACAAACTTATACTTGATCCACACCTTTTTGCATTTTCTCTTCTGTTGGAGCACCCTTTGCCATGTCATCAGCAAAGATGAACTCGTCTAGCACCTCTGTCTGTACCTACGAGGCAATTTGTTTTATGTCTTACCTTGTGTTATTTTGTTCTTGTGTTTTTCAGTCCTTTTAGCATTGCGATTACCTCGCCTTGGGCAGAGAGAGCTAATCTTAGTGCTTTTTGTACGTTTGTTCGTAGAATAAACCACAAAGCAATCACATTCTAGGCTTAAGAAAATTCATAAGAGAAATAAATTATACCTGCAATGGGTCATAACCAAACATAACGACCGACGAGTAGACTCAACATTAAAATCTTTTAAATTGATGTTGATTTATTTTATTTTTGCTATATTTTATAAAAAGGTCACGCTGTTTATGTTTCTCGAATCCGATGGCAAATTTTAAAATACTTGAACATGGCTACATTCTCATGTGGTTTGCTTCAAAATGTCACTTTTGACAGTTTATAGTAAAGATTCAGGGTCTGCCAGTAACTTTACAGCTCATTATCTTCTACATGTTTATGCTATAACATATAACTTATGCGAAGAGAATTGTAAAGAGAACTAGTACAAAGGTAGTCTGTGACGTTTTCTTATGAAGTGTTATCCAGTGCTGCCAACCTACCTTTTGCTGCGACAGTCAAAACTACATCGCACATGTAACGACGTACTCCTACGTCGCCCCTTTCTGTTCACTTTGATTTACGAATGTAGAAACATGGTAAGTATGCAATATATTTGGCCCCAACCATTTTTTGTGCAAATTATTCTTGGTTTATGAATAACGCCATAATGCAGCAAGAAACATTTTTGTTTGATAAAGTTTAATATTGTGATGAGCAGGTGGTAATTTGCAACTTCACTATTAAATTCCACTTGATATGACATAAAGACAGATTACTGTAATATTTCAAGAAGTTTACGTATGCTTTTTATTTGCCCCAAAGTCATTAGAAGGCGTCACTTGAATATTGAATTGGCATTTCTAATTTTATAAAAGTCATAACATGTAATGAATAAACATTCGTACAAGTACGTATTTGTACCTGAAAGTAGAATAAAATAAACGTAAAAAAGATTGCCTTTGGAAACAAAGAACACACTACAGATTAGAAAATGGGAGTCTCGGTTTCTCGGTTTTATTGAGGCTCTTCATAAGCAGTATTGAAGTTTGAACATCACGAAAACATGCCTATATAATATTGACCCCCTTAAACCCCACTTTTATATAGTAAAACTGGGGTTTACAGGGGTATACATTATTTTTCTTATTTTGCTAAAAAACATAGAGTGTGGGTACTCGTTAGAACCGCCTCGCCGAGGCGGTTCTAACGATTACCCACAATCTATGTTTTGAACAGAAATATGAAAAATATCAGATATTTTTATCTGAAAATTTTCCCTTTTTGGTTGTAAAATCTTCAATATATTTGAATAGGCGTGTTTTCGTTATGAAACACTGCTTACGCCCTCTAGCGTATACATGAGCAGAACTCCATTATATAGCCATAAGAACACAGTCTGCTCTGAGCATGAGCACTTCTTATATACCGGAAACAGGTTCTTCCCATACTTAATTTTAGTGTAGTTTATCCGTTTGAGATACAGAGCTCATTGGGTTTATTTGAGAACAGAAACATGTGATTGGAAGCGTAAGCAGTGTTGCACACTGTATTACTATTCCTTTTTAGCCACACGACCACACAAAGAATAATCTGTTCATGAACAGACTATTCTTGTGTAGCTTTGTGGCTACTCGCTGCATTTTTTTTTATCGAGTTTTTTTCCTGCTTGTTATCTTATTTGAGCCAGCGCACGACAAAGCCTACAAAAAGACCTGTGCGACTAGCAAAGACTCAGATTAGCCTGCACCCGGTATGGCAAGGGTTCTCATTTATACCTCTTTGGATAGCTTGGAGGCTGTAGAAGGCACATGCGATCAGCGAAGACTGATGAGATTGCGCGGATGCGCAGGCTGATCTGAGTCTTCGCTGGCCGCACAAGTCTTATTGTATATTTTATCGTGCGCTGGCTCATTTAGATTTTAATTTATTCACTGTAGCTGATGTTAAGTGTCGCATGGTGGCCGTAAAACGTCTCCTTGTAATTCATCATTGTGCAGATTATATTTTCTTTCTGTTGGGATCATTGAGCCTATTCTGATTACTCTGAAGATCGAAAACCGCTTAAGCCGGTTCTAGCGGTCGTATGCAGCCTGGTAAGCACCAGTGTTGCATATGTAGAGTCTCAATAGAACTGAGTTTCCGATTGTCGCACTTTTATCTGTTTTTTTTTTTTTTTCTTTTTTTTTTTTTTTTTTTTTTTTTTGCAACCTTTTAGATTTTTACTGTTGTGTTTTGTTAATAATGTATAGCAGTATTGTCAATTTGCTAGGGAAGAGGGGGCGAGTTACTTGTTTTTCTTTGTGTTTGGGTTCTAGCGTCACCTATATGTTTGTGTGCTGTCTGTCTTGGTTTGTTTGCTCTTCCGCTTGACGTCATTGGTCGGTTACATCACGAAAACATATCTATATAATTTTGACCCCCTTAAACCCCACTTATATATAGTAAAACTGGGGTTTACAGGGGTAAACATTATTTTTCTTAGTTCTGCTCAAAAACATAGATTGTTGGTACTCGTTAGAACCGCCTCAACGAGGCGGTTCTAACGAGTACACAAATCTATGTTTTGAGCAGAAATATGAAACATATCAGAGTTTTTATATGCATTTTTTTCAGTTTTTGGAGGTGAAATTTTCTATGTATTTGAATAGGCGTGTTTTCGTAATGATGATCGGCGATTGAGGCTCCTCCTAGACATCTTCTATACTAGTTTCCATCAGTCATATACATCGCTAAAGTTCCTGTCTTGTATTTGCTGACAAAACCAGGTATTTGATGATCGCGTATGGCTAAATATTGTATTTACAACTAGCCTGAGTTATTATTAATGTTTATTTACCATACGGCTCTAAATCTTGGTAAATACACAAGAATGAACTTCTACTGCTTTAGTTATTGCGACCGTATGTATCATAACTTCTCGTATGCCGAAGATGGCGTGGGTAGTACTAAATATAAGTATGTAATATGAGCCTGAACATGAGAAAACGTACCTTCTGGCATGAGCATCTAATGTAGACTCTAATCAGTCTGCGAATCAGTGGCTGTCGTAAATGTGCGAAGTGATGATTTTGATCAGACTGCGCACATGTTCTGACGTCGCGTTTCCTATGTATATATCCCAGTTAGCATTCTACATAAATCTATATCGGGCCGTTATCGGAACGTCAGGGTAGTGACGGGCCGATAACGGCCCGCTATAGATTTATAAAGAATGCTAGCGGGGATGTAGAGTTCCTCGCTTTTATAATCACATACTGTCGCTGCAAATGTTTACAGCATAACGCACTTTAATAACTAAAATATCCTGTAACTATTTAGAAAAATGAAAAATATTATTTAGACGTCATCTTTCAACTTATCTGGCTGTAACAGAAGCTCGCATTTCCACAAATTGTGGATATAATTTGTCATAAAATGATTTCCTTCTTCATAGTAGGTGTTCTGTTAGAGAGAATTGTTATAGCAAGCTATCAAAGAAGCTGTCAAAGATGATATAAAGCAAAATTACAGTTGATTCTAAACGATTTGAATTCCGTATCTATCTTTAAGGGAACCCCAACATTTAAGATGTGTGATTAGTGACGATACAAAGCAGTTTAGTCGAGATTTTTGCTTAAAGCCATGCACCCAGTGGTATGTGATACAGGAACAAAACACAACACTACAAACGAGTGACTGTTCTTGAAAATTAAGGTAGAATTGTTTTTGTTTTTCTATGTTAGCTTTGTAAAGGGAAAATGTATCTTTTATGGTGAAGAATTAGTGCCAGTAGAATCGATTACCGCCCAGTAATTTTTACGACTGATGGTTCTGAGGTTGTGATTCCCAGCTGGCATTCTACATAAATCTATAGCGGACCGTTATCGGCCCGTCAGCTACCCTGACGGGCCGATAACGGTCCGCTATAGATTTATGTAGAATGCTTACTGGGCTGGTGTTGGTTGTACTTCCATTACGAAAACATGCCTTTATAATGTTGACCCCCTTAAACCCCACTTTTATATAGTAAAACCGGGGTTTACAGGGGTATACATTATTTTTCTTATTTCTACTCAAAAACATAGATTGTGGGTACTCGTTAGAACCGCCTCGCCGAGGCGGTTCTAACGAGTACCCACAATTTACTTTTTGAGCAGAAATGTGAAAAATATCAGAATTTCTATCTGACAACTTTCAGTTTATGTTGGTGAAATTTTAAATATTTTTGAATAGGCGCGTTTTCATAATGCTTACTGGTGAAGAGGGAGCTGGTTGCTTTGCTTTTCTTTGGTTTGGGGTTTGTGTACTGTCTGACTTTGTTTGCTTTTCGTTTTGGTGACATTGTTAGGCTATGTTTTGTGACTGTTATTATTTCTGCACATCTTTTTCTTTTACTAATTTTCATCAGGACCTCTATTATTCGTAGATATATTTTAAAGTAGCCAATCTGTCTATAAGCGGGCAGCAAAAATCTTAAGCGAAGTACGGATGTGTCATCTGATCTGGTTCCTTTCTATTCGCACATGCCTTAAGATATCCTTCCGCGTACCCCGGTATAATATGAGCCGTAACGTGAGAAAATGTACCTTCTGACAAGTGCGCCTGGCGGAGACTCAAATCGACCTGGGCATCCGTGGCCTTAAATTCTGTAGCATTTACCATTGAGAGATTGTAGATAATCGATAAGTGAACTCACATATGGTTTTGTTTGTGTTGAGGTTTTACGGCCCAGTCAACCCAATAGGGTCATGTCGAGCGCGGTCAGTTTACCTAACCACACGTTTACTGGGCAGGCTTAGTCCTCTAAGCGGTTAACCAGTATTGTGCACATTCTTTCGCCAGAAACTGACAACTGCCCTTCTTGAATCAGCGGAAGGGAGAGAATGACCGTATGGTACAGACATACCAATGTTAATTTGCGACCCTAAAATCTGATTTAAAATAATAAAAAAGACCATATTTGCTGAGGCAACGCAGTCTGACCAAGGCAGTTGCCTTGGTACAATAATCTAATTTTTTATCTCATATACCGTATTAGATCTAATTACCGCACATACCCCTATAAGCGCACAGTCATTTCGTAGTCTTCAGATTACAGCCAGTGTTCTTTTTTTCTTTACTTCTTTATAGAGGCATATGTTGTGGGTACTCATTTGAATTGCATCGACTTGTCGATGCAATTCAAATGAGTACCCACAACATATACTTTTAAAAAGAAAATCAGAAAAAAATCGCATAATCATCATCAAATAAGTCCTTTTCTGATCTTTTTATAGTGTATCCTTAATAGGTAGATACATATTTTATCACAACTGAGTGTTCCCAGTAATTTTGAAAAACCTAAGCGCACAGTGCGGTAATTAGGTCGAATACGGTAATCTGTCGGAAAAGGCAAATTTACACGGGCTTGTGGAAAACTATGTGATTTATTTTCGTCTTTTTATGTGTTCTTCGTTTCCAAAGTCAACATTTAGGATTTTTTTTTTCACTGCAGCTGATGTATTTTGTGGCGTTTGCAATATGCAGGCTCGCAAAAAGTACATAGCTGTATTTGAAGAAATTTAATAGAACTAAGTGTCCGATTTTATATATTTATATGTGTTTTTTGAAACCAAAGGCAACCGTTTAGATTTTTTAGTTTACTTCACTGCAGCTGATGTTCGGTCGTAAAACCTCTCCCCGTACGTCAACCATTCCCTGTTTACGTTCCAAGCATTACGAAAACACACCTATTCAAATATATTGAAAATTTTACAACCCAAAAAAGGCGGTTCTAACGAGTACCCATAATCTATGTTTTTGAGCAGAAATAAGAAAAATAATGTATACCCCTGTAAACCCAAGTTTTACTATATACAAGTGGGGTTGAAGGGGGTCAAAATTATATAGGCGTGTTTTCGTAATGGTAGCATTTATGTTGTTCGTTCTGTTTTCATTGCTTGCCATTCAGCTTTATCAGGCACACGAAAGGAGGGCTGTGTGCAGTATATTGAGCCTTCCTGGGTATCTCCAGATTTTTTATTCTTTTCGTCAATATGATATAACGCAGATTGCAGACACACACAGGTGCCTTCGTTTTCTCGTTACTTAATTTTATGAAATGTTTGTTGATAAACTCAGACGTCCATTGCTTCTTGGTTCAGGATCCGTAGATGTGACGTAGATAACGGTTGCTGACATATTCAGGTGCCAACCCTATTTGGTGTGTGATCTTTATAGCTATGACGGCAGACAGCTTCTTGATATACTTAACTTTTTTTGTTTGCTGTATAAGGACAAAATGCCTTACATTGGAAGCCTGAGATGAAGAACAAATAAAATGTAAAAATAATATAAATGTGCCGTGACATGTGAAAGGGCCTTTATCGGATAATAAAGGCCCAGATCCGTTGCCCAATGTGAGTATAGCATTTGTTGTCCGTTTGTATATTGTTTGGTTACTGTAGAATATATCGATAATTAGAGAAGGCCTTAAACAGAAAGTGTGGATCTGCGGGTTGTCTTAAACTTCGCTATTTGGATATCGGTGCTTTTCTTCTGTTCGGTATAAATCATCTTATATATCTGTTTATCCTGTTAACTGCTACCGTAAACTATGATAATGGTATATCTCAGGTGTCTCAGTTCTTTTCTAAAATTTAGAAATGAGACTTAACATGAGAAAACGTAACTTCTGACATGTGCCCCTAATGAAAAATCAGCCTGCGAATCCGCGCAATCTGATCAGAGTCTTCGTTTTCAGCTTGAATAAGCTTTGAATACTTGGCTGTTCGAAATGTGCACTCGAAGATTCTGATCAGTCTGCGCGAATGTGCAGGCTGATCTGAATCTTCGCTGGGCGCACATTTTCGTAGCTATGTTTTCTGACGTTGCGGCTCATATCATACAGTAGTAAGAATGAATAACACCCTGTTATTGCCTTGTTTACGACTAATTATCTTTCTTCTGTGCACGATGACTGAATGAAAGTTACATTAAGTAAATGTGTCAAGTCAGATATAGCAAGCTGTTCCTTAGCGACAGCTACGTCGATAATGAACAGTATCAAAGAAATATTAAATTTACTGATAATAAAAGGAAAATCAAAGAAGGTATTCAGAAACAACGAATCGAATTTCAGGCATCTTCTAACCAGCACGACATCTTCAAAATCAAACACGTGCAAGAGGTAACATTCGGGAAAGGCGAATATATTTCCATGGTTAGTTGTGGGCATTTTGTTACGTCTACGGTTTCTTTTCTTATTTCTGTGGATACAAGTTTGACATTTAGGAATGGTATAATAGTAGTCCATTTCTTGCCTCAAAGAAAAGATGCGTGCAATATTACTTCTTATCGGTAGAAATGATATCATAATGTGGGCTAATAATTCTGAAGGACATAACAAAAGATCCCTATAGTAACGTAACGATAACAATAGTCAGTCAATTAAAACCTGCGCAGGTGTTGCATGAATTCGTCTAGTATTGGCATCAGAGTGTCGTCAGTCTGTCTTTACATCTGAATAGGAACTAAGTATCTTCACGATTACTGATTACAATCTCAAAAACTATTACTACTAAAACTGTTTTTTTTCCGTCATTTGGAAACTGCCCTTCGTCACCCCCAACCCTCCCCACAGTAATTCATTACTGACCGTCCCATGTGGTACGTTTGTTGTGGTACTTTTTTGTTAATTATTACATAGTGTTTTACTTTCTAATGTTTTTTCTTTTAATAATTATGCAAAGTAAATACGAGAACTCAGGAACTGATACAATCAAATCCACATCAAGCCCTCAGCACGAAAGAGAAAGGCAGACAACTACTATTAAGTAGCCACAAAATGAAAAGACTGCAAGCAGAGTTGGCAACTCTTTCACAAAAAGGTGGGAACTCAGTGAACTTAATTATATATTCAGTTCAGTTTGGGAAAGAGCTACTAACTCTGCTTGCCGTATGTCTATTTTGTGGCTGCTTTATTGTATTTGTCTGTCTTTCCCTTTGGTGTTGGGGGCTAGATGTGGATCTGATTGTATCTGTTCCTGATTTCTCTTATTTATTTTTATGATTTTCACAGGAAATATAAATCGGTTCCTGCAAAAATATAAAAGAAGTTACCCAGAAAATGCCACAGTCACGAGGCACCGAACTGAAATAATAACACTGACCCAAAGGCTTAGTTACATAATCCAATATGCAAACAAAAAAGAACTGCAAAAGAGGAACCGCCTTTGAACGGTCAGCCGAAACTACGTCTGGGAGGGGCTTATACTGGATGCCACACAGGAAAGGCCTCAAACACGAAGCACAGTGCCCCCCCCCTCCCCCCGACACGCCCAACGCCCCTCCGCCTCCCCCACCCCGCTCTGCCCCCAGCATCGGGGCACCGAAAGACATGAGGAACAGAAATGACTGGAGAAAACGGAGCAGTTGTAATAACCAATATACAAACAAAGAAGATCTGCAAAAGAAAAGAAAACAAAGACAAAAAAAGAAACACACTGTAATGATCAGCGGAAACAACATCAAGGGATGGGTTTAAACTAGTTTACACCCTTTATTCTGGGGTCCATGTCTTTTGGTCTGAACATTCGGATTCGTCATTCGTTTACGGATTTATGAGTTTGGATTATGGTACCAAGACCACAACTACTTTACACGACCTCGCCTTAATTCTGATGCAGATCAAAATCTCTTCTTCTTTTGGGGCCTCGGGGAGGCTGTTTCTCGTGATTGTGAGCTATTCGTGATTTCCGATGGTACACAAGCTGATATTATTGAAGTTTTTAACTCAGCTTCCAGATATATGGACGACCTTTTGAATATTGGCAATCCTTGCTTTGATGGAATGGTCACTAAAATTTATCCTACAGAATTGCAGTTGAACCAAACTATTTCTACCGATACCGAAGCCGCAGTTTTGGATTTGCATTTGTTATTTTCTAACGTTTTTGCTTCATCTTAAATTTATGACAAACGCGTTGATTTAGATTTTGACATTCTTAATTTCTCGTTTTTGGATGGCGACTTTTCTCTCATATGGTGTTTACATTTCTCAGCTCATTCAGTTTGCAAGAGTGTCTAATCAGTTGGCTGACTTCAATACTCCTAACAACACTTTGACTGCCAATCTTCTCCAACAAGGGTATCGGTATCATAAACTTAAGGAAAGTGTTTTCTAAATCTTAGTCGACACCACGAACTGGTCAATAAATACGATGACGGACTTAAAGCACTTCTGCTACAAGGCCTATCGGAACCTAACTTTTATGGTGACTTAGTGTGTAATTTTAGAAAAAAATGTAGAAAAACCTCGATTTTCTGATCATTTTAGTAAGATTGTCATATGTTATAAACGAAAGGGGTTTACCACTGGTGCCATAAAAGAGTTTTCTCGCTGAGCGGTTAGTTCAGTCACGGTGGTCACCGCTTTGCTTACCTCTTTAATTGCACGCCAGTGGGTCAGGGTTCAGATTCTATGATGGCCCCGACTTCATTTGAATTTTTAATGTCTGTTTCTCGGCTCACCGGGGCTCAACTGGTGGTTTTATTTTGCTCTAATCTTCCAGTGGTGTTGTTTGACAACCCAGGGGTCTCCAAATGTCTCAACACGTTGTTTTTGTTGAGTCCTCGCTTCATTGTGGATTTTACCTGTGATTCATTTGTTGCCCGTAATGATTCATGGGAATGGACCTCCATACGGACCGAACAAATGTATGTCTTAACCACAAAGAAGCCGAGGGTGAGGTTTGGGGTTCCGTAAAGCTAGATTAAGTCCCCGGTAATTTATTATTTACCGTTCCAAGGCAGTACTTTCATTGTGGTACTTTTTGTGAGCTGTTACGGAGTGTTTCATTATACCCGCGCGGCACACGAAGTATGCCGAAGGGGTATATAATTTTCGTCCGTTCCGTTAGTCCGTTCGTCTGTCCGTCCGTCCGTCCTTCTGTCCATCCGTCCTTCTGTTCATCCGTCCGTCCGTTAACCCTTTTTATAACCAAGTTTTTCTTCGATTTTTTTTACTACATATAACTCTGCAGCCACTGATCAAAAACTTTTCATATTAGGTATGGGGGTACCTGGGAGGGTTCTCTTCCATTCTACATCTATAGACCCCTGGGTCATGCCCCAGGGTGGGGATAGAGGTCAAAATTACAGTTTATACAAACAACCTCTTACTAAAGAAGGATGAACATCAGACATATTTATCACATCAACATTCAGTGTAATAAGATCAAGGTCATTGTGACCTTATTTTTATGCTTCAGTGATTTTGACATATTTTGAAGCCTATTTCATAGATTAATGCCTCAATAAAGTAGTATGTTGCAGTTTATTTATACAAACAACTTCTTAAAGAAGTATGGGCATCCGACATGTTTATCACATCAACATTCAGTGTAATAAGGTCAAGGTCATTGTGATCATATTTTCATGCTCCAGCGATTTTGCCTTATTGCCTGAAGACTATTTCATGGATTAATGTGATACTTAGAATATTGGTTCTATGTGACACCACGGTTGACAGTATAACAAATGTAGGACACCTTGACCTATATTTCATATATTTCAATTTTGCCGCATATCTTGAATGTTAATTGATGTATGAACATCATTATTTGGGATTATGAATTAGTATAGTCCAACAGTTGACCTAAAAGCAAACATAGGTCACTCTGACCTATATTTCATAGTCCAATGATTTTACGTTACATTCTGAAGACAATTCGATGTATTACTATCATATTTTGGGATTTTTTTACCTATATTTCATAGCTCTGTGATTTTGTCTTATATCCCCCACTGTTTGATGCCTGAATGCCAAATTTACATATAATGACACAGTGTTACCCAAACTTTCACCTCAAAGTAAATATTAATCAGTTTGACCTATTTTCATGGTCTAGTGATATCTATTAGATTATTTAATGGATTAACATCATAGTTGATACAATGCAGCAGTGTGACCATCAGATTAATTTCTCAAGTATATGTAGGTCAGTGACCTATATTATATGGCCCAGCAAATTTGCTTCATGTCTTGAAAACTATTTACTCCAGGAAAGTTGTACTTCGGAAGATAGATTAGTGTCACTCAGAGACTGACATTGTAAACTATATCTTGCCTTATATCATTGTCACTAACTTTAAAATATTTTATAATTAAGAAATGGCGCCGGCCGGGGGTATTCGTGACCCTCTGGGCACTTGCTCTAGTTTTGTATGTTTTTCTTTTAACAATTATGTAAGTTTCAGATATGTTCAGTTCAGTTTGGTCAACAGAGTTGCCGTCTCTGCTTGCCATCTGTTCATTTGGTATCAGCTGAACTGTATTTGTCTGTCTTTCCTTTTGGTATTGGGGACTTGATGTGGATCTGATTGCATTAGTTCCCGAGTTCACTTATTTGTTTCCTTGTGTAAATTCAGTTATATCACTGAGTGCAATTGCTAAAAACCGAAGGTTGTTGGTGCTATGGTAAGGGTACCTCCTCTAAGTACACTATTTAGAGAAAAGATGATCATTTTGCCAGACATATGCACTAAACACAACAATAAGACAACGAACAGGACAAAACGAGTAGATTGCGAGGCTACATACGCCCCCTAGCACCGGCTTAAGCACTATTCAATTTTCAAAATAGAAAGAATGGGTTTAAATGATCCCAAAGGAAATAAAATATAACCTGCACTATGAATATATACCGGTAGACTTTTTACGGCCGCCACATAGCATCACATTAGCTACAGTGAAGTAAAATAAAAGTAAAAAACAATTGAAAACTACTACTTCCAAATCTTCGCCCTAGACTTTTAAACCTGATTGTACGAGCGTTAAACCCTCGCTCTTAATCCTCATACAATTCCAGCTGCAAGTAATTGTTCGATCACAATCACTTAACACAGCTCTCCAAAAACACACTATAGGGGTTGTAACCCTTATCCGGTGTCTTGAAAAAGCTCTGTTACGTGACTGTGGCTTTTACTGGCTACCATCCTATTTGCTTTTGATTAAACGAAAAGATCGCACAAAATACACAACTGCACCCCGTCCGCATAAGAACGAAGTGTGAAAGAAAAGAGAAGGAACTGCAAAAGAAGGGCCGCACTGGAATAGACAACAGCAAAATTATTGTTTGTGCGGTGGTGCTGGAAGCTTAAATCAAGTTTTACGGATGTTCAGCCCCGCCTTTGATACTGATACAGTTGCAGCTACATATAACCGGTTAACCCTTGTCATGCTGAATAAATAAAGATGCCACGCCCACTTCTAATTTCCAGCTAATCATATTACTTGATCCGGGTTTTTGATAGAAATTCGCATATTTAATGACAAACAGTGCAGATCCATATCAGTTGGCTTCTTCAGAAGCCACCTGCTCTGGATCTACACTGTTTGCTAAGACAGGGCATGTCGTGTTTAGCAAGAGAAGGGTTAACTTGGTTAACTGCTAGAGGAATCAATGTGAGCTCGAACATACGGCCAATGAGATGGTGAATCGTGACATGAATATGCATGAGAATCTCCAAAAACACCTTTTTTTCCTATTGAAAGTATGAACAAAATCACGTAGTTTTTAATCAGAACACCCCTAAGGTCTAATACATCTTAAGACTCATAATTGGCAGTAATGACCGCCTTGGTCTAGGATCCGTTTAGATTCATAAAACTAATATATAGAGGAACATATAGGCCCTGAACATTGTTGGTCGGCCAGTGCCATGTTGGTTGCACTACGACAGTTACTCGTAAAACAAGAGAAATAAGTCATGGTCGGTTTTATAGTCATTAGAATTTTATTTGGCAAATCAATATTCAGTTGTACCGTTACAAAAATTGTAGTTTTATCAGAATGTAAGTGTGTTGCTTTCACACTATTAGCACTACATTATGATGGGTTAGTATATTTAGAAATGGTAGAAAATGCGTATAAATGTCCCAACAAATCTATATCATAACTTTGAAATGAAAGCATTATGACAAGGCTGTCAGTAGAAGACACGCTAATGTCCTAGTAAGGTACTTCAATTTTAAAATTAACCACGCAAAAGTGACGTCCTTAATCACATGATCAAAACCTGTGCGAGATTAGCTTTGTCAAGGAAAACAAGGTTAATTACTATTAATAGCGGACAAGTTACCTATACAATAACAACTTAGGGCGAGGTTTCGACCGAATAAACAACTTTAGGCTCCCTGGCCCCAAGTATTTTTTTTTCTGCTAGCCGTATATTGCAACTGTGCCTTCATCACGAAAATACGCCAATATAATCCTATCCATAATGACAATTTTCAGTAGATTTTTACAAACTAGCTATCTGGAGCTCCATTCTCTTAAATATTATTAATTTTGACAGCTAATGGTTATATTATTATTAAAGAAAATACAAACAAGCACAGTTTCCAAACTATCTGAATTTTTTTTGAAAATACATGCTTATAAGAGTATTACCAATAGATTTTGTATTAACATGTTTGGCCAGATTTGTTCATTGTGGATGCTCACATAGGTGCAGAATCAGCAGTGAATATTATGCTATGTATTAGATTCTTGTTTAAAAAGTACTTACTTTTAAAACCCTAAGTATTGGGACAGATAGGACTTCACAAACAGTGTAGACCCCAAAAAAGATGCCTCAGAACATGGCATTTGATCAGGGTCTACACTGTTTGCGATACATACAGCATTATTTGACACTCATCAATGGATTATTTCAAGTTTTAGGACAAGTATGTTAAGTAGATAAGGTGTTTCAATACGTAGGGTAATACGGTAAGAATGTTTAGGACTTCAAGAGAATGAAAAGAACTATATATGTATTTATACATATTCATATACCCGAAATTAGACAAGAAGGTCTACGAATATCTTGTAACAGCATTTGAAGTGTATAGAACAGAGGAAGTGTTTCTGGTTAGATAAGCTTTCTTTTTTTATTAACTCCTTATCGTGTCTATATAAACAGTACAGACTGGGCAGAATATTATTCATTTAATGCCACAGGTAGGAGCGAGTAACAAAGTATTTCCTTGTTTCCTTATATTGCTTTGTCCCTGAATGAGATGTGTCTGGGGTATATTCGAACAGCGATTGCCCAAATCACCTGTGCTGCCAGCTCCTTTTCACAATCAACATTATCCAATGATTCACTAAGCGACAGCGAAGGGGCTAATCATACTGCATGGATGCACTGGGTCTCTGATGTCCTTACATGCACCAAGGCACAGTTTCATATGACCCGGCTCATATAATCTGGTCTACTATAGTTCTACATTCATTTTACTATACAGGGAACCGATGTGTAAAAAAAACAACTACTGGATGAGTGTCAAACAGTGACGACCCTGGTCAGATGCCAGTGTAAATCTAGATCAGTCATCACAGAATTTGATGTCTGATCTGGGTCTACACTTTTTGCTCAGGCCTGTCTGTCCCAATATTTGCATTTTTACAGTAATACCGTTGTCACCCGACAGCCTTTCTCATGAATCGAAACTCAGACAAAAATATAGAAAAAGGCATTAATGTTGCTGTTCAAGCCACCAGTATTTAAAATTTGAATTATCCCAAAGCATTTTAATATTGGGTGTCATTTGTTATATATCGTCACATTGTTGTGGCAGAGTCTTATGTTTTTACGTTGAAAATCCATGTGTCCGTCCGCCTGTTCATCAGTCGTCTGTCGTTTGTTCATCCATCCGTATTTTACTGCGATGACTTTAAGTATGTTTAACGTGACCTGTACATGAACGTCTGATCTATGTTATAGAAAAATGTATGTCATATAAGAAAACTCCATTAAAATTTAATCTCCTGTACTATCCCGTATGAAAAAGAAAAGGGGGCTGTCTATAGGCTGCCCGTAGGCTACTGTTTTACCTATAATCTGCAGGCAGCTCCATTAGGCAAGAGCTGCCTATTTGTTGCCCTTCTTGCTACCTGTGGGAAAAATAGGCAACCAGTAGGCAGCTCAGTTAGTTTATTTTGTACAACAGGCAGAGTCGGTAACTCCAATTTAATTTATTTTTACTGTAGGCAGAGTAGGCAACTCAAGCTTATTTAATTTCTGCAGGAGGCAGAGTAGGGGTAGCTTTAACTTTGTTTACTTCTTGCAGTAGGCACAGTAGGTATCTCAAACTTAATTTATTTTTTCTGTAGGCAGAGTAGGCAACTCAAACTTATTTTCTTTTCTGCAGTAGGCAGAGTAGGCAACTCCATCTGGGTTACGTCACGCAATAGGCACAGTAGGCAGCTCTATTTTTACCTAAATCCTTTGTCAGGTGAAAGTAGCGGGAAAATATAACAATTATTTTGATTGCAAAGTCTTTGTTCTGATATACGTGTTGTAGATAAAACAGAAATTTATTTCAGTGAATGTAAGTTGACTACTTGTTTGCGCAAACTTGTAAAGTGATCCCTGATGAGGAAGTAGCCCTGCAAGATCAGCTTTACATGAGGATGCCACCACAATCCAAGCGTAAGTTTATCCCCGCCTTAAAGTTTGGAAGCTAAGAGACCCTCAGACAAGCAATCATTTCTAGGAGGTTTTCAAGTCCCATGTGAGTGCGTCTACAGGTGTAGCTGATGCGGCCACTGAGGCTATCTTCATGGAACAACATTAAGACTGGCCTGCTTAAGACAACAGAGGAAGTGTGTGGCACAACTAGGCCCCACCGTTGGTGTCGTGAAACCTGATGGTGGAATGAGCACTTGGAAAAGGCCACTGCTGCCAAGGCTTGGAAGACTGGTAAAGGCACTAGGGCATCATACGATGCAGCAAACTGCATTGGCAGACATGCAGCGCACCATGCTCGTAAAGAAGCTGAAAAGAAAATCTACGAGAATATTGAGAATGACTCGTCTTCAGAAGTCTACCGCCTTGTTAACCAGTTTAGAAGAGAGAATGATGATGTTGTTGGTGACAAACCGCTGAAGAATGATGCAGGGGAGATGTCAATGAGCGAAGACTCAAAGCAGTAGGCCTGGTTAGAGCACTACCAAAGGCTTCTAAATGTTGAGTTTGACTGGGATCCAGACCACCTGTCCGACGAACCACCCATGGAAGGTCTACCAATCCAAATCACCAGTGATATGGTTAAGAAGGCTATCTTTTAGATGAAGGCGGGCAAAGCACCAGGCCCACCAGGCATAGTGGTGGAGATAATACGAGCAGCAGGTGACACGGGCGCCTCCTTGATCCGCGACCTCGCAGCTGCAATCATTCGTGATGGCAAGGTACCCTCTGACTGGGATCAGAGTTTCATTGTCTGCCTCTACAAGGCTAAGGGGGATGCACTGAAAAGGGGAAACTACCGTGGTCTCAAGCTGACAAAGCAGGTCATGAAAATCTACGAGAGGACTGTGGGTGGCCTCTTCAGACAGATATTGTCAGTCAGCGATTCCCAGTTTGGCTTCGGCCCAGAAAAAGGCACAACAGATGCAATCTTTGTTGTCAGACAGCTGCAAGAGAAGTATCTAGCTGCTAACAAGAGACTACATGGCTTTTGTAGACCTGGAGAAGACATTTGAGCAAGTGCCTTGGAGGGTCATCCAGTGGGCACTGAGAAAACTTGGTGTGGAGGAGTGAATTGTGTGACTGGTGCAGGGGATCGATGTACGCCAATGCACGGAGCCATATCCGTGTTGGTGAGGGGTACAGTGAAGAGTTTTAAGTGAAGGTCGTGTTCACGAAAGCTGGGTATTCTTCCCGCTGCTCTTCATCATTGTACTTGAAGCCTTGTCACATAAGTTCCACTCTGGGGTCCCCTGGGAGGACCTCTATGCCGATGACCTTGTTATCATCGCTGAATCTCTCGAGGAATGTGTCAGGAGGCTCTTGACTAGGATAGAATCAATGGATGAAAACGGACTGAGAGTAAATGCAGGAAAGACAAAGATCATGATCTGTGGTACGGGCCTAGACCTCCTGCAAAGTTCAGGCCAGTTTTCATGCGCCGTCTGTCGCACAGGAAAGGGCAGCAACAGCATCTTCTGCAACGGCTGCAAGCATGGGTGCACAATAAATGCAATGGGCTCAAGCGTTTGACAAAGGACCCTGATTACAGATGTACATGGTGCCAGGGAACTGCACGCCCCTTGGTCAAAAGGGAAGTCCAAGTCGCACCTGACAAGCTGGAGGTGATAGCTTCCTTTGCTACCTAGGACATGCTCAGCAGGTGGTGGCTGTGAACTTTCAACCACAGTACGTGTGAGAACTGTCTGGAAGACGTTCAAGAAGCTACTACCAATTCTCTCTTCCAGCCACCTCTGTTTCAAGACACGTGGCCGCGTGTGCAGCTCTTGTGTGCGGAGCGCAATGCTCCATGCCAGTAAGCTGCAGTGTAAAGACAGGGCAATGATCACACAGATCTGCAATATCAAGCCCCAAGACATTTTCACCACCAGGTCCAATGAGCGTCTTGCGCGGTTTGCATTGAGGAGCTGAACCTTATTCTGAATGAGAGAAGGCTCCGCTGGTTTGGACATGTGGAAACGCTCCAATGATGCAGTCAAAACAGCCTTTGACATTCAAGCTGATGGAAAGCGTGGGCCTGGGATGCCCAAGATGACATGGAAGCAGCTGACAGAAAGGGATTGCAGAGAGTGGAAGCTCTCGGCTATCGACCTGGAGATATGGTGTGAGATCTACCATGCGTGCAGCAAGCCAGCTTACTGGTAAAGGGCCCACTGATGTGGATGTTGCTCCTGTTCCTGCATGTTAATAAAAAACCTGATGATGATGCTGAGTATATAAGCTATTGTTCGATATTAAGATGCATCTTTCATCACTGTGATCAAATGAAAATTTGCAGAAGAATTTGTGATCAAGTTATGCGTTGTGTTCTAGGACGAACTGACTCGACTTCCAGTATTTTTGACATTTATAGAGCAGTTGCTAAAAAGCAGTTTAACAGTAGTAGTATAGGGCGTGCCGCCCTATACTACTAACAGTAAATCAACTGAGGAAGCATTTCTAAATGCAGACAATGGATTTAATGAAGAAGATATTCCATCTCTTTACAAAGACTGCACAACTGCAATGGAGACGAGTTTTTGAATTTTAGTATCATTTTAGTCAAAGATATGGATGGCTCCTTTTTAGACAAAACAACCTTTGATGAACGGACTAGTTTAAGATGGGACTTCCTGAAAGAGCTCCAAGAAATAGCATAACTTTCTACATTGATCCAAAGTCAGACAAAATTCACAGTCGCACAGCGATCTAGAAGAATACAGATGTATGATGACATCCAGAAGCCTTATTTTTTTTCTACTTCAAAGCATAAAGCACATGTATTTGATAAAGAAATTTTAAAGTGATCACTGTGGATTGGCACTAAGAAATAAAGACTAAACAAACTACGATATACAGTTCATATTACAAACCAATGGAAAGCAAAGCAATCACCTAGGAAATACACAACGTCGTTCCAAAGTCGCAGAGACGTTATTACAACATTGTGTGTAGCTTGGCAGACCCCTGTTGATGCGATCACAATGCTGGACACAACAAACACAAAAAATGGATAATAAAAAGAACATAAAAACTCCCAACCACAAGGCCCCATATAGATAGGGTAGAAAAACACTAGGACCCTTAGAACAACCATACTTAGCATAAGCCAAGTTAACTTCTTAGGAAATTCTTAGCAGACAGTGGCTACTTATTGTGCTGTTATTTAGGCATTATTTACTTATATTAGCCTGCAATGAACGCATGGTTCCAGATTCACTGAAGAAGCATGCCCTGACTTAAACCTAGTCTGAAATTAACTGGATTCCTATGTGCATATCTTGACCATATCGCTAATCGGGACATAAATGATTACCTTGCTGCTGTAGATGATGTTTTCAGTTGTTGTTTTTTTTTTTTTTTTTTTTTTTTTTTTTGTTTTTATTTCTTATTTTCCCAGAAAATACGATTGACATTTCATTTAAAGTGTGTCAGCAGACAATCTTAATGAAATGTCAAATCGTGATTTCTGGAAAAAAGTATTCAAGTTGTCATGTACTGAATTTGCCCATAACATACTAAATGTTAAAAGTAGCAAATTCAATATTTTTACGGGACAGGGTTGAAAATACTTTTAGAACCGGGTGCTTAAGATCTTTTTGTTTAATCATGCACTATATTACGAATTCTTTATTCAAGTATCAAAAAAAAATCTCAACATTTAAAGCACCAACAAACTCGAGCCAATAACAGCTGCACCAGACGATATTTTTATGCAGTAATAAGGCTTGGTATTTCATGTGAATTTATATGAAATAACTCATGTCTGATTTACCCTAAAAAATAATGATTAAAAATAGAATGTCGCCTGCTACTACTTTGCTTGGCATCTACTTATTATATACATGAGCCTGACTCTCAGAGGCCTGACTAGCCTGCCTGCGCACACGCACTAAAAATTTATTTTATCATTTTACATTTTACAATAACTCATTTATGCCAAGTGGACTCTTCCACATAAACCTATTGGACCAGTCCATTTCCAGTAGAAGGGATGTCTGGTTATTTATTTTATTATTACCATATTTTATAAGAATTTCTCCAGTGAATTTAAACAGTATATACATTGATCAGACCCTATGTCCTGCAGCATCTGATCTGGGTATACACTGTTTGCCAATGTCCATTTTATGGAACATGTTAGGCATCAATGGTTTCTACTAAGTGTAAGTGTGGCAGCTAAACTTCATGTAAATCTGGCGCAGTTTGATACACTTCACTTTATTTGTGTTTGTTTTTGAGGTCATAAGTCCTCATCTGTCAGATCCAATTATTGAGCTTAGGAAAATATGTGTTGCTACAAAGTAACAGGTTTTTTGTCATTATGGATAGGATTATATATAATTTTGACCCCCTTAAACCCCACCTTTATATGGTAAAATTGGGGTTTACAGGGATATACCTTATTTTTCTTATTTTGCTAATAAAACATAGATTTTGGGTACTCGTTAGAACCGCCTCGCCAAGGCAGTTCTAACGAGTACCACAATCTATGTTTTGAGAAGGAATATGAAAAATATCAGATTTTTTTTATCTGAAAATTTTCCTTTTTTTGGTTGTAAAATTTTCAATATATTTGAATAGGCATGTTTTCGTAATGTCTATCTTATCCTTGGTTCTCATCTAACTTTCTGTCGGTGCACCCGGAAGGCTGTGTTTTGTAATCGTGGTCTTTTCAGGGTAAATTCACTTATATCTTCATGCTTTTTCTCTCAGAGATAAACCAAACAAAATCTATAAAGGTTGTCCTTGGAGACAAAAACACATAAGAAACGAAAATAGGAGTCTCGATTTCATTGAGACTCTTCATATGATATTGAGACGCTTCATATGATAGTTTGCAGTGCTGCATTGGCCCCCAACTAGCACCAGCATAAGCGGAATCCGATTTCCGAGATACTAGAATGGGCTCAATGATCCCAACGTAAAAAAACGTAAATAAAAACTGCGCTATGATGAAGTACGGGGAGACATTTAACGGCCTCCATAGGGTACATGAACCAGTTGCAATGAAATTAAGTAAACTCTATAAAGGTGGCTCTTGGAAACAAAAAACACATAAAATAAAATAAGAAAACGGAATCTCTTACTGAGAATCTTCATATGACGACAACAATGTAGTTTGCATGGTGTTCCCTACCATCGGCTTAATCAGAACTCGATATCCATGATACCAATAGAAAGAAAGGCAATGATCCGGAATCGATACAATTACCTACCACTCTCCGTCGAAGACACAAAAGGGAAAGAAGCACGCACTTAAAACAATGTCAGCTGTTTGTCAGTGTCACTTAAATTCAGCTGTTTGTCAGTGTCCTTTGTATAGGACGGCATGCATAAAGTGGTGAATGTATATATTTCCTGTGCTGATTTAGTGAGTTTAGGAACAACCAGGACTGACCAATCTTATATTGCTGCAAGATATCAGAATGAAGTACAAGCGTTGGATATCTACAAAAGTCAGGTTTTATCCCAGTGCTTTTACTGTTCACTGTTCCAATGAAGTATCTTTGCTATATATCCTCTTTGTTCTTTCTCTCTTCTGTTCTGTTCTGTTTTCGATGATGTGCTATTTGTGTGCAGTCACTGATATATTAGAATCAAAGCACTGATAGCACTGTTGGGTCGATTGTCTCTGAGTGCATGCTGAGAAAATGGTCCTGAAGGGGGACTTACGATTGTTTCATTTAATCCTTAATTTCCTGTTATTTAAGCATACAGTGCAGACTCTGATCAGATGTCGCGTTCTGTGGCGTCTGATCTGGGTCTGCACTGTTTGCCAATGTTCCATATGTCCCAATCCAGGTTTTACAGATAACCGTCAATCAACAGCAGTTTAACATCACAGCGACTAGAATAGAGCGGCTATAAATGAAGACTAAACAAACTACGATATACAGTTCATATTACAAACCAATGGAAAGCAAAGCAATCACCTAGTAAATACACAACGTCGTTCCAAAGTCGCAGCGACGTTATTACAACATTATGTGTAGCTTGGCAGATCCCTGTTGATGCGATCACAATGCTGGACACAACAAACACAAAAAATGGATAATAAAAAGAACATAAAAAATCTGCAAACAAAAATACTCCCAACCACAAGGCCCCATATAGATAGGGTAGAAAAGCACTAGGACCCTTAGAACAACCATACTTAGCATAAGCCAAGTTAACTTCTTAGGAAATTCTTAGCAGACAGTGGCTACTTATTGTGCTGTTATTTAGGCATTATTTACTTATATTAGCCTGCAATGAACGCATGGTTCCAGATTCACTGAAGAAGCATGCCCTGACTTAAACCTAGTCTGAAATTAACTGGATTCCTATGTGCATATCTTGACCATATCGCTAATCGGGACATAAATGATTACCTTGCTGCTGTAGATGATGTTTTCAGTTGGTTTTTTTTGTTGTTGTTTTTATTTCTTATTTTCCCAGAAAATACGATTGACATTTCATTTAAAGTGTGTCAGCAGACAATCTCAATGAAATGTCAAATCGTGATTTCTGGAAAAAAGTATTCAAGTTGTCATCTACTGAATTTGCCCATAACATACTAAATGTTAAAGTAGCAAATTCAATATTTTTACGGGACAGGGTTGAAAATACTTTTAGAACCGGGTGCTTAAGATCTTTTTGTTTAATCATGCACTATATTACGAATTCTTTATTCAAGTATCAAAAAAAAATCTCAACATTTAAAGCACCAACAAACTCGAGCCAATAACAGCTGCACCAGACGATATTTTTATGCAATAATAAGGCTTGGTATTTCATGTGAATTTATATGAAATAACTCATGTCTGATTTACCCTAAAAAATAATGATTAAAAATAGAATGTCGCCTGCTACTACTTTGCTTGGCATCTACTTATTATATACATGAGCCTGACTCTCAGAGGCCTGACTAGCCTGCATGCGCACACGCACTAAAAATTTATTTTATTATTTTACATTTTACAATAACTCATTTATGCCAAGTGGACTCTTCCACATAAACCTATTGGACCAGTCCATTTCCAGTAGAAGGGATGTCTGGTTATTTATTTTATTATTACCATATTTTATAAGAATTTCTCCAGTGAATTTAAACAGTATATACATTGATCAGACCCTACGTCCTGCAGCATCTGATCTGGGTATACACTGTTTGCCAATGTCCCTTTTATGGAACATGTTAGGCATCAATGGTTTCTACTAAGTTTAAGTGTGGCAGCTAAACTTCATGTAAATCTTGCGCAATTTGATACACTTCACTTTATTTGTGTTTGTTTTTGAGGTCATAAGTCCTCATCTGTCAGATCCAATTATTGAGCTTAGGAAAATATGTGTTGCTACAAAGTAGCAGGTTTTTTGTCATTATGGATACACAACGTGGTTTTCGTCTAACGCACGCTTTGATTACATTGGTCAATAATCATCACGTGAATCATACCTGAAGGAAATTTGGACGTGTGTATACTATGGCTCGATTCTAAATAATCTACCCAAAAATATGAATGAAAATACCCAGAAAATGCCATAATCATGAAGCACAGTCTTCACGAGGGACCAACCGAAGAAGAGATTAGGAACAAATAATGAAAAATCAAACGCCACATATGAAACCACCGACGCACAATCAAAGAAAAACTGCAACAGAGACGAAGCCTTATCCGATGAATGGGAAGTATGCGTTCCGTGATTGAGAAACTGCAACTAAAATACTACCTTGGAATGATCAACAGTAAATCTGTTCAGGTATAAAACCTTGTTGTATGGGGAATCAGTTTCAGCTTGACTTAAATCGCGTAAAATCGACTTAAGCCCCCTTCCCCAACCCCAACTCCCCCAAGTAAATTTTTACTGCTGCGGTTAAGTATTTCTGTCTTTGTATGCTTTTGCATATATTTTATTTTGGATAACCGTTTGGCCAAGTTGGGGAAAGAAACTGTCCCTTTGGCTTTCTGCTTGTAGTGTTTTGATTGTGGTGCCGTTGCTTTAAGCGCGTCCTTTTTTCCCTTTGGTGTCTTGGAGGGAACGTGTTAGGTAATTGTATCGATTCCTGATCATTGGCATCCTTTCTTTTGACTGATTGGTCTATGTAGGGTTTCCCTAACTAAATAAATAACTAATACGTTAATTCTTAAGACTATGGTGAAACAAAGATGAGGGTTCGACTACAAACTGAGAATCGGGTAAACTGAAAACTGTTCAGTATAATTCTCTTTTAGTCTGTGTATGTTTCTCCGTATTTGATTTTAGTTTTAAAATTCTAGTACAGAGAATTGTCGTTTGATACTATTGGTAAACATTTCCGTACAGATTACGTAAGAGCTTAATATCAAGCTATCATTATTTAATATGCTACATATTTATTTAAGAAATATTTAGATATTTAACGAGATTATCTGAAATTCAATAACAAATCTACTTCAACCAAAACTACCTAAAGAATGTAGCACCAGAAACCACTTTTTCCCTGATAGCTCCTAATCAGTGAATTAATTTCCAGCTTGATAAACGCATAGTGTATTTCTATTTTACACTAGGATGTGAAATGTGTTTGTTTGTGTTGAGGTTGTACGGCCCAGTCAACCCAATGGGGTCATATCGAGAGTGGTTAGTTTACCTAACCACACGTTTACTGGACAGGCTTAGTCCTCTAAGCGGTTAACCAGTATTGTGCACATTCTTTCGCCAGAAACTGACAACTGCCCTTCTTTAATCAGCGGAAGGGAGAGAATGACCGTAGAAAATATTATATGATCAGTCTCCACGAAAGAATTTTGCCGATCTCGGCGGGGTTTGAACCCGCGACCTCCTGGTCTCCAGTCGGACGGCGCATCTAACTGAGCCACCGAGGCCGGCATGTGAAATGTGTAAGGGCCGCACCATGCGAAAACGTGTCTTTGGGCATATGCAGACAGCAAAGGCCCAGAGCAGTCTGATCAGAGCCTCATTGTCCGCTAAGAGAATCATTGGCCACTATAGAATCAATCAACGCAGATCAAATGCCCGGATGAGGCTGCGCGTGCGCGGGTTGGATCTGAATCTGAGCATTTTGCGCAAGTTCTAAGACACCTTTACACTTGGCGCGGCCCATATAAAACCAAAGGTGTATTATCATTACAATACAGATAACGAAACAACCCTCCATGTCAAAAGGATTTTGCAGGGTATACACAAACAGGTTATGCATAGATCAGTCTCTGTGCTCACAGTGTTATCAGAAACGTCAGACATTTCGTCATTAAGTCTATTCACTGGCAATGTCATTGTCACGTTTATGACGTTATGCCAGCATGGGTTTACTTTAATCTTGTACAAGCATAATGAAATACGAATGTCTCAATTTATGGTCGGATTTCATTATGAAAAAATATCATTTACGTTAGAAAATTCAAAGCCTGCGGATATTACATCAAATACATCACCGACGACTACTGTCGCAATAAAACAACGGACAATAATTAATCGATTGTTCGGTTGTTTTATTGTCGGCATTATGTACCATATTTACATAAAATCATTGTTTTATTTTTACATTTGTACAGAATGACGGCTTTGTTTCGAATTATAGAAACAACCATCTCCCGACTACAGGCAAATATAACATTACGCAAGTTGCGTCATTATTTACGTTTTTACATCATTAAGTCTTGGCCATCAATATAACAGCAATCAGCAGCTTTAAATGAAACGTCCTATGTGTGGTTTTCTTGCTCATTACCAAAACACGCCTATTCAAATATATAGAAAATTTTATTTCCAAAAACTGAAAATTTTCTGATAAAAAACTCAGATATTTTTCATATTTCTGCACAAAACATAGATTGTGGGTACTCGTTAGAACCGCCTCGCCGAGGCGGTTCTAACGAGTACCCACAATCTATGTTTTGAGCAGAAATAAGAAAAATAAAGTATACCCCTGTAAACCCCAGTTTTACTAAATAAAAGTGGGGTTTAAGGGGTCAAAATTATATAGGTATGTTTTCGTGATGTGTAATCAAAATAATTTGTGGGTTGTTTGGTACAATGACATGGGCAAACTAATATACTTTTATTTAGTCTATTAACGGTAAGATTTTGTTCAAAAAATGTATTTGCTGTAGGATTCTGAAATT
This sequence comes from Anodontia alba, assembly GCA_964016985.1. Lineage (NCBI taxonomy): Eukaryota > Metazoa > Mollusca > Bivalvia > Lucinida > Lucinidae > Anodontia > Anodontia alba. The sequence continues at coordinate 106,255,657 of OZ024829.1, forward strand.
CATTAGGCCCTCCGTGGGGTTTTGGTCAACAGGGGAACAAGGGGCCAAAAGTAAAAATATAGAAAATAGAAAAATAAATCCAATTTTGGGGAACAGGGAACATGGAAAATCAAGATTTTGATTTTGGGAACAAAGGAAACTGTCGATTTAGTTCCGCGAACAGGGAACAGGTACCACTCTCCCCTAGGAGGGCCTCTTTCATGTAAACTTAAGAACTAAATTGGACTATAGTACTGGGTATACAATCAATTGTATCAAAATATATCGTTATTCTTCTTCTACTTCTTCTTATTATTATCATTGTTATTATTGTTGAAATTATTTTTATTATTATTATTATTATTAGTTAATTAATTAATTTGAATCATTAAAGCTGTAATACAATATACATTATAATAAAAACATTGCATACACTGCACAATACCCCGCCACTGCGGCCAACAAGTATGCAAAGTATGCAACCTTTTCTCAAGATATTTGACGTCAGTCAAAGGCCGTAACAATTCCATTGAAAAAGAATGACATTGGCCGATTTTCTATCGAAACCTTGTTTTAGTCAGTATCGATGTGTACTTAAAATTTGTCCAAACTGCCGATTTGTTCTCTAAAATACTAAGCAAAACTCAAGTTGTTTGTCAATCAAGAGTCATGCCTCTGTTAAAACCTCACGATATTGGCCCATTTGCAATCCCAAACTAAGTCAAGCTAATATCAGTAGTATACACAATTTAATCAAAAACTATGAATGTGTTTGTAGGATATTGAAGGGAAACGACGAAATTGTAACGTCAACCAAGGGCCATAACTCTGTCGAGAGTTGATAAAATTTCCCTTGTTACAAAAATATCTTAATATCAGTGCCTATGTAGAGTTAAAAGAAAATTCATAAAATAATACTCAAGTTAAATAAAACTTCCCTTGATACAAAAAATATCTAAATATCGATGCCTATGTAAAGTTCCATGAAAATTCATAAAATAAAACTCAAGTTAGACATCGGAACTATGACGGAACTATGGAAAAACATAATAGCCTGCAACAGTCGTATGGCAGAGCATAAGTCATTGTCACAATAAACGTAAACAAGATTGCCTTTGGAAACAAAGTACTCACTACAGATCAGAAAATGGGAGTCTCGGTTTTATTGAGATTCTTCATAAGCAGTAAATAAGTTTACAACACTGCTTACGCCCTCTAGCGTAAACATGAGCAGAACTTCATCTTCAAATATACAAAAATGGGCCCACTGATCCCAAATGAAATGAAATATAATCTGTACTATGGTGAAGTACGGTGTGACGTTCTACCTCCGCCACACGGCACTAACACCAGCTGCAGTGTAGTAAAAAAGGTATGAGAAAAGTCCAGGGAATGCCACAATCACAAACCGCATCACAAATCCAGACACCAAGAGGAAGAGGAAACCGACAAAACCAAACAAGCACAAATCGAACAAACGCACGAAAAGCACCAAGATGCTAAAATAAACTTAAAAAAGATTGCCTTTGGAAACAAAGAACTCACTACAGATCAGAAAATGGGAGTCTCGGTTTTAGCGAAACTCTTCATAAGCAGTAATGAAGTTTGCAACACTGCTTTTTATAGACTAGCCACATTTTCTTGAATTAAACAATAATCATTAAACTGTGAATACCTGCGACACAACCCTACTTTGTTAAATGCAATAACATATATTTAAAGTAACGATCATTCTGTGTGCATAGCTTTTACTTCAACGGGCTACAAAATCAAACTTCGAATCATTTATTTCCTTCTACAAGTAGCATGTAAACAGCCAACAGCGCTCTTACAATTGTTATGGCATCACGTATTAAAACTCGCTATCTATAACAAGAATAAGTATTGTTTTGCCACTAAAGATGACTACAGTTTAGACTGAACTAAAACAGAAAAGGAAAAATTACGTACCTTTCTACTGAAAGTGCGAGAAGGGTAAGAATGGACCCGTACAGGGCAGACACCAAAATGTAGCGATTCACTTTGCAGGTGATGACATTCAGAGTCCATCCCGTGTTTCTCATAAACAGCACAATCTCCGGTATCCCAAACACCATAACAACCAAATCGGCAACGGCTAGATTAGTAATCAACAGGTTCGTCATTGAAGTTCGCATCTTCTTATTGAACAGAACAGATAAAATCACGAGTAAATTTCCAAAAATTCCAATGACCCCAACAACAAAGAACAAACAACTACAAAGAATTATAGTTTGGTGTGAAGTGTTTTCAGTTAACTTGTTATACTCCCCGGTACTGTTAGTCCATTCCAAGTTCATGCTAAAAGTATCATTCCCCATACTTCCGGTCACATTGCTGTCCACATAACTAGTGTAACTTACAACAGCTTTTGAAACATTAAAATCATTGTATAAAGAATTGTTTGCAAACATTTTATGCTTTGTCTCCTTTTTTTTTCAGTAGAATCTTTATTATACGTTAGCTATATAACTATTAATGAAATCAGTAAGTCGGCAAAAATAAAACTATACAATTTCTTACTCAGAAATCTCTTTTGTTTAAAAAGAGTAATTCCTCAAATAAAGAATAGGTATAAAATTATCAACTTTTTTACTAGTAAGGTTTGACAACACTTCTGTAGCTTAGCGTTGATAGAAGTTTCAGCACATTTAGATTATTTACTAATCAGTAGGCAGATCCAACACATTTCATGCATTTGCCTTGTCGCTCATAATATGTGCAAAATTCCAGAAGCACTGTATACAAATAATTAATAAAAGTCTTGTAATTTATCCTAATCAGTGTGTATCTCTGGTGATGAGCAAGTCCGCTCCTTGCTATTGATTGGCTCCTAGGCTGATCTCTGTCATCTGTGCGCATTCAAAAAACATCTCAAACAGTAGATTATTGATAAAAGAATCGCATGACGTTGAACTGCTTAAAACCATTATTTGCTCATGGAATTATTTGGAAAGTGGGAATGCTTTTCTGTTCGGTTAGAATGATGAAATGTGCAAGCTACTGAGCTCTCGCAAAAGCCCGCCTCACCACACCAGAATTATATCGGCCATGAGAACATCATAACTATGCGCCGTACCAATTGAAAAGGACACTTATGGCATATGCGGAAGTGCTAAAGTATAGAAGTTAAAACCTGATTTAATAGGCGCCTGAATCTAGCTCGAGTTTTGTGACGGAATTCTTAAAACCAGGGATGCAAACTATTTTGTGCTGGGGACCTGTTTCTTTGCACATAGGGCGACAGTTGACATCTAAGCGAGTTCTAGCCATTTATCTTAAGGAGACTAGAGACACTTAATAGATTTTCCGTCATTATAGAAAGATACAACCTTTGTTTATTTACTTCTTCAACTTCCTGCACACGAACCCCTTCTGAAAACGGACTGACTTACTTATAAACAGACGTAACTTGCTCTAAAGGGGAGAAAACCTTCATTGTTAGGGAAAGGTGCTTTTTAGAAAGAAGGTAAAGCAGACGGAGTAGTTTCACCCACTCATGTTATCCTTGTTTGACGAATGCTTTCACTGTTTAAACATTCGTCATTGTATTGTCGTTTCTCAAATCAAATCATTTTTTCTGCGGTCAATCAACGTCTGTGGTCGGGCCCATCGTAGTTCTGTTTGTAGTTTTCTTGTGCTCTACCTCCAGATCTTCACTGAGCCCTTTGCGTTGTTTAATCATAGTGTTTATGATTATATATGTCTCTTTCAGATTTTTATTCAATTCCGATGATCCATAGATGAGGTAGAGGACCCCATATGCGGACTGAATATATTACATCACGAAAACATACCTATATAATTCTGACCCCCTTAACGCCCACTATTATATAGTAAAACTGGGGTTTACGGAGGTATACATTATTTTTCTTAGTTCTGCTGAAAACATAGATTGTGTGTACTCGTTAGACCCGCCTAGGCGAGACGGTTCTAACGAGTACCCACAAGCTATGTTTTGAGCAGAAATATGAAAAAAATATTAGAATTTTTATCTGAAAACTTTCAGTTTTTGATGGTGAAATTTACAATATATTTGAATAGGCGTGTTTTCGTAATGTTTTGTGATCAGAACTGCATCAAAATTAAGGGCGAGGTTTCGAGCAAATAAAACTGGTTTTAACCAATCTCCATCCCAGTAGTTTTTCTTCTGACCGTTCCAAGGCGGTTCCTCTATTGCAGTTCTTCTTTAATTATGTGTCGGTGGTTATTTTGAAAATTGAATGCCGCTTAATCCGGCACTAGGAGTTGTATGCAGCTTCGCAAACTACAGTGTTGCATATGAAGAGACTCAATCAAACCGAGTCTCCGAATTTCGTGATTTTGTGTGTTCGTTGTTTCCAAAGGCAATCCTTTTTGACTTTAAAATCATATACAGCGTTTGTTTAATCATTGTTTGTTCCAAATCTCTCCTTCTTTTGGTGCCTCGAGAAAGCTTTGCTTCGTGATTGTAGCATTTTATGGGTACATTCACTTATATTTTGCTATTGAAAAAGTTTGTGTTAGAAATGAGCAGCGCCATGGGATACCGTCTTTCCGTTGTATATGCGAATAGTAAAGCTCCAGATCAATTAACGAAGCCACTCAAGCTGATAAGACTTTGCTAATCGTCGGTGCCTTCTACTACAGTACCCGTAAGGTAACAACCCTAAGTGTTGGGTCAGATAGGTCTCTGCTAACAGTGTAGACCCAGTTCAGACGCCGCAGAACGCGGCGTCTGATCAGGATCTACACTGTTTGCCATACATACAGCAATATTTTAGACACACCAAGAGGTAATAGAATAGACTATTTCAAAATATAGGATAAGTATGGTAAACTGGTAAGGTGTCCCAATAATTAGGATAAACACGGTGTATTCTAAAATCAGCCAGCGTTGTTCGCATATGCCCCGAGGACACATTTTTCTGGCTCGGCTACGATATGTTATAAGCCATCTCATGACAAAACCAACAGAATGGCATGCTCGCCCAGCTAGGACTCAGATTAGCCTCGGCATCCGCAAAACAGAACACAACCGAGCATCCAAAAGCTCCATAAAGAACGAACAACACAAGAACACCCGCTTTAGAATGGTCAGAAGTAAAAACAAACTACTCGTTGCTAGTACATCTTTCTTAATGGCACCAAAACTTAACCATCTGCTCATACATCCTCCTCAATACAAAACAAATCAAGCCTAAACGGAGAAAAACACATGAAAGCGGTTTGCAAATGAAGATGATCAAATTGCCAACACAGGAACCTGAAAACGCGACACACAAGCTCAAAATGGAACGCAAAGTGGGCAGTTTAAAAGAGGGTGAAATAATATTAGAGTTAGGCATGCGCATTGGTGCAGTCAGGTCACGGCTTTTTTTATTATTTAGCAAGGATAGTACAGACATGTGTGCATGCATAGCTATATATTATATCCGGATCACGTTAATACAAATTGCAAATTTACAGTACATAATGATCGAATGATACATAGTGAATGCATGTCTCCTTTGTTACACTGTCATAACGATTGTTCTAAACCTGGTCGCCATCAAATCTGTTACGCGAATGAGCCTATGTTATAACTGAGACAGAAGTCACATTGTCGCTTGTTTGGCTATATAAAAGGATTTTTAATTTAATTATTATTATCTTTTCAGTGATCATGTATGGTTTTACGGCAGCCTTTATGGAGCGAAATTCTGCTGTTTCCAGAATACTTGTAAGTATTTATTTACAAAGTACTACTTAACCCACTTATGCCGTCTGGACTCTTCTTTCTTACCTCTTTGGACCGGTCCATTTTCAATAGAAAAAGGAGTCTAGTTACCGCGTTTCATAGAAAATCCTGTATGTAATGCAAACAGTGTAGACTCTGATCAGGCGCCGCGTTTTGCGGCGTCTGATCTGGGTATACATTGTTTGCCAATTTCCCTTTTTAAATAGACATAAATGGACTAGATAGACAAGGGAATAGCGTAAAAAGAATCTTCTTCTTATAATGGCGCCATGAATAGATTTCGAATGCAGCTTTATGATCCAGGCAATATAATCTGTATATTTAAAAGAAATTATTCACAATAATTATGTAACATTCCTGCGACCTATCAATAAAGCGGTTACTGATTTCATGTACAACCTTGACATAAATAGAAGTATTACAGTTATGATACTCGTACACAAGGATGTGATAAAGCTCCAGACCTGCACAGTACGGACAGTTTCTTAAATTCCAGTTGATTAGTCCATTCGAAGTAAAGCTTAATTGAACCAACCAAGGCAAAAATAACATAAAAGCTGGTTTGAATATTATTTGCTGTTGCAATTTAGGATTTTATATGTGCCTTGAAAACTTACGAAAGTTAATAGGCACGAAATGTTCCAGGTTTATACGTCATTACAACAACCTTTATGCTAAGAAATCCATTTAAATAGATTTTGAAAGAAGGGATCCTATTAAAGTAAGAAACATATCGAATAAGCAAAATAGACTCGGTTTTAACTGAGACTGTTCATGCACAATAATGTGACGCGCACAATGTAAATGAATTTACCCAAGAAAGGTCAGAATAACATAATATAATCTCCCCGAGAGACTGGAAGTCGAAGCGATGAGGATCATACAACGACCAAATAAAACGACACAATTACTAAAACCGACATACGAACAAAGAAGAGCTGTAACAGAGGAACAGTTTGAGGAACGATCAAAAGAAATCTCTCTCTCTCTAACTCTCTCTCTCTCTCTCTCTCTCTCTCTCTCTCTCTGTCTTGTATTGGTTGGGCGGGGAAGGGCTTTAACTAGTTTTCCTCGCGAACACTTCGCAGATCAAAATACAGATGTGAGTTTGGTCCGCATAGGTGAACAGCAGTGAACATCACAGTAAAAGTCATATAATCACATACACTATTATGTTTGTTTGTGTTGAGGTTTTACGGCCAAGTCAACCCAATAGGATCATGTCGAGTACTTATATTTTATTTTCTTATCTCACCGAGGCGCTACTAATGAGTGCCACAACATATTTTTTGTGAAGAAATAAGAAAATATGCGGATTCTTGCTCTGATCTGGGGCTATGTAAAATTACAAGAAAACTCATTTGGAACTAGCAAAAGCTGTTCTTAATAGCGGAGTGGTCTTATTTTTGAGTGGTCTTTATTGCGAAATTTTACTGTATCTGTAATCTGACAGAAAGACCTGATGAGACTGCACGAATACGGAGAATTATCTGGCGTTTTGCGGACCACATATATCCCGAAGGCACATTTTACATAGCGTGGCTCAAAAGCAGACTCTTTAAATACAATGTTAGTAGTATGGGAGAATTTTTCAGGCTTAAATCGAAAAATAACTAAGTTATTTTTCGATTTAAGCCTGAAAAATTCTCCCATACAAAGTTCCCATAAGGTGGACCCATAGTGGTACCCTATACTACTAATGTGGTTACAAAACATTTTGCCACTTGTGAGAGAAAGAAGAACAGACCAATCGCCATTCGATGACAATTAAAATCTGTAAGTGTTGCCGATAGAAACGAATAACGCATAAAATGACTGAGATTGGAATCTGGGTTTAATTGAGACTCTTCATATGACAGCGTAATAGATTGCAGGGTTCCATACGATCTTTTGTACGCACCGCTCTATTTTCTACTGCCACCAAGCTCTACGACATGTTCATGGACGTAAAGATTTTCATTTAAACGTATTTAGTGTTCGCAAGAATGTCATAATCATGACGACAGGAAAAGCCTTGCTGATGTTAATAGATCCCAAGAAAATATAATATAATGTTAACTGGGGGCATTTTGATATATCCACCTGCGTGTCATTTGGCATAATTCCACGATGAGCAATTCCTAGCTTCTAGAGACATGCCTCCTCGTTTTTACCCTTTAATGCAAGACAATAATCACGTTTTATTAGACTAATGACGGCATTCTCACGTGTGAAACTCTTCATTTGGCAGCTACAAATCGATTTAAGACAATTGGATAACACTTTAACTTTGATGTATAGAAAGAAAAGTATTAATTTAATCACACCAGTTTGAATACAGTCTAAGAAGGGTTGCTCTTAGAAACACCGATCACACAAAAGAACGAAAATCAGAGTCTCGGTTTCACTGAGACTCTTCATATAGCAAAATTGAAGACTTCAATGTACAATATTTATGTATTATATGGGCGCTTAGTTTAGGATGATAATCATTACGAAAACACGCCTCTTCAAATACAGTAGAACTTCAATGGCTCGAACCCCGATGGCTCGTTTACCATGAATGAGTCGAACGCGTTCTTGAGTTCGCAGGGATTTCCTCCAAATACGATATACGGATAATTAGGGAGATTTTCTTCTTTTATCTTGCAAATGTATGCTGTGTGCACTCATTAGAATCGCCTCGATGAGGCGATTCTAATGAGTGCACACAACATACATTTATAATATAGAACACCGAAAAGATATCCCACAATTATTTCCATTATGTCTCCTGGTATGGCATTAATAGTAACCCTCTATGGCTCGAACTACCGCTGTCATTTTTCATGGTCCCCAAGGGGTTCGAGCCATCGAAGTTCGACTGTATATTGAAAATTTCACCACAAAAAACTGAAATAAACGTCAAAAAGATTGCCTTTGGAAACAAAGAACACACTATCGGTTAGTAAATGTGAGTTTCGGTTTAATTGAGACTCTTTATAAGCCGTAATGAAGTTTGCAACACTGCTAAAATTTCTGATATTTTCATATTTCTGCTCAAAACATAGATTGCGGTACTCGTTAGAACCGCCTGACCGAGGCGGTTCTGTCGAGTATCCACAATCTATGTTTTTAAGCAGAAAGAAGAAAAATAATGTATACCCGTGTAAACCCCAGTTTTACTATATAAAAGTGAGGTTTAAGGCAGTCAAAATTATATAGGTATGTTTTCGTGATGGCGTCATTCTATTCTGTCTGAGTAATGAGCATTAAGATTTTGTTGTCAACGGCACGTACATTAAAATGTGTATCTGTTTTAATTTTTCTGCCTGTACAATAAGGTAAAACACATAATTAAACGCCTTGTATTCTAGACAAATTTTGAACATATGAAAGAATTTAAAATATGATCTTATTTTCCCCAGGAAATCGATTTTGACACTAATTACAAATGTCAAAATATTTTCTGGAAAGAAGTAAACACATAATAAAATTATTGCCCAGTTTCGACTGCTAATATTGTCATAGGCTTAACATGTTTACGCCTTATATTTAACGATTGGAGCAATCATTCAGTCTCGTAATTGACAGCAAAGTCTGGTCTAAAGGGCTTTTTGATCAATTATAGACTTTACTCGAAGATCAGTATTTCGCTACTTCGATTAATCTTATATGTAGCACTTTTGTATTAACTGCCTTCACGTACGCCATTTGTTCAGTTTAACTCCTTCTGCTTCGGCTTATGCAATAAAATCACTAGCGTCCACTTTGCTGCCTGAGCTTGTGTGGCTCTGAGTAATCCAAATAAGACAAACAACGATGCACAGTTTCACACACGTCTGATATGTCTATTATGTAATCAAAACTTCACAGGAAACACACTTATAATTCTGTTTATAGACGTATTTCTTTGATTCTGGTAAAATGATCAATCTGTGTAGAAAGGGCCTTTGTTTGTACTGCATTTCATACGTTCTCTTAAAGGAGCCACCCTACTGAGAAAGGTACAATATAATTTTCTCTTTGATTGCAGAACGGTAGGTCGCTTTTCGGACTCATATGTTTCACCGTGTTGTTTCACAGATGAGTAAGTGGACCCCTATGCGGACCAAACATATACTCAATTTTTGTTGTTGTTGTGTAGTTTTTATTCTGACCCCTGCTGCACATTGACGCGTTGTAAGTTTTAGAGAAATTCAAAAACAATAACATACTCATATTGGTTAGATTTTAATAAGTTAAACACTGGTACCACGCATGATAATATTCCATCCTCGAATTTTCAGAAAATCAACAAGAGGGTGGTCAAGATGGCCCTGTATCGCTCACCTGACTACCAGACAACTTTCGAGTCAAATGGGTTTTCCGTTTAAGAGAAGTTCAATATAGAGTTTCAAGACGGCGGTCATGGCGACCACCTTGGATTTTCAATCAAAACAATTTTAGCCACTCTTAATCTTCATGTCATCTCGATACTTCCAATGATGTTTCGAGTCATTTGGCTTTTTGGTTCAGGAGAAAAAAATCAAAATAGATTTTCAACATGGTTGCTAGGGCGACCACCTTGGATTTCTGGTCAGAATCGTTTTAGCTTTTCGTTAATCTACATATCACCCCAATACTTCCTGTCAAGTTTCGAGTCAATTGGCCTTTCCGTTCAAGAGAAGAAGTACAAAATAGATTTTCAAGATGGCGACTTTGGTCTTCATATTGGATTTTCGATCAGAACAGTTTTACCTATTTTGATCTAAAAGTCATTCAGATACTTCCTAATAAGTTGCCAAAGTTTCGATTGGCATTTAGATTCAGGAGAAGAAGTTCAAAATAGATTTTCAAGATAACGGCCATGATGGTCATCTTGGATTTCCCATTGGAACGACTTTAGATAGTTTTGATCTGCAAATCACCCAGATACTTCCTACCAAGTTTCAAGTCAGTTGGTCCCTTGAACCAAATTGGCATTTCGGTACAGGAGACAAAAGGCAAAACAGGTTTTCAAAGGATTTCTTTTGGGATCAATGAGCCGATTGTAGTATATTTGAAAATGAAGTTCTGCTCATGTATACGCTAGAGGGCGTAAGCAGTGTTGCAAACCTAATTATTATTCATAAAGAGTCTCAATAAAACCGAAACTCCCATTTTCTTATCCGTAGTGTGTTCTTTGTTTCAAAAGGCATTCTTTTTGACGTTTATTTCAAGATGGTCATCTTCGAATTATGGTCTGACTGATTATAGCTATTTTTGATCTACAAGCTTCCCCGTTCCCCGATACTTTCTATCGAGTGTCGAGTCAATTTGCCTTTCGGTTCAGGAAAAGAAGCGCTAAATAGATTTTTAAGATGACCGCCATCTTGGATTTCCGATCAAAACACATTTGACCATTTTTAATCTGCAAGTTGCCCCGATACTTTCTACCAAGTTTCGTTCAATTTGTCTTTCCGTTCAGGAGAACAAGTGCAGAACAGATTTTCAAGATGGCGACCATCTTGGATTTCTGATCGAAATTATTGTATCTATATTTGATCTACAAGTCATTCTGATGCTTCCTACCAAGTTTCGACTCGATTGGCCCAGGGGTGCAGGAGGAGTAGGCTTTTTAACCAAATTGTTGACGCCGCACTATGCACGAGGGACGACCGACAACGCACGATGAACGATGAACATTGATTGACCACAAAAGCTTACACTGAGCACTTTGTGCTCAGGTGAGCTAATAAAAAAATGTGCACACTTTTTTATGCGTTTAAGTTTATATTTGCAATTTGGAGCTGCATCAGGATTAAAGGTGATGTTTCGAGCGGAGTAAAACTGGTGTAAGCCACCCCAACCTCACCCCACCCCACCACACCCCTACTAGGTTTCCTACCAACCGTTCTAAAGCAGTTCTTCTATCTAATACTATGTCCTAGTCCTGGCTGTTTCTTTTTTTTTCTGTTCATGCCATATCGAAAGGTACTATAGCACTTATGCGAAACGAACGCCAGAGACTTGGTTTGATGTACGATATCTCATCTCGGACAACAGTTTTTGAATTATATTCTGAAATGTTCTGACTTTCTATAGGCGACCACGGAAGGCCCTGGCCCAGAGTTTATTAAATGTTTTCATGCTCAACTCAGCTGAGCATGAAATTTGTCATGCTATTTTGCTCCAATTACTAACAGTTGCAGATTACTTCTTGCTAAACATAGCTGAGCATGAAAATTTCCGCTTATAAATATGAAAATGCCAACCTTAGTTGGCATTTTCATATTTATTAGCAGAGAAGTTTTAATGATCAGCTGAGTTGAGCATGAAAAAAGTTTAATAACCTCAGGGCCTGATCCAGCTGTGCGGATGCGCAGGTTCAGCTGGACCTTCTCTGTCCGCATATACCCTAATGTTCATTTAAGCATGATTCTGCTCATTCAGTAAGACCTGAAAACTCTCTTGAGACAATGTCGCTTCTAAATCAACCTGATTCTGTCAGTTACTGACAAATTACTAGTGAGTAAAAGAACCTACGAAGAGACTGCTGTGTTCGAGAAATTGTCATTTTTAGCCCAAAGAAATAAAACAGACACTCCAGTCAATAAAAAACAATATACGGGTCTTTTCAAGTCACACACACACACGCACGCACGCACGCGCGCTCTTTCTTAGGTCTTTCGTAAGTGGCGTTAGGGATGTAGAAAACAAAGATTGTCAGGAAATATTACGATCACAAAGCGTAGTCTCTCACAAGTAACTAACAAAAAAAAAATAAGTAGAACAGGCCGTCTAATTTGAATCAAAGCAAAAGCTGTTTGCAAAGCTAAATGTTTGTAAGCGCCACATCAACTATACATGTGTATTTGGAATTAGTGTAAACAATATTTTATTCAAATATATAATACAAATACAAATAATAAATACAAAATCAGCCATGTTTAAATAACGATACATTTGAAAGGGATACAGAAGTAAGTCAGACTTTTTTTTAATATATTTCACTTGAATCTGTTTCCCCACAAAAATACAGTTTCTATTGTATTTGAAATTGAACATAGTCCTCTAGAGGATCCTGTTTGGTAGGCAAAGAAAATGGGGTTAACCCTTTCATCCCTTAAATTTCTGAAGTAGACTCTTCCATTTTTGAATCTGGTCAAAACTATTATTCCAAATAGGGGTCTCAGTCAAAAATCAAAACAGAACGGCATACTGCGTAGATCTTGATGAGATGCCTCATAATGACGATCAGCACTGTTTGCAAAAAAAAAAAAAAAAAAAAAAAGCAAAAAAAAAAAAAAAAAAAAAAAAAAAAAAAAAAACAACATTGTTTTGGTCTGCAGGGCTGGAAGGCTTAAGGCATGCATGTAAAGCGACAACACAAAAATACACATCTCTCGAAATCAGAATGAAGAAATGATGAGGCATCTCATCATAAACATCGCATTGGAACGTTGATAATAACACTGTTGGGTAGATGCTACCCAGGAGAGGTAACTATCAAAACTAATTTGCCTCCTTTCTTAAAGAATTTTCTTTAGAAGCAAAAACAAAGAATTCCACTACCCCCACTCCACCCCACCCCTCTTGGCCAAAAAACATTATTTAGAGGACACTCTTCGTAGATAATCAGAAAACTAATAATTTCAAATTATCAATCAGAAGCCATGGCATCATGGGTTCCTCGTGAATATTAATGAGATGAATATGAGCACAAATTTCAAATCTGAATTATTCTGTAAGTATTTGGAATATTTCAATAGGATTTTCATTGTAACTCGTTTTAGTATATTTTATGTCGTGCACCACTTATAAACGTTTTTCTTTTAAAGAGTATGTACGTTGAAGTTATCGCTTGAGTCAAGTTTACGTGACAGTCGTCATATTTTGGGGAAAGGGCTACTAACTCTCTCATCGTCTGTGCTTTTGCGACTGTTCATTTGTAAGTGTCTATCTTTCCGTTTGATGTTGAAGGCTTGATATGATTCTGATTCCATCGGTTCCTGTTCACCCATTTACTTTTCGCTACTGGACTCAGCAGACAAATAAAATTAGGGGATTCGTCTGCTTTAAACAAGCCAAACAAAGTGCCTGTCCGAGACTGGTTAGACAATTTCAATTTCATTTTAACCAGTGCATGTCAAACATGCAATAAATATTGCCTTTGACAGATGTCCCAAATGTTAATCCATTGTCATTTAAAATTTGTATTTTGTTATAGATGCCTCAGTGATCCAATTGAAAGTTAGAAAGGAAATGTCAAATTGGTCTGCCAATATAGCCCCCAGATAGACAAATCGAACCGACTTGTCAGTTTTAACTATACTCAGCAAAAGTAAAAAAGTTTTTTTTTTTTACTTTTTTTGCCAAAATGGCCGAAAATCGTTTTTCATTTTGAAATGTATTATCGGAGGAACCATGTCTAACGTCTGGCTATAACTTGTACGATAAATGGTTCGTATGTGGCAATATAACCGGTCAATTAAGTGTATTATATAAACAGTAAATTAACGTGCAGCCACGTGTACTCTAAGGTTTACAAGTGTACTTGGGCTTAAAAAAAATACAAATTGTAGTTCTGTGATTAATGGTTAAAATGCCGCGGCTTTCTAAAAATGACAGAGAACGTGCAATTGGCTTGCTTGAAAGTGGACATTACGAAACTGGCGTCACGCAGAGATTAGATGTTCATCATCGAACGACTATTGTTAGTTTGTCGGATCGTTTTAACACCACTGGATCATCTGATAACCATCACGCCACCCGGTCAACGTCGAGTAACGACCACATGTCCAGATATCATTATTAGACGTATACATACACGTGAACACGTGCAGCATTGTGTGATGTCACCAAAGATTTAAACTTTTTAAATTAATTTTAAAATGCTGATACCGCATGCATAAAAGTTTGATTATCAACACTGGTTAACATTGATACGATACGTAAATTGCCACCATTCTGCATAATATCTAGACATACAACTACAAAATTCAATGCCAAATTTTAATTTAATATATATATATTTTTTTTTAATTTTTAAAACTGCAATATTCTTTTGGGAGTTCTTGGGTGCTAAAATGGTGACTAGAAATCTATTAAACTGACTTACACTTTTTGCGTCATGTTTTATCATTTGACATTTGCAAAAATTCAAATCGAAACAAATTTTAAGATTATTTAAATTTTAAATTTCACGCTCTTTATACGTGATAAGAACAAATCTTTTGCACATATTATATCAGTTTAGTGTCACTTTTTCAGAAAATTAACAATTTTAATGATATATTTTTTTATATATAAAATAGTAGATATTTCAATATTTAAAAAAGTTTAACATATCAATGTTCAGCTATTACATCATCAAAGACCTCATGAATATTAATGAGGCAGGTTTAGCTGCTGCTTTTGGCAATACATATAAAATTTCAAGTCATTATATTTTCGCAACAAACAAGATAATTTCATCCGGTCTGTTGCATTTTCTTCCTTGTAAAATGGCCTATCCTGGTCTTATAGAATTGAGCACCTTTATAATAGATTTTTACGGTAGTTTTCCACGTGAATATCATCGACCAATGTAATCAAACCCCGCGAAAGACGTAATCAAGGTAACAGTTATTTATAGCCGCGCTATTCTTGTCGCTGTGACGTCGGTGCTGTTGATGGAGGGTCAACTGTAAAACCTGGACTGGGACATTTCGGACATTGGCAAACTGTGCAGACCCAGATCAGACCTGTACTGTTTAATTGAATGAAAGGAAGTTAAAGGTTAAATGAAACCGTTTTAAGTCCCCGTTCAGAACCATTTTCTTAGCCAACAGAGTAAATAGACCCACCAGTGTTGTTAGTGTTTTGTTCTATACTGCTTGCCAGTCGCCCAGCAGTATTTAGACACAAAAAAAGGAAGCAACTTTGACCGTTTTTAATTTTAGGACGTATGGTAATTTTGTTAAGGAGTTATGGCATCCGAATATTAAAAAGATAAATATGGTAATTACATGTGGTATGTAAGAGCTGTGCTAAAACATTAAATGCAGATACTCAGGACACGCCACAATCAGGATGCTCAGCCTTCCAGAGGCACCGAAAGAATGAGAGATGAGGGACAATTTATGACAAAACAAACGCCACATGTAAAAATGTAAAACCACCAACATACGAACAAAGAAGAGCTGCAACAGAGTCACCACCTTAGTACGGTCAGTAAAATCACACCTTAAACTAACATCATCGGACAAAGCGCGTCGACCTCAGTGGTGATTATGCGTGGACGAAGTGCGGGTAATGGTAAATATGTAAGGTCGTTTATTAATGGTCCTCGTAGTCACTCGTAGTCATGATTTAATAGCAAGCACACGAAGTTTTTGCATTACTGTAAAGAGGCTGACAACATACTTAGGCACCCAAATCTCGTATGACGTCTCGTTGCAAACTTCGTTTTATCTTGTTCGCCATCTTGAATTCGGCATCATGGTAAGCAGACCAATAAATAATAAACCAAAATATGATGAATAACTATTGATAAAAAGTTGCTTTTGAATAAATAACAATAAGCTCTCTGAGTTTAAACAAACAAAATGCAAATAAAAAATATCGAACATATCATGTGGTGTCATTTGACCCGGCGAGTGAGACCAACTGTTTGTAAACAAACTGCTTTTAAATCTTTTACATATCAGAAAAAATAGTTGGCTGAGCATGTCTGCTACATATACATTCTAGTTTTCCAATTTCATTCAGTATAGCCCCTCAGTAATAGTTCATCAATGGAAAATAATCATTTTATCGATCCCACATGAAAGGGTCTCTGGGCCGCGCCATGCAAAAACTTGCCTTCGTGCAGTCTGATCAGGGCCTTCATTGTCCGCTAACAAAATCATTCGCCATAGAATGCGCATGCGAGGTGTGAATCTGACTTTGCGCATTTTGCGCGTTTTCGAAGACATATTTTCTCTTGGTGCGGCCCCTCTTATATAGTATGTGAACGTCATAGGTCTACAGCCTCACAATCTGATCATATGTTTGCTTCTCCGATCCGATATTGCAGAATACATGAGAATAGCAAAGATCCTGATCAAACTGTGCGATAACGCAAAAGCTCTTAACATTACGGTTGTTCATATTAACTGCAAGAACCATTCGTTTGCCATTGTCTTCTCATGCAATCCACTGATAAAGACCGGAAAAGGACTTCTTAAATGTTTTCCTGAACTGGCAGAAAGAAGACTAAATAGTCTGTTATTAATCCTTACAGCGCCAATTACTACTGCAGCATACACCATTTTGAAACGTTTTTTTTTTTTCAGCGAAAATAAATCTCCTAGCATTTTCTTGCTGACTGTTACAAAAAAGTAAGAGAAAAGTCCAGGGAGTGCCACAATCACAAACCTCAGCCCTTCCCAGACCCCAAGAGAAAGAGGAAACCGACAAATCTAAACAAGCACAAACCGAACAAACGTACGAAAAGCACTAAGATTAGCTCTCTCTTCCCCAAGCGGGGTAATAGCAATACTAAAAGGACTGAAAAACACAAGAACAAAATGACACACGGAAAGACATACAACAAGCCGGTATCTCTGTTGCAATTCCTTTTTGTTTGGGCGTCAGTGGTATCATGTGTGGTGTTTTTTTTTGTTTTTTTTCCTTGTTGGCTTCTCATCTCTCCTTCTATTGGTGTCTCGGGATGGCTGTGCTTTGTGATTGTGGCATTTCCTTGCTATCATCACTTATATTTTGACATTTCAACATATGAAAACTACACAAATATATCATATAATGAAAGATCAAATCTTAGTTTATCCAAAAAATTAAAACAAAATTATAATGTCATCTTCTACAATATTTCGCTTGGCACTTTAAGGGTTAACAGGTTCTGAGTACGTAATAAATCATATGATTGAAATAAATGATTGAGCTACGCCACCGGAAACTCTACAAAGCGGCTCATGCGAACAGCACATCTTCTGACAGGTTTTGCATGAGAAATAAGGTCAAGGAGGAGTGCTGTTAAAACCATGTCTAAGCTTTTCCGTCCCGTTCCCTCCAACAGTATTCCGGTTGAAATTCGTTTTCGTATGTTATGGTTTGGAGAATATGTTGTTTTCTGTTGTCTTTTCAAGTCAGAAAACCCTTATCAGCTGCCTTGGTAGGGATACTGTCCATGATCGTAGCCTTTCCTGGCTTGCATATCTTTCTACATTTTCTGCATTACAATTATTTTGCAAATGGCGCGTTCCGAACGGTAATAAAGCATATAGGCCCAAATAATCCTATTTTGAATGACGTTTAAATGCTGTGCTTCTGTGAAGGAAGTTTATAGTTTCAGGTCTTTGTGATCATTAAGCTCATTCTTGGATATTTGGTAGTCTAATTGGCCGAAACTAATTAGTCCGGTCCAGGACACATGGGTACTTCAGTTTTTTGTGCTTTGTGATTTTACGAATATCCTGAGGCTGTTAATGGCTATGCTTCACTCTTTAATTGCACGATGGCGGTTGGGCCTCAGACTTAATGACGGCCTCTTCGTAAAACTTTAACCAGTGGGTTGGGGCTTGACGATATGTCTTTGGCTTGGCCCGCCGTGGTTCAGCTATTGATTTTTATTTACTTTAGCATACAGTAGAATTAGCCAGGAGTACCCGTCTTTGTTTATAATAGTGATTGATTTGATTTTTATGTTTTCGCTTTGATGCATTGACTGAGTTGAGAGTCTTTATGCGAACCGAATTTTTATGTATTTCTGTGTTAAGAGTAGCATCGGGCCGAGGGTGAAGTTGGCTAACTGTAAAAACCCCCGGTGGCTTATTCTACCGACCATTCTAAGGCGGTGGTCCCGGTGTTAGTCGAACTCTTTGTTGCTTTATGGTTTATTCTACGAGGCGATTTGTTTTATATCTTACCTTGTGTTATTTTGTTCTTGTGTTTTTCAGTCCTTTTAGCATTGCGATTACCTCGCTTTGGGAAGAGAGAGTTAATCTTAATGCTTTTCGTACGTTTGTTCGATTTGTGCTTGTTTGGTTTTGTCGGAATCCTCTTCCTCTTGGTGTCTGGGAAGGGCTGCGATTTTTGATTGTGGCACTCCCCCTGGACTTTTTTCTCATCTTTTTTTCACGGTTTATACATATATATCTTATGGCTGTGTACTGTGTATATTACAGTATCACGGTGTGTATGCACTACGTAATGGCTGGGTACTTTGTTAATATCCACAATTTCATGGCACAGTTATTTGGCTAGTTCCGAGCTTTAGCTAGTTCCGAATAAGTGAAAAAAATCGTCATCAAATACACGATAGCGGTCAAAATTAAAAAGGAAAAATTGGTATGGTTCTGTTGTTCATTTGTTCTTCTTCATATATAAGAAAATAAATATGGGACATATAACCTTATTGATCGATACGATCCGATTTTCCCTAGCTACCCTACGCATAACATAAATTTTGTAAATTTGTAAATAACATTCGCCTAGATATCCTTAAGTAGACAGTCAATTAAAAAATATTTTTGTTCAACTATTGGGTGCAACATACCTTTCAATATCTGCTTAAATGCTCCCTTCAAGGATTTTTAAACAAAGTGCTTGTTTTCAAACATTAATCGATCGCTAATTTGTGCATCCGATTTAATCAGTTCCGGGTAAGGTGTTTACACGCTGTGTTTAAAGGTGTGTAGACATCAATGTAATATATGTAAAAGAATCTAACACACAGTTTGTGCATCTGCGCAGACTGATCAGCACCGTTGCTGTTCGCTCTCTAGAGTATACTACCTATCAAAACTTTCAAGGCAAGCTAATCCGGCGCTATGGCCAGTTTATGACTGAGTAGGCCGTTACGAGTCTTACTTGGTTGAAAACCTCTCGTGTCGTCGCTTATATATTATCTGCACTTTGACAAGGAGACTTTGCCGGGGCATCATATGGCGCTAAACACCAGCTACAATTGGATTAATTATCACAATTTTACTGCAAAATAGAGAGGAAGGCAATGGTCAGGAATCGATACAATTATCCTACACCTCCCATCAGAGACATCAAAGGGAAAGAAATACAAGCACGAAATAACTGGACCCTAATGGAAACATCACTAGCAGAAAGCCAAATGGACACTTACTTCCCCACAAAGTGGCCAATGGGCTATCCAAAACGAAAAGATGTAAGCGACACACACATTCAAAGACGAACTATAACAAAAATAAACCTTGACAGAAGAACCGCCTAGGAACGGTCAGTGAAAAGTATTTCATTGGGGGAATGGGGGAGGGGGGGGGGGGTTAGCGGGAAGGGGAGAGGGGGCTTAAATCGATTTTACGTGGTGGCCACAATCCTCGCCCTTACTTCTGCCGCGGTTTAGACACATAATTTGTTCAGTCCGCATGAAGGCTTCCTAACTCATCAGTGCTACATCTCCGAGAACACAAAAATTCAACAAATTACAGAGATGAAACAACGATGAGGTCTCGACAGCACGAAACAATTGAAATGCTAGTGCAAAAGAAAACCAACAGTAAGACTCCGATGGGCCCGACCAAAGATAGAGCATCAAGTACCAACTAACATTACCCAAAATTAAATTTCAAGTAAGCCTTTACGCTGGAACCATCATAGAATCTGAGGCCTACAAGCATATGTTATTTTCGGGATTCAGAAGGGCGGGGGGTGGGAGGGGCGTGGGGGGAGGGAAAAGGAGGTGGGGCGGAATAGGACCTTATGCGCATACTCCTTTCAACTTCTTAAACCTCACTGAAATATTTTTATACTGGAAAGAATATTAAATTCAGAAAATAGGAGCTAAATCTTGCAGCAAGGAGGGCGTACTTGCCGAAATATCGTTATGCCATGAAATATGCGATTTTGCTTAAAGAGCCGGTTTTAAGGTCTTTGTGAACCTGTCTGTCCCTTTGTGACGAATGTCTTTATATTGAATTAATTTTCTCCGTAACTCATAATACAAGTTAATAAATATATAGAGGCCGTTGCATTATCCGAGGGATTTTTTACAGATCCCTCATTCATTATTCGGAACTAGCAAAACTATTCGGAACTAGCCAAAACAGTGGTGTACTTCACAGTCATTGCAAGGGCAGATAACTAAAGGCGAATGACAAATTCTTTGGTGTGGTATTTCAAGGAAGGCTAGTGCTCTGTATCAGCCAAAACATCCAAGTTTTGGTCAGCCAGTTATTTGGAAATCGTTATGAAGCATTACCTTACCCGGAACTAGCCAAATGACTGTACGTACAATTTATACAGTAAAACTTCATTGACTCGAACACCGATGCCTCGTTTACCGTGGCTGATTTGAGCTCGTTTTTGAGTCCATAGGAAATTTTTCCGATAGTTCAAGAAAACAATTAATAATTTGTTCTAGGCATGGATAGTTCGAGCCATTGAGGGTTAGTTATAATGTCAGGTCAGGAGGCAAATGAGGATAATTTGGGGATGTCTTTTCGATTTTCTTTAAAGTAATGGTATGTTGAGTATACTCATTAGAATCGCCTCGATGACTTCTAATTACACACAAAATACATGTTTATGATAAAATAAGAAAATTACTCTAAAACAGTCTTAAATAATTGCTTCTACTATGGTTTGCATCACCATAGTGCAGATTATATTTCAGTTCCTTTGGGATCATTGGGCACATTGTGATATATTTGAAGACGGAGTTCTGCTCATGTATACGCTAGAGGGCGTAAGCAGTGTTGCAAACGTCATTACTGCTTATGAAGAGTTTCAATAAAACCGAGACTCACATTTTTAATTCGTAGTGTGTTCTTTTTTTCCTAAGGCAATCTTTTTGACGTTTATTTTACTACACTGCAGCTTGTTTTAGTGCCATGCGGCGGCAGTAGAACATCTCCCCGTACATCACTATAGTGCAGATTATATTTCATTTCTGTTGGGATCACTGGGCCCATTGCGGTATATTTGTAGAGGGAGTTCTGCTCATGTATATTCTAGAGGGCGTAAGCAGTGTTGCAAACTTCATTACTGCTTATGAAGCGTCTCAGTAAAACCGAGAGTCCCATTTTCTAATCCGTAGTGTGTTCTTTGTTCCTAAAGGCAATCGTTTTGATATTTATTTTACTATATCTGTCATTGTATGTCTTTGCATGTATGTCTGGGTAAATGTTTTATTTTGGATATCCGTTTGGCCATTCTTTGGGAAGAAACTGTCATTTTGGCTTTCTGCTTGTAGTGTTTCGATTGTGGTGCCGTTACCTAAGTCCTTTAAGTTCTTTCCCTTTCGTGTCAACTTTCGTGACTTACTCCTTATTGCTTTGTGGTTTATTCTACGAGGCGATTTGTTGTATGTCTTTCCGTGTGTCATTTTGTTCTTGTCTTTTTCAGTCCTTTTAGTATTGCGATTACCCCGCTTGGGGAAGAGAGAGCTAATCTTAGTGCTTTTCGTACGTTTGTTCGGTTTGTGCTTGTTTAGATTTGTCGGTTTCCTCTTCCTCTTGGGGTCTGGGAAGGGCTGCGGTTTGTGATTGTGGCACTCCCTGGACTTTTCTCTTACTTCTTTTTTTTTTTTTTTTTTTTTGAAACGGAAGGTGTTAGGTATCGATCCCTGATCATTGCCTTCCTTTCTATTTATGATTTTCTGGAATAAGATTTTGATATGTTGATCTCAGACTCACTCTGATGCAGATTCAGAGTACAAATATATCTTGATTCGCGTATCTGTGGGGTACACATACGCGGACCAAGATATAATTGTACTCTGAATCTGCATCAGAATTAGTCTGAGATCAACATATATAAATGTATCTCATCTGTGAAATATTATAAATTGTTAGGATCCTGCAGAAGGAAGGCGACGACTCAGATCGGACATAGCATATTGCCAGGATCATCTGTCTTGCTGAGCCGGCCTCGGTGGCTCAGTTGGATGCGCCGTCCGACTGGAGACCAGGAGGTCGCGGGTTCAACGCCCCCCCCCCCCCACCCTCGAGGTCGGCAACATTCTTTCGTGGAGATTGATCATGAAATATTTTCTACGGTCATTCTCTCCCTTTCGCTGATTCAAGAAGGGCAGTTGTCAGTTTCTGGCGAAAGAATGTGCACAATACTGGTTAACTGCTTAGAGGACTAAGCCTGCCCAGTAAACGTGTGGTTAGGTAAACTGACCGCGCTCGACATGACCCCGTTGGGTTGACTGGGCCGTAAAACCTCAACACAAACAAAAAATCTGGCTTGCTGAACAATAGTATAGAAGATGTACCGACTCTAACAATGACAGAGTAATTTTCCGATCGACATCGGATAGATATATTTTCTCTGTGCATATATAGGAGACAGAGTATATTAGAGTGTTTAATATGTTCACCTTATATTGCAGGCTGGAATCACACTGGACAGCTTGAGAATTAATGTCAGGCTGTGTAATTGGACTTCAACATTTGAGTGGCGCGAAGCAAGACAGTAATCCCAGCTAACATTCTACGTAAATCTACATCGGGCCGTCATCGGCCCGTCAGCTACCCTGACGGGCCGATGACGGCCCGATATAGATTTACGTAGAATGCTGACAGGGATAATACTATAGGCAAAATACTTTCCTGGAAGTTTCTATGAACCATTATATGTCCAGATTAATTGTTGTGAGTGCACAGGACCAGAAATTATAAACTGTACCAAGTATTAGCTTTCACAAAAGGCTCGATCTGCGCATAGTCAACAGTACATGTTAAAGCTGATTTTACTACGGAAAAGTCTTCGGGTTAGGGTTAGGGTTCTTTACATGAAAATCTTGGCTAAACTGGTTAAATTCCATAATGCAAAAGGTGAATTCGTCTAAATGAGATCTCGTCCAAGGACCCTCACATTACAAACTAATAACAGCCAACTTGACTTCGCTTTTTAGGCTTACCTTATCGTCAAAACTAAAATAAGTAGTTTAGAATATCAATTTTGTCACTTAGCAGTACCAACTACCCACTTTAAAAGTGAAATTGTCAAAATTAATATATATCCGATGACCTTTGATAAAGTGATGCAATGGTAACCATTTAGAATATCTACATGAATGCGGTTTGCCAAAACATTGCATGTGAATGGAGAACACATTCTGTGGATAAAGATTATCCAATAAATATTTTATTCTTTAGGTAGTCCCGGGTTTTAAATGGACCAGAAATTATAAACTATACCAAGTATTAGCTTTCACAAAGAGCTTGGTCTACGCATAGTCAACAGTACATGTTAAAGCTGATTTTACTACGGACTTAAGGTCAATGAAAAATGGGTTTCTTACCACGTCTCTCCTCAACAACATGTAGCGAAATAACGGGGAAATGTTTAATGGCCGTCACATACTGAAAACCAGCTGCAAACCTAGTTTTAATGTGTGTATCATTTATTTCAATAACTTGTATTGCAAATTGTGTCTTAATGTTACATTATTAAAAAGTTTCCTCCTTTTCTCCATGTTACACAGCGGAAATTATAGGTAGACTGGACGTCCAGCTAAGCATCATCCACGAGAAGCTTCGCCTGAGTACTCATAATGTACGTTTTGTGGAAAAAAATGAAAGAAACGAATATATTATAGATAAAATCAAATTCAATACTAATTTAGCACAATTTGATTGGTCGAGAGCATTTCTAAACGGCATTTACATTTCAATAATCCACTAAGCAGGAATATTGGAACTATTGCGCAAGTTCTATAATAAGCTATTCAACGCATTTTATCTAAATGGAATCATAAATATTATTAATTTAGTTTTCAGTATTTTTATCGAGAAGTAAACGCCACCAAATCTCTCACAAACTCAATATAAAACCCTCCAGGCTTTATTCAGTTTGCGAGTGATTCACCGCCGTTTGCACATCAGTAAACTTCACAAAAATGGCCCATTCTGATAATAATGTGTATACAAAAGTATAAATAAAACAAAACAAATTGATATGTGCCGTCTTGGCCTATTTTCTTTGGTCTGATCAGAAACAAAATAGTTGTTGTCACATATAGAACTTGTTTTAACTTTCAGTTATGGATCTATTTCAACAACAGAAATCATTGTTTGTAGATCTCTTCAGTATATTAGCGAAGTTTCATGTCTGTGCTACGTGTACTTAAAAGGCTGTTACACTTGATACTTGTACTGTCAAGCTGTCTTCCTGTACGTCGGTAGGCACAACTAATAAGATTCTATTACTATAATACCTCAGCATCGAATCCTCTGAAGAAAAGTAAATATAACGGCATTATAAGATTTGCTGAAATAGTTTCCATGAAAGCAATAAACTATGAAGAACCTATAAATTAGATTCTTGACTTTATGAAATAAGCAAATAGATCTTGCGAATTAACTGTCCGTTATTTCGCGGTTATTGGTGCATGTAGGTTACAAACAATCAAAGCGCATGACAATTTAATCTAACTAAGGCAATGGTCTTGTGCCATCTAGATTACATATGAAATTACACAATCATTATATATATTGTACATACCGTTATATTGTGGATATTTACAAAGTACCCAGCCATTATGCATATTGTACATACCGTGTAATTGCGGATATCTACACAGGTCTCAGCTATTGTATGCATTGTACATACGTGATATGGAGAATATTTACACAGTACTCAGCCGTTATACAGTCGAACATCAGTGGCTCGAATATCTTTGGGACCACAGAAATCTGGACATGTGAGGGAGTGAGGGTAAGTCATAGCGCCAAGTCAAGAAGCAAACGGGGATAACTTAGTGAAATATTTTTTATCTTCTATAAAATGATAGTATATTGAGTGTACTCATTAGAATCGCCTCAATAGTGCGATTCTAAATATAATACATTTCATGATATAGAAAGTTTCAATAGAATATCACTAAATATTTGTTTTCTTAAGCTATCGCAAGAATTTCTTAGGGACTCAAAAAACGAGTTCAAAACAGCTGCGATTAACAATCCATCGTAGTTCGTGTGACTGATTTTTACTGTATACATTGTACATACCATAATATTGCGGATATTTACAAAGCAAACAGCCATAAAGTATACTGTACATACCGTGATACGGCTCAGTAGTCAACAATTGTTTTATTATATAGTTTATTTTTTCCCTTGACAACTGTGGCAATGACGGTCAATACCAGACCCCATATATATATATATATATATATATATATATATATATATATATATATATATATATATATAACAACAACAACAACAACAACAACAAAAAAAAAAAAAAAAAAAAAAAAAAAAAAAAAAAAAACGCGCATATACGCATATACGTCGGCGTAACGACTGGCGACGTCACTAAATGTTGATATTCACTGGAAGGCGCGCAAGCCGTTGAACATCAAAAATATTCACTGGGCGCAAAACAGCTCTCAGCCAACAAAAGATTATTAGGTCATATAATAAACTGTGATATTGCGGCGGCTATTTACATAGTACACAACCATTATATATATATTGTCCATATTGTCCAAGCAGAGTCACAGTCACATAACATAGCCTACCAATGACAACAAGAAGAAGAGCAAACAATCCAAGGCAGACGATACGCACGCCACAAACCAACGAAAAGCAAAGCATCCAGTTCTGTCTTTAGTGTGATCACAATGCAATACGTGATCTACTAAACACAACAATAAGCAAAGAACAAGATAAAACACGAATAAAGCTCCGCAGCGGGTAGCCACAAGAACACACGAAGAGCAGACAAACATTGAAGTGTACATACTCGGGAAAACACACAGTCACGAAGCACGGCCCTCCAGAGGCACCAAAAGAAGGAGAGATGAGGAACAAATAGGGACAACATGAATGCCATATATGAAAACAAAATAGTAAGAGAAAATTGTCCAGGGAGTGCCACAATCACAAACTGCAGCCCTTCCCAGACATCAAGAGGAAAAGAAACCGACAAATCCAAACAAGAACAAATCGATCAAACATACGAAAAGCACTAAGATTAGCTCTCTCTTCCCAAAGCGAGGTAATTGCAATGCTAAAACATCACGAAAACATGCCTATATAATGTTGACCCCCTTAAACCCCACTTTTATACAGTAAAACTGGGGTTTACAGGGGTATACATTATTTTTCTTATTTCTGCTCAAAACATAGATTGTGGGTACTCGTTAGAACTGCCTCGGCGAGGCGGTTCTAATGAGTACCCACAATCTATGTTTTAAGCAGATATATGAAAAATATCAGAGTTTTTTACCTGAAAATTTTCAGTTTTTGGAGGTGAAATTTTCTGTATATTTGAATAGGCGTGTTTTCGTAATGAGGACTGAAAAACACAAGAACAAAATAGCACAAGGTAAGACATAAAACTAATCGCCTCGCAGAATAAACCACAAAGCACCAAAGAGTAAGGCTAACACCGGGACCACCGCCTTAGAACGATCAGTAGAGTAAACCACCGGGGGTTTAAAGCACTTTTACAGCTAGCCAACTTCACCCTGGGTAACAGGCGCACAAACAATGAGACACTAAAACAAAAGAACCGGCTTGGAACGGTCAGTAGAAAAACTACTGGAGCTTAAACCAGTTTAACTCGCGTGAAACCTCCAGGACCAGCGTCTTAGAATGGTCAGTACTGTAGGATTTTAATCGATTCTTACTGTTAATTAACTTTCAAACAATACGATGAAACACATATACGATGAAAAAGCATTAGTGAAGGTACCTGGGAAATGCCAATGTACAAAGCACGAATAATACATGGTCCTTATCAATGAAACGAGTACACAAAAAAGATCAACAGATGGATCGCCTTTGAACAATCAGCAGTAAGACTACCACAGAATATTAAACAGGTTTCCGTGGTTCAGTTAGTGGTTTTCTTCAGCTCTTGCTGCCAGTTTCCGAGGTGATTGCCACCAGCCCTAATCATTTTTCCATCGCGATGATTTTATTTGCTCGCTCGTATTTTTTTTTTTTTTTTTTTTTTTTTTTTTTTTTTTGCTGTTTGTGTGATGTTTCACTGATTTAGCCGAGCAATCATTTTTTATTTTAACATTTAACCCTTGCGTGAATAAATTAAGATGCCACTCCCACTTATAATTTCCAGCCAATCAGATTACTTGAGCCGGGTTTTTGCTAGACATTCACATATTTAATGACAAATAGTGCAAATCCAGATGAGTTGGCTTCAGAAGCCAACTGATCAGGAACTTCACTGTTTGCTGAGACAGGGCATGTCGTGTTCAGCAAGAGAAGGGTTAACGTAGGGTGAAGATTTGGTACCAGACAAATGTATTAAAATCCCTTGTAGGTTTTACTACCGGACGTGTTGGTTGTCCTTTGTGTGACCTTGTGGTTGCTCGACGCGGGAACTTTTACATTTTTTTTGTCTTATTCGCTGCCTTATTGTTGTGTTTAGTGGATCCTGTCTAGCATTGTGATTCACCTTATTGGGGGAAGAGCCAGCTGGTTGCGTCTGTGGCTATTGTCTGGCATGGTTTGTTTGCTTTTCCTCTTAGTGTCATTGGTAGGCTATGATCTGTGATTGTGGCTATTTCTGGACATATTACATACTATTATACATGAGCTTATGCTCACAGTTATCGTTCCATTGAAGCAGCTGTTCGGATGAAAACGACTGAACTTTCTCTGTACTGTTAAAAACAATACTTAACCTTCAGTTATAACGCTATCAAGTTAATACTGTTCTTCTTCTTCTTGATTGCACGACAGAGAGTTGGGCCTCAGGTTCAGTCATATTCAACCTTAATGTTCTGTAGATGTTTGTGCCTGACCATACTCCTTTAGGACTTTTGGCTCACATATTACATGCGAAAGTAAATGTCATCATTCTCATAAAAATATTAAAACAATATAAATGACATTACCCAGCAAAGGTCACAATCACGCAGCACAGCCTTTTCGAGGCACGGAAAGAAGAAGAGACGATGCACAAACAATGAAAAGAAGACACAACAACACAGTTGCAAAATTCGACACAAAACAATAAAGGAATGAAACAGAAGCTAGCCTTTAACCGGTCAGCAGAAACTACTGCTTTGATGCTTAAACTAGTTTTAGAATGTGTACTTTCTACCATGGTGTCAGTAGTAGGCTGCATTGTATGATTTGGGCTCTTTCTAGACATCTTCTGGACTGTTTACGCCAGGCTTATCGCTCGATCGCACCTTTCCCAGTTGGATCACGATAGGACCGACCTTTTTTCTGTTTTTACTTTGTTCTGCATTTCCAAAAGATCCCTTGTTCGAAATGTTTGTTCAATAAATAATTGTTAATATATAACTTATTAAGCCTAGTTTCCCATAAAAGGGGCATTGACAAACAGAATAGACCCAGATCAGACGTCGCAGAACTAACCAGATACCTCATATAGGAAATAAACTTTTTCAAAGTCTTGAGGTAGAAATGGGTTAATGTTATTTTATGATGTATTTTTGTGTCATTCAACCCTATGATGTATTTTTGTGTCATTCAACGACATAAATGGGTTAATGTTATTTTATGATGTATGTTTGTGTCATTCAACTCTAATCCGATGCCTTGGGAGGTCTGTGTTCCGTGACTGTGACCTTTCCTGAGTATCTCATATGTGTTGTTTTCATAATGCTTATTTCTGCTTCCAATGCAGAAATTGTGAATGTTGTCATTTGTAATTAGGGCCATTTCTAGGTCATATTACTTCTAGAAAAAAGGTAAGAGTAAAGTCCAGGGAGCCCTTCCCAGACCCCAAGTTGAAGAGGAAACCGACAAATCTAAACAAGCACAAACCGAACAAACGTACGAAAAGCACTAAGATTAGCTCTCTCTTCCCCAAGCAAGGTAATCGCAATACTAAAAGGACTGAAAAACACAGGAACAAAATGACACACGGAAAGAAAAGGTTTGTCTGCCAGGTGCGGAAAATATCTTCACAGAATCACCATAAGTACCATGTATGACTGATCCTTGGTAATTAAATTACTTTTAAGCCCAGAGGAGCTATTTTGTCCATAGTGCAGATCGTTTTTACTATTTTGGTCATGCATGTACATGTTTTACATGAACGTATGAAACGACCCACAGGAAATGCTTGCTTAGTTTAAACATATTCAATGAATGAAAAAACAAAGCGTCTGCATATACATATATGTGTGTTTTTAAACTAAACTATCTGCAAACTAAACACAACACCAACAACAACATTCGCGAATATTGTATAATATGATTATGATTAAGCTATTTAGTATTCCATTCAGTTAAGAGATTCACTATTAGTTAAAAAGCCTTTTAAAGGCTGATTCACAAGTTATTTATTCTACCAACTATCAAATGAAATAATCTTAATTGGATTGATAACAATTAGTCATATTTACGAATTTCAGAGGAATGGATATACCTCCTTGGGAAATAATTCTGACATGGAAATGCTCGATGCATTTCTCTTCAAGAAAAGTTTATGTCCCATCTGAAATACAATTCATTTCTTAAAAATAAGCAATTTTGAAATCTTTAAAACACTAGGGAGGCTAATTCCTTTCATCAAACATTGTCTCCATTTGTAAGATGACAACATTTTTTTTCAGGTGTATCTTTCATTTTAAAGCTAAAAGACCGAGATTGATTCTTATCGGTTTACCTGTGTGCTTGGTATGTCAACAGATTCTAATACCTGTGGTGTCTCTGTGTACAATGCGGGAGTACTTCAAACATATCTAAAACCATATTCTAGAGAAGACGTTTTAGTTTATCAGGAACTACCGCAAATTTGTGAGGATAAGAAACAATAATGAGTGCAAAGTTGTGGAATTTACCGAAAAAAAAAAAAAAAAAAAAAAATAGTCATTGCTGATGGTAAGGAAATATTCTTTATTCTATATCATTACGAAATCACGCCTATTCAAACATATAGAAAATTTCACCTCCAAAAACCGAAAATTTTCAGGTAAAAAACTCTGATATTTTTCATATTTCTGCTCAAAACATAGATTGTGGGTACTCGTTAGAACCGCCTCGGCGAGGCGGTTCTAACGAGTACCCACAATCTATGTTTTTGAGCAGAAATAAGAAAAATAATGTATACCCCTGTAAACCCCGGTTTTACAATATAAAAGTGGGGTTTAAGGGGGTCAAAATTATATAGGCATGTTTTCGTGATGTTGAATATAGTATGCATGTATAGCTGATATCTAGAAGAGAAATATAGGTAATAAAAGTAAACATTAGGAATCAACATAAAACTGTTTCTTTTTTTCTCCATAAATATTTTTTTTCTATTAGGCATACGTACATCTGTAAGAATTTTAATTGTCTTTTGCATCAGCAGGACATGGGCTTTAGTGCATGTGCCGTTTTGCAGCCGTAAAACGTATCCCCGTACTTCACTATAGTGTAGTTTATATTTTCTGGTCCTTTGTGATCATTGAGTGCCTTCCGTGATGTTTGAAAATTTATACGAGGGTCACTGATGTAGTCTATTTTGTTCATTGCTCTTTCGGCGCCAAATTTCAGACGACATTTGTCGTCTACTTTTCTTTTTTAGCAAACTATCGCTTGAAAAGAAGTTTATACGTAAAGTTGAAAGACTGAATGCCAAACAGCGTAGATCCAGATGAGACGGGTCATATGAGCCGTCTCATTTGGATCTATGCAGTTTACAAAATCCTATTATTATCGCCTGTGGCAGTGAAAGAGTTAGCTCAAAATTTTAGTGACAGCCATTACTCAGCTACGTTTATGTATAAAAAAACACAATACTCTAGACTCATATGAGTATGTGCATGTAAAACTGGATGAATTGTAAACAATAAAAAAAACAGACTAGACTAGCCTTTTCAATGTAAGGTTTTATGTTTATGAAATCTGCATGATGGTCACTGATGAAAATAAAAGTAAAAAAGAATTGCCTTTGGAAACAAAGAACACACAAAAAATCGAGAAAATCGGAGACTCGGTTTGATTGAGTCCCGTATTGGCCGTAACTAGTTAGTCTGACTCAGAAATGTCACACTTGATTACAGTTTTATCTTTACTTATATTTTATTATGTGTTATTTGCTCTCGATGATCATTTCTTCAAAGAAACTATTCGTCTTTGCTGCAGCTAGTGTTAGCGCCGTTTGACGGCCTTAAAAATGTCTCTCCGTACTTCACTATAGTTAAGTTCTCAATGGTCATTCGTTTCATAATCTGTTTATAAAGACAATCATAATTGTAAATACGACATCAATGTTTTCAAGGTTCCAAGGCACCGAAAGAAGAAAGGATGAGGAACAAACAATAATAAAACAAACTCCACATATGAAACCATTAACGAACTCGTTACGCTAACGATGCTTTGAACAACTGGGCCCTGTTTGCTTTCCTGCACACCAAAAAAATGTAAGAGAAAAGTCCAGGGAGTGCCACAATTACCAATTACGAGCAGCACCCCTTCCAAGACACCACGACGAAGAGCAAACAGACAAAACCAAACATGCGCAAATCGAACAAACGTACAAAAAGCACTAAGATAAGCTCTCTCTTCCCCAAGCGAGATAATCGCAGTACTAAAAGGTCTGAAAAACACAAGAACAAAATAACACAAGGCAAGACATAAAAAAAATCGCCTCGTAGAATAAACCACAAAGCAACAAAGAGTAAGACCAACACCGGGATCACCGCCTTAGAATGGTCAGTATAATAAACAAGGGGGAGGGGGTGGCGGCAGAGGGAGGGTGTCTGTGGTTAAAGCACTTTTACAGATTCTGAAAAGGAGTTTACTCCAAACTGGAAATAGTTTGCTGTACATGGAAGCAGATTAGTTCCTTTTAGAGGAGGTCCTTTTTAAAAGGGATGCAAAACAATTCGATAGAATTTTCTTCTCCTGCAAAAGTATCCATTCCTCTTAAAACTATTTCACGCAGTCTTTGCCAGACGATGAACTAACAGATTAGTGTGGTCTGTCAAGTGCATTTGTTTTAGGAAAACGAAACTTTTCAGGCTGCTCTAGAGCTTCACTGTTTACATATTTATAATAGTCATTTCGCAGGCATCGGTCGACTGTTAACTAACCAATAAAGGCGTGGAATAAGCTGGACGTCTCTTGTCTGAGAAACCCATAAGACAATGTAACGTCTAATTGGACATAATCCTATTCATTACTGATAGCGAACTGGAGAAAATTGGAAAGAGCAAGGCTTTGACGTTAAATTACTGTGTGCAGACAGAGGAATAATGGATGATTATGGGTTGACTTTCGATTTCCATTAACCCATATAAAGCATTAATAAACTACATTTTGCGTTTAAAAATAGATTATTTTAGAGTAAATAGTGGTTATATTTCGACCATCTGTCGTAGAAACTACCTTGACAAGCATATGTAAACTGACATGCTCATGAGTATGTATTTCTTTGTCATATGGTGTTTGTTTAATCTTACTGCTATGTCCAAGGAAGATATTCTACAAAACTACCATTCGGTGATGCTGACATTTGGAATTTCCCTCCTAGAGGAAGATATTGACCTTCCCAAATTGTACTGGATTCCTAAACTTCACAAGAATCCGTACAAGAGAGATATATTGCGGGTTCAGCTAAGTGCTCAACCAAGCCTCTTTCTCAAATTCTAACACGAATACTAACCGCAGTTAAAGACGGCCTTCAGAAGTATTGTGACACTGCATATGCCAGAAGTGGTGTTAATCAGATGTGCAGCCTGAAAAACTACAAAGAGCTCTTAGAAAACCTAAAAGCACAATCTCTTCATTCCGTCAACAGTATAAAGTCTTTTGATATCTCTACTCTTTACACTACTATTCCTCATGATAAATTGAAATCTAAGTAAAGGCAATTATCAACCAGTGTTTCTTCCACAAGAATAGTAACCGTCGATTTCAGTATGTTGTCATTGGCTACAAAGACACATACGTCTTTCGGGATCACTCTGATGCGCCACAAATGTACTCAGATGCAGATGTCATAAAGATGCTGGAATATCTAATCGACAATATTTTTGTGGAGTTCGGCGGTCGGATATTTCAGCAAACAATCGGCATACCGATTGGTACTAACTGTGCACCGTTACTTGCCGACTTGTTTTTATACTCATATGAGGCGGAGTTTGTACAAAGTCTCCTCCAAGCAGGCAAGAAACACCTCGCACAACAATTCAATTTCACCTACAGATATATAGATGATGTATTGTCTCTGAAAAACACAAAATTTGCAGAGTATTTAGAATTCATCTATCCACGTGAACTTGAAATAAAGGAAACAACGGAGGCTGCAGCCTCCTCCTCATACTTGGATTGTTATCTCTACATTGACAATGGAAAGCTTACTACTAGGCTTTACGATAAACGGGATGACTTCAATTTTCCCATTGTTAACTTTCCATTCCTGAGCAGTAATATCCCTTCTGCACCAGCATACGACGTTTACGTTTCACAGTTAATCCGTATGCCAGAACCTGTTCAAATTATCAGGACTTCATGGAGCGTGGGAAAGTGCTCACTACAAAGTTGTTGAGCCAGGGGTATCAAAAAAAAAAAAAAAAAAAAACAAAAAAAAAAAAAAAAAAACAAACAAACTGGTAGCAACACTTAAGAAGTTCTATAGGAGACATCATGATCTAATCAATCCCTACAATGTGGCAGTTTCCAGAATCGTTTCTGATGTTTTTGCCAGTGACGCGCCATAAGTAGACTTCCCAAATCCCGGACATACGCTTCTACCGATATTTCCTTCGTTCAGGCCTATGGGCATGGTGGGCGAAGCTTGCTTACCAAGTAATGCTTACTATCCGCGGACGCCTGATTACACCCTTTGTTCTGGGGACCATGTCTGTTGGTCTGAACATTCTGATTCGTCATTCGTTTATGGATTTATGAGTTTGGATTACAGCTTTGGTACCATGACCGCAACTACTTTTGCACATTTAATACATAAACATTGTATCCAACGAATCTTTTATGTCCGTACATTCTATCTATAGTGTCTTCTGTAGCACCCTAGAAAGCCACTAAATAAGTATAGCAGATATCCCAGAAGAACCACAATCAAAGAACATAGCCTATCTATGACACCAAAAGGAATAGCAAACAAACCATGACGACAGTACACTTGCAACAAAAGCAAGAAGCAAAGTAATAAACTCCCTCTTCCCCAACAAGATAATCACAATTCTAGTCATGTAGCCATCAAAAACAATAATAAGACAACGAGCAGGATAAATAATAACAAAAAAGAAGTCCCCGCCACCTCTATCTGGTGAACAGCCACTATGCCAGTCTAAACCACACCATAACCACCACCTTAGGACGGTCAGCAGTAAAACTTACCAAGTTGGGTGAATTGATTTTACTGGACCCAAATCTTCACTCTAGATTCAAATGCTGTAAAACTGCAAAAATGACTGTTCGGCTCGTATAGAGGCTACCTTACTCCAATCAATGAAATCAGAAAAACAACGTTGACCCATTTGTGTCTTGCGTCCCATAAATGGGACATTGGCAAACAATGCAGACCTAGATCAGACGCCGCAGAACGCGGCGTCTGATCAGAGTCTACACTGTTTGCATTAACTACAGGCATTTCAATGAAACATGGTAATAATCAAAAATGACCAGACACCCTTTAAACTAGAAATGGACTGGTCTAAAGAGTTCATGTAGAAGAGCCACTCGGCATAAATGGGTTAAATAACAATGATGAAACCAGGATGAGAGCTCAGCGTAACCATCTCAGACATTGGCAGTCAGAGCTAAAGAAAAGCCACTAGCTAAACCACGGAGTATGTTATCTCATTTTTCAAATACCGTATTTACCATACGTTTTGGAACTGACAGGACTGAGCAAACAGCATTACGAAAACACGCCTATTCAAATGTATTGGAAATTTCACCACAAAAAAAAAAAAAAAAAAAAACCAAAAAAACTAAAAGTTTTCAAGTTTTCAGGTACAAATTCTGACATTTTTCATATTTCTGCTCAAGACATAGATTGTGGGTACTCGTTAGAACCGCCTCGACGAGGCGGTTCCAACGAGTTCCCACAATCTATGTTTTAGAGCAGAAATAAGAAAAATAACGTATACCCCTGTAAACCCCAGTTTTACTATATGAAAGTGGGGTTTAAGGGGATCAAAATTATATAGGTATGTTTTCGTGATGTCATAGAACCCGATCAGATACTACAGAACATTAACAAGTGATGTAAGAGGGTTTTTTCTTTAAGTTGAGGACAAATGTGGTAAAGTGTCCCAATAGTCAGAGCAAACACGGCATATATGAAATGGATCATTCTTATATCCACAGTCTCATTGGGACGTTTGCTTTCCTTTAGTATTTACTACTATCTCTGGATCCTTTGCTGTCCCTTATAGAGAATGCACACAATCCGGATCTGGTCCTTCGTTGTTTTCTTGTATACAAAAGACAAAGTTTCGCTTGACACGGCTCAGCCATAATAATACTCACTGCAGTCCGATCAAGAGTATTACGTTCTATGAACTAGATAATACAACAAAAGATAATATTTTTCATATTTTAACGCCTAAACTTGTTCGTATGCAAAATGTGATATTTGTATTTTATTCGATTCCAAAGACACAATGAGGATTTCAAACGTCAATTTAATGCTACGCACTTTGGGTAAAAATTTAAGCAGACGACATATTGAAATAGTTTTCTTATTTTGGAGACAATTTGCATGAAATGGCAGATCCTGTTTTTCTGGCAAAAATAAGAAAAAAATATCAGAAAAGCAAATTGTCTCCATTAGAGGCAATTTGCATGAAATGTCAGCTCCTGTTATCTGGGAGAAATAAGAAAAATATCAGCAATTTACCGTCTGCTGAATTTGCCCAGATAGTAGTTAGGGTTAATGCTGGTTGTTCTCGGGGCAACAAACGTTGCTTTTGTTTGTAGCAATGATTGGGTGTCAATACATTTGGACATTGATATAATTTCAACTATTTTATATGAATGAGGTGTTTTCCGATAATTTGTTTTGTGATTGTGCCAGAAAACACAACCGAATTTCATTGACTTTTAATTACTTTAGATTTAGGCTTGACATTACTTTAAATAGAAAGGAAGGCAATGATCAGGAATCGATACAATTACCTAACACCCTCCGTCGAAGATACCAAAGGGAAAGAAGGACGCACTCAGTAAAAACCTTACTGGGGGAGAGTTGGGGGCTGGCGGGAGGGGTGGGGGGAAGCTTAAATCGATTTTACGTGGCAACAACCCTCGCCCTTAGTTCTGCCGTGGTATACACAAGACATTTGTTCAGTCCACGTGAAGGGTTTCTAACTCATCAGTGCAACATCTCCGAGCGAGAACATAAAAATCAAATGAATACAGAGATGAAAAAACAAAAAAAAAAAAAAAAAAAAACAAACAAAAAAAAAACAAAAAAAAACGATGTGGACTTGATAGCAAGAAATAACTGAAATGTTGAAGCAAAAAACGAAAACCTACAGTTGGACTACGTTGGGCCCGAGCAGAGCCAGAGCATCATGCACTAACCGACTTACTTAAAAGTCTTTAGGCCGGGGTCGTCGTAGTGGCTGAGGCCCGACCAGCCGGCGTGCAACCGAAGGGGGAAGCAAAGTTATTAACAGTGACTTGGTTAACTACCATGCATGCAGTCTGTCGTATTACACTTATGTTGTACTCAATCTTTATATATAGAAGAAAATTAAATTAAATTAAAGATGTAGTTCGTGACCAAAGTAAAGTTAGGAAAGTCAGACATTTTTGTTATTTTAGACTCCAGTGTTCCGTATTACCATGCATGGAACTTATATTATCATACAGACACTGTGGATGGTTGCATACTGGGTGTAACATGAGTGTAAACAAAATAACTGTCGAGTTTAAATTAATCAAGCCATTCGAATTTCCTTGTATTTTACTTTCAAAAGCAACGCAGGCCGTATAGGTAAACAATAAAACCATGACGGTCTTATTTCTCTCACTTTGAGCAAACAGATTGCAAACTTACTATTGAAGTATCATCCAAGTTCCCTGCTTTAAGATTTTTTGTATATTTTTTATGTTCAAGAGTGACATGATGGTCCTTTAAAATTGAGTATAAGTGCCGTATATGGCAAGCAGTGCCTCATTTTGGCAGCGGATAATTCACGATGCCTGGGGAAGAGAGAGCTAATCGTGCTTTTCGTACGTTGTTCGATTTACGCTTGTTTGGTTTTGTCCGTTTGCTCTTCCTCTTGGTGTCTGGGAAGGGCTGCGGCTTGTGATCGTGGCACTCCCTGGACTTTTCTCACCGTTTTTGTAATTGTGGCACTCCCTGGCCTTTTCTCTTGCCTTTTTTGAACAATCTTGGTTTTATCAAAGAAATATTGCTACCATATTTTATTAAAATCGGTCAAGTAGTTTCTGACAAGAAGATTTTTAAAGTTTTGGATATAGATATATAGGGAAAATAAGCCCCGCTCCATGTTGGCCATGTTTTTGCGAATTATCATGGCTTGAACTCTGTTGGTTGAGGGTGATGAAAGAAACAATTCTGATAAATAATAATGAGATTATTCCAGAAGTTTCTGAGGAGAACAGTTTTAATTTTAATTTTTTATATGGAGAAAATAAGCCCGCCCTATGGCGACCATATTTTTTGACAAATCATGATGGTTGAACAATCTTGGTAGAGAGTCACCAAAGAAATATTTCTGCAATATTATTTTGAAATCGGTCCAGTGGTTTCTGACAAGAAGATTTTTTAAAGTTTTCTATAGAGATATTTAGGAAAATAAGCCCCGCCCCTTAGCAGCTAGGTTTCTTTAATTATTCATCACGTCTTGAACAATCTTGGTAGAGGGTCACCACAGAAACATTTCTGGTGAATTATATTGAAATCGGTCCAATGATTTCTGACAAGAAGATTTTTCAAGTTTTCTATATAGATATTTAGGGAAAATAAGCCCCGCCCACTTGCAGCCATGTTTTTAGCTCACCTGAGCAAAAGCTCAGGGTGAGTTATTGTGATCACCCTCTGTCCGTCGTCCGTCGTTCGTCGTCAACAATTAGTTTGTTAACACTCTAGAGGTCACAGTTTTGAGCCAGTCTTGATGAAACTTGCTCAGAATGTTTGCCTCTATGAAATCTAGGTCAAGTTTGATACTGGGTCACTTGAGTTTAAAAAACTAGTTCACCAGGTCAAATCAAAGGAAAAACTTGTTAACACCCTAGAGGTCAGAGTTTTGACCCAATCTTGATGAAACTTGCTCAGAATGTTTGCCTCTATTAAATCTAGGTTAAGTTTGATACTGGGTCACTTGACGTCAAAATTAGGTCACCAAGTTAAATCAAAGGAAAAACTTGTTAACACTCTAGAGGTCACAGTTTTGATTCAATCTTGATGAAACATGCTCAAAATGTTTGTCTCTATGAAACCTAGGTCAAGTTTGATTCTGGGTTACTTGGAATTAAAAACTAGGTCACTAGGTCAAATCAAAGGAAAAGCTTGTTAACATTCTAGAGGTCACATTTGTGAAGTAATCATCATGAATATTGCTCAAAATGTTTACCTTGATAATTTCTAGGTCAAGTTTGAAACTGGGTCACTTGGGGTCAAAAACTAGGTCACCGGGCCAAATCAGCAGAAGACCTTGTTAACACTCTAGAGGTCACATGTTTAAAGCAATCATCATGAATCTTGCCCAAAATGTTTATCTTGATAATTTCTAGGTCAAGTTGGAAACTGAGTCACTTGGGGTCACAAACTAGGTCACCAGGCCAAAGCAGCAGAAAACCTTGTTAACACTCTAGAGGTCACATGTTTAAAGCAATTATCATGAATCTTGCCCAAAATGTTTGTCTTGATAATTTCTAGGTCAAATTGGAAACTGAGTCACTTGGGGTCACAAACTAGGTCACCAGGCCAAATCAGCAGAAAACCTTGTTAACACTCTAGCGGTCACAGTTTTAAAGCAATCATCATGAAGCTTTTGCACAATGTTTTCCTTGATAAGTTCTAGTTAAAGTTCAAAACTAGGTCACATGGGTACAAAAACTAGGTCACCAGGCCAAATCAGCAGAAAACCTTTTTAACACTCTAGCGGTCACATTTTTGAAGCAGTCATCATGAATCTTGCTCAGAAAGTTTTTTTCTTGTTAAGTTCTAGGTCAAGTTCAAAACTGGGTCACTTGAGGTAAAAAAATAGGTCACCTCGCCAAATCCGCAGAAAACCGTGTTAACATTCTAGTGGTCACATTTTTAAAGCAATCATTATGAATCTTGCTCAAAATGTTTGTCTTGATGATTTCTAGGTCCAGTTTGAAACTGGCTCACGTGGAATCAAAAACTAGATCACCTGACAAAATCAGTGGAAAAGCTCGTTAACACTCTAGCGGTCACATTTTTAAAACATTCATCATGAATCTTGCTCAAAATGTTGTGATGATTTCTAGGTCAAGTTATAAATTGGATCACTTAGGGTCAAAAACTAGGTCACCAGGCCAATCAAAGGAAGACCTTGTTAACACTCTAGAGGTCACATTTTTGAAGCAGTCATTGTTGTTGTTGTTGTGCGGATTTTTAACGCTACCAGGCACCCGAGGCACACAGAGGCAGCGGCGATTGCTATGATGTACATGTATATGTACAGCCTTGCTTTCATGGATCACCCATGCACACTTGGTGCCGCTGTCTGTCACCAAGCGCCGCCCTGTCCACTTTATACTCAACCCAGGACACGTCGAGTGTGCGCTAGGCGTACTAATGGTCTGAAAACTGTCTCGACCCGAGCGGGATTCGAACCCACGATATCCCGCTTGAAAGTCGAGTGCGCTGACCACTAGGCCACCCAGCCCACCCAGCAGTCATCATAAATCTTCCCCAAAATGTTTGTCTTGAAGATTAAAAATTACATAGTTTTAATAGCCAAATATTATATTTTTTAAATAAATTTTATAAATCAATTCCAAGCCTGTCAGCCTTTAAAGTCTACATGAAAAAAAGACTTCGAATTGAGAAATAAAAAAAGCTCTAATGAAAGACAAACTATTGGAATTTCGAAGACAATGGGATAATATTATGAATGTTTTTGATCTAACAGAGTAAGGCAGCTCTCTCTCTCTCTCTCTCTCTCTCTCTCTCTCTCTCTCTCTCTCCTGGTACCCCTGCTTCTACTTTTATTTATTCGTTTTTGTGCACTTTTCTTATTATTCTACTAACGTTGTTTCATGTTATAAAAAGTAACTTCAATTTTAGCATTAGTCGATTATTGGTAGTTTACACGTACTGTATATTATGACCTGTTTTTGTTTGTGTATCCTTTATTACTTGTCATGTCTGTTAACTTTATGTAACATGATGCAATAAAAAATAAATAATAAAAAAAAATGTTTGTCTTGATGATTTCTAGGTCAAGTTTGAAACTGGGTCACTTGGGTCAAAAACTAGGTCACAAGACCAAATCAAAAGAAAAAAACTTGTTAACACTCCAGAGGTCACATTTTTTTAAATAATCATCATAAATATTGCTCAAAATGTTCGTCTTGATGATTTCTAGTTCTAGTTTAAAACTGGGTCACTTGATATCAGAAACTAAGTCACCAGGCCAAATCAAAGGAAAACTTTTTTAACACTCTAGAGGTCACATTTTTGGAGTGATCATCATAAATCTTGCTCAAAATGTTTGTCTTGATAATTTCTAGGTGGAGTTTAGAACTGGGTCACTTATGACGTGTATTTGTCCAGTGACTTTATTAAGTTTTTCCGTTTAAGTCAGTTTCTCAGTAATTATTTGTCCTACAGAGTGATATTTAGCATTTGTGAAGTGCTTGTCTCAGTAACTATTGCTCCTACAGCCAGTGATACTGAGTACATGCATACATTTTAGCATGGCCTTTTGAGTGCAGCCATTCATATTTGACCTTGACCTTTATTTCACAGTCCATTAGAAATGCTACATTGTCTTTCTTGTTAATATAATAATGAATTTTAATCAGAATGTTGTCCTTGATCAGTTCTAGGTCAGGTTCTCAGAGTGCTATGATACTCAGGCGAGCGTTGCAAGGCCATCATGGCCCCTATGTTTAACAAATCAGTATGGCTCGAACCCCACCCCCTCCTGCCCCGGGGTTTATTCTACTGACCATTCTAAGGTGGTGGTCCCGTGTTAGTCTTACTCTTTGTTGCCTTGTGTTTTATTCTAAGAAGCGATTTGTTTTAAGCCTTACCTTGTGTTATTTTGTTCTTGTATTTTACAGTCCTTTTAGCATTGTGATTACCTCACTTGGGGAAGAGAGAGCTAATCTTGGTGCTTTTCGTGCGTTTGTTCGATTTGCGCTTGTTTGGTTTGATCTGCTTCCTCTCCCTTTTTGTGTCTGGGATGGGCTGCGGTTTGTGATTGTGGCACTCCCTGGACTTTTCTCTTACCTTTGTTTGCTCTTAGACATACAGACCACACAAAAGAACTAAATTTGGAGTCTCGGTTTAACTGAGACCCTACATATAGCAAAATTGAAGACTTCAATGTACAATGTCTTATATGGGCGCATAGTTTACGATGATAATCATTACCTTTTCTGACAAGAAGATTTTTCAAATTTTCTATATAGATATTTTGGGAAAATAAGCCCCGCTTCCTGGCGGCTATGTATTTTTACACAAATTATCTTGTCTTGAACAATCTTGGTAGAGGGTCACCACAGAAACATTTCTGATAAACTATATTGAAATCGGTCCACTGGAAATACTTCTTGACTTCTGACATGAAAATTTTTTCCAGTTTTCATAGATATATAGGCAAAATAAATCCCGCCGCCTGGCGGCCATGTTTTTTGACAAATCATGATGGCTTGAACAATCTTGGTATACAGTCACCAAGGAAACAGTTTTGCCGAGTTATATTGAAATTGTTAAATAATAATAAGTTTTTTTAAGTTTTCTATATAAATATAAAGGAAAAATAAGTCCCATCCTCTAGCGGCCATGATTTTTTGTTTGACGTATCATGACGGCTTGAACAATCTTGGCATTGATTCACCAAAGAATCATATCTTCCAAGTTCTATTGAAATAGGACTACTACAAGAAGATTTTCGGAAATTTTCTATATAGATATATAGAAAAAAATACGTCCCCGACTCCCACCTCCCCCCACCGCCCCACTCCCCCGACCCCGCTGGCGGCCATGTTTTTGACGAATCATGACGGCTGGAACAATATTGGTAGAGAGTCACCAAAGAAATAATTCTGCAAAATTATATTAAAAATTATACATATAAGAAAAATAAGCCCCGTCCCCTAGCGGCCGTGTTTTTTAACAAATCAACATGGCTTGAACGATCTTAGTGGAGGGTCACCACAGAAACATTTCTGATGAATTATGTTGAAATCGGTCCAGTGGTTTCTGACAAGAAAATTTTTCAAGTTATCTATGTAGATAAATATAGAAAATAAGCCCCGCCCCTAGCGGCCATGTTTTTAAACAAATTATCATGGCTGGGACAGTCTTGGTAGAGGGTCACCGCAGAAACATTTCTAATGAGAATTATATTTAAATCGGCCCAGGGGTTTCTGATATGAAGATTTTTTTTTTTTTTTTTTTTTTTTTTCAAGTTTTTTTATACAGATAAATAGGAAAAATAAGCCCCGTCCATGCGGCTATTCTTTTGACGAATCATAATGGCTTGAACAGTTTTGGTAAATGGTCACCAAAGAATCATTTCTGCCCAGTTACATTGAAACAGGTCTATTAAAAGAAGACGTCTGACCAGATTTATATTGTTGCCACTCATCCAGCAATTGCTAGCTATATCAGTAAGCAGCAAAGTAAAGTTGTTCGAATTTTAGAACAGTATGGTAATAGGTCAAGGATATTAAGGGCAAGTAATAATCGAAAGAAGTTGATATGATAGATCACAGCAACTAAGTTATTGACTCGCACTCCACTTACAGCGATTGCATGTTTTGGAAGCAACTTTCATGACATATCCTTCGAGATTACAGTTATGTATTTGCCGTGTCGCTATATTTTATTCGGAATCAAGATCAATGTTTCCATAAGATCTCATAGCCTGTCTTGCTTAGTCTTATTACGTTGGAGCGTAATTAATGTTAGCCTTTCTGTTTCCCAAAATGATAATTGGACCGTGTCATAGGACGTATATGGCATATCACTCCCACACAGATTAGGTTGCTGTCCTCTTTGAGAATCCTGAACTACTGTAGAATGCAAATGGAAAAAAAATTGTTAAGATTATTTCACTGGTTCTCTGCGTGGGGATCAATTAATCTTTTCAGATATTTTCCTTTTCACCCGCTCATTGCATATGGCTATATCGAAATGCACATTACAGTCCTCACTAAAAAAACTGTAGTTACTGCAAATATCTCCTAAACGCACTTACCATACTTTATCTTCACTACAGCTGATATTAAGTGCTGTCGGTCGTAAATATCTCTCCACCACCCCCCCACCCCCCACCCCCCACACACACACACCACTTTACTTTAGTATGGTTAATGTTTTCTGGTCCATCGGGACTATTGAGCTCATTTCGATA
The DNA here is from genome assembly GCA_964016985.1 of Anodontia alba. Taxonomy (NCBI): domain Eukaryota; kingdom Metazoa; phylum Mollusca; class Bivalvia; order Lucinida; family Lucinidae; genus Anodontia; species Anodontia alba. The sequence continues at coordinate 106,299,756 of OZ024829.1, forward strand.
TGTAAATAAATATAATATCTCTCAAATATGGAACTGTGGCGTGAGCAGTATTCACAGTGGCAGTATTGCATGTTACTTTAACAGATACGAGACTGCAATTTTTTCGTTTAAATGCTTTCAAAGTATTACTATTGCCACAAATATGATCCTTGTTTGCCATATTAATATCTTTCAACATCTTTTATCCACATATATACGCTATACTAATAGCTTATATGCATTGCATTTGTCTTACCTTTGGTGATTAGCTAAAATTTTAGCAAGAGACACAACTGTGACATCCTAGTCCTCTAGTAGTTTTCCTAATGACCGTTTCAAGGCGGCTCTTCTATTGAAATTCTTCTGAATTGTGCGTCTGTGGTTCCATATGTGGCATTTGTGTTGACCTTATTTTTTCTCAACTCTCCTTCTTTTGGTGCCTCAGGAGGACTATGCTTCGAGATTGCGGCATCTCATGGGTATCTTCACTTATATTTCTCCTGATTGTATTTCTACACACCAACTCCTTTCTGTAGAGGGATCTACTCTAAAACGAACAAATTTGCTCACGTAAGGCGGGACGTAATTCTTTTCTTTTAGAGTAGATCCCTTTTCTTAAGCGAGACAAAATAAGTTTGGCAGTTACCACTCCTGAAGTGCACCAGTTCCCATAAAAGTACTGATTGCCATGTAAGCATGTGACAGATGATATCACTGGGACCAAAGGTCGAAGACATGGTTGAGTTCAGGGCAACTGAGTCCAAAGAAACCTGAGTAAGTAGAATAATGCATGTAGTCAGGAGGAATGTAATTATTTGATGTGTAAAATCCGCATATGATATGGTACTTGAACATTCCAGGGACATCGTCCTCATTTACATTGCCATCTGCCAGTCTGTTTAACACAGCACTTTCTCTGAACTGACTCAGCCTCATGTGTGAAATACCTTGTGCATTCGCATAGGGTTTCCTTGCCAAAACGTTAGACCGCCTCTTTTGTGTCAGGTATTTACGCATATACGCTTATACCGATTATGTTTTCTTAGAAGTGGTCATATACATGTTTGATTTTAGTTTTGATAAGGTACCTATAATCTATAAAGTGTGATCTGTCTTTAAGCTTGACTATGCGAATAAAATGCATGTATGCTTGTTTGAAAAAAAAAATGGGGATGCATACTGCGTTGATATTATTTATTTGATTTTGTATAACATTAATATTTATTGAGGAGGTCAAATAGATACCCTCATATTGGACTTCGAGAAGGCCTTTGATACTCCTCCTCGTGAACTTCTGAAATGCAAACTCCATGGATATGGCATAAGTGAAAAAGCTTTAGTATTGATTGATTCATTTCTGTGCAATAGGCAACAAAGGGTTTTAGTCAATGGTGCAAAGTCGCAATTAATGGGTACCTGTTTTGTCTGGTGTGCCGCAGGGCACTGTTCTCGGTCCACAGTTGTTTTTGTTGTATATAAATGACATCATGATTGGGATAGAATTTGAGATTTGTCTGTTGGCTGATGACTGTGTCTGCTATCGTCAGATTGATTGCATTGAAAACACATCGAAACTCTAAAGGATATTGATCAACTGGGCATAAGCCAGGAAATGGGCCAGGAAATGGGGTATGATATTTCAGTCTGTGAATTGTAACATGATGCAGCTTACTAGGAAGCGGATGAAAAAGATCAATGCAATTTACTCCTTCGAAGGAACAGTCCTTGAAAATGTGGGTAATATAAGACGTAACCTATTGTCGTGCCCCCAAGATATTAAGGAAATGGAATTAAAGGGGTTCGTGCCACATGAAATAGTTGTTCAGGAAGAATTGGAAAAGCTTCTGAATCGTGCAGCTTGGTTTGCGCTTGTTTTTTTTCTGTTCCCATTTCTTCTTGGTGTCTGCGAAGGGCTGCGGTTTGTGACTGTGGCACTCCCTGGACTTTTCTCTTACCTTTTGTGTGTGTATGTGTGTGTGTGTGTGTGTGTGTGTGTGTGTGTGTGTGTGTGTGTGTGTGTGTGTGTGACTGGTAATTACAACTTTGAAACTGGAAGTATGACTGGCATTCTTGAACAGTTTGAGTGGGAGTCTCTTAATAAGAGAAGCAAACTCACATTGCTATTGAAAGGTCTGAAAGATAGAGCTAGTATGCCTTGTGATGATCTTCAACCCTCAAATAGGCGCAGTAGGAATCAGCATCAAATGGCATTTCAAGTGCCATATGTTAGAACCGACATTTACAAGTACAGTTTTTTCCCACCATTTGGGATTGGTATGCACTCCCTGCATCTGCTGAGTTCCAAGGACTCTGTCGCTGGAGTCACATCACCTGTGAGATCTAGAGACGTTGGCCCTGGTGATGTATCACCAGTAAAGTATTATGATTTTTGGCAAATCATTAGTGGATCGGTAGTACCGTTGATTATACTATATATGAGCTCGCGCCCGATTGGCTGAAACCGAGGAATAAGTTCGGTAAAAATCAACGCTTATTGCTCGATAGCTCGGTAATGTTTACAAAATTTAAACTGGACGTGTGTCTAGAAAATACATACAAAACAACATTGACGTAACATGAGTGATTCGGAAAAGGCATCATCTCGTTCATATGACAAAGGCAAACATCAGAAAAAAGACAAAAGGCGGAGTAGATCAAGGGAACGACACAGGAAACACGTCGAAGATAGAACTCGTTCTGAGTACCGTAAAGATAGTAAAAGCGATTATGATCGTCAGGCTCGGCCAGTCTCCTCTACACACGAAGAAAGACTTGCAAATACTAGTAAAGAAAGTAATCAAGATGACTTCTTTGACTTCACCAAATATAAATACTCACTAAATAAAATTTTCTTCAGGGATCAAGACCTAATCAAACGGTAAGTGTGCTCTTTTTTTTTCAGTATCATTCCAGTAATCCGATGCACAAGTTTTTTTTTTATTGGTTTTTCTTTTGATTTGATTTTTTTTCTTGGACTTTGCTATTAGTTCTTGTTTTCTGTTTACAATTTTCTTTTTGGAAGTGGCTAGCTGTCCAGAACCAGACTTCTAGCCAGGCCACACTGGACAGGCTAGTCATTCAGAATTAGATCAATATGTGCATACTTTCATCTTGGACCCAATATACACTGGACTAGTAACTATGGTACAGGTATTGTATTTATTGGGAATATGTTGTCGTGGCTGAGTTCTTATAATTTTGTATGATGAAGTTTAAATGCTCATATTTCAATTATTTTTCAAAATATCTCAGATTTGTTTTCAAAAAGCAATAGGTCAGTATATTACCTTTAAATCTGCAGCATTATATTTAAGGAAAAACCAATAGTTTTTGTAAACATCAACGAGAAAACTAGGTACCCATTTTAGCTATTTTCGCACTTTTAGCAGAAAATGATCAGAAATTCGCCCAGAATGATGTTATAACTCCAATCTAATTAATTGTGACTTAACATTTTTCAAGTAAACTTGTTAAAACAATTTATTACAACTTCAGTTTTTATCCAAAATCATTTTTAATGACCATAGTGCTGTAAAATAGCGCTAAAATCAAGCCGCGACAACATATTTTGGCAGTTCCGTTAATGACAAGTCCGGGTATTATTAGGTCCGAGCTTTCATACATGTGATATTTTCTTGATCCCAAATAGGAAGAAATTTGATTTTCAGATAAGGAGATTGGGGTCTCAAAAAAGGAGATTTTTTTCCGTGGTTAAAGTGATGTAATTTTTCAGTGAAAATTTTCTTGTGTGGTAACTATGTTGGTCTTAGAACATTAAAATTCTGAATTACATCTGTTCATCTACAGCTGTTCAAGATCTGTAAAAAGTGATTTATCGACCCTGAAGAACTGTACAGAGCAGTACTCAAATAGGGAGACATCTATTTTCTAGTTCAGAATTATGTTTGCTGCAGTTATGATTGGCACATTAACCCATTTAAGCCTAGCGTCCCATAAATGGGACATTGGCAAACAGTGTAGACCCAGATCAGATGCCACAGAATGTGGTGTCTGATCAGGGTCCACACTATTAGCATTAAGTTTTCAGAAATTTCTACAAAACATGACAATAATAAAAACTAACCAGGCACACTTTATATAGGAAATGGACCTGTCCAAAGAGATAAGGTAGATGAGTCCACTTGGCATAAATGGGTTAAGAGTTAATTCAGCATGTATAAGAAAACATATGAGCCATGTCAGGAGAAAAAAAATGATTGCCAACACCCATAATCCATATTAACATCTCTGCAGTCTGTTCAGGGCCTTTGTTGTTATCATGAAAGTCTACAAATGAGTCAGATTGTGCATACATGTAGCAAAAACTTGAATCAAATTACATACAGTTCACTCTTGTTATCTCGAAGTCCAAGGGACTCTCTGAAATACTTTGAGATTATGATATCTGTACCTCGACATATCAGATTTGCAGAATTGAAGAAAACATAAATCCATATTCAAACTGGGACCAGATTTTCACTTCGAGATAAGCGGTTATTCGAGATAAGCGAAGTCGAGATAACAATAGTCAGCTGTACATTTACAGTCTCATAATTGTGAGCCTTCATTGTCTACATACCCTATTTGACCTATTTACCGCACATATCCTAAATAAGTACAATATTTGCTTATCTTAAGAAAATCAGAACACATTTCAGATACATACATGTATTAAGCAAGTAGTAAATGGACCTATTCGAGTGATGACAAGTATGGAAAGGAGATAGGGTATCATGGGCCCAGTTTTTCAAAACTTAACAAAGTTGTTAGTTAATGTGACATTAAAATTTCTATCTTGACATAATTATGGCAAATACATTGATATGTTTTGCTGAAACAAATACATTGATATGTTTTGCAGAAAAAATGCGAAATTGCAAAAGCTACTCACAGTTTTTTCAGCTAAAATATCAATGTATTTGAATTTTCTTAGCTACAACAGTTAAGGAGTTTGTCATTAGTTTAACATGCTTGTTAAGCTAATGATGCTTTGAGCTACTGGGCCCAGATATTTAGGGTAGGCACAGTGTGTTATCTTCACATAAGAAGTTGCCTTGCTAATTAGATACCAGTTATAGAATATATTTTCATACGTGTAAGTCTAAATAAAAAACTGTTCTCCAACATCAGTGATACAATGAATCTTTTAGCACTGTTTATTTAATGCTCATTTTCAGAGGTACCAAAGATTATGATGATTTCTGGGTGTTTGTTTCAAAATACCAAGCTTTTCAGAGGAAGAAAAGTCAAACAGGTAAATGCTATGTAAAGGACAGGTAAAAAGTATGCGAAGGAAAAAGACCCATATAAGATTGGTTATCCCACAAAAGAAAAAGTTTTTCTTATTTCTTTATCAGAATGTATGTTGTACATGTAGGTACTTATTAGAATCACCTCAGCAATTTATCATTTATAATTAGTATGGTACATGTATATGTCCTGAAATTTCAAACTGTAGGCCAAAATAGTACTGAATAAAGTGTTTGAAATTTTAGGACATTTTCCATATGTTTACTGAATTCACAACATTTCCATACCCCACCACACAACAGTGGCGGGGTATTATGGTTTCAAGTGGGAAGTATGTGTGTGTGTCTCTCTGTCTGCACATACGCCAGGTACATTCCAATGTTAGAGTTTGTATGGGTGTCTGTTTATTCTGGCATTGTGGGGGTAAGATTTGGTAAAAATTGGTGTTGTGGGGTTAAAAATAGATAAAAAGTGGTGTTGTGGGGTTAAAGAAGATCAAAGAAGGATCAAATGAATAACCTCATACCTCTCGTAAGAACATCCGTTTGTCCGTATTTCGTTTCCGGATGATAACTTGAGTAAACATCAATGGATTTTCACCAAACTTGGTATGTGCATTGATATTGTGGAGATCTGGTTTGGGATTGCTAAAAGGCAAATTTTGTCAAATTTTGACGGAGTTATCTGCCCGAGACATGCCCATATTTTCGTTTCAAGATGATTTGTGTAAATGTCAAGAGATTTTAACCAAACTTGGTACATGCATTGATATTAAGGGGATCAGGTTTGGGATTGCTAATGGGCAAATTTTGTCAATGTTTGACAGAGTTATCTGCCTGCGACATGATAATGGCAGGGTATTATAGTTTAATTTTTTATGAAGAAGAAAAAATAAGCACAATATTAATACCCATTATTAATCCTTAGGGTCTAAGGAAAAAGTGAAGACCTACATCAAGCAGCATAGAATGCAAAGTTAAAAAAGGACATTGTATGGAGCTATGAAAATAGGCTAATGACTCCAGCCTTTGTTTTGAAGAGTCTGTCACAGTAAGACAAAGGTGATAGTTTTGATGATACTGCAGCCCTGAATTTGCATATCCCTAATTTCTGTTTGGCTTCTCATGTTATGCATTCTTCAAAGGCAAATGCAGCCTTTCTGATGGGCCACATAGCTTTAGATAAGACTTTTTTTTTCAGCCAAACATACTCATATTTTTCTTATTTCTTCATGAAAATCATTTTCCATGGAGAAAGTAAGACAAATATTTATGTAGCTACACCTCTTATCTGGAGCCACATTATTTGAGCAGTCTTTACCCTTGTCCTGCCGAATGAATTAAGCTGCCACACCCACTTCTAATTTTCAGGCACTGAGATTACTTGATCTGGATTGTTGATATAAATTCACACACTTAATGGCAAACAGTGCAGATCCAGATCAGTTGGCTTCTTCAGAAGCTAACTGATCTGGATCTACAGGGTTTGCAAAGACAGGGTATATCCAGGTTCAGCAGGACAAGGGTTAAGATACATGTACACTGGCCCAGAAATCAGATGGCTTCTTATAGTCTTTGAGGATACTTTTCATAGTACTGTATAATGTTTCAGTGGTCCACCTAGGGTACTGCCCCCTAAAAATAATTAGCTACTGACTATTTTCAGAGGGAGGAGCACTCTTTTGCCCTTTTTCTTCATTCCCTTTACCCTGTCTTTTTACTCTATCTTTCCTATCATCTGCCCTGAGACATTTTTTTCTTGCTTGAATTGCTAAGGAACCCATCTTTAAACAGGTTGGTAACAAGACAGTTACAAATAAATGGTTGAATCAGAGCACTGACAGCACTGGTGGGTTGATTGTTTCTGAGTGTAGGCTAAGAAAATGGTTCTAAGACTGTTTCATTTAACCCTTAATTTCCTGTAATTTAAGCAAACTGTGCAGACCCTGATCAGAAGCTGCATTCTGTGGCATCTGATCTGGGTCTGCACTTGGTGCCATTGTCCCAGTCCAGGTTTTACAGAAAACCTTCTTTACTCAGCCTCCTGATGTCAAAGTGACAAGAATAGTGGCTACATTGTATAATTAAGCAGATTTTATACAAATGGGTGGTTTACATTGGTCAGTGATAATCACATGGACAACTACCTTAAGGAAAGTTTAGGCGTTTGTAAACTATGGCTCGATTGTAAACAGTCGATCAAAAAAAACTGATTGCCAGTCTGTTATTGATTTTTGATGAAATCTTTATTTGCAACAATGGATGTGTCCACATTCAGAGATTGAAGTGTTCATTTCAGAAACTCAGGAGTGAAAGGTTTAAATATGGAATACTTAACAGTGGGATTGCTTTGGTAATGTTAAGATAGGATAAAAAATTGAATGACTGGACACATTTAGGCTTGATCTGATGCAGTAAAGTAGATGGTGTAATTCAGTGCAACATAAACCCTAAATATTAGGACATCTTACCGTATTTGCCAGATGTATTTGGACAGACAGGCCTAAGTAAACAGTGTAGATCAAAATGAGATGAATCTGACCGTGGTGTCTCATCAGGGTCTACACTGTTTACCACTTATCCAGCAATTTTTAGAGAATTGTACTTGTTCAAATTTTAGACTAAGTATGTTAATTCAGCAGTTAAGGTGTTGGAATACTTATGATAAATAGGGCAACTTGTTACCATACTTATATGAAATTTTAACAAGTACATTTTAGTTGTCGGGTGGGTGGCAAACAATGTAGACTATGATCAGACATCACATTCTGGAGCATTTGGTCTGGACCTGCACTGTTTGCTCATGCCTCTCTGGCCTAATACCATCACGCCAGATAAGATGCTTTTATTAAGAAAAATATTACAGATAACCTCTTATCTGGACCTTTGAATACTTTAGGTTATTACATTACTACTTGTATATGCAAGGAATGTAACAATACATTGACCTACGGATACATCGCAATAGTGACCTTGGCAATAGTGCTATCATGATAGTAAAGTGACAATAGTAATAGTACCGCAATAGTCATTTTGGCCTGCAATAGTCACGCTAGTACATGCTTATGTATAGGGTAGTTTATAATGGCACAGTTTAGAATAATATCACCTTATACAATCATACACTCTTACATTACACAGAATTTATTATTTCTTCTTTTTTGCAGGAACTTCAAAGCTTGAGACTGAAAGTGAGAGTAAGCTTGGTATACCACAGCATTATGACAAGAGATATAGAATTAATTTCTCAGTGGTAAACCGAGATGTTGAAGAATTTCTCCGCAAGGGAAGGTTACCAGGTATGAAATAGGCCACATTCAGGAAGACCACACTATATTGTATGGGCCACACCATGCGAAAATGTGTCTTTGGGCATATGCAGACAGAGAATGCCCAGATCAGACTGCTCATCTGCGCAGTCTGATCAGGGCCTTCACTGTCCACTTATAGAATCATTGGGTACTGGAGAACATAGTGAAGCATACCAAAGTTCCTGATCAGACTGTATATCTCCACTGGCTGATCAGGATCTTTACTGTTTCAATTTACCTTGAAGACACCATTTCTCATGTCGTGGCTCATGCATGTATATTACATGAAGGGCAATGTTGGAAAAAGGCCCCTATGCAGTATGTTAATAACAAAGGTCAAGATTTGCATGCACATCCATGCAATCTCATCTGGACATTCTCTGTTCGTTTGACATATACTACAATATCAATTAATTCTATAAGTGGACATTGAAGGCCCAGATCAGTCTGTGCATTTGGCCATTTGCACAGGCTGATTTGGGCCAGCATTGTCTGAAACTTGACTAAGGGCCGTTTTTGCTCATTGATATTATAGGATGATGTATACCATAAGAAAAGGGCTCATGTTGCTTATGAAGACAGTGATGGTCTGGATGAGCCTGTGCATTCACATGGTCTGGTCAGTATGTTTGCTTAGAGATTATTGTTTAGAGATTCAGTGGATGCTGTTGGACTGTGTATCAAAAAGTACCAGTCAGATTATACAGCTGTACAGGCTGATCTGTACCGTCTCTATCCTGCTAAGAGGACTAAGCCTGCTCAGGAAAGTGTGGTTAAGTAAAATGACCAGCTCGATATGACCTTTATAGTGTTGACTGGGCCATTAAACCCCAAATTAACCAAAGTCATCTCTGTCAGACTATACAGCTGTACAGGCTGATCTGTGCATTCTCTACCCTGCTTAGAGGTCTAATCCTGCTCAGGAAAGTGTGGTTAAGCAATCTGATAGGCTCGATATGACAATAGTTTTGACTGGGCCAGTAAACTCCAAATCAACCAAAACCTTTCTGTCTGACTATAGCTGTACAGGCTGATCTATGCCTTCTCTATCCTGCTTGGAGGTCAAAGCCTGCTCAGGAAAGTGTGGTCAAGTATACTCACTGGCTCAATATGACCTTAATAATGTTTACTGGACCATTAAATCCAAACCAACCAAAGCCTTCTCTGTCAGACTGTACAGCTGGACAGTTTATCTGTGCGTTCTCTGTCCTGCTTGTTGGTCTAAGCCTGCTCAGGGAAGCGTGGTTAAGTAAACTGACTGACTTGATATGACCTTAATTGTGTTGACTGGGCCATTAAACCCCAAACCAACCAAAGCTTTCTCTATCCATATATTGCATAAGGGCCCTTTTCTTTTTTTTGTATGGTACCAAATGGATCCAAAGTACTGTGACGGACAGGCCTGAGCAAACAGTATGAGCCCGGATCAGACACTGCAGAATAAAGTATCTAATCAGGGTCTACACTGTTTGCCACTCATACAGTAGTTTTAAAGACGTCAATAGGTAATAAAATGGACTGTTAAACCCTTATCCTGCTGAATAATTTAATTAGCCACACCCATTTCTGACTATCAGCCAATCAGATTACATCATATAATATTTTTGTTCAATTTCACAAACTGAACTAGAGCAAGTCGATGGCGCGCCATCATATATCCCAGCGTCAGCACCATCGCATATTTCCCTGTGCCTCAAAATTTCCAGTCCTCATTCATAGGGCTATTACCTGTGACAGTTTCAAGTTGGAAAATGCTCCCATGGTGGTCAGAAGAAGCAATACAAGGACACCCTCAAAGCCTCCCTTAAAGACTTCAACAATACCAACAGAGTCGAGGGAACATATTGCACAGGATCGAACAAAGTGGCAAGGCCTCATAAGAAGGGGAGTTGGTGAATACAAAGCAAAAAGAATCAGCGAAGCCGAGCAGAAACATGCACAGCGGAAAGCCAGAGCTAAGGCATCACCAACAGAGCTTTCTTCCTCAGACCTCTCTTGTTCCATCTGCAACAGGCAGTTTAGAGCTAGGCTTGGTCTCATCAGCCATCTAAGAACACACAAATAATAACACATCACACAGTTGATCAGGATTGGTCATTGTCAGTAATGACAGATGAACGATACCTGTGACAGTTTCAAGGTTCTAGCAAAAAAAAAAAAACGTAAGAGGAGTTGGGTGACAATAAAAAAATAGGACCCAAAATTATACTTTTTGACCTCTAGTGACCCCCAAACATGCCCCCGGGGCAAACTTTTTGCATCACTGTATTCTACTCTTCATTACCTTTGATTTAATATGCAATATGACTATGTTTGTACAAAATGGATTTTGATCCATCAGGGCCACACCCCCTGGCCCTGCCCCCAGGGGTTACATCAAAATTCCGAATGTGTCCCTCTAGTCCTCATCCATAGGGCTATTACCTGTGACAGTTCCAAGGTTCTAGCTAAAAAAAAGCCTAAGAGGACATGGGCGACAATCAAAAACAAGGACCCATAAGCCTACTTTTTCACCTCTAGTGACCCCCAGACATGCCCCCAGGGCAAAAGTTTTGCACCACTGTATTCATAATCTTCGATTTGATGTGCAACATGCCTATGTTTGTACAAAATGGATTTTGGAACCTTCGGGGCCCACCCCCTGGCCCTGCCCCCAGGGGTCACATCAAAATTCCGAGTGTGTTCCTCCAGTCCTCACCCATAGGGCTATTACCTGTGACAGTTTCAAGGTTCTAGCTAAAAAAGCCTAAGAGGAGTTAGGTGAGAATAAAAAAAAAGGGACCCAAAATCCTACTTTTTTACCTCTATTGACCCCAGACATGCCCCTGGGGTAAAATGTTTGACCACTATATTCTGCTCTTCATAACCTTCGATTTGATATGCAACATGACTATGTTTGTATAAAATGAATTTTGGACCCTTTTGGGCCACACCCCACTGGCCCTGCCACCAGGGGTCACATCAAAATTCCGAATGTGTTCCTCCAGTCCTCATCCATTGGTAATCGCCTGTGAAAGTTTCGAGAAATTAGCTTAAATGGTCAATGAGCAATGGTGTGACATTATAGAAGGACGTACGGCCGGTGGGCTGGCCGGCCGGACAGAGGGGGGTATAATAATATCCCCGCTTTTTATTCGGAAAGCGTGGGGATAATGACAAACAGTGTAGATCTTGATCAGATGGCTTCTTCATCTACACTGTTTGCAAAGGTAGGAGTTGTCGTGAACAGAAGGATAAAGATTAAAATTTAGCACAGCATCCCAAATCTTTATTCAGTGTACCAAAGTTTGGTGTCCAAGACAAGTTGATTTTTATGCATTATCTCTATTTCGATAGTGTACGAACATGTTAGGTCAGTTTATTTTCAATTATTATTTTTCTTATTTCTCACTGAAATCAGATTGATATCATTTATTTCAGTCATGAAATAATATGTTTTGCAGTATCTTATTTATGTAAAGGTTCCCAATCCATTCTAAATACTAGAGCAAATCAATGGCACACCATCCCATATCCCCGCCCCAGCACCATCGCATATCTCCCTACACATCAAAATTCCAAATGCATTCCTCCAGTCCTCATTCATAGGGCTATTACCTGTGACAGTTTCAAGGTTCTAGCTAAAAAAAGCCTAAGAGGAATTGGGTGACCATCAAAAAATAGAACCTAAAATTCTACTTTCTGACATCTAGTGACCACCCCTGCCCCCCAGACATGCCCCCAGGGCAAAATCTTTGCACCACTGTATTCTACTCTTCATTACTTTCAGTTTGATATGCAACATGACTATGTACAAAATGGATTTTAACCCATCGGGGCCAGATCCACGTGGCCCTGCCCCCGGGGGTCACATCAGAATTCCAAATGTGTTCTTCCAGTCCTCATCCATAGGGCTATTACCAGTGACAGTTTCAAGGTTCTAGCTAAAAAAGCCTAAAAGGAGTTGGATGACAATAAAAAAAAAGACCCAAAAGCCTACTTTTTGACCTCTAGTGACCCCCAGACATACCCCCAGGGCAAAATTTTTGCACCACTGTATTCTACTCTTCATAACCTTCGGTTTGATATGCAACATATTTGTACAAAATGAATTCTGTACCGTTCGGGGCAATATCCCCCTGGTCCTGCCCCCAGGGGTCACATCAAAATTCTGAATGTGTCCCACCAGTCCTCATCCATGGGGCTACTACCTGTGACAGTTTCAAGGTTTTAGCTAAAAAAGCGTAAGAGGAGTTGGGTGACAATTAAAAAAAAAAAAAAAGGACCCAAAATCCTACTTTTTGACCTCTAGTGACCCCCAGACATGCCCTGGGGCAAAATTTTTGCACCACTATATTCTACTTTTCATAACCTTTGATCTGATGTGTTTGTACAAAATGAATTTTTGAACCTTTGGGGTCACACCCTCCTGTTCCTGCCCCCAAGGGGTCCCATCAAAATTCCAAATGTGTTCCTCCAGTCCTCATCCATAGGGCTATTGCCTGTAATAGTTTAGAGAATCTAGCTTAAATGGTCTAGGAGCAATGGTGTGACATTACGGATGGACGGACAGGTGGATGGATGGCCAGAGGAACAGGGGGTATAACAATTTTAACTTCATAATACATTAACCTATAGATAATGTGCTATTCTATTCTGTTTTCACACCTTCCACAGAAAAAACGACCTTTCAGTCGTTAATTAAAGTCTTAAACCAGAAGGTCCCTTAGGCAGTTACCTGTGTGACGTAACTCTTCCCGCTCAATTGACCACGTGTCAGTTTCTTTTCTGTGGACAAAGAAATTCAACAAGGATTATTTACCTGTGATAGAAATTTGGATTATTTCTTTCCTCACGGATAAATTTATGTATCCTTGTGTTTCTTTTGTTTATTTATCACTCCTTTCACTTTCTGTGTTATTATTTAAAATTTTCAATTTTCGATTTCATGTATTTTTGACTGGTCTTTTTCCACATGCGTTTTGGCGACTCTCGCTATTCGGCACAACGCTCGTGCGCGATCGGTTCGATAGTCGTGTTTATATATGCAGAATATTTTTGTTCTTTTCGTTCCAGGTTATTCAGCAATTACGATATGTTTTTCCTGGACTTTTGTTTGCAGAGATCTTCAGTTGGCTAAAGATTCTCATGGTGGAGAAGCTGATTGTAAAGAACTTGTCAACCCTTGATGGGTTATAAGACAATTCTTTACTGATGGGAGCCCCACCCCATATGGCTATACTGCCGGGGTAAGACCCATCAAGGTGGCATCTTTGGGTACTTAGTATCCTATAAAGTCTAAGTCCACCAGTCACCAGTCACCAGTCAACCAGGCACCAGTCAATCAGCTTCACCAGTCACCAGTCAATCAGGTGCCAGTCAACCAGGCACCAGTCACCAGTCATCCAGGTGCCAGTCAACCAGGCACCAGTCACCAGTCACCCAGTCACCAGTCACCGATCAACCAGGCACCAGTCAACTAGTCTCCAGTCAATAATTTAATTATTTTCTGGAAATACTTAGTTTCTGACATATTTCACCGGACAAAATAGTCACGTATACTAACTTCCGGTCATTATGTCTAATTATTAAAAAAATTTTTCACTGGGCAAAGTATCAGTAATATTTCTGATACTTATACCCGGTCATATTATTATATTATTTCTGATTTTTCACCAGGCAAACTTTTACAGAAAGTGTCTGGTCAATTTTTGCCTAATAATTAATTATCTTCGGGAAAAAGTTTCGAATACTTGTGCCCGCTCAGTTTTCATATATAATCTCCCTTTTTCATCGGACTAGAGTTACGAATACTACTATCCGATCAATTTGTCAAATTACTTGTAACTTTACCGGGCAACAGTTACGAATATTAGTGTCCGGTCATTGTGTCGGGTAACTAGTGTCAAAATAATGATTACTAATTCCCGAACAATCTATTATCGTTCATAGAGCTCCATTCACGTTTAAGTCAATGGATATAGGTTATTAAGTGAAATACATAATAACTTTTTATACAAAAAAATTCTGTACAGTCTTTCCCAAATCAGACTAGAATTTTTAATATTCCATTGACTTATTATAGGTGTGTAATTCCATTAATATTTTAAATTAACTTATGTTTTATCTCTTTTATCCGCTAGAAAGAGTTAAACTTCCGACTATAACAAAATTCTTACCGGGCAGCAGTTCGTAGACTAGTGCCAGGTCATTCAAATGATGTTTTATCTCTTTAATTCGCTAGAAAGCGTTTAAATTCCGGCTCTGACGAAAATTTCATCGGGAGGCACTTCGTAGAGTAGTGCCAGGTCATTCTAACGAAATTCCACCGGGCAGTAGTTTCGTAGACTTTGTGTCGGATTACTAGTGTGCGAGTAGTAGTCACTAGTACTCGCTCAACATATATTCATATATAACCACTATAGACATGTATAGTCTTGGATTATAGGTTATTGAATGACAGCGATGGGTTCTAATACCTAGTAGCCATTTATATTGTTGAATTCTGTCCAGTCACTTTTGAACTTGACTTAAATTCTATATATATATTTATTATTGAAAATGAATTAAGAATTATCGGTTACGATCAAATTCGCAATTCATTCACTAAGTGTAGAAGATACTTCCAGCTATAATTATATATCTTTTATTCGCTACAAAGAGATTAACTTCTTACATATTCACCTTATTCGGCTCTAGGGCAAAGGTGAACTATAAAACTATCGTTATTTAGAAGAAGAAAAATATACACGAAATATAAAAAATTTTCTTCTTTCCTCCCCTGTTTTTCTTCTGCATGCTCCGATATGTAATCAGCATGTAATCTAAGGAGTAAATTGACAAGAAAGTAGCAATCGATCTTTTCTACTTTCTATTAATTTTTCATTCTTAAGGTATCGGAAATTTACACCAACCAGATAAATAAATTAACAGTTTATTTATTTATTCGCTACCTCTCTAGATTACTACGATTTAAAATTCTAGTTGAGGTACATATTTTCTTTTTGCCTTTTCTACATGGAAAATAGTTGATCCGATAAGCTATTATTCTATTTTATACTATCTTTTGATTGATTATATTAGAGTCTAGGTCAGTCGTGCTCTGTCTAAACTCTGCTATAAAATAATAAATAAGAAAAAAATCTTATATTTAGGCATAGATATAATTCGATACGTTCTTTACTTTGCCTGTTTTATTTTTTCTTCTGGATCATTTAAGACTACGATAGCAATATACCAGATATTTTTGCCTCAGTAAGAATCTATTACGCTGAAGATTCTTCATATTGGAATAATAATTTTATTATGATTATAATTCTAGACCCAATTAATCCTCGTATATTATAGGTCTACTTTATCTTATTGAGGAATAGTTTTGCTTCGACTAGCTCTATACCTCTAATATTTTATTTATAACTAGAGTCCATGTCAATCAAAATTTTCTTGCACTTTGGTATTGACAATGGATACATATTTAGTAAAGGTATTAATTATTCAGTACGTGACAGATTATTATTGCCTAAATTAGATTTTATATACAATACTTTCCTTTTGATATTTTGTTTTATTGACTTTGTAACTATTCAGAAACTGCCAAAGTCAATCATTTCCTTCCTCTAAACTTACCGAAGCTCTAGATTATGTTGATATATATTTTTGATATATGCTTAGAGGTTAATTAACGAGAGTTTACCTCATAATAGCAGATATTATTATAATTATATTAATCAATCTATAGTCTAGGCTTAGACAAAAGGGAAAACATCCTTAATTATTAGTATACGAGCCGGTAAAGAATTAAGACACTCTTAATTATCTCTTTACCCCATCCTTTATGTTTACATTCGTTAAAGGGATCATAGTAATTCTCGCTAAGAGTTCAAGTTCAGTTTGCGAATAACGCAAAGATTAATATCTTGATTTCCAGTCCGCATCAAAAATGGTCTATATATATAGATAAATATCTTTCCGAAACTGGATATTTATTTATTTTTCCACACAATAAGTCATTTCAAGATGTCGATGATTTTGAAATGCACTGCTTCAATTTATAATATAAAATATGTTTATATTAACTTCACAACTTAGTAAGTGCTGCACCTACGTTCCTGGTCAGATCTTACTTTTGTGATACGTTTTTGAACATACTGAAAGTTTTCTCCGATTATACATTCGGTAAATAAACTTTCGAGTAGTATTTATGCCTTTAAACATTCAGATTATTTGATAATTGTTGGAGATAATATATTATTCCGATATTTATATATCTATCTTCATTATTTATCGTTCTCATCTTACTTTTAAATTAGATTGACCTTCTCGCTACGTTCCAGGTTTAAATCTAACTAACATTGTGGAACAGTCACTTTTTTATTTCCTAAACAATATTTTAACATTTTTCTCAGTATTCAGAGCATAACGACTTCATGAATACTTGAAAATAATTCAATTCTACGCTTGTTAAACTAAGTCTAAAACAAGCCCTAGTTTTTTTTAGAATGGATATTATCCTTCGATTCAGTTCATGGAGATACATCCTTTTAGATCCCATTATCTCTATTTCAATCATTCAAAATTCTAATGACTAAGTACTCCTTTTCTACGTACGAATACAGAATATCGAGTCACTGTTGCTGCATATTGGTTAAAGATTAAACAAATTTTATCTTAAACCTATATGACGTTAAATTAATTATTATCTCTTTCATATACATGTTTTTACCCTTCCGTCAGGGATCGCGGTAATAATATTATTACTCTCTATGGTTTACACATTGATCTCGAGAGTATATATATGTATTTTCTTCCTGAACTCATTTGCGAGTACGTAATTTGATATTTCAGAAATTACCAATTATGCAGACATAGATTTTATTCTATTAATACTCAATTCTAAAAAAATTTGATTGAATGTTTATCTATAAAATTTCCGGGCAGTAATTTTATAGAGAGTTATATGTTTAATAATTCCTTGCTTAAATAATAGTTACGCTTAACCTATGATTTATAGCGGGAATTTTGTTCAGTAGTATAATTTTTATTTAGTATTAATATATTTCTTACTATTCTTAAATATGCGTATAGAATAGTAATACTATCTCTTAACTTTTAAATTAAGTGTTTTTTGAGATTAATAATCAGTATTATTGTATAATCTTTCTTCAGAGATTATCACACTATTACTTTTTCTCTGAGTCCTTCTCTTTTTATGAACATTTTGATTCGTATCAAAGTGGATTTTTAACATTTCTTGATTTCCATGATTATTTACTCAGGAGTACTTTTCATGGCAATCTTCTGGTATAGAAAGATTCTATCCAGCTTATTTATTATTGTTTAATCTTATCAATACGGTAAGATTTAGCCAAACTATGACCGTCATACAGTTTGCTGCGATCAACCTTATTCTTTTCTCTCTTATTCTCTGTCAAACTCTTTAGTTATGATGTTGACAGTTTATTCTTTATTTTTTGTCAGGACATCGAACGCTTTTATATGTCTATGACAAAACTAATTATCAATGGTTTAGGTTGTTTTTTCTTCCCAGCAGTTATATGCAAACTCTGTATTATTTTATTGCTTGACTAAAAATTCGTTATACAATTAGTCTAGCAATAGTTTTAACCATTATGTTTGTCTATACTTTTTTTTCTTCTGATGGATAACTTAGTTATAGTTAAGTTAACTCCATCTACTTTTATTATCTCCCCTTCTTTAATTTGATCAAGGGAAATAATTACACATTATGGTTATTTTAAGTCTGTGTCTGTTCATCGAAAACTGTCCTGTCGCTCCAATTAACAGAATTTAATTAGTTTATAATTCTAATAGCTTAGACTATTACAATTACATAGCTTCACATATCTAGAATTTTATCCAAAATATCTACATATGTCAGTTACCTATAGGAAACTCCACCGAGTAGACTTTTCCTTATTTATTCAAGATCCTACATAGACTACTTACAGTGTATGGTCTTGGCTTTTTGTTTTACAAATTTTGTTTTCAAAATTTTCTATATTCCTAGCTTACTTTGCGATGGAATATTTATGTTATGTCTCAATGACTCCCTTTTCTTTTTGAAGCCAATTGTTGTTTCCCAAAAAAAAAAAAAAAAAAAAGAGGGGGGGGGGGGGGGGGGGGGGCCAATGTTAGGTCTCTGAGACTTAAGAACTGGCTTCCTCTAGAGTCTACTAATATATATAAGGTTGTTAGATCATAACACCTTAAAGCTATTTTGTGAATCTAGACCATTCTTTCTATTAAATATAGAATTAGAATGTATCTGATTCCTTTGAGTTTCCTGAGTCTTAACCAGAAGTGGTGAGATATTATTGGTGTTAGAATTAGGAGAGCACCTCCCTCCTATTCTGCAAATTCTAGCACATTATCTATAGGTTAATGTATTATGAAGTTAAAATGAAGTTTTTTAAAAGTAAAACATATTTTAACGAGTAATACTTAACCTATAGATAATCAATTATCTCCCTCCGCCCACCCTCGCTTATCTCTCCTAATTGTGTCTATTGTTTTACACATAAAAGAAACTGACACGTGGTCAATTGAGCGGGAAGAGTTACGTCACACAGGTAACTGCCTAAGGGACCTTCTGGTTTAAGACTTTAATTAAAGACTGAAAGGTCGTTTTTTCTGTGGAAGGTGTGAAAACAGAATAGAATAGCACATTATCTATAGGTTAAGTATTACTCGTTAAAATATGTTTTACTTTTAAAAAACTTCATATCTCTGCTTTTTCTTCGAAAAGTGCGGGGATAACTACTTCTGTTTGGAGACTTGCCTGTGCTTATATCTGAACTTGGAAGAACACTGGATAATTACATTGTTTACTTCTCCAACTAAATAGTCTGTGCTGTGACTTTATTAGCATTGTTTCAGTGAAGTAATTCTATATATAGTGAACAATATAGCTCCAGATGAGTGGAGTAGCCAGATTACTATTTTTTTTATTGTTCCTTGAAAATATATGTTGTGGGTACTCATTAGAAGTGCCTCACTTCTTTTTTCTCCATGAAAACATATGTTGTGGCTACTCATTTGACCTGCCTCACTTTTCTTTTTTTCCCACAAAAACATATGTTGTGGGTACTCATTAGAAATGGCTCAGTAAGGCATTTCTAATGAGTAAGCACAACATATGTTTTCATGGAGAAATAAGAAAATTATCAATATATTTATAATGAAAATGACAACTTATCTGGAGCTGGCCTTGATGGCACAGTTGGATGTACATCAGATCAGGTGATCTGGAGGTTGTGGGATCGATCTCTGCTGGGTCTGCAACGTCCTTTCATGGAGATTTGATCATGAAATATTTTACTACAGTTATTCTCTTCCTTCCACTGATTTTAAAAGAGCATTTGTCAGTTCCTGGGCAAAGAATGCGCATAATACTGGTTAATTGCTTGGACGACTAAGTCTGCCCAGTAAAAGTGTGGTTAGGTAAAATGTCTGCACTCGACATGCCTCCATTGGGATGACTGGGCAACACAAACAAACAAACAACTAGTCTGGAGCTACAAAAATACAACTAGCTTTAGATAAGAGGGATATCTAAAAAATACTTCTCTTGATGTCAGCGATCTGGGCCCAGTTGTTCAAACCATTGTTAGCTTAAAGGGTTTGTTAGTGGTCAAAATGTTAACTATTCTAGTAAGTACAATATCTAATTATGCCCCCAACTTCAAAGAAGTTGGAGGGGCATATTGCTTCTGGTTTGTGCTTGCGTGCGTCCGTGCATCCGTCGGTGCATCCGTCCGTCACACTTTTGATGCATAGCATAACTTCTGAACCATGCATGCTAGGTTTTTGAAAATTCATATATGGATTCTTCATGAAAAAATAGCTGACCCTTATTTTTTTTCCCATCAGGGTTGTGCCCCTTTCCTGAGTTATGGCCCTTTGAAAAAATATAGATGAAATCTTGTCAGCAAAATATCTCTAAAGCTATTAAAGCTAGAGCCTTGAAACCTGGGGAATAGATAGGTATTGATGAGTAGATGACCTGATTAACTTGTGAATAAATCCTGAAAATTACTTCATGAGTTATGGCCCTTTATAACTTTGGGCATTTTTACAATTGCTCACTTTTTGATGCATAGTATAAGTTTTGAACTGTACATGCTAGGGTTTTAAAATTTCATATATGGATTCCTCATGAAAAAATAGCTGACATGTATTTTTTTTTTCTTATCAGGATTATGCCCCTTTCCTGAGTTATGGCCCTTTGAAAAAATATGGATGAATTCTTGTCAGCAAAATATCTCAAAAGCTATTAAAGCTAGAGCCTTGAAACCTGGTGAATAGATTGGTATTGATGAGTAGATGACCTGATTAACTTCTGAATAAATTATGAAAATTACTTCATGAGTTATGGCCCTTTATAACTTTGGGCATTTTTATGTTGGACACTTTTTGATGCATAGTATAAGTTTTGAACTGTGCATGCTAGGGTTTTGAAATTTCATATATGGATTCCTCATGAAAAAATAGCTGACACATATTTTTTTGTGCTGATCAGGATTATGCCCCTTTCCTGAGTTATGGCCCTTTGAAAAAATATGGGTGGAATCTTTTCAGCAAGCTATCTCAAAAACTATTGAAGCTAGAGCCTTGAAACTTGAGGAATAGGTTGGTAGTGATGAGTAGATGGCCTGATTAACTTTTGAAAAAATTCTGAAAAGTACTTCTTGAGTTATGGCCCCTTGTCATTTTGGGCATTTTACATTGCACACTTTTTGATGCATAGCATAAGTTTTGAACTGTGCATGCTAGGGTTTTGAAATTTCATATTTAGATTTCTCATGAAAATATAGCAGACACATTTTTTTTTCTTATTAGGATTATGCCCCTTACCTGCATTACCGCCCTTTGAAAAAATATGGATGAAGTCTTGTCAGCAAAATATCTCAAAAACTATTGAGGCTAGAGCCTTGAAATTTAAGGAATAAATTGGTAACGATGAGTAGATTACCTGATTAACTTTTGAATAAATTCTGAAAAGTACTTCTTGAGTTATGGTCCTTTGTCATTTTGGGCATTTTTACATTGCACACTTTTTGATGCTTTGCACAGATTTTGAACTGTGCATGCTAGGGTTTTGAAATTTCATGTATGGATTCCTCATGAAAAAATAGCTAACACATTTTTTCCCCGTCAGGATTATGCCCCTTTCCTGAGTTATGGCCCTTTGAAGAAATGTGGATGGAATCTTGTCAGCAAAATATCTCAAAAACTATTGAAGCTAGAGCCTTGAAATTTAAGGAATAGATTGATAGCGATGAGTAGATGACCTGATTAACTTTTGAATAAATTCTGAAAAGTATTTCTTGAGTTATGTCCCTTTGTCATTTTGGGCATTTTTACGTTGCACACGTTTTGATGCATAGCATAAGTTTTGAACTGTGCATGCTAGTTTGAAATTTCATATATGGATTCCTCATGAAAAAGTAGGTGACCCTTATTTTTTTCCTATCCAAATTATCTCCCATTTTAGAGTTATTTCCCTTTTAATAAAATAACATTGAAATCTCATATATTTGTACTGTTGTTACTGTCAAGGGCAAGCAGTGTTGGAGTCAAGGAGTGTTAGAGTCAGGCAGTTGGGGGCATAGTGTTTTACAAACACCAGCTCTAGTTCATTGGTATTTTTGCTGAAAAAATGTGAGTAGCTTTTGCAAATGCAAAAGCTACTCACATTTTTTCAGCAAAAGAATTATCGTATATGCCATATTTAGTGATCAAAGTTTTAATGATGCGTTTACTAGGGACATTGTTAGTTTTGAACAAATGGGTCCTGCTTATTATGAGTATCCACAATATACATTTGTGTTTCAGAATAAGAAACAGTTCAATATCTTTTGTTTAAGAAAAAGTGCCTTGTCTAGAGCTGAGACATGTTGATTGATATTTTTCTTATTTCTCCACAAAACATTTGGGTCTGTATTCAGATTGCCATGCTTAGACAATTCCATTCATGATTGAGTACTTAAACATATGTTTTCATGGAGAAATAAGAAAAAATATTTATGTTGATATTACTTGTATCAAGGAGTATCTTGGTGGCTGAGTGGTTAGTGCTCCCAACTTCTGATCACATGGTCCCGGGTTTTAATCCCGCTGGAGGTGGAACTCAGCTCATGACTGTATGGTGCTTCATTGCACAGAGCCTTTCATTATCACCTATTCATCATCTCCATATGACTTAAATAATGTTGAAAGGGATGAAAATCACCAAATCATCTGTCCATTATTTGTATTGAGAGCTATGACTGAATATTGCAGATGCTGAGACAGAGAAAGAGCTGACCAAAGAAAGAGTGAAGGAATTCAGGAGTATATTATTACATTATATTGACTTCCAACAAAAACAAAAGGTAGGATTATCATGATAAAAGATTTGTTTTCATGAGTCCAAGACTTTTTGCAGGAATGCCTGGCTTAAATTTCAGGTACAAAGAGGGCTGCCTACCACAATATAAAACTATACCCCCCCCCCCCACACCCCCAGCCCCCTCCCACCCACACACCACAAACTGTGTTTGTTGGGCCATCTGCCCATCTGTCTGTCAGGGATAACTAAATGGGTGTTATTTAACTGTTGTCCATTCATTTATGTGACTGATAGTCAGGCAAATCTCAAGTGGGCAGATTCAACTATTAAATGAGGCATCTGACAGCCTGTAAAATTCCATTTAGTCTTTTGTTCTTGAACTAGATCAAAAATGAAATGATTTTTTTTATAATATCTTTGAATTAATGTCCTGCTGAACCTGCATATATCCTGCCTTTGCAAACAGTGTAGATCCTGATCAGTGGGCTTCTGAAGAAACCAATTGATCTAAATCTGCACTGTTTGTCATTCAGTATATGAATTGGTATCAAAAACCTGGATCAAGTTATCTCAATGGCTGATAAATTAGAAGTTGGCATGGCATCTTAATTTATTCAGCATGGCAAGGTTTAAGCAAATCTATAGCCTCTTGCAGAGTGCAAGAACAGAAACACTATAGGCTGATTCAGGTCTTCATTTATCTGTTTATGCACACTATGTGTTGTATCTACAATTAAAAAAATGATTAAGATTGTAGCTCAGGTTTGAAAAAGGGAGGCTATACTGGATTTGTCCTGTTCTTCCATTATTCCATCCTTCCATGATTTTGTCCTTCTGTTATTCCATAACTTCTTCAGATGAAAACTTCCATTACACTTTTCTCAGTAACTGTGAAGTCTACAGAGTTGAAACTTGGTGCACACTTGGACAGTGGTAGGATATTTTGTATGTACCAAAATCATGATACCACTGCTTATATGTTTCTGTATTTATCCATTTTTATTTTTTTATGATAATGTTTTTCTGTTGCTTACTTTTCCTTAAATAGCACTGAAGCAGTGCTATGGTCACATTCTCTGAGGCACTTCTAATGAGTACCCACAACATATGTTCTCATGGAGAAATAAGAAAAAAAAATGTTAGCCCTATACCCCCTCTTACCTGAAGCTCTGGTTTCTGTTTAAATATATAATGGACCATTCCATTTCACACAGTAAAAATGTTCACTTCTGGACATCAAAGAAGGCCTGTAATGGACTTTCATTGATATTATTTTGACAGCTTGCCAAATTGCGTAAGATTCGTCAAGATCAAGAGAACTTACCAATCTACCAGTACAAGTCAATGATAATAGAGGCAGTGAAAGAGCATCAAGTTGTAGTTGTGGCTGGTGATACAGGATGTGGAAAATCCACACAGGTGGGTAATTGTATCTGTAGTGACAGTGGCTTATGTAATCTAAACATGTATGTAACCTATGGTGATAGCTGATACCCAGTGTAGAAGCTCTAGATGTGTACAGCTCTACTTTTATGATGGCAGGTATAAAGGATGTGGGAAATCCACACATGTAAAACTTTGTCTGTCATGATGCCAGATATAAAGCCTTAAAAGGATGTAAAAAGTCCACAACATTGCAGATTTGATTGATACAAAAACGTAGGATATATAGAGGATCTTACATGAGTGGTCATTTAATATGAAATTTATGAAACGAGTTTGGGTAATTTCTGTATTTTGAGAGCTTTAGCGAGCAAAATACTGAAATTAGCCAACGAGTTTCATAAATTTCATATTAAATGACCACGAATGTAAGATTCTGTTTATCACATGGCCCTTTCGATGACAAAAAATGCACAAAATATATTTTAAAGATAACGGTTTTCCATAGCTAAGCCGAACAACTCACTACCAAGGATTTAATAGTACTACGCAACAAAAACAGTTTGCATATTATTTGATAAGTACCGAAATAACTAGAAACAAGATACATATGCTATTTATTACTTTGTTAAACTGAAGGAAACAATGAAGATTTTTATTTGAGCTAATAAATATTTCATTTGAATAAATCAATTCAAAACTAAAGATTCCATTGAACAACGTCATTCAGCGAGTCAATACGTCACTGAGAATCTGTAGGGAAATCCCCCACAGTCAGCTGTCGTATTTAAAGATCATTGACCTTGTTCAATGGGTGGCTGTCACACTCAAGTAAACGATAGATTTCAAAACTATAAAACATTTTAACTGTAGTTTGGATTCTAATTTGACACATTTATTGACTGTCTCAGTCATGTCATCCTCCAATGTTTTTTGGAGGAGGTGAATTTTTTTTTCATTGACGGTTTGACAATACCAATGTTGAGAGTGCCTCCAAATATGTTGCGGGAAAACATCAATGTTTTACCACCATGAATATTTCTGGTAGCCGTGTTATTCACATTGTGATTGTTTTTTGTCTTCGTCCTCCATCGGTCTGGCATTTATTGTTCATCTCAAAATCATCTCAAAATTGAAGGCAGGATCTGTTCCAAAAGTGAAAGTTGTATCGGCGAACGCGGACACCATCTTGGTTGCTATCAATAAGCGGTGTAATACGAATATTAATGAGGGTAATTAGGCTAACCAATGGGAAGCCTTGCAGTTGTTATAACACGTGTGGTTATATGATTTTTATGACATGGGTTATTTCACTGAATAACGTGACGGTCATGTGATAAAATAATCTGCTGCCTCTGTGTCCATGCCTTTGTCTTTGTTTCTGTTACATTGCAGACTGTTTGGGCTATAAACTTTGACTTGTATTTACGCTTCAAACGTTGCTATTATTTAACTTGATCCCTGGGGATGAATCCAGGTGCGGGGAAGATGAATCAGAATTACAACTTTTCAGAACATGGTCTTATGGCATATCGTCAAATGGGCTAAAGAGTACATAAAGTTCTCATAACATTTTGCCCAGGGGCATTTGTGAGAGGCCAGGTAGAGTTGAGTGGGATGGGATGGTGGCATTGTAGGGTAAAAGAATAAAATTAATGGCATCCATAAGGTGATGGAGCTAGAGTCCACCATGTCTTGAGTACTGCCAGTCTTCTCCTTTCTCTGCGAGGGCATCCATTCACTGCTGAGTGAATAGGAAGTTTTGCATCTGGTCAGAACCAGGCTTACACTCTAACTGCTAGGCTGTTACAACCCTGTCTAGGAGTTGGGTGGTCAAACTACTTTTTTCAGAACAGGAATTAAGTGCAAAAGTGCAGTGTTTTGTGAAGGTATGCCATCAACTCAGCCATCTAGTTTTATTAATCTAACAGACATATTCTACTATATTACAAAAATCTGACATACATGCAATACTTAGCAATTCTGTAGAAGTCTTGTTAAACCCTTTCAGCCCAGCAGACTAAAACAGATACCTGTATAAACTGTGTAGATCCAGATGAGATGGCTGGTAATGAGCCATCTTATCAGGATCTAAATTGTTATCCATTCTATTTTTGATTTTAGACTGAAATCCCTTTTTGCATCAGTGGACATGTCCAAATTCAAGGATGGGAGAATCCACTTCAGAAACTCAGGGTGGAAAAGATTAAGATGTTTTTGATTACATTATATTCCAGGTCCCCCAGTATTTGTTAGAGGCAGGTTTCACAAATATCGCTTGTACCCAGCCCAGGAGGATTGCATGTGTATCTTTATCTAAAAGAGTTGGGTATGAGACATTGAATGAATATGGAACAGAAGTTGCTTACCAGGTTAGTTGTTAGTCTATTACTTAGCCTAGAAGGATGGTCTATGTATCTTTGTCTAAGAGAGTTGGTTATGAGACATTGAATGATAATAGAACCGAAGTCTCTTACCAGGTTATTTGTCAGTTGTTAGTTTATTATCCGGCCTAGATGGATTGCTCGAGTATCTTGTCTAAGAATGTTGGTCATGAGACATTGAATGAATATGGAACAGAAGTCTCTAACCAGGTTATTTGTCAGTTTACTAATTATATCTGTGTTCGTGGCAATCCTCCTAGCTACCATAATAAACCTAAGTATTGGGACAGACAGGCCTGACCAAACAATGTAGACTCAGTTCAGATGCCATAGAACATGGCATCTGATCAGGGGCTACACTGTTTGTCACTCATCAAGCAGGTTTTAGACATGCCAAAATATAGTCAGACTTGTTCAACTTTTAGGACAAGTATGGTAAGGAGTTAAAGTGTGCCGATAGTTAAATACGGTGAATAAAGTATAACAAAGAATACTCACTTGAATAATTTGCTTGTTTTTCTCAATGAAACCATATAAACTGCAACATAAGACTATACATTTTTAGGGTACATGTAAAGATACAGAACA
Source organism: Anodontia alba (assembly GCA_964016985.1). NCBI lineage: Eukaryota > Metazoa > Mollusca > Bivalvia > Lucinida > Lucinidae > Anodontia > Anodontia alba. Next base: position 106,326,979 of record OZ024829.1, read on the forward strand.
GTCAGCAAAGCTGGACGGAAGGGCCTTTTCTTTCCATTGATATATTCTACAATATTCTTTCTGGCAAAAGAATGTGCAGATTATTGGTTAACCGCTTAGAGGACTAAGCCTGCCCAGTAAAAGTGTGGTTAGGTAAATGGACCCCGCTCAACATGACCCCTTTGGGTTGACTGGGCTGTAAAACCTCAACACAAACAAAATCTACAATATTCAATACTCCTATGGCTAGATAGTGAAGGCTTTGATCAGACTGCACAAATGCACGGTCTGACCTGGGCCTTCACTTCCCACATTTATCATGACCCATTTTATCATGATTTAGTTCATACTCAGTAGATTCATCTCCATGAGGGATTTCCAGCCAATATCCCCATGTATTATGACAGACAGGTCTGAGCAATCAGTTTACACTGTTTGCCTTTCATTCAGCAGTTTTAGACAAAGCAACAGGAAGTAAAAATGGTCATGCTCAAATTTCAGGACAAATTAGGTATGCTTAACCATCATTTAAGAACGTGAATAAAGTAGAGTGACATCGGTTAGACATTCGATGACTCAAAAAGAGGTAAACAAACTTTGCATTTTCTGTGTTTCATGCGCGATATAAATATTTTTAGGAAATTATTTGAAAAACGGGGAATTACATTCAAAACCACACCCCCCCCCTATTGATATTGGCTTCTGTGGAGTGAATCTTAGACCACCTACTTCAAGCATATTGGCTGAATCATTTTTGCATGCTAAAGATTTACCAAAAGCCATAGAAAACGTGGAAATTCATGGTGTTTATTATCCTTTACTTAATTTTGCGCTTTGCTAGAAGTTCAGCATATCATCACGCACACATGAGTTGTAAGTTTTGTTTTTATCTATTAAGATCTAATGCGTAACCACCCTTTTTCGACCCTTTCCATGGCGATTTCTCAACAATGCTGCATTGACAACCAAAATATCCATAACACAAATAATCATATGTGTCTATCGTGTGTGCGTGATGATAGGCAGTGGAACTAACCAATGTCGCTCTAATTGTTTCATGTTCTTAACCAATAGTTACACATTCATTCGTTTGATAGGCGTGTTTTTGGAGTAATTGTATTGCATTTTGGTTTCAAAAGTGTCTTACCTGGAGGGTGATAAAATGAACATAATTTCAAGCTTTGTCACAAATAAACCTGAACTGTATTTGTCATGTTAGGTGGAAGTTTTCTCAGAGCTTAGAGCAATCCAGATTACATCTTATAATCACCAAGATTGTTTTGATTATGTGTCCTCACATTCATGGAATAAAAGATTGTAAAAACATTGTTATATGTTTTATTTAGTTTGCTCTTTTAGTTTTAACCCTTCTCTTGCTGAACACGACATTTCCTGTCTTAGCAAACAGTGTAGATCCAGATCAGTTGGCTTCTGAAGAAGCCAACTGATCTGGATCTGCACTTTTTGTCATTAAAAGTGTGAATTTCTATCAAAAACCCGAATCAAGTAATCTGATTGCCTGGAAATTAGAAGTGGGTGTGGCATCTTAATTTGTTCAGCAGGACAAGGGTCAAGCTCACCTGTACTAAAGTACAGTTAGAGCAATAGCAGTCACCATGGCAATGCCATTTTTTTTCGGCAATGCTAATGGTTTTTGGTTAAAGTTTTTAAAAGGCTATATCTGTTGAACCTCTGGATGGAAGTAGATCATACTTGTCCTGATGTTAGATACTGGTCTGAAGTCTTATGCTGTACCATCCCAACTCACATGAATGGCATTGAGGTCAAGTTTACATACTTAGAAAAAAATATGTAGAAATTTTTGGTTAAAGTTTTAGAGGCAAAGCACAATTCAGGCAAGCTACGCTGTCCTGCGACAGTTCTTATTCTAATAACAGTTTGAATCATTGATAAATTATACCTGCTTTATTTCAGGTGAGGTTTGAAAAGACCAAATCAAGATTTACAAGAATACTATTTCTTACAGAGGGTAATATTGATTATTTCCATGAATAAATTCATTAGAATTCAGCAGAATAGGAGATAGGCAGTGGAAAGGCTGTCAGGAAATAGGCAGTGGAAAGGTTCTCAGGAAATAGGCAGTGGAAAGGCTGTCAGGAGATAGGCAGTGGAAAGGCTCTCAGGAGATAGGCAGTGGAAAGGCTCTCAGTGGAAAGGCTCTCAGGAGATAGGCAGTGGAAAGGCTCTCAGGAGATAGGCAGTGGAAAGGCTCTCAGGAGATAGGCAGTGGAAAGGCTCTCAGGAGATAGGCAGTGGAAAGGCTCTCAGGAGATAGGCAGTGGAAAGGCTGTCAGGAGATAGGCAGTGGAAAGGCTCAGGAGATAGGCAGTGGAAAGGTTCTCAGGAAATAGGCAGTGGAAAGGCTCTCAGGAGATAGGCAGTGGAAAGGCTGTCAGGAGATAGGCAGTGGAAAGGCTCTCAGGAAATAGGCAGTGGAGAGGCTCTCAGAAGATAGGCAGTGGAAAGGCTGTCAGGAGATAGGCAGTGGAAAGGCTGTCAGGAGATAGGCAGTGGAAAGGCTCTCAGGAGATAGGCAGTGGAAAGGCTGTCAGGAGATAGGCAGTGGAAAGGCTCTCAGGAAATAGGCAGTGGAGAGGCTCTCAGAAGATAGGCAGTGGAAAGACTCTCATGTATTTCAATTTCCTACTCAAAAGCTTAACCCTTTCATCCTTGAGTTTCTGGGCCCAGTTGTTCAAAGCATCGTTAGCTTAGCGAGCTCGTTAGTGGTCAGAATGTTAATTGTTCTAGTAAATACAATATCAAATTCACAGGTATTTTTGCTGAAAAAATGTGAGTAGCTTTTGCAAATGCAAAAGCTACTCACATTTTTTTCAGCAAAAATATTAGCTTATGTACCATATTTAATGATCAAAGTTTTAACGATACGTTAACTAATAACATCGTTAGTTTTGAACAACTGGGCCCTGATGTTTTTGGCAAAAAATTTGCACAATACTTGTTAACTGCTCATAGGACTTAGCCTGCCCAGTAAAAGTGTGGTTACAAAAACTGACCATGCTCGACATGACCCTAGTGGGTTGACTGGGCTGTAAAACCTCAACACAAACAAATTCTGAAGCTGACTCTTTTTTGAATTTGGATATGTCCACTGCCTCAAATAAGGGTTTCAGTTTAAAATCAAGCACAGAATGGCAAAGAGTGTAGATCCTGATGAGGAAGCTCGTTATGAGCTCTGTCAGGATCTACTGTGTTTGCATAGGTATCTGTTTCGGTCTGCTGGGTTGAAAGTGTTAAATCAGTAGAGTTTTAGAGTATAAGGTGAATATCAGAAAGGGTGTGAAAAATAGCATTTTATTTTGTTATACTGCAAAGAAATTTGTAGGCTTTTGATTGGATAGTGCAAGGGCAATTATTTTCCATGTACTCCATGAGCAAAATATTGTCCTCTCACCTTCAATGAAAAGCGATGTCCACCATCTTGGATTTGTTGCACAGTTGATGAAAAATAAAAGCAAAATAATTCCATGCACCACAATAATTTTCAGCTAATAAATACCTAAAAACAAAGCTTTTGATTGTTTAATCCTTTAGGTACTTTATTTATTGTTTTTCATTATTAAACTCTCATTCTAACATGACCTAAATGTTTTGCCACTAGACATGTCACAGTGATCATTCAAACCAGTAATTCATGTCATCAACTAAGTGTGTGCAAAAGGGCATGTTCAATGACATTGCATGTAAACATTTACTTCTCATGACATCCGCTGCAAAAGAATTCTTTGGAAAACATTGCAACAATGTACAAATTGTTGTGAAAAGCTTGGTAGCATAACAAATTCACTATTTTGATTCTTGACAGGGAACATGGGATCACATTCCTGGCCTGATAGTGATATTAACAGAAGGCTCAGGCAAATATCGCTCTCAGGTTGGGGACAGGGAACATGGGATCACATTCCCCGCCTGAGAGTGATATTAACAGAAGACTTTCTAGAATCAGTGTAGGAAACAAGGTAGACATAATAAGACTTTATAGGTAGATACATGTCTTTATGAAAACATGTATTCATACTCATACCTTACATGCCTAGACGATCCTGTGTGTGTGTGTGTGTGTGTGTGTGTGTGTGTGTGTGTGTGTGTGTGTGTGTGTGTGTGTGTGTGTGTGTGTGTGTGTGTGTGTGGAGGCAGGCAGGCAGGCAAGCAGGCTGCACTGACATATGTTTTGTCACTGTCTACAATGAAAAGGCATTTTTTGTTCTAGGCCTCCTCTTGCGACAAATGACAAGTGATCCACATCTGTCTATGTATAATGTGATTGTTATTGATGAGGTGCATGAACGTCACATCCATACAGACTTTCTCCTTGGAATCCTTAAATGTCTCATTGTGCATCGAGATGATATCAAGATTGTGTTGATGTCAGCCACTATCAATATACACTTATTCAGTGGATATTTTGATGATGCTCCTGTGGTGAAGGTCCCAGGAAGACTGTATCCAATAGAACTGGAGTACTGTCCCATACAGAAAGACTATGCCAGCTCTAAGTCAGAGAGACTTGACCCATCACCATATCTCAGAATCATGCAGAGGATTGAGAAAAAGGTATTTTTTTATATCTGTATTGTTCACTCAATTCTTGGGAATGTTCAGCAGAAATTGTTCCGAAGTATTGAATGAAGAATAAAGATATAATTAATTATTCTTCCTGTGAAGAAACTTCTGTTTGCTTCTGATATTTTTTCTGTTCTTTTTTGTAGCTAATTTGTTGACATGTCCTTTGAAGTGCAGTTGTTATCATAATACCCAAACATGGAAAGAATTGACATGTTAGTATTTTTGAGTGGGTTTTAGAGGTAATATTCATCATAGATGTAGCATGAAAAGATATTTTTACTTATATAAGTAAGTTGATATAAAGATGCAATAATAATGGACCAGTATATATATATATATATATATATATATATATATATATATATATATATATATATATATACACGTATATTGCTTCAATATGACTCATTTTTCAACTGAAAAATACTGAAATTTTTCTTATTTCTCCACAAAAACATGTTGTGGTATTCATTAGAAGTACCCCACCAATTCTTCAATCTCGTTCTTTTCTGTGTTCTTTGTTTCCAAGGGCAACCTTTTAGATTTTTATCGTTAATACTTGCAGGTATTTTTTAAGAAAATCAAATTTAGTGCTGCTTTATATTAAAAGTCTGTTCGAATTCATAATTTGTGCATATCAAGACTGCTTAAACTAGTCCAAGATCCTTAACTTTATAACTTCGAATGAAATATCTAAAAGTAGCTGATTGGTCCAAATATTCGACCAACCACACAAATTGAGTTCTTGTTTTAACCCTTGTCATGCTGAATAAATTAAGATACCACACCCACTTTTTAATTTCAAGCCAGTCAGATTACTTTATCCTGGTTTTTGATAGACATTCACTTTTTTAATGACAAACAGTGCAGATCCAGATCAGTTGGCTTCTTCAGAAGCCAACTGATCTGGATGTGCACTGTTTGCTAAGACAGGGCAGGGCATGTCATGTTTAGCAAGAGAAGGGTTAAATGTGAGGCCCAGTCCATGCCCTTGTAGTTATTGCCCTTGTCATAAGAAAAGTATTATGTGGATACTCCCTCTAATCTGGAGCTATGATGTATAATTTGCCAGTACAAACCCTTTGGAGAATGTGTTTGTTTTCTTCTTCCATAGTATCCAACCACAGAAAGAGGTGATCTGTTGGTATTTCTTAGTGGAATGTCAGAGATAATGTCTGTTGTAGAAGCAGCAAGAACATATGCCCAACAGAACAAAGGCTGGATTATTCTACCACTTCATAGTGCCTTGTCTGTGGAAGAACAAGAAAAGGTAAAGTATTTTTTTTCCTTATAATGCTGTAGATGACATTTACCAGGTGACAGATCAATACTAGTTTTTCTAATTTTTCCACCAGCATAGGACTTTGTTTATTTTCACCATCTTTTAAATGACAATTCAAGGGATATATCATCTAGTTTGGGAGAAGAAAATAGATCAAATACTATTTTTCTTTAATTGTTGTCTGCAGCAGATTGAAATTTAATATCTACATGTTTGGTGCAGTCTAATTAAATGAAACATAACATTGTTATGCATTTCATTTCTCAATGAAAAACAATGTCAAATATTCTTAAATATCAAGGTGGGCATCAGTAGGAGACAAAGAATATTGCTTGTGAACATCAACCAGTTTTTTTTTCTGGTATATGATGACATGACACTCATATTGTTTTTACATAACTTTCAAGTTCTACCTTCTAGCAGTATTTCCTATTAAGGGGAGTACCAACAAAAATTGTATTAATAAAATAAAATGGAAATGTAAAAATTAAAAATCAGATTTTTAGCCTGAATTTAAATTCTTAAAAGAAATCATACTACAGTAAAAAAATCTGCTTTGCAACTATCCTGAAAGTAGGACCACTTTGCATGCATTTCCCTTTTTTGTCGCAATTGGGTTAGGATGGGCTACTTTGGCATGCAAATTTCCATCCATTTATTTTTTCATTTTTCTGTTCATTTGTTCGTCCATGTACTTACGTCCACTCTAGTGTCCACCCTAAATGAAGTCTACAAATGTTGAAACTTTATGGTTTCACTTTACTGAATGTTTTATCTCATCAAGCTAAATAAGTATGACATTTCTCACTCATGGTGCTTTTTTCACATTTTAGTATGCAAGTGCAACATAAACTTCAATGATGTTCTTTATCTTCTTTTCTTTGCTGAAATATCATACTCATTTTGGCAGTTACATATTTAGTAATAATTTGCCTCAGATTTCTTATATTCCTATATTTTTAACAGTAGCATTCATTTATAAACCTCAATTTCTAAAATTCCAAACATTGAGAAAAATATTGTTTCCTGTTCAAACTTGTATGTTTAAATTATAATGATTATTTTTTAAGGTATTTGATATTGCTCCAGATGGTGTAAGGAAGTGTATTGTGTCCACAAACATAGCTGAGACTTCTGTGACTATAGATGGAGTGAGATTTATTGTTGACTCAGGAAAGGTAAGTTTAAAGTCATGCTTACAATTTTCAGCATGTACTTGGAAATTTAGCAGAAGATGAAAGTTCACTGAGTGGGATTTTCATTTTCCCCGAGGAAATAGATTCACAGGAAAATAGGGCTTAGTTTTTTTTTAAATTTACATTGTCTCAGCTTATTTGTATGTGAACAAAATATTGTTCAGAATAATAAGTGCACCGGGTGGACTGGTGTGGTGAAGGTGTCATGTATCTTACACCACCAGGGCATCTAACCAGTATTGGCTTACAGTTTGGCAAGGCCTGCTATCCTTATAGCAGGTAAGGGTAGAGGGGAATGCCTTTATTTCTTCTGTTTCTTCACTTTCATTCCTGTTCCTTTTTCTTCCCTGTCCCTCTTTCATCTCCTCTACTATCTCTTATCTCTTTTCTCCCTTTCTCTGGGAAACAACACAAAATAACCCACAAGGGTTGACGTGTCATTAAACCCCAACACAGTCGGTCTGTTAGGCAATAAGAGCATTGTAGAAGCAGTCTTTCTTGCCAAAATAGTTTACAGAACTCATCCTTATTAGCATTAAATTTTGTTTTGAATACATATTTTGAAAATTCATTCTGTAAATATCCTTTTAACATATTATTTCTGATTTATATTTTGCAAGAAGTTTTTACTTCACCAGCTATTCGGGGGATTTGTGCTTAATTAAAATATTTGTTTCAGGCTGTTTTAATACAAACTGTTGTAAATAAATACAAGCACAATGTGTGTTTTTTTATTACTGATCCAGCTGGCCTTGGTGGCTCAGTTGGATGCACATCTGACTGATGATCAGGAGGGTGCGGGTTTTGACCCTGCTGGGTCAACAATATTCTTTTGTGGAGACTGATCATGAGATATTTTCTACAGTCATTCTCTCCCTTCTGCTGAGTCAAAAAGGGCAGTTGTCAGTTTCTGGCAAAAGAATGAGCACAATGCTGGTTAACCGCTTGGAGAACTAAGCCTGCCTATTAAAAGTGTGGTTAGGTAAACTGACCATGCTCAACATGACCCCATTAGGTTGACTGGGCGGTAAAACCCAACACAAACAAAATTACTGTTCCTCTTTTAAGGCGAACAAGTATGCCTCCAAAGGAATGATAGCAAAGCCTGTCCTTTAACCCATTGTAGTCCGGAGACCCCTAAAAGGTAATTGGCAAACAGTGCAGACCCAGATCAGATGCCCCAGAACATGGCGTATGATCAGGGTCTCCACTGTTTGCAAATAGTATAGCCATTTTTCTCTTGGAATACCTAAATCTCATAGCCGGATTTATCTAAAATTGAAATTTGACTCTTCCTATTAATATATAGTGTGGGTAAGTTCATTCAGTCTACAATGGGTTAAGAAGCACCTTTGAGAAGGGATTCTTAAAAACAGAGAACTAAATCCTTTTGTGCTAAAGTGGTCTTTCTTTGAGAAAGGGGGAAACATGACAAATAGGGGAATAGTGCTTTTTCTTGCAGCAGAGTCACTGCACTGCAGGGAAAAAGGTGGTAATGGGCCAGGCCTTTACTCCTGCTCCTGGGGTTCAGAAACTATGCCTTAATCTTCACTAAGTTTAGCTGGAAGACATAAGGCAGAGGTATCGCTGCATGATCCTTTTGCTATCAACTTTACCCCAATGGTAAGGGTGTGGACAGAAGGGAACATGCAGTGACTAGAAATGACTAATGCATATATTGAAAACAGTGTCTTGTTTCTGTTAATCCTTAAAATGCCAAGAAAACCTGCATCTGAAAATGTAGTCTGTTTATGTTGTCTGCTGAATATTCTTGTAAACGTTTCAAACCTATTTTTGCATACAGGCAAACAGTGTGGACCCAGATCAGACTGCTTGAGGAGCAGTATGATCTGTGTCCACACTGTTTGCAAAAATGACTTTTAAAATCACAAGCAGATGCAAAAGCAGATGACAATTGTTGTGACTGGCAGTTTAAGAGTTAGTGTATCATTGTGTATTATGATTTATTACTCATATGGTTTATTTACTTCAGGTGAAGGAGATGAGTTTTGATCCCAAATACAAAATGCAAAGACTTCAAGAGTTCTGGATTAGTAGAGCAAGTGCTGAACAGAGAAAGGGAAGAGCAGGTATGAATGAACGCTTTTTTTCAGTTTATATTAATTTACTAACTGAAGTAAGGGAGAATGTGGAGGGTGTTGAAAAAGTGATCTCAGATGTTGTTCTTGTCTGTTACTTTATCTTCTCTAACATCATGGGTTGGATACAAACCCCAATTTGCTGTATAACATCTTCATATGCTAGGGCTGTGCAGTACCATAATGTTTTTTTTTTCTCTGATCCCTAGAAGCAAAAGGGTAGGGTCAAAAACTCAAATATGTGCACTAACTTTTGTCTGTTACTCCATCTCCTCCTTCTTTTTTGAACTGATATCATCCAAATTTGTGGGATAATTTCTTCATGTGCTAGGCCAAGCTTAAACACCAAAAATATTTTTATTCTGGTCCCTGCACATCTTATCTTCTTACCATGCTTAATCCAAAATTTGAACAAGGCAACTTTATGGCCTTAGGATATTTAGGGTAAATATGGTAAGACATTATTACATGTAGTTAGGTATAGTTTCTTTATTATTTAGGGAAGGTAAGCAGCCAATTGGACAATTTTTTTTTTGTCTGTATGTGTAAAACTAGGTAATTGACCTCTTCTTACAATTAGAAATTTTGGAATTTTTACTCATTTTCTTGTTTCACCTGCAGGTAGAACTGGCCCTGGTGTATGTTTCCGGTTGTATGATGAGGCAGATTATGAGGCATTTCAGGAGTATTCTACCCCAGAGATACAGAGAGTTCCACTGGATTCTCTGGTACTGCAGATGATATCAATGGGGCTTCCAGATGCTAGGAAGTAAGAGCATTATATAGGCAGCGTCAAGCAAAAAGAGCCTTTGAACACGCAAATGCGTAGATTCAGATCAACCTGTGCATGCGTGAAGTCTTGGTGGCTCAGATGGATGCGCCGTCCGACTGGAGACCAGGAGGTGACGGGTTCAACCCCTGCCAAGGTCGGCAAAATTCTTTCGTGGAGATTGATCTTGAAATATTTTCTACGGTCATTCTCTCCCTTCCGCTGATTCAAGAAGGGCAGTTGTCAGTTTCTAGCGAAAGAATGTGCACAATACTGGTTAATCCCTTAGAGGACTTACTTGCCCAGTAAACGTGTGAGGTAAACTGACCACGCTCGACATGACCCCATTGGTTGACTGGGCCATAAAGCCTCAACACAAACAAACAATCATTTATACATTCTGTAGTATCCAATGTTTTTGATAGCCAGACATGCAGGCTGATCTGGACCATCACTGTCGGCATGGCCAGAAGACACATTTTTTTCATGGCTCAGCCCATATTATACTGAGTACCACAATGAGGGGAGGGGTGTTTGGGGTGTATGCTGACAAAAAAACTCTAGATCAGTTTGTGAAGTATGATCAGGTTTCTTGGTGTCTGCTTACAGAGTTATAGAATACTGAGGGCTGTATTGACAAGCACTAAATGCTTTGATCAGATTTTGTGAATGCACAGCCTGATCTGGTCTAAACAGCTCCCATATATCCCATGTATGCTGCTTTTATTATGGTAAAGGTTGTACTGCATTTGAAGCAGAACAAGGAAGTTCTGTGTAATGTTGTTTGTAAATAAATTTAACAAACTTATTAGCATGCACGCACATGCACACACATCATTTTAGTTTTGTGTACTCATGTTAGTAAACAAGTTGTTGATACAAATTCACATACTTATTGACATAGAGTGCAGATCCAGATCAGTTGACTTCTTCAGAATGCAGGGCATATCCAGGCTCAGCAGGACCAGGATTAGTCAAATTGAGATAGTGGAGTAGTAGAAAGATAAAATGGCACCATATAGAAGAGTAAGGTTTAGTGTGAAATCCAGGCTGATATACGTTCCACTCTGAAGTGAGAGGTTATCCTACTGAGGGGTCCTCGGTGGCACTGTGGTCCCATGTATTGGTTTACAATTCACTAGCCACTTATTGCTAACTAGCATAGTTTTGATAAATGTGAGAAAGTTGCCTGTTAACATTGGTTGGTTTACTAAAATAGCTTTATCACTAAGCACTCTGGGTAAAATTTTCATTACACAACATTTTGAAATATTTTTCATATTTTTCCCAGGAACAAGGATTGTTACTTAGTGCAAATTGTCTCCAATGGATTGTTTTCATAACATTAATGGATTGGAGACAGTTTGCAAGATATATCATATCCTGTGTTCTGGGAAAAATCAGAAAAAATATCAATTAGTCATCAGCTGAATTTGCCCAGAGAGTGGTAAAGGTTATATAATCTTGCTCAGTCTAGTATTACATTTTAGAATTGGGTAAAACTGTAAGACCAAGCCATATGTGCAAACAGATCCACAACTTTTAATGAGATGCTTTTAAAATCAAAAGTATTAATATGGTGTGGGTATTCAGCAAGGGACTTCTAATGAGTACCCACACCATATGCTTTTTTTTGAGAAATAAGAAAAATATTTATCAGATACCCCCTCTTATCTTGACCTAGGAGATCTCTGATTAGATTGCATAGCTGTGCAGGCTTATCTGGGACTTTACTGTTTATATATACACCACAACCTCTTTATAACACTATTGTTGGGGTCCATAGCATAAACCGTGTTAGTTAAACAACCATGTTATATCCAAACAGAAAATGTATAGATTATATTGAGAAATGACCATTTATGGTCATTTTTTCAATATAATCTATACATTTTTTGGGATCCATCTTTGAACCGTGTTATATCCAAAACCATGTTATAACGAACTGTGTTATAAAGAGGTTGAAGTGTATATTTAGATTCCTTTTATGTACTGACATAGGTTAACAAATTGAGTTTATTGTTTTTCCTTCACAGATTTCCATTTATAGAACCACCTAGCCTACAAAGCCTTGAGAATTCTATCCATTTCCTCAGAGAACAGGTAAATGTGAAGACAGTGATCATAATTCTAGATAATAGGGGTATCCAGGCTAACATTTTATCTTATTTCTCCACTTAACCCTTCTTTTGCTGAACACGGCATGCCATGTCTTAGCAAACAGTGTAGATCCAGATCAGTTGGCTTCTGAAGAAGTCAACTGATCTGGATCTGCACAGTTTGTCATTAAATATGTGAATTTCTATCAAAAACCCAGATCAAGTATAAATCTGATTGGCTGGAAATTAGAAGTGGGTGTGGCGTCTTAATTTATTGCAATTGCCTTGGTAAGGCAGCTCCACTAAGGTACTTAGTGGAGCTGCCTTACTAAGGCAGTTGTATTGAGAACCCCAAGTATCTGTATTAACCCTTGTCTTGCTGAATAAATTAAGATGCCACACCCACCTGAAATACATGTACATGTGTATATTTTCATAAAGAAATTAGAAAAAAAAAATAACAAAGAGTATGTTTAGATTGGAAACATGTTTCTTGTCTAGGTCTCTGCTGAATGATGATAAAATAAATACTAACAGCTATAAATTGCTAATTGGTATTCAAGACTATCTGACAAGTCACAGCAGAAATGATATGATATATGATACGGAGGGTGAGAACAAGTGCTCAAAAATGTGAAGAAAAAGTAGCTCCTGTTTTGAACATGCTGTGTTTGTCAGTGTTGGAGAAGAATGATTAAAAGGAATCGGATGAGTAGTGCCAGTGGAAATATATATGTATACCATAATGACCCTAAGTATCGGGAAAGATAGGCAAACTGTGCAGACCCAGATCAGAAAAATACACACAAATAAGGCATTGATCTGACTTATTGATGCACAGACTGATCCGTGTCTTTGCTGTTGGCACATGGTTAAGGGTCCTTTTCCTGCATGGCTGCCACTGTAATATGTGTTAATCAAGCAATAAGAAATTAGTTACCTGGTAACCCTCTTTACTGGGTGGACTAATCTGGCTTAACCCATTTATATCTAGCATCCCATAAAATGGACATTTGCAAACAGTGTAGACTCAGATTAGCTACCACAGAATGTTGCATGTGATCAGGGTCTACACTGTTTGCATTAAATAGAGTGATTTCTATAAAATATGGCAATAATTAAAATTAACATTACATCCCTTCTGTTTGAAATGGACCCATCCAAAGAATTAATTGAGGTAAAAGAGTCTACTCAGTATAGATATGGTAAGCTTTTAATGGATTCTGTCCTTCAGTATCGTATTCTGACTAGATAAAGATATGTTCTTCAGTCAGTAATATGTTTTGATGTATTTCAGGGAGCTTTGAAGGAAGATGAAAGCCTAACTCCTATTGGTTTGATGTTGTCCAAACTACCAATGGATGTTGTTCTTGGCAAAATGCTTATTATGGGATCAATATTTCACGTAAGATCAGTTTGTTATATTAACCCATTAATGTCAAATATCCTGTAAATTGAATATTGGCAGACAGTGTAGATCCAGATCAGATGCTGCATAACCTCATCAGATCATGGTCTGCATTGCTGGCCATTAAACAACACTGAGCCCTGCAGTATTATAAAACAGCCCCTAATACATTCTGAGCCTGCATCGGTGGCTTAGTCAGATGCATGTTCAACAGGTGGACAGGAGTTCAGTCTCTGCTGAGTCTGGCAGCCATCTTTCATTTTAAAAAAAATTTGCAATTACTGGTTAACTTGCTCAGGAAAAATGTGGTTAGGTAAACTGAAAGGTTTGACATGACCTTATAGTGTTGACAGGGCTGTTAAACTAACAAGAAAAAAAAAAAAAAAAATCTGAAAGATCCCAGCGGGCACATGACGTAAATATAACGTCGCCTCAACGTCGATGCAACGTCATGACGTTGCATCGACGTTGAGGCGACGTTATATTTACGTCATGTGCCTGCCGGGATGGATCCTTTGGAAAGAGAATAATGAATGGATTAGTCCCAAATTTAAAGATGCCTAGAATGCTCTTTTCCCATCTATGATCTGTACTTCAGTGATAACATTTTCTGAAGCCCTCAGCTGGAATCTGGTGGATGCATTTGCACGCAACAACTGGAATGTCATCAAGTGGGTTAGGTCTTTTTCCACACATTGACATTGTGTTATGGTTCCCAGATGGTGCATATTGACTCGCATTTGTCTGTGTTTCTTAAACAAATAAACCACTCACAAAGCATTGTTTATGATGTAACAATTTCTCCATATTTTCATCTGATCATTTTCAGTGTGTCTTTGCATGTTTTCTATGTCAAATCAAAACAAAATTATTGAATGATTTTGTTTTTAGATTTTTCATTTTGACATTCTGGTGTTTTGCTCTGCCCTGGCTTTTGTAGCTGTTATCTGTTGTGAGCTCGTTACAAAACAATGCCAGTTAAGGTGATAATTTAGTTAATTGCTGTTATTATTACCCAGCTAGCATTCTTTATAAATCTACAGAGGGCTGTTATCAGCCTGTCAGCTACCCTGATCGGCTGATAACAGCTCGCTATAGATTTATGTAGAATGCTTACTGGGTAATTATACTATTTAAGATATATTTTGTTATTTTTGCACTGAAAATCTAGTTTGATAGAATAGCTTTACAGACACAGTTCTAATGAAGGACCACAACAATAACTCCAAAAGATGTCTAATTACCTTTGTACAATATTTCAGATGATAGATCCAGTGTTGTCTATAGCAGCGGCCATGAGTGTTCAGTCACCATTCACTAGCAGAGCTCATACTGACCAGGATTCCATGGTAACTCATAACTTTATATACATCTGTAATTAAGCTATAGTGTTGTACAATGTTTTATTAGGCAGTGCTTTCAAGTTCTTGTAATTGAAATATGCACTTCTGACACCTCTTTAATATCATGACAATCGTCGTCATATTTCATATGTTCTGTAATTGTCATATTAACCCTTTCACCCCTGAGTTTCTGAAATGGACTCTTCTATTCCTGAATTTGGACTTGTCCACCAGTGCAAATAGGGGTTTCAGTCTTAAATCAAAAACAGAATGGTGACAGTGTAGATCCTGATGAGACAGCTTGTTTCTATGAGCCAATCACATTTGAGCTACAGATTGAGAAAAATTGTCTATTTCAGGCAGCAAGAAAGTCCTTAGAATCTGAGCATGGTGACCCTTTCACTTTGCTGAATGCATTTGATGAGTGGATCGAGGTGAAAGCAGAAGGAAGGGGAACCAGGAAATGGTGTAAGAGGCGAGGCTTAGAGGAACAGAGGTTCTATGAGATGACCAAATTAAAACGACAATTTAAAGAGCTTTTGCAGGTATTGATGTGATAAAGATATTCTTCAAGTTCTAACTTGATGTTTAACCCTTAAACTGCCAATCACAACAATTGTCGTCTGCTTTGTCATCTGCTTGTGATTTTAAAAGTCATTTTTGCAAACAGTGTGGACCCAGATCAGACTGCTCCTCTAGGAGCAGTCTGATCAGGGTCCACACTGTTTGCCTGTATGCACAAAAAGGTTTGAAATGTTTGCAAGAATATTCAGCAGACAACATAAACAGACATTTTCAGATGCAGGTTTTCTTGGCGTTTTAAGGGTTAAAATGTATAAATGTTGCCACTGGAAACAAAGAACACAAAGAACAAAGAACAGTCTCGGTTTTATTGAGACTCTTTGTATGACAGCAATGTAGTTTGCAGGGTTGCATATTGCATATTCCACTAGCACTAGCTTAAATGGAGCTGAATTTTCCAAGATACCAGAATGGGCTAAGCTGTCTCAAGAAAAAAGAAAAACTGCATTGTGATGAAGTACAGGGAGATTTTTTACAATTTCAGAGATCTTTAGGAGAAGTATTATGATGAAGTGCAGGAAGATTTTTTTACAATCTACAGAGACCTTGTTAAGAAGGAGTATTATGATGAAGTACAGGGAAATTTTTACAATCAATACAATAAAGTATGGGGAGATTTTTACTATCTTCAGAGATCTTGTTAAGAAGGAGCATTTTGATGAAGTACAGGGAGATTTTTTACAATCTTTAGAGATCTTGTTCAAGGAGGAGCATTATGATGAAGGACAAGGAGATTTTTTACAGTCACAAAAGTCTTGTTAAGAAGCATTATGAATTCAGGGAGATTTTTTACAATCATTATGATGAAGTACAGGGAGATTTTACAATCTTCAGAGGTCTTGTTAAGAAGGAGCATTATGATGAAGTACAAGGAGATTTTTAAAATCATTATGGTGAAGTACAGGGAGATTTTTATAATCTTCAGAGATCGTGTTAAGAAGGAACATTATGATGAAGTACAGGGAGATTTTTTTACAATCTTCAGAGATCTTGTTAAAGGAGGAACAATATGATGAAGTACAAGGAGATTTTTTACAACTGCAAAGATCTTGTTAAGGAGAAGCATTATGATGAAGTACAGGGAGATTTTACAATCTTCAGAGATCTTTTTAAGAAGGAGCATTATGATGAAGTACAGGGAGATTTTTACAAACAGAGATCTTAAGAAGGATCATTATATTGAAGTACAGGGAGATTTTTTACAATCTTCAGCGATCTTGTTAAGGAGGAGCATTCTGATGAAGTACAGGGAGATTTTTATAATCTTAAGAGATCTTATTAAGAAGGAGCATTATGATGAAGTACATGGAGATTTTTATAATCTTAAGAGATCTTATTAAGGAGGAGAATTACGATGAAGTACAGAGAGATTTTTTTTACATTCTGCAAAGATCTTGTTGAGGAGGAGCATTATGAATAAGTACAGGGAGAGTTTTTGCAATCTTCAGAGATCTTGTTATGGAGGAGCATTTTGTGATCCTTCTGGGATAATTTTCCCCAGTTCTGCCTGTAAAAATACATTGTAGATACTCATCAGAATTGCCTTAGTGAGGCGCCGCTAAGGAGTTCCCACAATATACAGGTATGTTTTTAAGAAAAAATAAGAAAATTTTATCCCAGAATTAACACTAAATACTTTGCATTAGAAATATGCCTTAGAGATGGTCACCATAGCGGCCATCTTGAAAATCTATTTCGAAATTCTTCTCCTTAACCCAAAAGGTCAGTTGACTCGAAATTTGACAGGAAATATCAGGGCCTGAAAATCAAAAATAGCTAAAATTATTCCAATAGGAAATCCAAGATGAGTGCCACGGCTGCCAGCTTGAAAATCTATATTGAACTTCTTCTCTTGAACCAAAAGGCCAACTGATTCAAAATTTCATTGGAAGTATCTAGGTGAATGTAAATCAAAAAAGCTGAAATTGTTCTGATTGCAAATCCAAGATGGCCACCATGGGGTCCATCGAAAATCTATATTGAACTTATTCTCTCGAACTGAAAGGCCAACTAACTTGGAACTTGTCTGGTAATCAGATGAGAGATACAGGGTCATCTTGTCCTGCTGTTTACTACTGAATTAAGTTAGTCAACATTGGACTGATGTTTGGTTCTAGTCTTAACTTTTATATAGTTCCATGCTGTTCCACTTAGTAACCTTGAGGTAAAGGTCATGGACATCTTAGGACCAAGGTCTTGGACTTAGAGATTTGATGTTAAAATTTTCATTTGGAGTTTTCTAAACTTCTGTATATCAGGAGTATGTTACTGGAATGCATGGATATATTAAGTTGATACTGGGACTCATGCTAGGTACTGGACTACAGTTTTAGCTGGTACAGCCAGACCCACTTAAGGTCAGAGTCATTGATTTAGAAATTTCATGTTTTCTTTTGGTTTAAGTTTTCTGAAGAATGATATCTCCTGAATATCTGGATGTATTACAGTTATATTTTCACTGATGTTAGCTAATGCAATAACGTGTATGGAATTATAGGTTAAATTAAATTCTATAGCAGTTTTAGTCTCATCTCTTAGACATGTTGTATGTTTTTTGTTTTGTATTTCATATAGTGATCTTTAGTTGAAAGTCACTTAGATGATAGATCAGAGTATAGGATACTTTTTGCACATTTGTTGTACTCATTAGAATTATCTTCCTTTTTTCTTTAGCCATGATTCTTGTCAAGCCTCCTTAAGCCGGCCTCTGTGGCTCAGTTGGATACGCCGTCCGACTGGAGACCAGGAGGTCGCGGGTTCAACCCCCGCCGAGGTCGGTAACATTCTTTCGTGGAGATTGATCATGAAATATTTTCTACGGTCATTCTCTCCCTTCCGCTGATTCAAGAAGGGCAGTTGTCAGTTTCTGGCGAAATAATGTGCACAATACTGGTTAACCGCTTAGAGGACTAAGCCTGCCCAGTAAATGTGTGGTTAGGTAAACTGACTGCGCTCGACATGACCCCATTGGGTTGACTGGGCCGTAAAACCTCAACACAAACAAACAAACAAACAAGCCTCCTTATTATTTTCTGTTTTACATATTTTATGATCAGTCTGTTTTGTTTTGTGCCTGTTATATATTATTTATGTGTTTAAACTAGGATCATGGATTGTTGGAGAAAATAGAAGAATCTGATCAGTATTTGACCAGTGATGAGAGGAGAAAGAAACATGGGGAGAGAAAGAGGCTTGGTGAGCTGAAGAGAGAGCAGAGAAATGAATCAAAAAGGAGAAAAGTTCTAAAACTTGAGGATGAGGTAAGCAGAATCTTTGACAGGGTTCTCAATTCTTTTATCTTGCCAGAAAAACATAACCCTACAATCAGAAAGATGTATGGCTGAGTTTTTGTATATATAAAGCTTGGATATTGGTTCATACAAAACCACTGTTTAGCACTGCAAACTCATTGCCTTTTGGAGAAATGCATGCATTTTGCATGATACTGGTTTAGAGTTTTGCCAAGCAACTGTAAGTTGTTGTACTTACTAGAACAGTTAACATTTAGAAAATGCATGTACTTGCGGTGTGCTTTGTTGAGAAACAAAAGCTCTGATTAGACAATACTGATGCATAGGGCTGATAAGGCCCCTTTTTATAATGATTTTTATGTTTCATGAAGTAACTGTTTCTTGTTAGGACTTGGCTGTATTGTTTTTCATGTTTTCAGGACTTTACAATCAGTGATGGTGAAGAGGATGACAAAGGGTCTGACATCAAAGATTTAGAATTCAGGCTTAGTCATAATCTACAGCAACTTCAGGTAAGATAGGAATTCTTTGATTGAAGTTCACATGGTCTCTATAGATTGAGTTTTATAATGTACATGTATCTGTTAATTTAGTGTCATTTTGAAATTTATATACTGAGAAGATATAAAAAATGTACATTTGATTTCAAACTGGGCTGGAGAAAAACCAAAATGAAATTTCATTCTGTTTATTAAATTTGATATCTTTGACACTATACTCAAAATTTTATTTTGCCAGTGCTCACTTGTAAAGATCAGTGATTGACACAGGTATTCCTTTCCACTCACTTTTGTATCTCAGTTTGTAGAAGGAAAACAAGTCAATATCTGAGCCCAGTTGTTCAAAGCTAACGGCGTCGTTAGTTATTGATTCGTTAAAATTTACATCGAGTGATATGCAAACATGCTGAAATTTTTTCTGAAAAAAATGTGAGTAGCTTTTGCAGTGCAAAAGCTACTCACATTTTTTCAGCAAAAAATATCAGAATATTGTGTATTGAATCCACTAAAACAGTTAACGAAATGACCGTTAATGAGCTTGTTAAGCTAACAACGCTTTGAACAACTGGGCCCAGGTGTGAGAATCTCTTGTAATGATTATGAAGTGCTCCTGACTATCAGTGTCTGTGGTCGGGCTCATCCTGGTCCTGTTTGTAGTGTTTGTAGTGTTCTGGCTTCAGATTGCCATTAAGCCCTTTGTTTTGTTTCATCACAGTGTCTCTGATTATATGTGTTTCACTGTGATGTTTCACAGATGAGGTAGATGATCCCTAGTCAGACCAAACATGTATTTGTAATAGGACACAGTTGTTCACCATTTTGGGGATGAGGAAGAATCTTGAAGCTGCATTTAGTCACAGCAGCCATAGTAACTTGAAAGGTGTGGGATGGTGTATTATTTTGCAAGAGCGGAACACCTTGAGTCAACTTTCCGCTTCTTTTTTTTTAAAATCTCCTGACACAGCTTCCTTAGTACTGCATATTATACATCATTTATCATGCGACCTTCCTCAAGATAATCCACCATAATAATGCCCCGACTATACAAAAAAATAGAGGCCTATTACCTTCCCCGTCAAAGAACTTAAATTTTTAGGAAGGGGTCAGCCGCTTCCATTGCATACTCAGCTTTTTGGCCTTCTGATCTTTGGTCAACATTCTTGGGACCCATCTAGCTGAAACTTTGGACATCCCTAAGATATTGGTTGATAGACTGATCTGCCCCAAAACTTATGCCTATTTGTCTAGCTATATCGTGCAGGCTTCTTCCCCTGTCACATGATCAGACTGTGCACAAGCTCAATGTTTTTGTCTGTAGTAGCCTCTTTAGGGCACCCAACCATTCATAAACATCCACACTCTCCCTCCCTCTTCTAAATTCAACAGTCCATTTCTTCACCATGCTGCCGGCCTCGGTGGCTCAGTTGGATGCACCATCGAGGTCGGCAACATTTTTTCGTGGAGATTGATCATGAAATATTTTCAACGGTCATTCTTTCCCTTCCGCTGATTCAAGAAGGGCAGTTGTCAGTTTCTGGCGAAAGAATGTGCACAATACTGATTAACCGCTTAGAGGACTAAGCCTGCCCAGTAAACGTGTGGTTAGGTAAACTGACCGTGCTCGACGTGACCCCATTGAGTTGACTGGGCCGTAAAACCTCAACACAAGCAAACAAATTCTTCACCATGCTGTAAGAAGGAGACTCATCCCCAAGGGTTTTAATGAAGTCATCTTGAATTTCCTTCAGGGACATGCCCTTCTTACAGAAGTACTTTATGACTGCATTAACTTCAACCATCCATTTTCTCAATTTAACACACTCTTCCCCTGTTTACAGTGAATTCCTACTGAAATCAATAGCTTCACAATTTTAAATTTTGAGCTGTTGAATAAGGTAAGATATCAACTGATTAGGATTTCATTTCAATTTACTGATTCTAAGTATATTGGGCCAAGAAGTTGTTGATCATACCTTGTACATCCATAGCAAATTGTATCTGATCCCTAAGATAAAAAAATCAAGGTCAAAGATTTGTGGCTATATTTCTCATCTGCTCCATGTCTCCCAGAAGCCTTGGTAGATTATCATGAAACTCCTAAATTTATTTCCCCTTCTTCACCCCACCCCAGTGATGGGAAGGTCTGGTTTCTCAGTCTGCCATAAAGTGTTCAAAACCCAATGTCAGATTTTCTGGTAACTTGACACAATTGTTCACCATTTGACACACTTGTTCCCCATTTGACACAGTTTCACCATTTGACACAGTTGTTAACCACAGGACACAGTTGTTCACTATTTGACACAGTTGTTAACTATAGGACACAATTGTTCACCATTTGACAGTTTTTCATCATTGGACACAGTTGTTCACCATTCAACACAGTTGTTAACTGTAGGACACAGTTATTCACCATTTGACAGTTGTTCATCATTTGACACAGTTGTTCACCATTTGACACAGCTGTTCACCATTTAATACTGTTGTTCACTATATCAAGTTTAGGACACAATGAACAAATATTAATGATAAACAGTTCAGTGAACTTTTGCTGTGCACAGGCCCCTTTTTGCCTTAAAACTAAGTTTATGATCAAACATTGGACTGGCCAATAAAATTTCTGCAATAAACTAGTTTTCTTGATTTCTTTTTTTAAAAAGGAATAATTATTTATTAAGGGTTTGTAGAAACTGGTGTTTCATAAGTAATTATGGCTGATCTGTTCTATTTCAGGAAACTGCCAATAAGAGTCGTAATTTCACCCTGGGAGACATTAATCTGCTGAAGATAATTCTCTGTAGTGGACTGTACCCACAAGTTGCCATAGCTGATGACTGTAACTCGTATAAGTCAGCCTCTGAGCAGGCATTTCATACCAAGGTATTTACACACCTCCACATAAGGCATTTTTTTTTCACCCAGATACTTGTATTTTTCTTATTTCTCCACAAAAAGATATGTTGTGTGTACCCATTAGGAGCACCCCGCCGCTTCTTAGGAGTACCCACAACGTATGATTTCATGGAGAAATAAGAAAAAATATTATCTGGATACCACAACTTATCTGGAGCCATGTATTTATTTCTTCATAGCTCCAGATAACTGAGCTGTCATTTCTCCAGATAAAGTTTCATAATTTTCTGTATTTACCTAAAATATTAGAACACTTTTACTTATTTCCAAGCTTGTCCAAAATCTTTTAATAAATCCATTTGACTACCTGAAGATGTGTTCTAAAAACTCCTGAATGGAGTTGCAAACATCATCATCATCATCATCTTCATTAATTGCCTCCCTCAATACTTGAGCATTCTGGCAATGTAGTTGGAGTGGTCTATGTGCCCCAGATAAAAAGTGGTATGTACAGTAGGTTAAAAACATCTAAAAGGTAAAAACATGGGGGCATCTAGGACGAGAGGGTGGCATCTGGCTAACAGCTGACTGTGGAAGTTGATTCCATAAGACGATATACACAGAAAGAAGCTGTTCTGGTACCCTGCAAAATGTGTCTGGATCTGTTGGAATCTGGTGTCATGGCCACAGGTCCTGCCTGTCTGTGATGATGGGGTCAGATAGGTCTCGGCAGGTATGTCCACTAGCTGATGTACAATGCCGTACATCATGGTCAGCCTGGCTTGGTCACTGCGCCTTTCCAGGGTGTCCCAGTTGAGTGTCTCCAGCATTGCAGTGGCACTACTTGTGCGTCTGTAGTTGTTTGTCACAAACTGTGCGGAATGCCTTTGAACCATCTCAATTTATCTGGTTGAGTGTGGCACTCTTTGATGCCGAAGTTGCTGAGGCGTATTCCAGCGTCAGGCGCACATATGTCTTGTAGGCTTTATCCTTTGCTGACTGTGGGGCACTTCTGATGTTTCTTCTCAGGAAACCCATGGTGGAATTTGCCTTTTTGACTATGTTATCTTTGTGCTTTGCCCAAGACAGGTCACTGCTGATGGTGACGCCTAGGTACTTTCACCCATAGTAGAGCCATCTCATTAGATGTACACTGATTGCCTTTTTTTATACCCCATCACACAATAGTGGAGTGTTACGGTTTCATGTTGGATGTCCATGTGTCTGTCTGTCCCTTCGTCTGTCATCCGTCCATTGATATTTCATTTCTGGATTCACCGGGGCATCCAACTGATATTGTCTTACAGTTGGGCAAGGCCTGCTATCCATGTATAGCAGGTAAGGGTAGAAGGGGAATGTTTCTATCTCTTCTGTTTCTTCACTTTCATTCTGTTTTTTTTTCTTCCATCCTTCTCTTTTATTTTCACTACTAGCTCTTCTATCTCTTTTCTCCCTTTCTCTGGGAGAAAACACAAAATGACCCACAAGGGTTGGTGTGTCATAAACCCCAACACAATCAAAATTCATTTCTAGATGGTAACTTGAGTAAACATCAGTGGATTTTGACCAAACTTGTTATGTGCATTGATATTATGGAGATCTGGTTTAGGATTGCTAATGGGCAAAGTTCATCAATTTTTGACACAGTTACCTGCCTGCCACACTTCCATATTTTAGTTTCCAGACAATAATTTGAGTAAATGTTAATGGATTTTCACCAAACATGGTATGTGCATTGATATTGTAGAGATCTGGTTTGGGATGGCTAATGGGAAAATTTTGTCAATTTTTAATTGAGTTATCTGCCCATCACATATCCATATTTTCATTTCTGGATGATAACTTGAGTAACTCTCAATGGATTTTAACCAAACTTGATATGTGCATTGATATTGTGGAGATCTGGCCTGGATTGGGATTGCAAATGGGCAAATTATGTCACTTTTTGATAGAGTTATCTGCCCACCATACAATTATGGTGGGGTATTATCGTTTCTTGTTTTTATTTTATTTTATCACTATTCTGTTTGCCATTTTGTTTTCAATTTTTGTCTATATGACATCCCTTTTTGAGATATTGAACACATTCAATTTCAGAGAGGAAGCCACTTCAGAAACTCAGGGGTCAAAGGGTTAAGACTTGTATGATTCCTTATCATGTATGTCAAAACATGTTCTGACATCTCAGAATTCTCACTGTAGTTAGAAATGTCTTTTTTTTCTTTCATTTTAATGTCAAATAGGTGAGTTTGTCTGGAAGGTTGGCAAACAGAATGACTGTGCAGGGTTTTGTTGCATCTTCTACATATTCCTATCAAAGTATGCAAATATTCCAAGGAGTTTAAAGTCATAATCCTAACACAAAATTTGTCTAATGGTGGATAAGAGTCTTGCTATGCAGCATAGCAGCTTGACCTTTCCTAATATCCTAACAAGTATGATTAAAAAATTACCAAGGGTATTTTAGTGTCTTATTCTTTTCTGAACTCCTATCAGGTATCATCAAAATACACCAGAGAAATGGAAGTTTCAATCCCTCATTCAAAACTTGTAGTAAAATATGGCGGACTAACTGGTACAGGCAGCTAGAGTTGTCACTCCTGAGTGCATCATAGCATCTTGACCTACAGTCGACTCTCGTTATCTCGAATTCCAAGGGACTCTATTAAATACTTCGAGATATCCGTACCTCGACATAAAAGATTTGCAGAATTGAGGAAAGAATTATTTGAACAATCACATTTAACAAATATATATGTAATTGGACTCTTGAAGTTAGAGATATATTAAAAATATTGTGGAAAAGAGGAGAAATTGCTCCTTAGGAGCAATTTCTCCTCTTTCCCACAATATTTTTTGCCTGTTGTTAGATGTTCATGTTTCGGCAGGGACCAGATTTTCACTTCGAGATAAGCGGTTATTCGAGATAAGCGAGTTCGAGATAACGAGAGTCAACTGTATTTTATACTCCTACTGAAGTATCTTCAAAATATTCCAAAAAGTATTAGTTACAGTCAAAAAACAAATAGAATAACACACAAAGGGAGATAAGTTAAAAATCACCATTGTGTATGGCACAGTCTTTTTATGTATTCTGTACTTCTGCCAAATATTATCAAAATATTTCAGGAATTGTCAAAGTAACAGATTGTAAACTAAAATAGTGAAGGGAGATAAATGGATAATAGAGTCGTTATCCATGTCTGTTACAAGTGACTTGACCTGTTCTGTAATCCTGCTAAGTATTTCAAAATCTTCCAGGGGCATTCAAGTTATGTGCCATACAAGAAAAGGTTAATGTCTGCTCATCTGCCACAAATGCTGCCTTCATTTGTCAAAGTATAAATCAGTTTTCTGCTGTAAGGATTGCTTTAAAAGTGTCAATAACTGCACCAGTTAGTGTAGACTTGTAATCTTAGCATATGAAATGTTAAATGTTTGGTTAAGTTGATGTATTCAGGTGGGGAAGTGGTCAGTGGTCATAACTTTGTAGATGTATTCAGGTGGGGAAGTGTTTAGTGGTCATAACTTCGGATCTGCTAGTGGCAGAATTCAGCTTATGACCGTACGGCGCTTCATTGCACAGAGCATTTCATGATCACCTTCTCATCATCTCAGTATGACTTGAGTAACAATGAAAGAAATGTAAAACACTAAACTGTCATTATGTTTGTTTAGCCCTAGTTGAAATATTTCTGTCTATGATAAACATTTTTTTTCACGTATTTGATTTAATTTTCTTCTTATGTTACTTTTAGAGCAAGCCCTTTGTACTACTTCATCCTACGAGTGTGTTTGCTTTTCAACCAGAACTGTTACAACCAAAAGACTGTGATAAACAACAGGGGCGGCATAGTATATCAGATCTGAAGGTCCAGCTGAGTAACAAACATGAACTACTTGCTTTTGTGTAAGTTTTCTTTGAGTTGCACCTTCAAAAAAGGGAGCTTAACCCTTGTCCGGCTGAATAAATTAACATCCATGCCCACTTCTAATTTTCAGCCAATCAGATTACTTGAACAAGTTTGTTGATACAAATTCACATACTTAATGACAACAGTGCAGATCCAGTTCAGCTGGCTTCTGAAGAAGCCAGCTGATCTGGATCTACACTGTTTGCAAAGCCAGGGCATATCCGGGTTCAGTAGGACCAGGATTAAAATGCTTGCAATGTGAAAAGCCCCCTATTGTCATAAGCAGACTGCAAAAGCTCAGATCAGCCTGCATTGTCTCGTAGTTCCAGATGAGAGGAGTATTCAGAAAATTTTATCTTATTTCTCCCCACTAGTGAGTGCCCTTCAACATTGTCATACGTGCCATAAGCTATGGAGTAAAATCTGTGAGACAAGGCACAATTTTAAGGGAGATTTGGCAAAATGTGAGATTTTCTTAAACATTACTTTGGAGCTCCCCTAATATAGTCTAAAGTCTTTTTTTTCATGTAAGAAGCATGTAAAAACCACAACAGTGAGTGATTTATGTTTATTTCTCAATGAAATCTGCAGTAAAATGGTCTGAAAATTCTGTTAGATTTGAACTTTTTATGGAAATTGCCTTCTGGATGGGTCAAATTCTGTGAGATTTTATTTTAGTGTGAGATATGGCATGTAGGTTACGTTTCAGTGAGAATTAAGAAAAATATCTATCCTATTTGGTTAAAAACGTGCCTTATCAAGAGCTATATTCTACACAGTATCCAAGGATTCTGTAAGATGTACCATAATAACCCTAAATATTGGGTAAGGTAGGCCTGAGCAAACAGTTTAGACCCAGATCAGATGCCACACAGTTTGCCACTCATCAAGCAGCTTGTAGAAACACCCAAATGTAGTCAAATAGACTTGTTCATGGTTTAGGACAAGTATGGTAAGGAGTTAAGGTGTCCCAATGTTTAGGGTAAATATGGTACTAATCAGATGGCATGAATGTGCAGGCTGATCTGGGAATTTATTCTCTGCATTTATTTGAGGGCCCTTTTTTCATGTTACAATTGATCTATGGAAATATACTGTATTTACTCATATATTGGGACACCTTACCATACTTGCCCTATAATTTGTAAAAGTCTGTTCCACTACCTGTTCATGTGTTAAAAATAATGCTGGACAAGTGGCAAACAGTGCAGACACTGATCAGATGCCACATTCTGTAGGACCTGATCTGGGTCTACACTGTTTATTCAGGCCAGTTTATCCCAATACAATTATGGTAGAATTCTTAACCAGCCCCCTCAGCTTTAGATTCTATACAATATCCAGTGGGTATGTAAGCATTCAGCAGAGGCTCCAATCAGACTTGCATCAGATAAAAGGCTGATTGCAGCCTTCATATCTTAAATATAATAGGTAGTACCGGTATACATTTTGTAGAGCCAAAACATATACTAAAAATGACATTGAATCTGTTAAATGTTCCTCCCTCCCAACCTTTATCGTTCGCATAATTTGTATGCATTTGTCCTCTAAGTAAGTCTGAGGACTATAGTATGTGGAAGTGAACTTTTACTTGTAAATGTGTTGATGGGCACAATTAAAAGACCTGCAATGTGCGAAAACAGACCTTCTGATGTGTGCCCAATAAAGATTCAAATCAGCCTGCACATTCGCACAATGTGATAAATCTTTGTTGTCCTCTTGAAGAAACTTGGCATTCTTTGCTATCCAAAATGCATACAGTGAAGATTCTGATCAGCAGCTGATATGAATTTTCATTGGATGCACATGTTCAGATGTTGCAGCTCAAAACATGTTGTTTTAGGTCTATACTGGAAACTAACAAGCCATATTTGATGAACACAATGAGAGTGCCAGCACTACAGACCATCACCCTGTTTTCCAACTATATAGACACAAATGCTGACTGCACCAGGTGAGTTCTTACGTGTCACATTGGTATATATATATCAAGCATTACAGAGCGAGGTTCAAAGTGTAAATAGTGAAGATGACAATTATATTTTTCTTACTTTTCCCACAAAATAGGTTTGGACATTTCTTGCAAATTGTCTCCATTGGAGACAATTTGCATGAAATGTTAAAACCTGTTTTCTGGGAAAAATAAGGAAAAAATTCAAAATGCCAATTACACTTTTAAGTTCTCCAAACTAAAACAGGTTAAATAGACATGGGGACTAGTTGAAAAGCTTACTCACAAATACTCTGTAATAGAAAAAATAGTTTGATCAAGTAAATTGGCTCATAACTATACCAAGAATATCAGTGTAAAAGAATTAAACTGGAGTAACCCTAAGTTGAGACAGAGAGGCCGGAGTAAATCCAGATCAGGCACTGTGGAATGCAGTTTCTGACTCTCTGATCAGGGTCTTGCCTCTTATCCAGCATTTTAAAATTTACTTGTTCAAATTTTTTGACAAATTTGATAAGGAGTTATTTTCCCAATATTTAACCTAAATTTGATAACTCTCTTCAGAAATCCCCAGTCTCCATACTGGGCTGTGCTTGATTACAAATGCTTTTCCCGTGTGCACTAACAGTAAGGAGTGGCTACTGAATTAGCCCAGTGTATGGTAAAGATTAAATGTAAAGATTGTTCTAATTCAGTGTGATTTTTACATCCTGTACTTGTTCGATTCTGCTAAATGTTTCACAGATGACATTATATATTCTTCAGATTGATATGTGATGGCTGGCTAGAGATTGGTGTACCTGACGAAGATTCAGCCCATGAGATTGTCTCAAGTGTCATACAGCTACGAGCAACCTGGGAAAATTTACTCAAACTTCGCCTTGAAGGTTCTAAAATTTCCTCTTGCTGAAATTAGCTGTGACAAATCAGTGATATTTTCTCCTAGTAAATAAGCTTTGCTACTGTAATAACCCTAAGGTCTGAACAAAGAATGAAAACCCAGATCAGATGCTGCAGATCAGGGCATCTATTCAAAGTCCAAACTGTTTTCTCCAGTTTTTCAGTAGTTTTTTAGACGCAATGGGTATTGTTAGGTCACCTGAGCATGAAGTGCATATTGTGATTGGTCAGTGTCTGTTGTGCGTCATGCAGCGTCAACAATTTGCTTTAAAAGCCTACGGCTCCTACCCCTGGGTCAGTTGACTTGAAACTTGGTAGGAAACATCAGGGTGACTTGTAGATCAAAAATAGCTAAAATTGTTCCAATCGGAAATCCAAGGTGGCCGCTATGGCGGCCATCTTGAAAATCTATTTTTTGCTTCTTCTCCTGAACCAAAAGGCCAGTTGACTTGAAACTTGGTAGGAAGCATCGGGGTGACTTGTAGATCAAAAATAGATTAAATTGTTCCCTTTGGAAATTCAAGATGGCCGCCATGGTGACCATCTTGAAAATCTATTTTTCTCTTCTTCTTTTGAACCGAAAGGCCAATTGACTAGGTACATGGTAGGAAGCATCAGGGTGACTTGTAGATCAAAAATAGTTAAAATTGTCCCACTCGGAAATCCAAGATGGCTGCCATGGCAGCCCTCTTGAAAATCTATTTTTTGCTTCTTCTCCTGAACCAAAAGGCCAATTGACTTGAAACATGGTAGGAAGCATGGGGTGACTTGCAGATCAAAAATAGCTAAAATAAGTTTGATCGGACATCCAAGATGTCTGCCATCTTGAAAATCTATTTTTCGCTTTTTCTCCTGAACCAAAAGGCCAACTGACTTGAAACTTTGTTGGAAGCATTGGGGTGACCTGTAGATCAAATTAACTAGAATCGTGGTGGCCATCTTGAAAATCTATTTTTCGCTGCTTCTCCTGAACCGAAGGGCCAGTTGACTTTTAACTCAGTAGGAAGCATAGGAGTGACTTGTAGATCAAAAATAGCTAAAATAGTTCCGATCGTAAATCCATAATGGCCACCATAAAGGCCAGCTTGAAAATCTATTTTTCGCTTCTCCTCCTGAACCGAAAGGCCAATTGACTTGAAACTTGGTAGGAAGCATCAGGGTGACTTGTAGATCAAAAATAGTTGAAATCGTTCCGACCGGAAATCCAAAAGGGCCCCCATGGTGGCCATCTTGAAAATCTATTTTTTGCATCTTCTGAACCAAAAGGCCAATTGACTTGAAACTTGGTAGGGGCATCGGGGTGACCTGTACATCAAAAATAGCTAAAATGTTCTGATCAGAAATCCAAGATGGCCACCATCTTTAAAATCTTTTTTTAGCCTCTTCTCCTAAACTGAAAGGCCAATTGACATGAAACTTGGTAGGAAGCATTGGGGTGACTTGTAGATAAAAAAATAGCTAAAATTGTTCCGATAGGAAATCCAAGATGGCCACCATCTTGAAAATCTATTTCTCTTCTTGTCTTGAAACAAAAGGCTGATTATCTTCAAACTTGATAGGAAGCATCGGCGTGACTAGTAGATCAAAATAGCTAAAATCATTCTGATCGGAAATCTAAGATGGCCGCCATGGCTGTCATCTTAAAAATCTATTTTTCACTTCTCCTCTTGAACCGAAAGGGCAACTGACTCCAAACATGGTAGGAAGCATCAGGGTGACTTGTAGATAAAAAAAAAGCTAAAATTGTTTCGATCAGAAGATGGTGCCATGGCCACTATCTTTGAAATATATTTTGGCACTTCTTCTCCTGAACTGAAAGGTCAGTTTATCGGGTAATCAGGTGAGCGATACAGCAGGGCCATCTTGGCCCTCTTGTTCAAATTTTAGAACAAGTATACTAGAGAGTTCCTATAATTAGAGTTAATAGGGTGTTCTTTATATCTTTATATACTGGCACAGTGGCTCAGTTGGTAGAGCATCTTCTTTGTGACAAGGAATTTATAGGTTCCATCCCTGGCCAAATCATACCAAAGACTTTAAAAAGTGCTCAGCATTAAGAAAATAGATCTAGAAATCAGAACTGGTCAGCCCAGCGTCAGTATACTGTGACTGGGGGGATATCATGTTGTGACAGCCAAATGCAGATTTCAGTGAGGCAGCAGTCTAAAAGTGAGCATTGAGCTCCCTGCCACATCCAGACATTGTAATAATCCAGTGTTGAAAATGATGTAATACCTGAATAAAACAAGCTTTATAACTTTAATAAAAAATTTATATTGTCCATCCCTTTGTTTTTTAATACTTTCTTAATTACCAGAAAATTGTTAAAACATTTTGGATAGTTACTGTAATTTGTGTAAATCATGCCACTGAATCCTGTGTCACAGCCAATGCTTCAACTAAGGGCAAAATGGGTATAATATGACTTGCAATGCTGAAATTTGAGAACAGGGTTCATACAGGCAAGGCCAAGTCAAATTCAAGGACTTTTCCAGGATCAACTTTAAGTTTTCAAGGACTATAATACACAAATTTGTAAAATCTGGCACTGTCATTCATTGCTTCCACATCCAGTGAAAACATTTGGGCTAAAAAAACTGATAATTTCTGTTAAAATGAACTCTCTTAAAACCAAAAGTATCAAGCTGTGGTTGCAGTTTCTGTTTTAACCTGTGAGAAATTTACGAATGTCCGAGACATCACTTTTTCTTTTCTTATGCCCCTCTCCCTGCGCCTGTGACCATAATGAACTTTCACCCATTTGTGTCGATGTCCTAATTACAAGGTTGACAGTGCGCCTTATGTTTACTGTTCGTTTCCTTTACCCAAGAATATCGTTTTTGCCACTCTCTGCTATAAACACACATTTCCATTACGCAGAAATAAATTCAGGATCCAAAAAAACACACATTAAAGAACAGCAGATGCCATTTTTGTTTTTTGTTTAGTCTGGTTATTTGAATTGACCTTTTTCAGTAATAAAAGTTGTCAAAATCGCCAAGTACCAGTCTGCAAGGGAGACAATCCAAACATCAAGTACGAATCATTCGAACCTATGTGTATTCAAACTTTGTTTTCGCGCCCAGCACATCGAACTCTTTAGTTATGGAACTCCTGCTCATCTGTCTTTACTCGAAACTTGCCGATTTTTTTAGGAACTTTACTTTTGATTCTCACAGAGATTTAAAATTGTCTAGAACACAAGAAAATGTGAAATTCAAGTACTTTTCAAGGTCTATGGTCAGTTTTCAAGGGCTTTTCAAGACAAATTTTGTTTTCAAGGACTTTTCAAGACTGCCCTACATTTTCAAGTACTTTTCAAGCTTGTGCGAACCCTGGAGAAAATATACCTTCTGCGCACAATGAAGACTTAAATTAACCTGTGTATCCTTATAGTCTGGACCCATTTGTTCAAAGCGTTGTTAGCTTAACAAGCTCATTAAGGGTCATTTCGTTAACTGTTTTAGCAGATTCAATATACAGTATTCTGATATTTTTTGCTGAAAAAAAAAGCTACTCACATTTTTTCAGCAAAAAATTTCAGCATATTTGCATATCACTCGATCTAAATTTTAACGAATTGTTAACTAACGACATCGTTAGTTTTGAACAACTGGACCCTGATCAGTTGTTGTTGTCTGCATCAAGAAACTTTGCATCCTGGGCTATCCAAATATGCCCAAAGAGGATTCTGATCAGACTGAGCAAATGCACAGGCTGATCTGAATTTTCACTTGGCACACATCTGAGGGTACCTTTTTTGATGTTACAGCTGATATGGTACTTAATTTTATTTTTCTAGCTTCATGGGTTCAACATTTGAGCTTACAGGGCCCAGTCAATCAAAGCATCATTAGCTTAACAAGCTCAATAAAGGTATTTTCAAATACATTGGTATTTTTGCTGCTGCAAACTCACATTTTCCAACAAAAATATCAATGTATTTGCCATATTTTCAAGACAGAAGTTTTAATGTCATGTAGCTAACAACTAAGTTTTGAACAACTGGGCCCAGATCTTTTCCCTTGATGTTAAGTCACGTTACATTTCAGCCATGTTTCTTTTCCTTTTCTAGATACATTTTTATCAATGGAAACTGAGAAGAGGATCAGTCCAAGAGCAAGAAAACTGGAGAAAACTCTGGCCAAGAAACTGAGTGAGTTTCTCAGCAGTGATGTTCTCTATAGTCTACGAAGAGTGCTCGCTGCTGAAATGAAACATGTCTACTTAGGGCCTGATAGAATGGGTAAGTTTTATCACATGCATCATGGCCAAACCTCTCTTTGGGCATTAATAAGCCATGCACAGGCTAGACTGCTGATGTCGTCAGGACATGTACATATAGTTTCAGACCAGGTGCTTTTTGCAACCAAAGTATTGATTTGTTTATGTTGAGGTTTTACAGCCCAGTCAACCCAATGGGGTCATGTCGAGCGCGGTCAGTTTACCTAACCACACGTTTACTGGGCAGGCTTAGTCCTCTAAGCGGTTAACCAGTATTGTGTACATTCTCTCGCCAGAAACTGACTACTGCCCTTCTTGAATCAGTGGAAAGGGAAAGAATGACCGTAGAAAATAGTTCATGATCAATCTCCACGAAAGAATGTTGCCGACCTCGGTGGGGGTTGAATCCGCGACCTCCTGGTCTCCAGTCGGACGGCGCATCCAACTGAGCCCAAAGTATTGATAAAGGGTCGTTAAGGAAGTTCTGATACTGGTGCTATAAAATGGTAAACAATAACTGTAACAGATACACAAATTAATCTTTTTAACTGTATGCAGTC
Organism: Anodontia alba; assembly: GCA_964016985.1. Lineage (NCBI taxonomy): Eukaryota > Metazoa > Mollusca > Bivalvia > Lucinida > Lucinidae > Anodontia > Anodontia alba. The sequence goes on from OZ024829.1 coordinate 106,360,494, forward strand.
TGATTTTGGAACTTTTTAACAAATGAGCCATAAATCTACCTTTGAACATGTGCACAAGCAAAGATTCAGATCAGCCTGCACATTTGTAGTCTGATCAGACTCTTCACTGAGCACATCTGGATAGCCAAGGATGCAAAGTTTCTTATGCAGATAATGAAAACTGATCAGACTGCATGGATGCACAGGCTGAATTGTCTTCATTGAGCACATATCAGAAGGGAAGTTTTCTCAGCTTGCACTTAATACATGTATAGTGCCAATAACTGCAACTACCTGCAATATATTTGAGCCAACTACTACAAAAAAGGTAAGAGAAAAGTCCAGGGAGTGCCACAGTCACAAATTGCAGCCCTTCCCAGACACCAAGAGGAAGAGGAAACAGACAAAACCAAACAAGCACAAATCAAACAAACGTATGAAAAGCATTAAGTTTAGCTCTCTCTTCCCCAAGCGAGGTTATCGCAATGCTAAAAGGACTGAAAAACACAAGAACAAAATAACACAAGGTAAGACATAAAACAAATAGTCTCGTAGAATAAACCACAAAGCAACAAAGAGTAAGACTAACACCTACAATAAGACTATACAATCAGCAAAGACTGATCAGACTGCATGGATGCACAGGCTGAATTTAGTCTTCATTGAGCACATATGAGATATGAAGTTTTCTCAGCTTGCACTTAATATAGTGTCAGTAGCTGCAGCTACCTGCTATATATTTGCGCCAATTATGACAAAACCTACAATAAGACCTAAGTGACAAGCAAACACTAAGATCAGCCTGTATAAAACATAGATTGTGGGTACTCGTTAGAACCGCCTCGACGAGGCGGTTCTAACGAGTACCCACAATCTATGTTTTGAGCCGCCAAGTATGGCAAGGGTTCTCTTTCATCCCCCTTGGGATAGCCTGGAGTCTGTAGAAGGCATAGGTGATCAGCAAAGACTGATCAGACTGCATAGATATACAGGCTGATTGGAGTCTTATTGTAGGTTTTGTCATGTGCTGACTCTTTTATCAACAAAATAAAAACTCCCATAGACTTCAATGTGTTTTCATGCTTGGGTTTTAATTAAGTTATAAATGCTGGGTGAAGTCCTTCTAAACAGTACTACAACATGTTTTTTATGGACAAATACGAAAAAATACCAACTGTGTGTGGTTGAAAAAGGTTTCTTACCTGGAGCTATTTGTTGGCCATAGATAATATTGTATCTGGAGCCTTGTGTCAGGTAGGAATGAAAATTTCTTAGTTATTTAGTACCATAGGCCTAGATAAGAGTGGGCATCAGGTAAATATTTTTCTTATTTCTCCATGAAAACATACGAGTACCCACAACATAGGTTTTCGTGGAGAAATAAAAATGTCATTACTTTTGGATTGAAAAAAGCACCTTAACTACAGCTATACTTACTACAACCTTGAATTTCAGTATATTTGGGGTTTCAGAATACATCATAGTTTGTACAGCCATGCTATAAGAACAAAGCCCAACTGTTCAAAACTTAACGAAGTTGTTAGCTAAATTTCCATCTTGAAATATGGCAAACACATTGATATTTTTTGCTGAAAAAATGTGCATTGCAAAAGCTACTCACATTTTTGAAGCAAAAATATCAATGTACATTAAAATACCTTAGCTACAACAGTTAACAAGTTTGTAATTAACGAGCTCGTTAAGGTAAAGATGCTTTGAACAACTGGGCCATGGTGTTTTTTGAGTATATGTGAATAACAGAGAGAAGACCAGCCAGCAAAGCCACACAGTCTAATAAGGGTCTTTGCTGATATACCGTATTCGATCTAATTACTGCACATACCCCCATAAACGCACACTCATGAAATTCCGTAGTCTTCAGATTACAGCCAGTGTACTTTTTATTTACTTTTTTATAAAGGTATAAAGAAAATCAGAAAAAACTGCATAATCATCATCAAATAAGTCCTTTTCTGATCTTTTTATAGTGTAGCCTTAATAGGTATTGGTACATATTTGATCACATCTGAGTGTTCCTAGTAATTTTGAAAAACCTAAGCGCACAGTGCGGTAATTAGGTCGAATAGGGTACTTCAGTATACTCTGCAGTATTCAGTTATTCTGTAAGCAGGCAGTTTTTGTTTGTATTGAGGTTTTATGGCCCAGTCAACCCACTGGGGTCATGTCGAGCATGGTCGGTTTACCTTACTACTTTTTCTGGGGCAGGCTTAGTCCTCCAAGCGGTTTACTGGTACTTGTGCACATTCTTTCGCCAGACAACTGCCCTTCTAGAATCAGGGGAAGGGAAAGAAAGACCATAGAAAATATTTCAGGATCAGTCTCCATGAAAGAATATTGCTGGACCCGATGGGGATAAAGCCTGCAACCTCCTGATCTCCAGTCAGAGGTGCATCTGACTGAGCCACCAAGGCCAGCAAATGGACAGTCAATACCCTGATCAGACTGCAGATATGTAGGCATGCTGACCTGGGCATTTGCTTTCCACATATTCCTAGAGGGTTCATTTTCATATGACGTGGTTCATTTATAAATATGCGTATCTCCTGATGAGCAGGGATACCCACACAGATATTATGCTTATTTCTCAAAGGAAACAAAGATTGTAGGTACTCATTTGAAGTGCCTTGACCAGGCCTTCTGAAGAGTGCCTATCACATATATTCATAAGAAAAATGTCAGTAGTTGGTTAAAAAAAATTGCCATATCTGTATCTAAGATATATGTCTCCAGTAACAGTTTCTTGGTTACAGGAGAACAACTGAAGGACATTCTGCCTACTGGATCATCTAAACCTCATCCTGTGAAAGGTGGTAGACAGATGAATGACTACCTCATCCATGGCTGGTAAGTAACTGTTTAGTAAACCTATCAAATAACTGTTAAATGGCTGAGCCTGGTTGTTCAAAGCATTGTTAGCTTAACAAGTGCCTTATTGGTCAAAATGTTAACTGTTCTGCTAAGTACAATATCTAATTCACAGGTATTTTTGCTGAAAAAATGTGAGTAGCTATTGCAAAAGCAAAAGCTACACACATTTTTTTCAAAAATATTAGCGTATTTACCATATTTAATGATCAAAGTTTCAACGATATGTTAACTAACTGCATCACTAGTTTTGAACAACTGGGCCCTGGTTGTTAACTGTTAAATGGCTGGTTAGTAACTGTATACTAAAACTATTATCTGTTAAAAATTTAGTTACCCAGAAAATGCCACAATCACAAAGCACAGTATTCCTGAGACACAGAGAGAAGTAATGGGGAGCACACAATGGTAAAACAAGGCAATAATCAGCATACAAAGAATTCCAGCAGAATCACCTTGGACTGGTCAGCAAAAAAAAAAAAAAAAAAAAAAAAAAAATACAATGAGGCTTAAACTAGCTGGAAAGCACCCGCTTAACTCTGATGCTGCTCCCAACATGTGTTTGGTTAGGTCAGAACATGCTTACATGGAGAGGTAAAAATGTTTATCAGAATACTCTGCTTATCTGGGCCCAGTTGTTCAAAGCATTGTTAGCTTAATAAGCTCATTAGTGGTCAATATGTTAACTGTTCCAGTAAGTACAATATCTTAGTCACAGGCATTTTTGCTGACAAAATGTGAGTAGCTTTTGTAAAGGCAAAAGCTGCTCACATTTTTTCAGCAAAAATATTAGCATATATGCCATATTTAATGATCAAAGTTTAATGACATGTTTACTAACAATATCGTTAGTTTTGAACAACTGGGCCCTGATGTTTTGATGAACATTTGGTCTAGAACACATTGTGTCTGCATGTAGAAGTATCTGCTTGGCTGAACAGTTAGTGCTCCTGACTTCAGGGCCCAGTTGTTCAAAGCTTTGTTAGCTAAACGGGCTCGTTAAGGGTCATTTCGTTAACTGTTTTAGCGGATTCAATATACAATATTCTGATATTTTTTCACATTTTACTCACATTTTTTCAGCAAAAAATTCCAACATATTTGCGTATCACTCGATGTAAATTTTAACGAATCGTTAACTAACGACGTCGTTAGCTTTGAACAACTGGTACCAGATCATAAGTAAAGAGGCTTCAGTGTATAGAGCCTTTCATTGCCAACCCTTCAGTATCTCGATAGGACTTAATAATGTGAAAGATGTAACCCACCAAATTATCCTCATCATCTGTGTATGCATTTGTGTATTTTTTGTTTAGTTTGATTGACGATGGAACAGCAAGTGCTTTGGGAGAGTATGGTGGGATGAACATGCAGCGACACTGGATATGTCCCCGTTGTCGTGGTGAAATGTTGGTTACGATATCAGAAAGACTGGAGCATGAAGCTGAATGTCAGTCTCAGAACATCACAGGTAAAATAAGTTAGCAGAATTACCATAAATATGTGGACACTTTCAGATCCTTAACCCTGGTCCTGCTGAACCTGGATGTACCCTGCCTTTTGAAACAATATAGATCCAGATCAGATGGTTCTTATCTGAATCTGCATTGTTTGTAATCAAGTATGTCAGTTTATAACAACAACCTGGATCAAGAAATCTAACTGATGAGGGTTAACATTATTGTCCTTAAATTCGAACAGGTCCATCTTAATACCTATTGATGTGTCTAAAACTGCTGGCATCCTACCCAAGTCTGCGCTGTTTCCTCAGGCCTGTAACTTAAGGCCTGGGCATCCAACTCATACTGGCTTACAGTTGGGCAAGGCCTGCTATCCTTAAGGATAGAGGGGGAATGCTTTTATTTCTTCAGTTTCTTAACTTTCATTCCTGTTCCTCATGCTTCCATGTCCCTCTCTTTCATCTCCTCTGCTATCTCTTCTATCTCTTTTCTCCCTTTCTCTGGGAGACAACACAAAATGACCCACAAGGGTTGACTTCTTGTTAAACCCCGACACAATCAAAATCCTCAGGCTTGTCTCTCCCAATACTTATGGTTATATTGATTATTTGGACCATATCAGTTCTATAAGGCAAGCATCCTTATCAGAATAGGCAGATCTTTGGGCTGATCTGGAGCTTTCTGGTGCCTTAACTCATTCACTGCCATAGACGATAATAATAGGCTCTTGCAAACAGAGTAGAACCAGATGAGACGGTGCATAATGAGCCGTCTCATCTGGATCTACACTGTTTGACTGTCACTCTTTTAACTTTATATATAAACATCTTTCCAGTTGAGAGTACCTTCTCATCTGGATCTACGCTGTTTGACATTCAGTCTTTTAACTTTACATATAAACTTCTTTCCAATCGATAGTTTTTTTTAAAAAAGAAAACAAAACAAAGCAGATGGTAGATGTAGTCTGAAATTTGGCACCGAAAGTTAAGCTGTCTTGCTTAAATACCGAATAAAGTGAAAGCACTAAAAAGAAAAGTTTAGGTTGTTCTGTAATCAGATGTTTTGTTGTTTATTATACAAATTTGCAAGTTCCTTTTGTAGCTGTAGTCACACTGTCATCTTCAGGTCTCCTTCCTGATCCATGGCAGTCATTTTAATACAAGTTCTGGACACATCAGTTATCTCGAAACACAAAATAGCACGAACAGGAAACAGATTGTGATAGTTATTACTTGGCAAAACAGAAATACATAGTAACCGAACCTGGGCCAAGCAAGAACCTTAAATGTCCTGCACCCTGGCTTTAAATGTCCTAAGAAAAAAGCCCAGATCAACTTCTACAGTCTGGCTAGGATCTTTTATAATCACTGATGATGCTTTCAGGGTTAATGACGCATCAAACCATGAGGGTCATTGGCATCAAAATGGTGTATTAATTTGGTTTGGTATTGAAACTGCTATATTTTTATAGTCAGTGCTGGGTCCTTAGAAGTCATTTTGAGTGTGAATACCCGCAACTGTGCTTTAGTATCATATATAAGAAGTATTTTATACTTCTCATTCACATTTAGGTCATTTGGGAAAACAGTTTGAGGCATTTTTATTTTTGGTTAAATTTACTGACAAAAATACAATAACTTTCTAGATTTACTTTACATGCCATAGTAACCCTGTATTGAGACAGATAGGCCTTTGCAAACAGTGTAGACCAAGAATGTGGCATCTGATCAGGGTCTACACGGTTTGCCATACATACTGCAATATTTTAGACACATCAAGAGGTAGAATGGACTATTTAAAATTTCAGGACAAGTATGGTAAGTAGGTAAGATGTCTCAATACTTAGGGTAAATATGGTATTTTATATTTGCTATTGTTTTATGAAGATAGAAATCTGCCAGTATTCCCAGCCATTTAAGGGGAATAGGTACACCTAAAAGGATAGAATGTCTATCAAAATTGTTTTGCCTCCCTTTTAAAAAGGGATTTACTCCAAAAGAAATATTCTTTTTAGCTCACCTGTCACATAGTGACAAAGTGAGCTTTTGTGATCACATTTTGTCCGTCCGTCCGTCCATGAACAATTTCTTCAAATGACATCTCCTAAACCACTGACTGGATTTTGACCAAACTTCACAGGAATGATCCTTGGTTCGTCTCTTTCAAAGTAATTAAAATGGTTCCGGTCCATTGCACATCTAGGTCACAGGAGCTAAGAATTGACTTTTTTAACTGAAAACTTAAAAAATCTTCTTGTCTGAAACCAGAAGGCCCAGGTCTTTGATATTTGCTATGTAGCTTCATCTGGTGGACCTCTACAAAAGTTGTTCAAATTATAGCCCTGGGGTCAAAAATGGCCCCGTGCCGGGGTCGCTTGTTTTACATAGACCCATGTAGCAGGGGTAAGAATTTTCAGCGGATTAGCTGAATTCAGTGGTTTTGTTGATTTTTTAGAATAATAAAAAGTTCTGATTATGACAAAAGCTTTTGAAATATGATATTTTGTGGGGGAGAATAGGGGGTATGACATTTTCAGTGGTTTTGTTGAATTATCATTCCCACCCCTGATATAGGGAAAAACTTTAAAAATCTTCTTGTCTGAAAGCAGAAAGCCCAGGCCTTTGATATTTGATACACAGCTTCACCTAGTGGACCTCTATCAAGATTGTTCAAGTTATTACCCTGGGGCCAAAACTGGCCCTGCCTAGGGGCCGACATGTTTTACATAGACTTATATACAGAAAACCTTTAACTAGAACAGTGTCTTCGGAAGAAGACGTATGTCCCCCCACCAGTTTGAACAGACATATTTTTTAAATAGATTGTATCTAAAATAAACTCAAGGTCACAATATACCTATATGTAAGTTTGGTCAAAATTCATCCATTCCTCCATGCTGACAAGCTATTTTCTAAAATCATAGCCCTTGTGTGACCTTGAAAATGGGATCAAGGTCACAAAAAATCTAATCAGTTCTTGCCTCTGTCTCAACAATTTGGCTGTGCAAGTTTAGTTAAAATCCATCCATTCCTTCAAGAGATACAGTGCAGACAAGCCATTTTCCAACAATCTAAGCCCTAGTGTGACCTTGAAAATGGAGTCAAGGTCACCAAAATCTAATCAGTTCTTTTCCATGTCACAACAATATAGATGTACAAGTCAGGTCAAAATAAATCCATTCCTTTAGGAGATAGGGTGCAGACAAGCCATTTACCAACAATCTAAGCCCTAGTCTGACCTTGAAAATGGGGTGGTCACCAAAATATAATCAGTTCCGATGCATGTCCCAAAAATATAGCTATAGTTTGGTCGAAATCTACTCATTGCTTCAGGAGTCACGATTCAGACAAGCCATTTTTCCACCAATCTAAGCCTTAGTGTGACCTTGAAAATGGGGTCAAGGTCATCAAAATCTAATCAGTTCTTTTCCATGTCTTAACAATTAAGATGCACAAGTTTGGTCAAAATCCATCAATATAATTTGGGAGATAGGGTGCAGACAAGCAATTTTTCAACAATTTAAGCCTTAACGTGACCTTGAAAATGGAGTCAAAGTGACCAAAATCTAATCAGTTCTTTTCCATGTCTCAACAATATAGCTGTACAAGTTTGGTCAAAATCCATCCATTCATTCAGGAGATAAGGTGCAGACAAGCCATTTTCCAACAATCTAAGCCCTCCTGTGACCTTGAAAATGGGGTCAAGTTCACAAAAATATAATCAGTTCTGTTACATGTCCCAGCAATATAGATGTGCAAGTTTGATCAAAATCTATTCATTCCTTCAAAAGATAGGATGCAGACAAGCCAATTTCCAACAATCTAAGCCCTCCTGTGACCTTGAAAATGGGGTTGTCACCAAAATCTAATCAGCATTTTTCCCATCCCAATGATATATTTGTGTACATTTGGCTAGAATCTGTCCATTCAATAAGGAGATAGAGTGCAGACAAGAGCAGGGTGGCCACGCACTCCGGAAAACAGGGAAAACAGGGAAAATGGTGAAAAAAAATTCCCTGCAGGGAAAAACCAGGGAATTTGAAATTTTGCTGAAAATCAGGGAAAAATCAGGGAATTTAAAAAAATCTTATCTTTGTAAGGTCAAAATATTCAAATTTTATAGCTGTTCAGATGTGGCTACTGGTGGTTTCTTTCTGTCATATGCTTAAAATACCTGCAGATCTAATCTTACTTAAAGGTGGAGTACTTGTTTGCTGTATATTCTGTTTTTTCTTTTTCTCATTCCAAAGTGGACATTTTATTGCAAACCCAATGTCTTTCATTAAATTTTGATGCAAAAATATACATCAGTGCAGTTAGAAGCCAAAATGGAATTGAGCAACCCAGAGCTCAAGTAGAAGTGTATATGCATGCACCAATATCATACTTAAGAATGTATCAAGAATAACACAATGACTGTGACAAGGGATATAATTAGGGTGTTTTACCATACCATTATGGCTGTATGTAGTACTGTGTACATACATTTATACTGGGGTTCACAAAAAACAGAGTCCATAATATTAGGTTCATGTTTCTGTTGGGATCATTTGCAGCTGGGAAATTCACATATAGTTAGTATGATACTTGGATCAGGGCATTCCCTTTATCCTGTTCTTGCCCCAGGGTCCAGCTTCTGGAAGGGACTAAGGGTCATGGCAGGAGCATCAGCGTACCATGAATAACTTCTACTTTTATTTAATTTGTATTCCTAAATTTATTTACTTTTTCAAATAGTGTATGAATGTTGAATAATACATCCTGCATTTGTTTGTTGCATGCATGCATGTCTTCACTCTGTTCTTATTGAACAGAATTTAGTCTTGGGATCTGTCCTTTCAATGTATGGCACTCCTGATTTTCAGAGTATAATAATGTGTCAAAACATTTTATTGGGATTTATATACCACCATGTAAGTTTACTCCACTTGCAGAAACCCCAGGCTAATAGAATTTATTTGGAAAATTCCCTCCAGGTAGAGGGAGTTTGGTGGAGTAAAATCATATGGTGATACTCAAAGACTTGGGAACTAAAAGTAGGGGCCATTGCGATAATATTAAGGTTTTTAATCAGGGACAATCAAATCAAATCAGGGAAAAATCAGGGAATTTGATTGCTAAAAATGTGTGGCCACCCTGCAAGAGGCTTTGCCCCATTTTCCAACAATCTAAGCCCTCCTGTGACCTTGAAAATGGGGTCAAAGTCACCAAAATCTACTCAGCATTGTCCTCCTCCTGCACTAAAAACCATGCCCCCCCTCCCCCCCCCCCGCCCCCCCCCCCCCCCCCCCCCACACACACACACCCCATGGTGGGGGGACATAAAAATCTTCTTATCTGAAACCAGAAGGCCTGGGTCTTTAATATTTGGTACATAGCTTAGTGGCCAAGATTGTTCAGATTATAGACCTGTGGCCAAAAAAAGGCCCCACCCCAGGGTCGACATGTTTTACATACACTTATATAAGAAAACTTAAAAAATCTTGTCTGAAAGAACAAGGCCTAGGCCTTTGATATTTGGTATGTAGCATTGCCTAGAGGTCCTTTGACATGAGTGTTCAAATTATGCCCATGGGTTGAAAAGAGGCCCCGCCCACAGGGTGGGGTGTGTGGTCACTTGTTTTACATAGAGCAAAAAGCCATTGGCAATGATTAAGCCTAGGACTATCAAACTAATAGGGAGGATGGACCTGAAGAGTAAATGACCTTTGTCATAGACCTATAGTATCAAAACCGCTTATAATTCTGCAATGCTGATGGTTAGGACCCTCAAACTTAATAGAGATGTTGGTCCTCACCAGTAGATGATTCTAAGGGCAAAGGTCAAGGTCAACAGGACCTTAAGTACTCAAAGCTTGATAACTTGGCAATGCCTGGGGATAGGACCCTCAAACTTAGAAGGGATGTTGGGTCTTCACCAGTAGATGACACTGTGGGCAAAGGTCATGGTCATGGTCACCACGACCTTTAGTACTAAAAAGCTTATAATTCGGCAGTGCTTGAGGCTAGAACACTTGAAGTTAGATAGGATGTTGGTCCTGATCATAGATGACCCTAATGGCAAAGGTCAAGGTCACAGTGACCTCTAGTACAAAAGCTTATAACTCAGCAATGCTTGGGGCTAGGACCCTCAAATGTCATAGGGATGTTTCTTCTGACCAGAAGATGACCCTGAGGGCAAAGGTCATGGTCAAGGTCACCATGACCTTTGGAACCACATCTCTGTTAGCAATGCTATTGTATTCAGGTGAGTGATATAGGGCCATTATGGCTCTCTTGTTTTCTTTTTTCTATGTAATCTTCCAGAAACAAAAAGTAACCAATTTGTTTCAATATGCCAAAAAAACAGGTGAACTGGTGTCTTTTGAAGGGAGAAAGGAGGTGGGGGGGGGGGGGAGGGGGGGTGATTCTTCCTTTTTTGCTGATCCTGTTCACAGCTCTGCTCCCTTGCATAAACCACAGAAAATTTAACAAGTGTATCCAGTTCCCTTAAGCCTTTTAACCCATTTGTGCCAAGTGGACTCTTCTACCATAACTCTTTGGACTGGTCCCATTCCAACAGAAGGGGTTCTGGCTAATTATTACCCTATTTGATAGATATTCCTGTATTTAATGCAATTTGTAGACCCTGATCAGATGCATTCTGCAGTGTCTGATCTGGTTCTACACTTTTTGCCAACATCCATTATATGGGCTGCTAGGCACAAATGGGTTAAATTACTGGAGTTCAGAATAACATAGAAACAGATAAGGCACTTTTTCATCCGAAAAATGCTAATGTCTTTCTTATTTCTCCATGAAAACATATGTTGTGGGTACTCATTAGAAGTGCCTCAGTGAAGCGCTTCTAATGGGTACCCACAACATGTTTTCGTGGAGAAATAAGAAAAATATTATGTGGATACCCACTCTTATCTGTAGCTGTGAGTTCAGAATAAGAATCCTGTTAGTATTTTATTTCAGCAACAAAAGAAGAAGAAGAGCAGGAACTTGAAGAAGAGAGAGAAACTCAGTTAACTCCCTTGAGGAAGTCCTACTTTTGTACAGACTGTGATCGGCAATTAATGTTGACTAGCACCGAAATACTGAAACATAAAAAATCACACTTGGCAAACAGATAGCACAGAATAAATTTTATCACTGAAAATATTCATCATTATCACTCAGTCCTGTCCTTTACCAAGGACTGACCCAGCAAAGGACCAGACTTTGCTAAGTATGGACTCTGCACATAGTTTACAAGTCATCTAAGAGAAATTTTCACCTTTAAAATGCTGAAATTAACCTTTAATCTGCTGAGTTTAAAAATTTCTCTTATTCTTCCTAGATTACAGCCTGACATTTCATTAATTTTTATACCTGTCACACAACAGTGGTGGGGTATTATGGTTTAACGTTGGACTCAGTGTGTCCGTCCGTCAGTCGTATGTCCATCCACCTGTATTTCGTTTCCGGATGCTAACGAGTGAACAACAGTGAATTTTTACCAAACTGGTTTTGTTTGTTTGATTTGGGCTTAATGTCGCTTTCAACAATCTTTCAGTCATATTGCGACGGTGTCTGGATGTGACAGGGAGCTCAATGCTCACTTTTAGAGTGCTGCCTCACTGAAATATCATGCCCCAGACCCTTTGACATGATATTCCACCCTGTCACATTATACTGACATTGAGCTGACCAGTTCCTAGCTCTACTTTCTTAATACTGAGCGCCAAGCGAAAGAGCAGCTAGTACCATTTTTAAAGTCTTTAATATGACCCGGCCGGGGATCGAACCCGCAACCTCCTGGTCACACAGCGGACGCTCTACCACTGAGCCACTGTGCCGGTACCAAACTGGTATGTGCATTGATATGGAGATATGGCTTGGGATTGCTAATGGGCAAATGTAAAATTTTGACCGTTATCTGCCCAAGACACGCCCATATTTTTGTTTCAGGACAATAACTTGAGTAAATGTCAAGGGATTTTAACCAAACTTGGTACATGCATTGATATGAAGGAGATCTGGTTTGGGATTGCTAATCGGCAAATTTCGTCAGTGTTTGACAGAGTTATCTGCCCGCAACACGATAATGGCAGAGTATTATTGTTTGTTTGTGTTGAGGTTTTACGGCCCAGTCAACCCAATGAGGTCATGTCGAGTGCAGTCAGTTTACCTAACCACACGTTTACTGGGCAGGCTTAGTCCTCTAAGGGGTTAACCAGTATTGTGCACATTCTTTTGCCAGAAACTGACAACTGCCCTTCTTGAATCAGCGGAAGGGAGAGAATGACCGTAGAAAATATTTCATGATCAATCTCCACGAAAGAGTGTTGCCGACCTCGGCTGGGGTCGAACCCACGACTTGGTTTCCCATCGGACGCGCATCCAACTGAGCAACCGAGGCTGGCATGGAGTATTATAGTTTAATGTTTGCAGAGTATTATAGTTTAACGTTTTTGTTATTTTTAGTGTTATTTTATTTGGTTGTCAAGCTTCCAGCGAAAAAAGAAAAATATCACCCAGCTGCTGTCTGATATTTTTCACCTACAGAGAGCTAAAGGTAAAACATTAGCTGATGCAGTTTGAAATATGTTTAGTTTTCCCTATGCCTCCAAACTGTGGAGAAAATTGCTTTTGGGTTGTTCATCTGTTTGTCCATTACACTTTTCTTGCCAGCAAGATATCTCAATAACTATTTGAAACTTGATGATTTGTATTTGTGTTGAGGTTTTATGGCCCAGTCAACCCAATGGGGTCATGTCGAGCGCGGTCAGTTTACCTAACCACAAGTTTACTGGGCAGGCTTAGTCCTCTAAGCGGTTAACCAGTATTGTGCACATTCTTTTGCCAGAAACTGACAATTGCCCTTCTTGAATCAGCGGAAGGGAGAGAATAACCGTAGAAAATATTTCATGATCAATCTCCATGAAAGAATGTTGCTGACCTCGGCAGGGGTTGAACTCGCGACCTCCTGGTCTTTAGTAGGACAGTGCATCCAACTGAGCCACCGAGGCCGGTGAAACGATGAACCTAAAATGAAAGCATTAATATAAACTTTTTAAAGTTAGTGACCTTGACCTGAAGGACATTCAAAGTTTGAATTGGGAAAAAAAAACACACACACAAAAACAACCAGTATCTAACAATAGTCCAAGTACCAATTTAATTTAAACAGGTATTTGGGAAACTGATCCTTAGAAAACTTTAACCAACTTCTAACAATAAACATAACAAAAAATAAGTTTGTGACCTTGACCTCTAAGTCACTGACTGTATCTGGGATGATAAAACTATTCACTTAACTCAGTGTTTAACCCATTTTAGACTGGAGACCCCAAAAGGGTAAAATGGCAAAAAGTGCAGACTCGGATTAGATGCTGCAGAAAGAGCCTCATCAGGGTCTCCACTATTTGCCAATAGTTTAGCCATTTTTTTCTAAGAGTATCTAAATCACAGCCTGCCAAACCTAAAATTGAAATTCACTCTTCCATTATACAGTGCTAGGGGAGTTAATTCAGTCTAAAATGCTTTAAGGAGACTATTAATCTCTAAAAACTTTCACAAAAAACTTTGACATTGATATGGACACAGGCATGACTGCAACAGCTCTTCCTATACTCTCATATCGACAAGCTAAATAGAAAGATTTTATTTTCAGCAGTAATTTTTAACCCTTGTCCTGCTGAGTAAATTAAAATGCCATGCCCACTTCTAATTTTCAGCCAATTAGAATACTTAGTCTGGATTGTTGCTATAAATTCACATACTTAATGGCAAACAGTGCAGATTCAGATCAGTTGGCTTCTTCAGAAGCCAACTGATCTGGATCTACACTGTTTACTAAGGTAGGGTATATTCAGGTTCAGCAGGACAAGGGTTAATAGGATTTTTAATGATTTTCTCAGTATCACAGATAAATATGCAGACATGAAACCCAGGTACCATCATCAAATAATCCAAGCTTAAAAAGTATGTTAACATATTTACTCTAATTACCAAAGCACCTTTATTCCATACCAGTCCTAAAATCAACAAGTCTAGCTGTTTGTATGTATAACAACTGATGGATGAGTGCCAAACAGTGAGAGCTATGATCAGATGTCATGTTCTGCAGCATCTGATTTGTGTCTACACTGTTTGCTCAGGCCTTTCTGACTCTAAAACAGTCGAAAGTAATAAGCTTAAAGAGAAAGGCAACATTTATAAAGATTGTGTCTGAGATAGAAGACTTTAACAGACCAATCATTTCAATGCAAATTTTTTCAAAATTGGATGGACAAATGATAAGAAAGTTATTGGGGTTTGACAATTTTAAATTATGGTTTTATGGTGGCGGCCATTTTCAATATTTAATAGGAATTTATGACATCATCATCAATCCCTATTTGATATGCAAAATCTAGATAAATACATGTAATATATTCACCAAGTTGTTTGTTTGTGTATGTAATGGCTTCTGTAGACGTTTACTGAATTTACTTTAAAACCTGCTCTGTTTTCTGTCAGAATGAAGATATTAAATATTTTAAATTTTTTAGAATCTCATTAACCCATTGTAGTCTGGAGACCCCTAAAAGGGTAACGGGCAAAAAGTGCAGACCCAGATCGGACACCACAGAACACAGTGTCTGATCAGGGTCTCCACAGTTTGCAAATAGTTAAACCATTTTTCTCTAGGATTATCTAGATCACATAGCCTGTCATACCTAAAATTGTAATTAGAACCTTCCAAGATATAGTGTGGGTGAGTTCATTCTGTCTACAATGGATTAACTATACAAAACAGTGGCTTTCTTGAGTACTGTTTTGAAATCTTTAAACATCATTAACTCTCTTAGATTTGATCCAATTTTGATCCAATTTGCATTAAAATGCACTGTTTGTCCAAGATCTTTCATCTGAGATACATTCCCCACCCATGTCACTTTTCTCTTTCAGTATGGGGACTGAAAGGCCTGTGAAAATAGTGAAGCCCCTGATCAGAAGGCAAAGAATCCATGTAGAATCTGATTTACACTGTTTGCAACTCAGTCCAGCAGTTTTTAGACACACTCTAAGAGGTAGTAAAATGGACCTGTTTAATTTTTAGGACAAGTGTGTTAAGGAGTTGGTGTACCCTATATTTTAGTTAGTATGGCACCAATTAAATCACCAGCTTATCTAACAATGAATCATCTTTTACACTCCCTGCCTGTCTGCTTCTTGACTCCCTTTGCAAGGTTGAATGATTTTATTTGCTTGTGTTGAGGTTTACACCTCAGTCAACCCAATGGGGTCATGTCGAGCGCAGTAACTTTACTTAACCACACTTTTAATGGGCAGGCTTAGTCCTCTAAGCAGGTAACCAGTATTGTGCACATTCTTTCACAAGAATTGACAACTGCCCATCTTGAATCAACGAAAGGAAGAGAATGACCATGAAAACTATTTCGGAATCAATCTCCATGAAAGAATGATGCAGACCCGGCGGGGGTCGAACCCACAACCTCCTGATCACCAGTCAGACACACATCCAACTGAGCCACCGAGGCCAGCTACAAAAGTTTGACAAGAAATTGTTTGTTTAAAGGCAGTGTACACTATTAACTATGATTCTCATTGTAATTACTTTGAGGGGGTGGAAGCCACAACCTCCTGATTACCAGTCGGAGGCGCATCCAACTGAGCCACTTAGACCGACTCGAGGTTGAATGAAGGCAGTTTGTCTTATCCTTGATCTGGAAGTTTGCAACATTTTTTATCATTTCTTCCAATCATGACTAGACAGAAGTTATTTTGATAAAATTGCCTAGGTCACACTGCATGCAGTCATTCACTTCATTGTTCCCCATTGCATTCAACAATACCTGTTTATAGTTCCAGGTAAGGTACCGTTTTCAATCGAAAAGTAGATATTTTTCTTGTTTTTGCACAAAAACATACGGTATACATTAGAGCACCTCATTGAGTACCCACAACATTTTCATGGAGAAATAAGAAAAAAACAGGGTCCTGTTGTTCAAAGCTAATGATGTCGTTAGTTAACGACTCATTAAAATTTACATCGCGTGATATGCAAATATGCTGAAATTTTTTGCTGAAAAAATGTGAGTAGCTTTTGCAAAAGCTACTCACATTTTTTCAGCAAAAAATATCAGAATATTGTATATTGAATCCGCTAAAACAGTTAACGAAAAGACCCTTAACAAGCTCGTTAAGCTAATGACGCTTTGAACAACTGGGCCCAGAGGCTCATGGGCCACCATGCTCACTTGGAGGAACTGCTGTAAAAGCTAATATTTTTTAACAAATTTTGCAAAGTTTCAGCTTTATCCTCCTTATGGCTTCTGAGGAGTTAATTTTTATTTTTTATTTTTTCACAATTTTTGGCTGCTATATTTGGTTGCCATGACAACCAATCAATTGTTTGGCAGAGGACTATTCAAGGAACATTTCTGTAAAACTTTTGTCAAAATATCTGCAGTAAGATGGCCTACTTTCACTTTTTCCATTATACATCTATAGAAATTTTAAGTTGCCATAGCGATGATAGCATACTAGCAATGGCAATGCAAAACACTTTTTTTGTAGAGGTAAATATAATGTACAGGACTGTAAAATATCTCTGACGAGATGATTTTTTTTACTTATTTTTTTCTTACAATTTTTGGTTGACATGGCAACCAATTCAATTCAAAGGCTTGAAAAAAATTCATATATTTGGTAGAGAACTTCTCAAGGAATATTTCTATAAAACTTTTGTCACAGTATCTGCAAGGAGATAGGAAAAAGAACAACTTTCACTTTTTCCAATATAAGTCTATGGAAATTTTAAAAGAAAACAATTTTAAAGTAGCTAATATGACCATTTCTTGAAAGTTTCAGGATCATTCCCTTTATGGCTTCTGAGGAGAAGATTTTTGAATTTTTTTTTTTTTTTTTGCTAATTTAATATTTTGGATGCCATGGCAACCAACCAGTCAAAATCAGCAGTTTGGACAAAAGTCATATGTAGCATAGGAGATTCTCAAGGACTATTTCTATAATTTTTTTGTTTTGTCAAAATATCTCCAGTCAGATAGAAAAAAAGGTGTACTTTCACTTTTCCCATTAAAAGACTACAGAAACTAAAAGTTGCCATAGCGATGAAAGCAAATGAGCAGTGGTAATAATAATAATAATAATAATAATAATAACAATAATAATAATAATAATAAAATGCCTAATTTTTGTACAGGCTAATGCTATGAACATTTCTTAAAAGTTTCAGTTTCATCCCCTCTAAGGGTTCTGAGAAGAAGATTTTTTTAAATCTTTTTACAAAAAGTTCCTGTTGCAATGGCAAATAATCAAATTAGCACTTTGGACAAAATTCATATGTATGTAGAGACCTCAAGAAACATTTCTGTAAAACTTCTGTCAAAATATCTGCAGTGAGACAGCAATAAATGACAGTTTCCACTTTTCCCATTATATTTGTAGTTGCCACAGCAATCAGAATTCTTATCCTATTGAAAAAACAAAACAAAAACAACAACAACAAAAAACAACGAAAAAAAAAAAAAAATAAAAATAAAACACAGATTCATTCTCCCTGCCTATAGATGCTATATGTGAAATATGGTAAGAACCAGCTTCACGGCTTCAGAGTAGGTCTACTGAAAATGTTGACAGATGATAGCTACACGCCTATACTATAAGCTCAACTATGAGCCAAATCGGTTCAGGTGAGCTAATATGTGGATACCCATTCTTGCCTGGAGCTATGTCTGTTTATCATGAACAAAATGGTTTTAGTTCTACAACCAACTGCTTGACTGTGTAGGTTGATCTTGGCCTTTACTGCTTGCATTCATTGGCTACTGAAGATCACTGTCCCATGCTGCAGCTTTTCACCCGAGCTTTGTATATCTTGACCTCTGACCTCCACGGATTCCCTAATATGCACCTTCACGTGCAGCTTCCCTTGATTTCCGTGACTCGGTAAGATTATTAAATCTTGTTTTTTTCCACGATGCTCTTAATCGGCTATCATATATAGGTGCTGTGACATATTCATGAAACTTTTGTGGATACACTAATCCAGCACGATATAAAGCACGTTTTAAAAGTAAAAAGTTATGTTTCATGTCGAGATTGTCTTTCTTTGAAATGGCTGTCTCTAATTCTCCAATCTGAAAAAAAAACATTACTGTATTTACCCTATTTGGACAGTCAAACCTGAGCAAACACTGTAAACCAAGATCAAAGTGTTGATTCATCACTGTTGGGCATTCAGTTTGTACCCGGTAATAAAACATATTTTAACTTGTCCTGCTGAACCCGGACATACCCTGCCTTTGCAAACAGCCAACTGATCTGGATCTGCACTGTTTGTCATTCAGTATGTGAATTGGAATCAACAACCTGGATCAAATAATCTAATTGGCTGAAAATTAGAAATGAAAGTCGCATCAAAGGAACAAAGCATAGCTGAAAAAACTTCCCACCTATTGTGGGATTCCAACCCGGTCTGTCCAGATAAAAATCCAATACTCTAACCACTGAGCCAAAGAGTCGACGCAGTTGTCAGAGATATGTACGTACAAGCTATGGGTAATCTGCCAAGGCAGATTGCCAAGGCAGATAATCGAAGGTAGGAGTGCTAGGCCGTAACACTCCCTCTTTTCAAGGAAGTCATCATTTATAATGACGGGAAGCAATTTTTGGCACAGTAAAGTCCGATCCTGGACGTGCCCCCATCTTACGACATGAAAGTTGCAACAAAGGTACGAAGCATAGCAGAAATTGTGGGATTTGAACCCAGTCTGTTCGGATAAAAATCCAATGCTCTAACCACTGAGCCAAAGAACCTGACTCCCTGACGCAGTTGTCAGAGATTGAATATGTAGCTACAAGCTATGCGTAATCTGCCAAGGCAAAACTGCTATGCCATAACAGGCATGGCATCTTAATTTATTCAGTATGGTTAACAAATTTCAGGTTAACCCAGGTCCTGTTGAACCCTGTTCTGTCCTGTCTTTGCAAACAACAGATTAACCTAGGTCCTGCTGATTTATTGTGTTGGGGTTTAACGACACGTCAACCCTTGTGGGTCATTTTGTGTCGTCTCCCAGAGAAAGGGAGAAAAGAGATAGAAGAGATAGTAGAAGAGATGAAAGAGAGGAACAGGGAAGAAAGAGGAACAGGAATGAAAGGGAAGAAACAGAAGAAATAAAAACATTCCCCCTCTATCTTTACCTTCTTCAACGATAGCAGGCCTTGCCCAACTGTAAGCCAATATCAGTTGGACGCCCCGGTGACACAAGATACATGACACCTTCGCACCACCCGACCACCCCAAGGTCCTGCTGAACCTGGTTCTACCCTGTCTTTGCAAACAGCAGATCCAGATCAGTTGGCTCCAGAAGATCTTGATGTGCACTGTATGTCATGAAGTTTGCAAATTTTGAACAACGACCTGGATCAAGTAATCTGGTTGACTGTAAATTAGAAGTGCGCATGGCATCCTAACTAGGAAGCCAGCTGATCTGAATCTGCACTGTTTGCCATTCAGTAAGTGAATTTATATGAGCAATTTGGATCAAGTAATCTGACTAGAAGTGGGTGTGGAAACTTAATTTATTAAGCATGGCAAGAGATAAGTGTGGTAAGAAGTTAAGCTAGGTAATTACAGCAGTAAACATTATGTGAAAATCTTGACGAAAGGTTTAATCAATCCACTTAAGGTTCCAATTACCATCCTGCTAAAGATCAGGGCCCAGTTGTTCAAAACTAACTATGTCGTTCATTAATGTATTGTTAAACTTTTGATCATTAAATTTGGCATATACACTAATATTTTTGCTGAAAAAAACGTGAGTAGATTTGCAAAAGCTACTCACATTTTTTCAGCAAAAATACCAGTGAATTAGATATAGTACTTACTAGAACAGTTAACATTTTGACCACTAACAAGCTCTAAGCTAACGATGCTTTGAACAACTGGGCCTAGATCCATAGCTTTAATAGGACTGGATACATTCAGGAAATCTGTCACCATTTCTGCCAAGGGAGACAAACTTTGTGACTTCCTGTTTGCTTAACTGCATGCAATACCCCTTCTGAAATGGAGCTTGCAATGGAAAGAATTTGCTAGGGAGCAAATTCTTTGCTTTTTTGGGAAGTATATTCTCTCCTTTTAAAGTAGACCCTTTACAGAAGGGAGGCAAAACCAATTTCGGAAAAGTTACCTCCCCTGAAGGTGTATCTATTTGCCTAAAATACTACAGGTTCAGATATAGTTAGTATTCATGTTATGAGTATTCACAAAATATGATCATGCCGTATTTACCCTAAATATTCGGATACAAATCCTGGCAATGCTTTTCCAAAAATTCGAACAACTCAATTTGACTGCCTGTAGTGTCTTTAAATAACCTGGGCCCAGCTGTTCAAAGCCTTGTAAGCTTAACTAGACAAAGTGCCCAGTGGGGCATGTATACCCCCGACCAGCGCTACCGCCAGTTTTTAACGAGCACAAAATATGTAGCTTTGACTCTGGAGATGGCAGGATGGATGAATTCCATGCTGACAGCTATATCCCCTAAACCTCTCGGTAGGAGGATAACGAAATTCAACAAAACGTCTTGATGGTATAACTATATAAACTTAGATGCAATTTTTTTTACTTTTATATGAAATTTCTAAGTCTGACCTTGACCTGAAGGTCATACCCTATATCTACCAACATGTCAAATATAAATGAAATTCCTCAAAGGTTCTTGATGGTATAGCTATATAAACAACACAAAAAACTGACTTTTTTATGAAAATTCTAAGTCTATGACCTTGACCCCAAGGTCATCCCTGGGGTGGGGATGGTGCTAATAAAAACTTTAGATCTATATCTACCATCATGCCAAATATGAATGAAATCCATCAAAAGGTCTTCAAAATATGAACAAAGTATGGACAAATAATGTTTCAAAGGACGGACGGACAGACAAAAAGATTTCTTGCTGATAGCTATATCCACTCAACCTTTCAGTTAAGGGATAATGAAATTTAATAAAAGGTCTTGATGATATGGCTATATAAACTTAAACGCAAAAATTTTTACTTTTATATGAAAATTCTAAGTTCGTGACCTTGACCTCGGTCACACCTGGGGTGGGGATCATGCGGAGTAAGACGCTAGGCCGATATCTACCAACATGTAAAACATAAATGAACTTCCTCAAGGTCTTGATGATACAGCTATATAAACATAAACACAAAAAACTTTGACTTTTTTAATGAAAATTCTAAGTCTGTGACCTTGACCCAAGGTCACGTCCGGGGTGGGGATGGTGCTGATAAAAACTTAAGACCTATATCTACCATCATGCCAAATATGAACGAAATCCATCAAAGGATCTTCAAAATATGAGGTCTTATAAACTTTAACACAAAAACTTTGACCCTGTGATTTTTTTACAAAACTTCTAAGTCTGTGACCATGACCCCAAGTCACCCCCGGAGTGGGGATGGTGCTAAAAAAAATTTTAGGCCTATATCTACCATCATGCTAAATATGAACTAAATCCATCAAAGGGTCTTCAAAATATGAGGTCTTATAAACTTTAACACAAAAACTTTGACCCTGTGACTTTTTTTACAAAACTTCTGTGACCTTGACCCCAAGGCAACCCCCAGGGTGGGGATGGTGCTAATAAAAATTTTAGACCTATATCTACCATCATGCCAAATATGAACTAAATCCATCAACGGGTCTTCAAAATATGAGGTCTTATAAACTTTAAAGCAAAAACTTTGACCCTGTGACGGAAAGACGAACGAACGTACATACGAACAAACGAACGGAAAAGCGAAAACTATATACCCCCACATACTTCGTATGTCGGGGGTATAAAAAGCTCATTAGTGATCAAAACCTTTACTACATTTTATCTAATTCACAGGTATTTTTGCTGAAAAAATGTGAGTAGCTTTTGCAAATGCAAAAGCTACTCACATTTTTTCTGCAAAAATTTTAGCGCATGTGCCATATTTGATGATCAATGCATGTACCTTCTACAACCTCCAGGCTATCCAAAAAGGAATAAATCAGAACCCTTGTCTACTGGATTTCATGATCAATCTCCGTGAAAGACCTGGGCGGGGGTTGAATCCGCGACCTCCTGGTCTCCAGTCAGACGGTGCATCCAACTGAGCCACCAAGGCTGGCTTACTCTTGGCTAATTCAGCAGACGACAAAATGGTGATATTTTTCTTAGTTTTTTTTTTTCCAGAAAACAGGATTTGACATTTCATGCAAATTGTCGGAGATGATTTGCATGAATTGTCAAATCCTTTTATTTGGGATAAATAAGAAAACATTTCAAATGTCATCTGCTGAAAATTTTACCCAGAATGCTTAGTGTTAAAGAGGTTCCAAAGTACTAATATACATCGTTTAAGCTTCTTGAGCTTTAGTTACACAAAAAAAAATATACTAAAATCAAGAAATATAAAATCAGTTATTACCGTTTCTGAAAAAAGTATTAGACAACCCTCCATATAAGTCTGTCTGCTCAAATGTTCCAAAATTTTGATGACTTCCTCTAACCGCCCAAGCTGGATAAATGCTAAAAGCTAGAATATAGTAATTAGTATATATATTAACATATGGGCAATATCAAACAAAAACGTGCCTTTGAGCATACACAAAATGTCATCACGAAAACACACCTATATAATTTTGACCCCCTTAAACCCCACTTTTGTATTGTAAAACTGGGGTTTACAGGGGTATACATTATTTTTCCTATTTCTGCTCAAAAACACAGATTATGGGTACTCATTAGAACTGCCTCGCCGAGGCAGTTCTAACGAGTACCCACAATCTATGTTTTGAATAGAAATAGGAAAAATATCAGAATTTTTATCTGAAAACTTTCTGGGTTTGTTTGTGGTTAATTGTCAATATATTTGAATAGGCGTGTTTTCGTAATGTGCAGATTCAGATCATCCTGCATGTGCAAAGTATCATTCGTGCCTTTGCTCTCCATTCATATATCCTGTAATATCCAATGATTCTGTTTACTGTTAGTGGACAGTGACAACCCTAATCAGACTACAGCTACACAGGTTGATGTGAGCCTTCTCTGTCTGCATATGTCCTAAGACATGTCGACGTAAAGTGTGTAAAAGGCACTGGAGCGCAAAATATAGGTCAAGGTCACCAGGTCAAGATACCTGCCGAGTCAGAACATCTAGGAGAAGCACTATGTAAGGTTTGGTGGCTAGAGGTCTTACACTTGAGGAGATCTGGAACGTTGACGTAAATTATGTCAGTCATTGCAGCCACAATATAGGTTAAGGTCACCAGGTCAAGGTATCTGCCAAGTCAGTACACTGAGAAGCACTTTGCAAGGTTTGGTGGTTGTAGGCCTTATAGTTGAGGAGATATTGAATGTCAATGCAAAATGTGTCAAAGTCAATGGAGCGCAAAATATAGGTCAAGGTCATGGGATCAAGGTACCTATCGAGTCAGTACATCTAGGAGAAGCACTATGCAAGGTTTGGTAGTTGTACGCCTTATAGTTGAAAAGATCTGGAACGTCAATGTAAACTGTGTCAAAGTCACTGGAGCGCAAAATATAGGTCAAGGTCACTGGGTCAATGTACCTGTCAAGTCAGGAGGTCAGGGAGATGTGTCATGCAAGGTATGATGGTTGTTGTAGAATTGTAGTTGATTAGAATACTAACTTTGACGTAAATGTCGAACTTCGAGATAAATGTTGAGACGGACAGACAAACGGGAAAGGGGATGCGTATGTCGCAAAGTCAGGAGGTCAGGGAGATGTTTCATGCAAGGTTTGATGGTTGTTTAGTCTTGTAGTTGATAAGAATACAAACTTTGACATAAATGTCGAACTTAGACATAAATGTTGACAGACAGATGGATGGACGAACAGACAGACAAACGGAAAAGCGGACGCCTATGTTGTGGAGATCAAGAAGATGTTTCATGCAAGGTTTCATGGTTGTTTAGTCTTGTAATTGATAAGTGTACTAACTTTGACAAATGTCAAACTTCGACATAAATGTTGACAGATGGAGAAACGGACAGATGAACAGAAAAGCGGATGCCTATGTCGCAAAGTCAGGAGGTCAGAGAGATGTTTCATGCAAGCTTTGATTGTTGTTTAGTCTTGTAGTTGATTACAATACTAACTTTGACATAAATGTCGAACTTTGACATAACAGAACTGTTAACAGACGGACAGGAGAACAGAAAAGGGGGCACCTATGTCTCAAAGTGAGGCGGTCAGGGAGATGTTTCATGCAAGGTTTGATGGTTGTTTAGTCTTGTAGTTGATTAGAATACTAACTTTGACAGAAATGTCGAACTTTGACATAAATGTCAAACTTCGACATAAATGTTGACCGACGGATGGATGAACAGACAGACGAACGAAAAAGCTGATGCATGTATCGCGAAGTCAGGAGGTCAGGGAGATGTTTCATGCAAGGTTTGATGGTTGTTTAGTCTTGTAGTTGATTAGAATGAGTGCCCACAACATATGTTTTTGTTGAGAAATAAGAAAGATGTCAGCATTTTTCGGATGAAAAAAGTGCCTTATCTGTTGCTGTTCTATGTCTCAAGGTCTCAAAGACTTGCTCTGGGAAGGAACAATATATATATATAAATCTAGACTGTACCTAACATCAGTCTGAGTATGAACTGCATCCCCTAGTTCTACTTTCTTAATGCTGAGCACCATGTGAAAGAGCAGCATTATTTAAGTCTGGTATGACTTGGCTGGAGATCGAAACCACAACTCCGCTGATGTTGAGCTATGCACAACTATTTAAGCACACAGTAAATACTTAGCTCATACTGCTCAGAATCTACACTGTTTGCCTTTTAGCCAGAACACTTAAGGCATTTGATGGTCTTGTCCACTGAGCTCTTGTTTAATGAAACATGAAACCTTGTGGCTCATTTTGTGTCCTCTCCCACAGAAAAGTGGAAAATGAGACAGATAAGCTGGTACAGGAGAGAAGAGAAACCTAGGAGGCTAAGGGGAAAAATAAATGACTGCAGGAACAGATAACATAGGTCTAGATAAGACTGGGTATCAGTCAATATTTTTCTTATTTCTCCACGAAAACATATGTTGTGGGTACTCAGTAGAAGTGCCTCATGCTACCAACTGTGCTGTGTGGCCTGGCAATATAAGGCTGTTAATGTAAGGGCCAATGTATTACATATATGCTACCAATTGTGCTGAAGGGTCTGGCAATATAAGGCTGTTAATGTAAGGGCCAATGTATTACATATATGCTACCAACTGTGCTGAGGGGTCTGGCAATAAAAGGCTGTTAATGTAAGGGCCAATGTATTACATATATGCTACCAACTGTGCTGAGGGGTCTGGCAATATAAGGTTGGTAATGTAAGGGTCAATGTATTACAGACATGCTCCAACTGTGCTGTGTGGCCTGGCAATATAAGGCTGTTAATGTAAGGGTCAATGTATTACATACATGCTACCAACTGTGCTGAGGGGTCTGGCAATATAAGGCTGTTAATGTAAGGGCCAATGTATTACATATATGCTACCAACTGTGCTGAGGGGTCTGGCAATACAAGGCTGTTAATGTAAGGGCCAATGTATTACATATATGCTACCAACTGTGCTGAGGGGTCTGGCAATACAAGGCTGTTAATGTAAGGGCCAATGTATTACATATATGCTACCAACTGTGCTGAGGGGTCTGGCAATATAAGGCTGTTAATGTAAGGGCCAATGTATTACATATATGCTACCAACTGTGCTGAGGGGTCTGGCAATATAAGGCTGTTAATGTAAGGGCCAATGTATTACATACATGCTACCAACTGTGCTGAGGGGTCTGGCAATATAAGGCTGTTAATGTAAGGGTCAATGTTTTACATACATGCTACCAACTGTGCTGGGGGTCTGGCAATATAAGGCTGTTAATGTAGGGCCAATGTATTACAGACATGCTACCAACTGTGCTGAGGGGTCTGGCAATATAAGGTTGGTAATGTAAGGGCCAATATATTACAGACATGCTCCAACTGTGCTGTGGGGCCTGGAAATATAAGGCTGTTAATATTCAGTATATATAAGAATACTATAGTGTTTGTATATGTTCTTTGTGAGATGCGCTAAAATGTACTTGGCAATCTGAATAAAATTTGAATTGAATTGAATTGACATGCTACTCACTGTGCTGTGGGGCCTGGCAATATAAGGCTGTTAATGTATGGGTCAATGTATTACACACATGTATCAACTATGCTGTGGGGCCAGGCAATATAAGGCTGTT
Source organism: Anodontia alba (assembly GCA_964016985.1). Taxonomy (NCBI): domain Eukaryota; kingdom Metazoa; phylum Mollusca; class Bivalvia; order Lucinida; family Lucinidae; genus Anodontia; species Anodontia alba. The sequence goes on from OZ024829.1 coordinate 106,387,108, forward strand.
AATGTAAGGGTCAATGTATTACAGACATGCTACAAACTCTGCTATAGGGCCTTGCAATATAAGGCTGTTAATGCACAGGTGATTGAAGTTTAGTCCGTAATCAAAAAACTCCACTTTATAGCCTGTATAGGCTTCATACATTTAATAAATATGAACAGGTAAGAAATGGTATTTTAGGTACCTTTGATATGCCGTAAAAGATGAATTTGGGAGAAAATATGCATATAGAAAATAAATATGCAAATGTCGTTTGAGACATGGATAACTTTTTGTGATGCATCAACCTGCTGCTTTTAATCACTCATCGAAATTCAGCAAGATTCACCATGGCCATTCCTACTGATGTTTCCGGTAACTCAACACTAAATGCGCAACGAATGGTTGCTTTGTCACGCTTGGGCAAAACTGTTATTGACAAAAGTAATGAGTAAATAAATAAAATCGCACAACTGATATTATCTTGATAATATCTATTTAACTCAGTTCTTACCTTCGTTAATCCTGAAATATTTGTTTGTAGAAAATATTTCAAAACTGAAAGCAGTGTTTTTAACGGTTTTGTTTACACGCGCACTGGTTCAAGGTTGGAAGACTGATTACGTATACAGAGGCTGCAAACGGGGAATTTATGATGACTTCAGACTTGGCACTGGGGTAACTTATGTACAGCAGAATGCAGGGTGGGTGACTTTTTTAATTATTATTATTATTTTTTTTTATTTATTTATTTACTATTATTATTATTTTGCCTTGTCGTTTTCGCATTTAGAATATGAATATAATGGCAGAAAATCATGCTCACAAGTAGTTGTTAGCTTATAAAGTGTGTGATTTTCGGGCTTAAGCCGCACCATATCCATGCCAGGATTTTTTTTTTTATATGAATTATTTATTTATTTATTTATTTATAGCATATTAAATGTAATGCCTAAGGAGATATAGTAATCCTAAGACAATAATAAAATAATGAGTAGCTTGACAATGAAGGGAAAGTGGGGGGAACAACAGTCTGTCAACCGTAGATTTATGAATTGGCTACATTATGACTGTATATGGTGAAAATAGTTGAGAGCCCCACCCCCTCCCGGTCCACCCTATTTCCATGTGGAGGGGAAGATTAGTTATATTTTGGGTAAAATTCTTATGTTTTCAGCAACTGAGCGTATATCACAATGCTGTTAAATAGTAGGCATGCTCTTGAAGTGAAATTACTTTTATCACATGATGTCAAGTTATTCAGTGAAATAGCCCATGTCATAAAAATCATATAACACACGTGTTGTAACACCTGAACAGCTTCCCATTGGTTAGCCTAATTACCTTCATTAATATTCGTATTACTCTGCTTATTGATAGCAACCAAGATGGTGTCTGCGTTCGCCGATACAACTTTCACTTTTGAAACAGATCCTGTCTTCAATTTTGAGATGATTTTGAGATGATCTGTAAAGGTCAGAATGTTGGAAAGGGAAGCCACAACACAATCACAGTGTGAATAACACAGCTACCAGAAATATATATGGTGGTTAAAATTCTATGTTTTCCGGCAATCTGTTTAGAGGCACTTTCAACATCGATGTCGTCAAACAGTCAGTGAAAAAAAAATCACCTCCTTCAAAAAAGCATTGGAGGATAACATGACTCTGACAGTCAATAAATGTGTCAAATTAAAATCCAAACTACAGTTAAAATGTTTTACGTTCTTGAAATCTGTCATTTACTTGGGTGTATAAACCACTGTATAAACTGCATTGATCTAGGTCAGTGACCTTTAAATACAACAGCTGACTTCGGGGGATTTCCCTACTGATTCTCAGTGACGTATTGACTCGCTGAATGACGTTGAAGGAATTATCTATTTTTAAATTTATTTATTCAAATGAAATGTATATCAGCAGCTCAAATAAAAATCATCATTAATTCCTACAGTTTAATGAAGTATTAAATGGCATATTTATCTTGTTTCTAGTTATTTTCGGTACTTATCAAATAATATGCAAACTAAATTGTTGTGTAGTACTACTGAATCACTGGTAGTGAGTTGTTCCGCTTAGCTATGGAAAGCCGTTATCTTAATATATTAGGGCATTTTTTGTCATCGGAAGGGCCATGTGATAAACAGAATCTTATATTCGTAGTCATTTAATATGAAATTTATTAAACTTGTTGAGTTATTTCGGTATTTTGCTCCCCAAGGCTCGCAAAATACCCCGAAATTACCCAGACTCGTTTCATAAATTTCATATTAACTGACAACTCATGTAAGATCCTCTATTTATGTTATACTCTATTACACTAATTTACCCCATTGAGGACCTATATAAATTACGTCATTTTAAATGAGACATCAGCAGTGAACTATTAGAAATATAACTACTTAATTGTTGTAGAGCAAGCGTGTGTTTTCTTTAAGGTTGATAACATTTTAGAGAGAACTGTTTTATTATTATTATTATTTTTCCTGATGAGTGATTCATAAAAAATGGTACACGCTTGGATAGCACATTCATCATTGAGTAGAAAATAGTGAAGGTATTGTTTTCACTTTTTAGTGGTGTATCATCCTTCATTATAGTTCACTGGATAGTTATAGCACATTCATCATTGAGTAGAAAATAGTGAAGGTATTGTTTTCACTTTTTAGTGGTGTATCATCCTTCATTATAGTTCACTGGATAGTTTTCCACATTATAGTTCACTGGATAGTTTTCTACATTATAGTTCACTGGATAGTTTTCCACATTATAGTTCACTGGATGGTTTTCCACATTATAGTTCGCTGGATAGTTTTCCAAATTATAGTTCACTGGATGGTTTTCCACATTATAGTTCACTGGATAGTTTTCCACATAATAGTTCACTGGATGGTTTTCCACATTATAGTTCACTGGATAGTTTTCCACAAGCATACACTCATTTTTAGAGCAATAATAACTCTTTTTGGGACTCGGAAATTGAAGCCGGATAAAAAGCAAGGTGCTCTCGGACAGCTGACATTGGCAGACAAAGATTTAAAATGGCTAAATAGGACACAATATTGTCATTATTGAAGCTTTACCGTAGTATATAGGTCTTCCCAGTACCACACTGGCCTAATATAAACAAACTATGTCCCCCTAATGCCAGCTCCTTAGCAATTTCTTCTTTAGTCACTTCCATTTCTTTTTGGACGTTCCAGATGTGCAAAAAAAAATCGAACGTTGGACGGATGTTTTACATTGCCGTGATACGTCACTGCTGTATTACAGGAAGTTGGATTAGGAATGGCTAGGGAGAAGCATTTTCTTACCTGCTTCATATTAAAATATGAAGCGCATTATACCCTAGATATGGCCTTTTTATAGGTTAAAGACTGAACTTCAAGCACCTGTGGTTAATGTAAGGGTCAATGTATTACAGACATGCTACTAACTGTGCTATGGGGCCTGGCAATATAAGGCTGTTAATATAAGGGTCAATGTATTACATACATGCAACTAACTGTGCTGTGGGGCCTAGCAATATAAGGTTGTTAATGTAAGGGCCAATGTATTACAGCTATTTATGTAAGGGTCAAAGTATTACAGACATGCTACTAACTGTGCTATGGGGCCTGGAAATATAAGGCTGGTTATGTAAAGGTCAATGTATTACAGACATGCTACCATGCTGAGGGGTCTGGCAATATAAGGCTGTTAATGTAAGGGCCAATGTATTACATACATGTTACCATCAGGGCTGTGGGGCCTGGCAATTTAAGGCTGCTAATGTAAGGGTCACTGTATTACAGACATGTTACCATCAGTGCTGTGGGGCCTGGCAATATAAGGCTGTTAATGTAAGGGTCACTGTATTACAGACATGCTACCAACTGTGCTGTGGGGCCTGGCAATATAAGGCTGTTAATGTAAGGGTCACTGTATTACAGACATGCTACCATCAGTGCTGTGGGGCCAGACAATACAAGGCTGTTAATGAAAGGGTCAATGTATTACAGACATGCTACTAACTGTGCTGTAGGTCCTAGCAGTATAAGGCTGTTAATGTAAGGGTCAATGTATTACAGACATGCTATCAACTGTGCTGTGGGACCAGACAATATAAGGGTCAATGTATTGCAGACATGCTATCAACTGTGCTGTGGGACCAGACAATATAAGGGTCAATGTATTACAGACATGCTATCAACTGTGCTGTGGGACCAGATAATATAAGGGTCAATGTATTACAGACATGCTACTAACTGTGCTGTGGGGCCAGGCAATATAAGTGGGGCCAGGTACTATAAGGCTGTTAATGTAAGGGACAGCCATGCTACCCCCTGTGCTGTGGGGCCTATCAATATAAGGCTTTTAATGTAAGGGTCAATGTATTACAGACATGCTACCCATTGTGCTGTGGGGCTTGGCAATATAAGCCTGTTAATGTAAGGGTCACTGTATTACAGACATGCTACCAACTGTAATGCTGGGCCTGGCCTTTGCTTGTGTTGAGGTTTTATAGCCAAGACAACCCGAATGGCTCATGTCAAGGAGGTCAGTTTTCCTAATCACACTTCTACTGGGCTGATTTAGTTCTATAAGGGATTAACAAGTATTGTGCATGCTCTTTTGCCAGAAAATAACAAGTGCCCTTCTTGAATCAGCAGAAGGGAGAGAATGACTATAAAAAATATTACATGATGAATCTCCTCAAAAGAAGTAGGCAGGGTCGAACCCAGAACCTCCTGATCACCAGTTGTACACACATCCAACTAAGCCACCAAGGATGGCAATGTGGGGCCTGGCAATATAGAGCTGTTAATGTAAGGGTCACTGCATTACAGACATGCTACTGTGCTGTGGGGCATGGCAATATTGGTTGGTAATGTTGAGGTCACTGTATTACAGAAGTGCTACCAACTGTGCTGTGGGGCCTGGCAATATTAGGCTGTTCATGTAAGGGTCACTGTATTACAGACATGCCACCATGCTGTGGGGCCTGGCAATATAGGGCTGTTAATGTAAGAGTCACTGTAATACAGACATGCTACCATCCTGTGGGGCCTGGCAATATAGGACTGTTAACGCTGGAGTCACTGTTTTACAGACATGCTACTAACTCTGCTATGGGGCCTGGCAATATAAGGCTGTTATTGTAAGTTTACTGTATTACAGACATGCTACTAACTGCGCTGTGGGGTTTGCTGCTAACTGTGCTGTGGGGTAACTAGATGTAAAAGTGCTTTAAACTCCCCGGTGGTTTACTCTACTGACTGTTCTAAGGCGGTGGTCCAGGTGTTACTCTTTGGTGCTTTGTGGTTTATTCTGCTAGGCGATTTGTTGTATGTCTTACCTTGTGTCATTTTGTTCTTGTGTTTTTCAGTCCTTTTAGCATTGCAATTACCTAGCTTGGGGAAGAGAGAGCTAATCTTTGTGCTTTTCTATTGTTTGATTGATTTGTGCTTGTTTGGGTTTGTCGGTTTCATCTTCCTCTTGATGTCTGGGAAGGGCTGCAGTTTGTGATTGTGGCACTCCTTGGACTTTTCTCTTACCTTTTTTGGCAATATAAGGCTGTTAATGTAAGGGTCAATGTATTACAGACATGCTACTGTGCTGTGGGGCCTGGGAATATAGGTCAGTTAATGTTTGAGCCACTGTATTACAGCTGTTGTGCTGTGGGGCCTGGCAATATAGGGCTGTTAATGTTAGAGCCACTGTATTACAGCTGCTGTGCTGTGGGGCCTGGCAATATAGGGCTGTTAATGTTAGAGTCACTGTATTACAGCTGCTGTGCTGTGGGGCCTGGCAATATAGGGCTGTTAATGTTAGAGTCACTGTATTACAGCTGCTGTGCTGTGGAGCCTGGGAATATAGGTCAGTTAATGTTTGAGCCACTGTATTACAGCTGTTGTGCTGTGGGGCCTGGCAATATAGGGCTGTTAATGTTAGAGCCACTGTATTACAGCTGCTGTGCTGTGGGGCCTGGCAATATAGGGCTGTTAATGTTAGAGTCACTGTATTACAGCTGCTGTGCTGTGGGGCCTGGCAATATAGGGCTGTTAATGTTAGAGTCACTGTATTACAGCTGCTGTGCTGGGGGGCCTGGCAATATAGGACTGTTAGAGTCTCTGTATTACAGACATGCTACTGTGCCGTGGGGCCTGGCAATATAGGTCTGTTAATGTTAGAGTCACTGTTTTACAGCTGCTGTGCTTAGGGGCCTGGCAATATAGGTCAGTTAATATTAGAGCCACTGTATTACAGCTGCTGTGCTGTGGGGCCTGGCAATATAGGTCTGTTAATGTTAGAGTCACTGTATTACAGCTACTGTGCTGTGGGGCCTGTTAATGTTAGAGTCACTGTATTACAGCTGCTGTGCTGTGGGACCTGGTAATATAGGGCTGTTAATGTTAGAGTCACTGTATTACAGACATGCTACTGAGCTGTGGGGCCTGGCAATATAGGGCTGTTAATGTTAGAGTCACTGTATTACAGACATGCTACTGAGCTGTGGGGCCTGGCAATATAGGGCTGTTAATGTTAGAGTCACTGTATTACAGCTGCTGTGCTGTGGGGCCTGGCAATATAGGGCTATTAATGTTAGAGTCAATGTATTACAGCTGCTGTGCTGTGGGGCCTGGCAATATAGGGCTGTTAATGTTAGAGTCTCTGTATTACAGCTGCTGTGCTGTGGGGCCAGGCAATATAGGGCTGTTAATGTTAGAGGCACTGTATTACAGACATGCTACTGTGCTGTGGTGCCTGGCAATATAGGGCTGTTAATGTTATAGTCACTGTATTACAGCTGTTGTGCTGTGGGGCCTGGCAATATAGGGCTGTTAATGTTAGAGTCACTGTATTACAGCTACTGTGCTGTGGGGCCTGGCAATATAAGTCTGTTAATGTTAGAGTCACTGTATTACAGCTACTGTGCTGTGGGGCCTGGCAATATAGGTCTGTTAATGTTAGAGTCACTGTATTACAGCTACTGTGCTGTGGGGCCTGGCAATTTAGGTCTGTTAATGTTAGAGTCACTGTATTACAGCTGCTGTGCTGTGGGGCCTGGCAATATAGGGCTGCTAATGTTAGAGTCACTGTATTACAGACATGCTACTGTGCTGTGGGGCCTGGCAATATAGGGCAGTTAATGTTAGAGTAACTGTATTACAGCTACTGTGCTGTGGGGCCTGGCAATATAGGGCTGTTAATGTTAAAGTCACTGTATTACAGCTGCTGTGCTGTGGGGACTGGCAATATAGGGCTGTTAATGTTAAAGTCACTGTATTACAAACATGCTACTATGCTGTGGGGCCTGGCAATATAGGTCTGTTAATGTTAGAGTCACTGTTTTACAGCTATTGTGCTGTGGGGCCTGGCAATATAGGTCTGTTAATGTTAGAGTCAATGTATTACAGCTGCTGTGCTGTGGGGCCTGGCAATATAGGGCTGTTAATGTTAGAGTCACTGTATTACAGCTGCTGTGCTGTGGGGCCTGGCAATATAGGGCTGTTAATGTTAGAGTCACTGTATTACAGCTGCTGTGCTGTTGGGCCTGGCAATATAGGTCTGTTAATGTTAGAGACACTGTATTACAGCTGCTGTGCTGTGGGGCCTGGCAATATAGGGCTGTTAATGTTAGAGTCACTGTATTACAGCTGCTGTGCTGTGGGGCCTGGCAATATAGGTCTGTTAATGTTAGAGTCACTGTATTACAGACATGCTACTGTGCAGTGGGGCCTGGCAATATAGGGCTGTTAATGTTAGAGTCACTGTATTACAGCTGCTGTGCTGTGGGGCCTGGCAATATAGGTCTGTTAATGTTAGAGTCACTGTTTTACAGCTATTGTGCTGTGGGGCCTGGCAATATAGGTCTGTTAATGTTAGAGTCAATGTATTACAGCTGCTGTGCTGTGGGGCCTGGCAATATAGGGCTGTTAATGTTAGAGTCACTGTATTACAGCTGCTGTGCTGTGGGGCCTGGCAATATAGGGCTGTTAATGTTAGAGTCACTGTATTACAGCTGCTGTGCTGTTGGGCCTGGCAATATAGGTCTGTTAATGTTAGAGACACTGTATTACAGCTGCTGTGCTGTGGGGCCTGGCAATATAGGGCTGTTAATGTTAGAGTCACTGTTTTACAGCTGCTGTGCTGTGGGGCCTGGCAATATAGGGCTGTAAATGTTAGAGTCATTGTATTACAGACATGCTACTGTGCTGTGGGGCCTGGCAATATAGGGCTGTTAATGTTAGAGTCACTGTATTACAGACAAGCTGCTGTTCTGTGGGGCCTGGCAATATAGGGCTGTTAATGTTAAAGTCACTGTATTACAGCTGCAGTGCTGTGGGGCCTGGCAATATAGGTCTGTTAATGTTAGAGTCACTGTTTTACAGCTGCTGTGCTGTGGGGCCTGGCAATATAGGGCTGTTAATGTTAGAGTCACTGTATTACAGCTGCTGTGCTGTTGGGCCCGGCAATATAGGTCTGTTAATGTTAGAGACACTGTATTACAGCTGCTGTGCTGTGGGGCCTGGCAATATAGGGCTGTTAATGTTAGAGTCACTGTTTTACAGCTGCTGTGCTGTGGAGCCTGGCAATATAGGTCTGTTAATGTTAGAGTCACTGTATTACAGACATGCTACTGTGCAGTGGGGCCTGGCAATATAGGGCTGTTAATGTTAGAGTCACTGTATTACAGCTGCTGTGCTGTGGGGCCAGGCAATATAGGGCTGTAAATGTTAGAGTCATTGTATTACAGACATGCTACTGTGCTGTGGGGCCTGGCAATATAGGGCTGTTAATGTTAGAGTCACTGTATTACAGCTGCTGTGCTGTGGGGCCTGGCAATATAGGGCTGTAAATGTTAGAGTCATTGTATTACAGACATGCTACTGTGCTGTGGGGCCTGGCAATATAGGGCTGTTAATGTTAGAGTCACTGTATTACAGACAAGCTGCTGTTCTGTGGGGCCTGGCAATATAGGGCTGTTAATGTTAAAGTCACTGTATTACAGCTGCAGTGCTGTGGGGCCTGGCAATATAGGTCTGTTAATGTTAGAGTCACTGTTTTACAGCTGCTGTGCTTAGGGGCCTGGCAATATAGGTCAGTTAATATTAGAGCCACTGTATTACAGCTGCTGTGCTGTGGGGCCTGGCAATATAGGGCTGTTAATGTTAGAGTCACTGTATTACAGCTGTTGTGCTGTGGGGCCTAGCAATATAGAGCTGTTAATGTTAGAGTCACTGTATTACAGACATGCTACTGTGCTGTGGGGCCTGGCAATATAGGGCTGTTAATGTTAGAGTCACTGTATTACAGACATGCTACTGTGCTGTGGGGCCTGGCAATATAGGGCTGTTAATGTTAGAGTCACTGTATTACAGACATGCTACTGTGCTGTGGGGCCTGGCAATATAGGGCTGTTAATGTTAGAGTCACTGTATTACAGACATGCTACTGTGCTGTGGGGCCTGGCAATATAGGACTGTTAATGTTAGTCACTGTATTACAGCTGCTGTGCTGTGGGGCCTGGCAATATAGGGCTGTTAATGTTAGAGTCACTGTATTACAGACATGCTACTGTGCTGTGGGGCCTGGCAATATAGGGCTGTTAATATTAGAGCCACTGTATTACAGACATACTACTGTGCTGTGGGGCCTGGCAATATAGGGCTGTTAATGTTAGAGTCACTGTATTACAGACATGCTACTGTGCTGTGGGGCCTGGCAATATAGGGCTGTTAATGTTAGAGTCACTGTATTACAGACATGCTACTGTGCTGTGGGGCCTGGCAATATAGGACTGTTAATGTTAGAGTCACTGTAATACAGTATTACAGCTGCTGTGCTGTGGGGCCTGGCAATATAGGGCTGTTAATGTTAGAGTCACTATTACAGACATGCTACTGTGCTGTGGGGCCTGGCAATAAAAGGCTGTTAATGTTAGAGTCACTGTATTACAGCTGCTGTGCTGGGGGGCCTGGCAATATAGGGCTGTTAATGTTAGAGTCACTGTATTACAGCTGCTGAGCTGTGGGGCCTGGCAATATAGGTCTGTTAATGTTAGAGTCACTGCATTACAGCTACTGTGCTGTGGGACCTGGCAATATAGGGCTGTTAATGATAGAGGCACTGTATTACAGACATGCTACTGTGCTGTGGGGCCTGGCAATATAGGGCTGTTAATGTTAGAGTCACTGTATTACAGACATGCCACTGTGCTGTGGGGCCTGGCAATATAGGGCTGTTAATGTTAGAGTTACTGTATTACAGATGCTGTGCTGTGGGGCCTGGCAATATCGGACTGTTTATGTTAGAGTCACTGTTTTACAGCTGCTGTGCTGTGGGACCTGGAAATACAGGTCTGTTAATATTAGAGTCACTGTTTTACAGCTAATGTTCTGTGGGGCCTGGCAATATAGGGCTGTTAATGTTAGAGTCAATGTATTACAGCTGCTGTGGTGTGGGGCCTGGCAATATAGGGCTGTTATTGTTAGAGCCACTGTATTACAGCTGCTGTGCTGTGACCCTGGCAATATAGGGCTGTTAATGTTAGAGTCACTGTATTACAGCGCTGTGCTGTGGGGCCTGGCAATATAGGTCTGTTAATGTTAGAGTCACTGTTTTACAGCTACTGTGCTGTGGGGCCTGGCAATATAGGGCTGTTAATGTTAGAGTCACTGTATTAAAGACATGCTACTGTGCTGTGGGGCCTGGCAATATAGGTCTGTTAATGTTAGAGTCACTGTATTACAGCTACTGTGCTGTGGGGCCTGGCAATATAGGTCTGTTAATGTTAGAGTCACTGTATTACAGCTGCTGTGCTGTGGGGCCTGGCAATATAGGGCTATTAATGTTAGGGTCACTGTATTACAGCTACTGTGGTGTGGGGCCTGGCAATATAGGGCTGTTAATGTTAGAGTCACTGTATTACAGCTGCTGTGCTGTGGGACCTGGCAATATAGGGCTGTTAATGTTAGAGTCACTGTATTACAGACATGCTACAGTGCTGTGGGGCCTGGCAATATAGGGCTGTTAATGTTAAAGTCACTGTATTAGAGACATGCTACTGTACTGTTGGGTCTGGCAATATAGGGCTGTTAATGTTAGAGTCACTGTATTACAGCTGCTGTGCTGTTGGGCCTGGCAATATAGGGCTGTTAATGTTAGAGTCACTGTATTACAGCTGCAGAGCTGTGGGGCCTGGCAATATAGGTCTGTTAATGTTAGAGTCACTGTATTACAGCTACTGTGCTGAGGGACCTGGCAATATAGGGCTGTTAATGTTAGAGGCACTGTATTACAGACATGCTGCTGTGCTGTGGGGCCTGGCAATATAAGGCTGTTAATGTTAGTCACTGTATTACAGACATGCTACTGTGCTGTGGGGCCTGGCAATATAGGGCTGTTAATGTTAGAGTCACTGTATTACAGCTGCTGTGCTGTGGGGCCTGGCAATATAGGTCTGTTAATGTTAGAGTCACTGTTTTACAGCTGCTGTGCTGTGGGGCCTGGCAATATAGGGCTGTTAATGATAGAGGCACTGTATTACAGCTGCTGTGCTGTGAGGCCTGGCAATATAGGGCTGTTAATGTTAGAGCCACTGTATTACAGCTGCTGTGCTGTGGGGCCTGGCAATATAGGGCTGTTAATGTTAGAGTCACTGTATTACAGCTGCTGTGCTGTGGGGCCTGGCAATATAGGGCTGTTAATGTTAGAGTCACTGTATTACAGCTGCTGTGCTGTGGAGCCTGGGAATATAGGTCAGTTAATGTTTGAGCCACTGTATTACAGCTGTTGTGCTGTGGGGCCTGGCAATATAGGGCTGTTAATGTTAGAGCCACTGTATTACAGCTGCTGTGCTGTGGGGCCTGGCAATATAGGGCTGTTAATGTTAGAGTCACTGTATTACAGCTGCTGTGCTGTGGGGCCTGGCAATATAGGGCTGTTAATGTTAGAGTCACTGTATTACAGCTGCTGTGCTGGGGGGCCTGGCAATATAGGACTGTTAGAGTCTCTGTATTACAGACATGCTACTGTGCCGTGGGGCCTGGCAATATAGGTCTGTTAATGTTAGAGTCACTGTATTACAGACAGGTTACCAACTGTGCTGTGAGACCTAGCAATATAGGGCTGTTAATGTTAGAGTCACTGTATTACAGCTGCTGTGCTGTGAGGCCTGGCAATATAGGGCTGTTAATGTTAGAGCCACTGTATTACAGCTGCTGTGCTGTGGGGCCTGGCAATATAGGGCTGTTAATGTAAGAGTCACTGTATTACAGCTACTGTGTTGTGTGGCCTGGCAATATAGGGCTGTTAATGTTAGAGTCACTGTATTACAGCTACTGTGTTGTGGGGCCTGGCAATATAGGACTGTTAATGTTAGGGTCACTGTATTACAGCTGCTGTGCTGTGGGGCCTGGCAATATAGGGCTGTTAATGTTAGGGTCACTGTATTAAAGCTGCTGTGCTGTGGGGCCTGGCAATATAGAGCTGTTAATGTTAGAGTCACTGTATTACAGACATGTTACCAACTGTGCTGTGAGACCTTGCAATATTGGGCTGTTAATGTAAGGGTCACTGTATTACCTTGAAATTCATAGGTCTAATTTGATTTTCTGATAAACTTCTGGAAGCTGGACTGAAGATTATTTCCAGTGCAGTATCTGGTTTTTTCTGTGAATAAAGATGAAAAAATCATTATTAGCACATTATGTTCCCTGCTACATGTACTACAGTAAATAAACTGATCACTAATGCTATACATGGCTGTTTCTAAAGCTACAAGGGCAAGTCGATAAGTAACCAGCCTATCCCATTTCCAACTAACCAAGACACCCAAGATTTTCATGCCTTGTTTCAATACATGTTTTAGGCCTAAGGGCAAAATTGTACTCTTATCGTGTCATTCACTCATAAGATATTGAATGTCAAACATAGCTAGCGATGCAAAAGTAAGCTTTTCGTCAAAAGTTGAGTACCGTGCTGTAATTCGATACTTGTATTTGAAAGGGAAAACAGGTCAGGAAATACATTGCGAGTTGACCAATGTTTATGGGTCTTCTGCACCATCGTATGCACAAGTTAAATTCTGGGTTGGGGAATTCAAACGCAGTAAAACGTCTTTAGAAGACTAAACCAGGTCTGGACGTCCATCAGATACCACCGATGAAGAAATGTGTAACAAAGTGCAGGATCTGGTCTACTCAGATAGGCAAATTAAGGTGGAAGAAATAGCGAATGCATTACACAGTTCACATGGTAGTGTTTCAACAATTTTACATGATCGCTTGGGTATGCACAAGGTAACAGCCAGTTGGGTCCCAAAATCCCTTAGCAACGAGCAAATGGCAACCACAGCATCAGTATACAGCGCATTGTTGAAGCGGTTTAGGTCAAAGGAAGATGATTTCCTTTCACGTCTGGTGACTGTAGATGAAACCTGGGTCCACTATTATGAGCCAGAGAATAAAGTTCAAAGTCGTCAGAGTGTAGGGCCGGGATCTCCAAGGCCAAAGAAGTTCTAAACGCAACCCTCTGCTGGCAAAGTGATGGCAACTGTATTTTGGGATGCACAAGGCGTTATTATGTTGGACTTTCTAGCAAAGAAAAGTACAATTACAGGTGCGTATTATGCAAATTTGCTTGACTAACTGAGAATTGTGATCCGTGAAAAATGCCGAGGTAAACTCTCCAAACGGATTCTGCTCCAACAGGACAATGCGAGAGTCCACACTTGCAAAATTGCAATGGATGCTGTTGAGCGGAATGGGTACGAGCTAATACCGCACACAGCCTATTCTCCGGACTTTGCTCCTAGTGACTATTTCCTATTCCCAAACTTGAAAAAAGATATCTGTGGATGTCATTTCCGGTCCAACGAAGAAGTCGTGGCGGCAGTTGAGGAGTGGGTCAGAGACAAGGACCCTGGCTTCTTCAGTTCTGGGCTGGTCGATATCACCCAGAAATAAGTTAGGCTGGTTTTTTATTGACTTGCCCTTGTATTTACAACTTAGGATTATTAGGAAAGATGGCCTGACTTCATCGCTCTACATATGGATAACTCTCATGGGTACAAATCAATGGCGGAAGCATTACACACTATATAGAATATAATGTCAAAAGCCTCCAGTTCTTTATTTTGACTTACAATTTTTCACTTCATTACATGTATAGTAATGTATCAAAGACATATTTCAAAACAATCATGTTTTATGGAAGACATATTTCAAAACAATCATGTTTTGCTAGTTTCTTATATTTTTTTGTAATTAATTTAATACTTATTAACTGCATTTCGGACATCTTTAGCTTGTGAGAATATTCATCCAGGGATATGCTTGAGTTTTTCAAGAGGGATATTTTGTATAATTTTCATCCACAATTTGGATGAAAATGCATCGAAATAAGATAATTATTATGAGATTTATATTTAAGAATTTTCATATGTATATATGTTGTGATATGTTGTGTTTTCTGAAGGCCTCATGGTAGACTGATAGTTTAGCCAACTGTGTAACCCTCTTGAAGTACTGTATAAATAAATAAATAAATGAATGAATGAATAAATAAATAAATAAAATATGTGTTTTAGTTGATAAACACCAGTTTGAATCATACTATTATCCATATTCATCCTAGCAGGTATTATCCTAATCTGCTCTTTGGTACTAAAACTACCGTGCACATGAAATGTTATTTCATGTAATTTTACATTAAAAATCTTCCAATTTGGATAAAAGATATTGTTTATTAATAAATTTGTGTTTATTAGAAAATGACACTGACAATGCAAACTACTATGGCCTTATTTTAAAATAATACCGATTATTGCTTTGGTAATAATCGTTTTTATTCAGGCGAGCAACCTCTTTCTTCTGGGAGTGGGTAAATGAATGGGGATCAGCTGTTTACACGTAATATTTGCACATCGTATATAGGCTGAATGTAATGGGTGCGAATCTTGTCCTTATGGAGATAAACGGCTTTTGTCGTTCCTTACTGAAATACTCGGCCTTTTCCGTAGAGCTCACAACCTTTCGATTCCGGTTGCCATTTTAAACCACAGCAAAATGTGAACGTCTTGGTTTTAAATCTTCAAAAAAACTTAAATATACCGTGCCATCATGCGGTTTTTGGTGGATAAATTTGCTTATAACACCGTGAATTTATTGTGGTGGAAAATTCTAGCAGACAAGGGTCGATCTTGTGTGCATCATTACGGAATAGCCTCTACAGCGGATGGTCTACCTGACTGTGATCCTCTGAGCGCACTCATTTTGTACTATTAGTTATTTGATAGGCCCACTACAGCGGACGGTCAACCTGAACGTTATCCTCTGAGTGTGCTTATCATTGTGCTAATAGATACTTGGTAGGCTATTACTGACTTTGCTTGGTCGGTAATCATAATAATGTGGTAAAGTGGCTGTTGGATTCTAGCTCGACGTTTGACAAAGTTGTGGTAGTAGTATTGTGTCAAACTTAAGGCAGTTTCTATGCCTAAAAATTCAGTGTCCTGTTGTCTATCTGCAGTAATTTTAATTGACAAATGCGTACATTCTCGCCTGCGGGAATTAAGCCTATGTCACAATCGGCAGTTACTTGCTTATCCTGATGTGACAACATCGTGGCCGTGGTACAATCCAATGGTTTAGTTCTAATCCACTAATTGTTCTAGTCAATAAAAAACAAGTCAAGCAAATTAGAGTGTCATTGCTTTATTCACATGCGAGTCAATTGAACAATACCTATTATTGCTTTGGTAATAATCATTTTTATTCAGGCGAGCAACCTCTTTCTTCTGGGAGTGGGTAAAAGGATCGGCATCAGCTGTTTACACGTAATATTTGCACATCGTATATAGGCCGAATGTAATGGGTGCGAATCTCGTCCTTACGGAGATAATCGGCTTTTGTCATTATTTACGGAAATACTCGGCCTTTTCCGTAGAGCTCACGACCTTTCGCTTCCGGTTGCCATTTTAAACCACAGCAAAACGTGAACGTCTCCCGCCCACCTCTCCCTATACATACTTGCTGTCTCCCTTTAGTTTGTTCTTGTATACAATGATACTGCCCAAGTTTTTTGTTTTCAGGTGTTTTTATTCCATGCATAGCAGTCTGGGACAGTAAATTCCATTCACAATTGCTGGCACGACCCAGGATATGTATAGTGCAATTCTGGTAACATTCGATAACTCACAGGATACAAGTCCAGTTCTACAGTCAAGTTGGACAGAGTTCTTACATCTAGGAATTGTGATACTTTCGTAGTAGTATTAACATTCATGAACTGAGTCATACTCGTCATGGGTCGTGATAAAAGTGTCAAAAAATATTACATATGGCAATAGGTGTTAACGTTTTCAAAGCTACTGTCTCCCAAAGACATGCATTCACCCATTAGTGCTAATGGAACACTAGTAATAGTTCTCAACAGTTTTAGATACTGTCATTTTCATTGTTTTTGATTTTTGGGTTAACTGCTTTAGTCACAATGGAAGCGGAGAATTCTAGCAGACGAGGGTCGATCTTGTGCGCATCATTACGGAATGGCCTCTACAGCGGATGGTCTATCTGACTGTGATCCTCTGAGTGAGCTCATTTTGTACTATTAGTTACTTCGTAGGCCCACTACAGCGGACGGTCAGCCTGACTGTTATCCTCTGAGTGAGCTTATCATTGTGCTAATAGATATTTGGTAGGCTATTACTGACTTTGTGCCGGCCACGGTGGCTCAGTTAGATGCGCCGTCCGATTGGAGACCAGGAGGTCGCGGGTTCAACCCCTGCCGAGGTCGGCAACATTCTTTCGTGGAGATTGATCATGAAATATTTTCTACGGTCATTCTCTCCCTTCCGCTGATTCAAGAAGGGTAGTTGTCAGTTTCTGGCGAAAGAATGTGCACAATACTGGTTAACCGCTTAGAGGACTAAGCCTGCCCAGTAAACGTGTGGTTAGGTAAACTGACCGCGCTCGACATGACCCACTTGGGTTGACTGGGCCGTAAAACCTCAACACAAACAAACAAACATTACTGACTTTGCTTGGTCGGTAATCATAATAATGTGGTAGTAATAGTATAAAGTGGCTGTTGGATTCTAGCTCGACGTTTGACAAAGTTGTGGTAGTAGTATTGTGTCAAACTTAAGGCAGTTTCTATGCCTAAAAATTCAGTGTCCTGTTGTCTAGCTGCAGTAATTTTAATTGACAAATGCGTACATTCTCGCCTCTCATCTGCGGGAATTAAGCCTATGTCACAATGCGGAGTTACTTGCTTATCCTGATGTGACAACATTGTGGCTGTGGTACAATCCAGTGGTTTAGTTCTAGTCCACTGATTGTTCTAGTCAATAAAAAAACAAGTCAAGCAAATTAGAGTGTCATTGTTTTATTCACATGCGAGTCGACTGAATAAATATAACTTCTTATAGTATTTAGAACTGGTATCCTTCTAACCACTCATAATTTAGTCATTGTATTTTTCTTGCTGCTAATAACCCTCTTGACGTACTGTATAAACAAATAAATAAAATATGTGTTTTAGTTGATAAACACCAGTTTGAATCATACTATTATCCATATTCATCCTAGCAGGTATTATACGTCTTCCTAATCTGCTCTTTGGTACTAAAACTACCGTGCAAGTGAAAAGTTATTTCGTGTAATTTTATATTACAAATCTTCCAATTTGGATAAAGGATATTGTTTAATAATAAAGTTGTGTTTACTAGAAAATGACACTGACAATGCAAACTACTATGACCTTATTCTAAAATAAATATAACTCCTTTATTTTTTTAGAATTGGTATCCTTATAACCACTCATAATTTAGTCCCTGTATTTTTCTTGCTGCTAAGAAATTATACTATTTATCCATATTACGAGGGTCCTGCTAAAAGTTTTGTCACTGGGTTCTGATTACTTCAGTGCTACGTTTTATCAAACATATTTTTATAACAAACCTTCAAAGTATTCCCCCTTTACTGAAACACATTATTGTAACATTTTTACCCAGTCGCGAAAAGCAGACAAATAGTCTTCTTTGGACATCTGTTGGAGACACTGATAAATAGCGCTGCCAAGAGAATTTCTAGACGCATACTTATTTCCAGAAAGCATTTTCTTAAGCCTTGGAAATAAAAAGAAGTCACAGGGACTCAGGTCAGGTGAATAAGGTGGATGGTTTAAAACTTACACCTTTTCAGAAGCAAAAAAAGACTTAACAACCTCACACTTATGAGAGGAGGCATTGTCATGTAAAAGGTGGACTCCTGACCATCCTTTGCTTGGTCGTTTCTTATTGTAAAATTCTTTCACTTTGTTCAGTACAGAATTCTTGTAGAATCGGCCACTGACTGTATGACCAAAGGGACAAGGCACTTGAATGACTGGCCCACTTGAATTAAAGAAACTTGCGTACAACATCTTTTTCAAACTTATGGTTCTTTTGGCAATACATGGGCAGTTTGATCTTTTCGCTTCCATTGCTTATTATCAGCCCTTCTTTGTGGCTTAAACATGTGCACCCAGGTTTCATCACCTGTTAGCAAGTTAGAAATAACGCGGCTATTAAAGACTTTGTATGTTTTCAAAAGTTCCCAGGAACATTCAGGGCGTTGTGTCTTTTGCTTCTCAGTGAGCAAATGAGGTCCCACCTAGCCCAAACCTTTCTCAGGTCCAAACGCTTTTTCAGAATTGTTTGCACACTGCCTTCTGATATGCTAGTACAACTAGCTATATCTTGACAGACAATCGCACATCCTGTTCGACCACAATCTTTACAGCAGTGAATTTGGCCTTGGTAACAGAGGTTTTAGGCCTTCCAGGATGGGTATCATCTTCAACAGAAAATTTCCCAGGTTTAAAAGCTTTATTCCACCTAAAAACTATGCGCATTGAAATGGTCTGAGGTCCATATATACCACACAATTCATTAAATATCTGCTTTGAATCTATATTAAGCCTAATGCGGCATTTAATATAGCTACGAATTTCAATCTTCTGGTCCATGTTCCAATGTAACAAGTAAATTGGTCAGTGTATATGACTGCATCTATTTCAATTTGAAATAACTCGGTCAGTTGGAAAGCAATTTGCATGAAATTAAACGAGCATCATTAGCTATTCAACACACCATTCAAGTGCAGTGAAGCATTTTAAAAATACCTGGGATAAAACTAAGTAAGCCTATTAGTGACAGAACTTTTTGCACGACCCTCATATTCGTCTTTGTAGCCTTATTTCCGTACTTTTTTCTATGAATGCCCATCTACTCTGTACCCATGAGATTACCTGTACAATCTGCAATGACGTCATAGCCATCTTTTGCGATAACTGCTATAATGTAATAATGAGTTTGAATTCCTTTGGTTGTCCGGCTACTTAGTTGTAAAACATCACACTGATATATAATGCTGATATTAGTAAATTTTCAATCCTTGGCACTACTGGGCTAAAACATTATAAAATAAAAAACGAAAACAGAATCCTGCTGAGCATCAAGAAAACATACATATGTAATGGTTAAACCCCACTTTATATAGTAAAACTGGGGTTTACAGGGGTATACATTATTTTTCTTATTTGTGCTCAAACATAGATTGTGGGTACTCATTAGAACCACCTCAGTCAGGCAGTTCTAATGAGTATCCACAATCTATGTATCAAGCAGGAATATTAAATATATCAGAATTTTTTATCTGAATATTTTCCTTTTTTGGTTGTAAAATATTTAATATATATGAATAGGTGTGTTTTCATAATGCACTGCTAGGGAGCTTGTGGGATGTTGCAATTTTCACTATTCCAAGTAAACAGACTCAATCAAACCGAGTCGCCTATTTTCTGTTTTGCCTTTGTTCTGTATTTTCCAGGGGATCTCTACTTCTGAATATCTTGTGATCAAGCTGCTGTCCATTATATGCTTGTGTGGAGAAGCTGTAAAGCATCAGTCCAAATACATCATATCAAATACATCAATATAATGCTGATATTTCCAAATTTTCTCATTACGAAAAAGGCCTATTCAAATATATTGAACATTTCACCACCCAAAACTGAAATTTTTCAGATAAAAAATTCTGATATTTTTCATATTTCTGCTTAAAAACACAGATTGTGGGTACTCGTTAGAACTGCATTGCCGAGGCGGTTCTAACGATTACCCACAATCTATGTTTTGAGCAGAAATAAGAAAAATAACGTATACCCCTGTAAACCCCAGTTTTACTATATAAAAGTGGGGATTAAGGGGGTCAAAATTATATAGGCATGTTTTCGTGATGTGATACTTTGGTGCTATTGAGCTGTTACATTTTACGAGGGTAGGTTGGAAAATACAGACTTTTTGCTCTTTCTCAAAAACTGTTTAATATTTTTCAAAAATTATTTTTATAAATTTTCAAAGTATTCCCCAACTACATCTATACACTTTTGCCATCTTCATGGGATCTTTTTGTATTCCCTCTACAAACCATGAAGTAGACCTACTGCTGAGATATTCTACTGTAGATGAAACAGTATGAGAGGGGGCATAGTCATGTAAAAGAAGGACATTTTTCTCGGCTAGTCTAAGACACAAGTTTTTCATTTTTTCTTTTTTTTTTGTTTTTTTTTCTAAATAACTTCTGAATAGTATCTAGCAGTCAGAGTGCAACCTTTTGGCATGAAATGAGCTAGTATTATTCCACATAAATTCCAGAAAGCAACCAGCATAACCTTGTCAGCAGATGGAGCTTAAACTTCTTGGGAGGTTGGGAACCAGCTCGTTTCCACTGCTTTGACTGAGCTTTTGTTTCAGGCACAGCATAATGATCCTATATTTCATTCCCAGTGACAATACATACTGCTGCGTATCTCCTCAACCATAAAACCGTGATGTGAAAAGAAATATATTATTGCATAAAAAGCAGTGTCGCACATTATTAATAGCTGTGCATTAACTGGCAAAAAGCCGTGTATTAACAAGGCAATTCACGCGCTGTTAATGCATGGCTAGGCAACTTTCAATATGATCGTACCGGGGCCACAGATTTGCTGCCATTATGAGATGGAGAAAAATGACTAAACTATTTGCAAACAGCAGAGACTCTGATCAGATGCTGGGTCACCACATTCTGAAGCTGGGTGAACACTGTATGCCAATTACCCTTTTCAGGGTATCCAGACTAAAATGGTTAACTTGATAACCAGAATACATGTGCAGTAAACAAAAAGCATAAAGAGTTTGGTCTTGCTATCTTACATAAGAACCTAAAATATCAAGTCCTATAATCAAGAAAAAAAATTGTTTAAGCCATCTGATAATATTTCAAGTCAAAAGATATATTATTGAGGCAACCACATAAAGTTACTTGATGAAATTGTTAAGGCTGCTACACTAATGATAAAATTTTCTGACTTAGGGCTTACAGGACTGTAAATCCTCAGTTCCTTGATGAAATAGTTATGGCTGCTACACTAATGACAAGAATTCCGCGGAAGGCGTCATCGTACCTGCTGGGGCAAAAGTCACAGGAGCTACAATCAGAATGTGGTTATTAAATAAGTTTATTTCATTCTAAGCAGTGCTTAGTTGGAAAAGTGTGTTGAAAAAACTGAGGACAAAGTGCCTAGTGGGGCACATATATTCCAGGCCAGTGCCATTCCCTCTAATTGCTATATCTTCAGCACTGACTTTTCATATTATACAGCCCAATGATGATGGAATGTCGACGTAAAATGTGTAAAAGTCACTGGAGCGTGAAATACAGGTCAAGGTCACTGGTCTAAGTACCTGCTAATTCAGTACATCAAGGAGAAGCACTATGCAAGATATGGTGGTTGTAGGCCTAATAGTTGAGGAGTTATCAAACATCAACATAAAATGTGTCAAATATAGGTCAAGGTCACCGGGTCAAGGTACCTGCCAAGCCAGTGCAATGAGGTGAAGCACTATGCAAGGTTTAGTGGTTGTAGGTCTTATATTTGAGGAGATACCGAACATCAACATAAGATGTGTCAAAGTCACTGGAGTGCAAAATATAGGTCAAGGCCACCAAGTGAAGGTACCTGCCTAGTGGGTACATCGAGAAGAAGCACTTTATGAGATTTGGTGGTTGAAGGCCTTACAGTTGAGGACATATGGAAGGGGGACGTAAAAGGTGTAAAAGTCAATGGAGCACGAAATATAGGTCAAGGTCACCTAGTAAAGGTACCTGCGGAGTCCCTACATTAAGGAGAAGCACTACGCGAGATTTGATGGTTGTAGGCCTTAAAGTTGAGGAGACATTGAACGTCGATGTAAAATGTGTAGAAGGCATTGGAGCACAAAATATAGGTAAAGGTCACCGGGTCAAGATACCTGCCAAGTTAGTACATCTATGCAAGGTTTGGTGGCTAGAGGTCTTACACTTGAGGAGATCTGGAACACTGACGTAAATTATATCAAAGTCACTGCAGCCAAAATATCGGTCAAGGTCACCAGGTCAAGGTATCTGCCGAGTCAGTACATTGAGAAGAAGCACTTTGCAAGGTTTGATGGTTGTAGGCCTTATAGTTGAGGAGATATCGAATGTCGAAGCAAAATGTTCAAAGTCACTGGATCGCAAAATATAGGTCAAGGTTATCGGGTCAAGGTACCTGCAGAGTCAGTACATCTAGGAGAAGCACTATGCAAGATTTGGTAGCTGTACGCCTTATAGTTGAGAAGATCTGGAATGTCAACATAAATTATGTCAGTCAACGGAGCGCAAAATATAGGTCAAGGTCACTGGGTCAATGTACCTGCCAAGTCTGGAGGTCAGTGAGATGTGTCATGCAAGGTATGATGGTTGTTATAGAATTGTAGTTGATTAGAATACTAACTTTGACGTAAATGTCGAACTTCGACATAACAGAACTGTTAACAGACAGACGGACAAACGGACAGACAAATGGAAAAGCAGGCACCTATGTCCCAAAGTCAGGAGGTCAGGGAGGTGTTTCATACAAGGTTTGATGGTTGTTTAGTCTTGTAGTTGATTAGAATACTAACTTTGACATAAATGTTGAACTTCGACATAACAGAACTGTTAACAGACGGACAGACAGACGGACGAACGAACAGACAAATGGAAAAGCGGGCACTTATGTCGCAAAGTCTGGAGGTCAGGGAGATGTTTCATGCAAGGTTTGATGGTTGTTTAGTCTTGTAGTTGATTAGAATACTAACTTTGACATAACTGTCGAACTTCGACATAAATGTTGACAGACGGACCGACGAACGGACAGACGAACGGAAAAGCGGACACCTATGTCGCAAAGTCAGGAGGTCAGGAAGATGTTTCACGCAAGGTTCGATGGTTGTTTAGTCTTGTAGTTGATAAGAATACTAACTTTGACATAAATGTCGAACTTCGACATAAAAGTTGACAGACGGACGGACAGACGGAAAATCGGACGTCTATATCACACCCTGCTACAAGCAGGTGCGGTAATAAAATTACCCAATTCAGGGCTGACATGACCGTAAATCCAAAGTTCCTTGATGAAATAGTTATGACTGCTACACTAATGGATAAAATTACCCGATTCCGGGCTGACATGACTGTAAATCCAAAGTTCCTTGATGAAATAGTTATGGCAGCTACACTAATGATAAAATTACCTGACTTAAGGCTGACATGACTGTAAATCCAAAGTTCCTTGATGAAATAGTTATGGCTGCTACACAAATGATAAAATTGCCTGATTCAGGACTGCCTGGACTGTAAATCCAAAGTTCCTTGATTAAATAGTTAAGCTTGTTACAGGAAAGATAAAAATAATTACCTGATTTAGGGCTAACATAGCTGCAAATGCAAAGGTCCTTGATGAAATAGTTAATTTCTTCATTTCTATGTTATTCATTAAAAACATCAGATGGTGCAGTGATTTCTCTGTATTCTGCAATTAGAAGCAGTACAAAAAGCAGAGGTGTTTTTTTGTTGTGTTTTTTTTTCAATAAAAAAAACATTGATAGTTTTCTTATCTACAAATATATGGTGTGGGTACTCATTGGTAACATCTTGCCAAAACATTTCTAATGAGTACCACCATATACCTCCTCGTTGGAAAATGATAACAAGAGGGCCTCATCCTGTGTTGCTCACCTAATTACCAGGCATGCTTAAACTGAAAAGGGCCAGATGTTTGTGTTAAAAGTTATGTACAGAAGAGATGAAAATAGGTTAAAAGAAAATTGTGTTGTTTTACAGTATGCAGTGGTCATGTGACCAGACTGCCACACTGAACTAATCAAGAGTGGGAAGCAATACCATACTGGCTGGAAGCTGATTCCAACCAACTACAGTTGAAAAGAATGAGAATTTATAATAATTCCCTGTGATCAGGACCAGTTATACAAAACTTTGTTCCCCACAAGCCAAAGATGTTCCACATAAAATTTGACTTCATTTGGCTTAGTAGTTTCTGAGAAAAAGATGTTTGAATCTGTGGATGGACAATAGCCTGAAGGCAAGGGCAGACAACCTGTGGAGAAAAATGATGCCAAAAGAAAGGCCTTATCACTTTATCCATTTGTTGTAGGTTTCAAGAAAATCTCCTTGACCTTTGATTTTATATAATTTTTTTCAAGATTTTCAAATGTTAAAGCCTAAATGAACAAAGTTGACCTTGTTGTAAAAATAGGTCATGGTCAACCTAGTGTCATCATTTATACAAACTTTGTAGGGCTCAAGTCCCTTTTGCTGTGTGCCAAGTTTCAAGGACATCTGACTTATGGTTCTGAAGAAGATTCTTAAAGTGTTTTTAACATGTATGGGCATGGTGGACATCTTGGTCATGTGACCAGGACCAGTTATATAAACTTTTGTTCCTGTGAAGCACAGATGTTCCATATATAAAATCTGACTTCAATCGGTCCAGTGGTTTCTAAGGAGAAGCTGTTTAAAGGTGTGGACAGACTTTTCCAATGTAAAAGCCTAAATAAACAAAGATGACCTTGTTGTAAAATGGGTCAAGGTCAACCCAGGGCATCATTTATATAACTTTTGTAGGGCTCAATTCTCTTTTGCTGTGTGCCAAGTTTCAAGGTCATCTGACTAATGACTCTGGAGAAGATTTTTGAATGTTTTTTACCATATAAGTAACAAGGACCAATTATATTAACTTCTGTTCCTGTAAGGGATAGATGTTCCATATAAAACCTGACTTCAACTGGTTCAGTGGTTTCTGAGGAGAAGAGGTTTGAAAGTGTGAACGGATGACAATGACAGACAGCAGAATGTTGGTATAATATAATTGTGAGCCTTCAACTCAGGTAAGCTAAAAATTGACATCTGGATACCCTTTTATCTGCGGCTCAGGTGAGCTAAACACTGACATCTGGATACCCCTTTTATCTGGAATTCTGCTTAACCTTTACCACTCTCTGTGCTAATTCAGCAGACATCAAATTATATTTCTATTTATCCCATAAAATAGGCTCAGTGATTTCATTAAAACTGTTTCCCAAGCCTATTTTCTGGGAAAAAGAAAAGTATTTCAAAATGTCTGCTGATTTTTTTACCCAGCAAACTAAGCACTAAATTATTGGGGTATAAACTATTTTAAAGAATATGGTAAATAAACATAAAAAAGCTTGCCTTTGGAAACAAAGAATACCTTACAGATTAGAACACTGGAGTCTCAGTTTTATAGAGACTCTTCATAAGACAGACATTTCTATATTCTGAGACTACCCTCAACATATGTTTTCATAGAGAAATAAGAAATATATCAGTCTTGATCCTCCTCTTATCTGGAGCTATGCAGCAGACACGAGTGTCAAGTTTCTGCAATATTCTATAGGCTTCAGACTTCAGTATAACCTCTGTACAATAGCCACCATGGTAGTATAAGGAAATGCCAGAGTTCTTTTAATTTTTCGTTTTAACAATCCGCAGACCTGATTTTTCATAAAATGGAAAAAAAAATATAAAAGTACATTTTTTCAATTTCATTTTTGCATCATTGCTCCAACTAGCATTGCAGGTGTTCCCGCTTTTTTGTTCATTACATATATTTTACCAGTATCGTACTAATCAT
Source organism: Anodontia alba (assembly GCA_964016985.1). Taxonomy (NCBI): domain Eukaryota; kingdom Metazoa; phylum Mollusca; class Bivalvia; order Lucinida; family Lucinidae; genus Anodontia; species Anodontia alba. The sequence goes on from OZ024829.1 coordinate 106,413,114, forward strand.
TATCGTTGATAAACTATTTCGGATTCGAGAATACCCGGCAACTCAAATGATCAAAGGCCGTGAAAAGACCACTGAAGTGACAACTGGCCTATAACTCAGTTAAAGTGATCTTTGGCATCTATGCTAAGGCCTCATTTTGCTTGGTGCATGTCATTACATACAAGTCTATGATACGTATGTAAGAAAATGAAACTGTATAAACAGTGCAGACTCATTGTCAGCCTTTAGGACGTTCGAGGTCTGCAATATATTTTTGCACTGAACAGACTTTCTTTAGCGATTCCAAGCATGGACCCCAATATGAGCCAGTTCATCACAGCTAAGACAGCATACAATGGAGAAAGATCCTAACCAATCTGCTCAGGCAGTGAGCATACTGATGAACATTTCTAGCTGTGTAACAATCTTCTGCAGTGATAAAACCCTAATGAAGTAAGAAAATGTACGAATAATTTTCTATTAAAGCATGCGAAGAACTGATCTGTATTGATTTTCCCCGTCAATTTCAAAGTAAAAAACAAGAGGGCCATGAGGGCCCTGTATCCCTTACCTGAGTATCATAGCACTTAGTGAACCTGACATAGCAATGATCAAGGCAAACATTCTGACCAAGATTCACGATGATTATATTAACAAGTAAGATAATGTAGCATGCCTTATTGACCCTGGAATAAAGGTCAAGGTCAAATATGGATGAATGCACTCAAGAAGCCATGCTAAGATGTATACATGTGCTAAGCATCACTGGCTGTTGGACCAGTAGTTACTGAGAAACGGATCTAAACACAAAAACTTACTGAAGTCAGTGGACAGTGGAATATAGATCAAGCTCAAATAAGGATGACTGTGTTCAAGGGGCCGAGTTAAGATGTATGCAAGCGCCAAGTATCACTGCTGTAGGGCCAATTGTCACTGAGAAACTGACCTAAAAAGACAAACTTAGGGAAAGTCACAGAATGATTTCTTAAAAAAAAGTGACGGCCCAGTGATCTAGTTTCTGACCCCAAGTGACCAAGTTTCAAACTTGACCAAGAAATGATGATTACTTCAAAAATGAGGTCTCTAAAGTGTTAACAAGGTTTTCCTTTGATATGGCCCAGTGACCTAGTTTTTTACCCCAAGTGACCCAGTTTTGAACTTAACATAAAACTCATCAAGACAAACATTTTGAGCAAGATTCATGATGATTACGTACAAAAATGTGACATTTAGAGTGTTAAGTAGGATTTCCTTTGATTTGGCTAGGTGACATAGTTTTTGACCCCAAGTGACCTAGTTTTAAAATTGACCTAGAAATCATCAAGACAAACATTTTGAGCAAGATTCATGATGATTACCTAAAAAGATGTGACTGCTAGAGTATTAAATAGGTTTTCTATTGATTTGGCCTCGAAACCTAATTTTTGACCTCAAGTGACCCAGTTTTAAACCTGACCTGGAAACCATCAAGACGACCAGTTTGAGCAAGCTACATGATGATTACTTTGAAAAGACCTCTAGAGTGTTAACAAGGTTTTCCTTTGACTTGGTCTGGTGACATAGTCTTTGATCCCAAGTGACCCAGTTTTGTAGCCGCCCTACAATGTAAAAAAACATCAAGACAACATTTTGAGCAAGATTCACGATGATTACTTTAATGTGACCTTTAGAGTGTTAACAAGGTTTTTCTTTGATTTGGTCCAGTAAACTAGTTTTTTGACCTGAAGTTTCAAACTTGACCTGAAAAACATCAAGAAAAACAATTTAAGCAAAATTCATGATGATAACTTCAAAAATGAGACCTCTAGAATGTTAACAAGGTTTTCCTTTCATTTAGCCTCGTGACCTAGTTTTAGACCCAAAGTGACCCAGTTTTCATACTAGACCTAAAAATCATCAAGACAAACATTTTGAGCAAGATTCATGATGATTTCTTAAACAAGAGGCCCCTGTGGGCCCTAATTTGCTCACCTGAGTGACACTGTCTCATTTTAGCTCAGGTAACCCATCTTCTTCAACAAAGCAGAACAGTTTGAGCAATTATGGTAAGGAGTAACCCAAGGGACATTCCTGTGAAATAATTTCAAAATCCATTCAAGCTCTTGTGGCCATCTTGGTCAATAGAGTAAAACGGTTTGAGCAATTTAGGTAGAGGTCACCAAAGGAACATTTCTGCGAAATTATTTCAAAATCTGTCTAGCAGTTTACAGGAGAAATCATTTTGATTTAAAGCAAAAGTTGACAACAAACGCATATTAACTTACATGGAAAATTAACCCTGCCAATGATGACCATGTTTTTAGATGTGGCTTGAAAATTTTTCACAGAATATCACCCAAGGAACATTCATGCAATGTTATTTGAAAATGTGTGACCTTGACATTTAGTCTGCAGCTGCATGATAATGTTAAATGACATAATATTATATCCTACCAGTAGTAATAATTAACAAATATCAACAACTTCAAAGGCAGACTTTCTGAAATATGAACATGATAAACAAATTTTACTCAAAACTTCGATGGGAATGTTAACACATTTTCTGTGACATTGACATTGGGTCTACAGCTGCAGCAAAGTGATGCCCATTGGTTGTATCCATGCTCCAGAAATATCAACCACAGCACACACAAACAACTTCAAGTGAAGACTTCCAGAAATATCAGCAAAGTATACAAATGTTAATCAGATGGATGAAGTGTGGGACAGAATGATGACAGTTGTATAGTAGACTTAGCATAGCAAGAAATTATTGCTTATCTATTTTTACAATTTTTTTGTATAGTTTCAATGCTGGAAGATAAACATACAGCACCACTAACAAACTGACTTAATTCAATGCATCATTGTATTGTGTTGGGGTTTGACGACACGTCAACCCTTGTAGGTCATTTTGTGTCATCTCCCAGAGAAAGGGAGAAGAGAGACAGAAGAGAAAGTAGAGGAGATGAAAGAGAGGGACAGGGGAATAGGAGAAAAATGAATGAAAGTGAAGAAACAGAAATAAAAACATTCCCCCTCTACTGTTACCTGCTGCAAGGATAGCAGGCCTTGCTCAACTGTAAGCCAATCTCAGTTGAATGCCCCAGTAACATAAGATACACGACACCTTTACCTCATCCAACCACTCCACCAAGGCATCATGAAAAAAGGATTTTAGCCCTTATGCAAACAACACTGCACATATGCCATCAGATCATTGCTGCAGGGTTGCCACTATTGAACCAATTGAATTTTTCCTGACTTTTCCCTGATTTGCCAAAACCTGATGGCCTCAAACCTCCTATATAGCCATCTAATTCCTCCCATTAACTTGATTTATAGTAGTTTCCTGCATAAAACATTTACTTTTTTTTCTTTTGTTGGAAAAACTGTACCACTGCCGCAGTTGCTCTCTGGTACAGGAGCTTGAAATAAATATCTGAGAAATATTAAGCGTGAAGATATTTGGATTCTTTTCATTCCCTATTTATGGGATGCTAGTTGCTCTCTGGTACAGGAGCTTGAAATAAATATCTGAGAAATATTAAGCGTGAAGATATTTGGATTCTTTTCATTCCCTATTTATGGGATGCTAATTTCGTCAGTTGAAAATCTAAGCTGTTATTTCAAACCATATTGAATTTATCCTTCATAAACATCAAAAAGATTGCCTTTGGACACAAAGAACACACTACAGATTAGAAAATAGGAGTCTAAGTTTTATTGAGACTCTTCATAAGCAGTAATGAAGTTTGCAATACTGCTTACCCCTTCTAGCATGGATTTTCTTTCTGTGCTGGTACTTAACAAATTTCCTGCTTTAAAATTTTGCCATGGCAACCAATCAAAACAGCCACTGGTCATAAAACACAAACTGGGTAGCCAATCATCAAATGATCATAACTGCCAAATATGGTTCACATCACTTCCCTGCTAATGGAGAAAATGTAATTTAATCATTTTCCCATTTTAAGCCTATGGGAGCTTTCTGTTGCCATGGCAACTAAACCAAGAGGCAGATCACCATTATTTTAGCTATTTTGAATTGCCTTTACCCAAGCAATAATTGCACAAAATATAGTCATACTTTTTCAGTGGTTTGGAGGTTGTCATTTAAAAATTACTTCAATGGCTTTGAAGGAGTTGTCGTTTGAAAGTCATAACAGACAGATGGACAAAAAGTGATAACTATAGCACATCCTGAGCATAGCACAGGTGAGCTAAAAATTATACATTTATGCATCAAAATTCAGAATGTACAAGGAATATCCTTATACTAGAGGCCCACGGGTCACAGCTGGCTCACCTGAGTGACATAGCCACTGCAGATATGCAGATGTTATGCAAGATTTTTCCAATCCTGTCATCGCAACTAATGAAAAGATCACATTTAAGCAATATATGGGCATGACAGTCAATGGAGCATGATCATTTGAACAAACTCTCAGTAACATTTCAACAGTAGGATCAATGTGAGATTTGGTGGAAATTGGCTAAGTGGTTTCTGAAGAAGCATGATTTTATACATGTAAACAGCACAGTGGCAGGGATATATAATAGGGTGCATTCCACAGTTTCGTACTTGTGAACCTGGGCAAAAATGTTAATAACTAGGGGTAGGGCTAGAAACAAGTCCAAAAATACTTTTTGCTGCACATTGTGACCAAAACTGAAGTTTTATGCTTGTTAGTTATTGTTAACACTGAAAAAAAGACTTTTCTTGATGTCACATGACCTTATCATAAAACAGTGTAGGTAAAATACAAAACTGTTGAATTCTGTCTGGTACCCAGTTTTACCTTCTCAAAAATTGTAGCATGCTTTTCTGTGGATTTTATCTTGAAAACAACATGGCTGACAGGTATTGAATTCTGGATAAAAGTAATATTCTGTAGGCACTCTGTCAAATTTTCAACTGTTCCAGGCCAGTGCGATTTTGGACTGCCCACTGGAACGGTTTTTGCTATTTTTAATCTACAAGTTACCCCAATGCTTCCTACCAAGTTTAGCCTTTCTATTCAGGAGAAGTGAAAAATAAGATTTTTAAGCGGCCATCTTTGATTTCTGATCCGAACGATTTTAGCTATTTTTGATCTACAAGTCACCCCAATGCTTCCTACCAAGTTTCGAATCAACTGGCCATTTGGTTCAGGAGAAGAAGCGAAAAAAAAGATTTTCAAAATGGCCGTCCTGGCAGCCATCTTGGATTTCTGATCAACAGAATTTTAGCTAATTTTGATCTACATGTCATCCTGATGCTTCCTACCAAGCTTCGAGTCAACTGGCCTTTTAGTTCAGGAGAAGAAGCGAAAAACAGATTTTCAAGATGGCTGCCATCTTGGATTTCAGATCAGAACAATTTTAGCTAACTTTGATCTACAAGTCACTCCGATGCTTCCTACCAAGTTTCAAGTCAATTGTCCTTTTGGTTCAGAAGAAGTGAAAAATAGATTTATAAGATGGCCGCCATGGTGGTGGCCACCTTGGATTTCTGAATGCTTCCTACCAAGTTTCGAGTCAATTGACCTTTTAGTTCAGGAGAACAAGCGAAAAATAGATTTTCAAGATGGCCAAAATGACTGTGATTTTGGATTTCACATTGGAACTATTTTAGCTATATTTGAGCTACAAGTCACCCCAATGCTTCCTACCAAGTTTAGAGCCAACTGACCTTTCTGTTCAGGAGAAGAAGCAAAAGAAAGATTTTCAAGCGGCCATCTTGGATTTCTGATCCGAACAATTTTAGCTATTTTTGATCTACAATCACCCCAATGTTTCCTACCAAGTTTCGTGTCAACTGGCCATTAAGCGAAAAATAGATTTTCAAAATGGCAGCCATGGTGGCCATCTTGGATTTCTGATCGACAGGATTTTAGCTAATTTTGATCTACAAGTCACCCTGATGCTTCCTACCAAGTTTCCAGTCAACTGGCTTTTTGGTTCAGGAGAAGAAGCAAAAAATAAATTTCCAAGATAGTGGCCATAGGTTTTTTTTGTCTACAAGTCACCCTGATGCTTCCTACCAAGTTTTTGGAGTCAATTCGCCTTTCAATTCAGGAGAAGAAGTGAAAAATAGATTTTCGGGATGGTGGCCATCTTGGATATCCGATCCGAATGGTTTTAGCTATTTTTATCTACTTGTCAGTCCGATGCTTCCTGTCAAGTTTCAAGACAATTGGCCTTTTGTTTCAGGAAAAGAAGCGAAAAATAGATTTTCAAGATGGCGGCCATGGCGAACATCTTGGATTGCGGATCAGAACAATTTTAGCTATTTTTTATCTACAAGTCACCCTGATGCTTCCGACCAAGTTTCGCGTCAACTGGCGTTTTGGTTCAGGCGAAGAAGTGAAAAATAGATTTGCAAGATATCTTGGATTTCCGATCGGAACAATTTTAGCTAATTTTGATCTACAAGTCACCTTGATGCTTCCTACCAAGTTTCAAGCCTTTTGGTTCAGGAGAAGAAATGAAAAATAGATTTTTAAGATATCTTGGACTTTCGATTAGAACGATTTTAGCTATTTTTGACCTACAAGTCATCCCCAATGCTCCCTACCAAGTTTCGAGTCAGTTGGCCTTTTGGTTCAGAAGAAGAAGCGAAAAATAGATTTTCAAGATGGGCGCCAGCTTGGATTTCTGATCGGAATGATTTCAGCTATTTTTTTTTATCTAAAAGTCACCCCGATGCTTCCTACCAAGTTTTGAGTCAATTGGCCTTTTGGTTCAGGAGAATAAGCGAAAAATAGATTTTCAAAATGGCTGCCATGGTGGCCATCTTGGATTTCTGATTGGAATGATTTAAGCTATTTTTGATCTTCAAGTCACCCTGATGCTTCCTACCAAGTTTCAAGTCAGTTGGCATTTTGGTTCAGGAGAAGAAGCGAAAAATGGATTTTCAAGATGACCGCCATGGTGGCCAACTTGGATTTTCGATTGGAACGATTTAAGCTATGTTTGATCTACAAGTCACCCCAATGCTTCATACCAAGCAATTGTTGATGCCGCATGACGAAGGTCGGACACTGACTGATCACAACAGCTCACCTTGAGCACTATGTGCTCAGGTGAGCTAAAATTGCTGTGAGGAAAGGGAATTTTTATTCATCTGAAACCCATATTACAATTTACCCTGAAACCCCAGGGAACCTATCATACCAACATTCTCACATTTTAATATGAAATAAATAGGTGTTACCTATGAAAGGAGCTTAAGCATTTTGTGCATTTTTTTTTTTTTTTTTTCATTTTTTTTTTCATTTTTTTTTTTTTTTTTCACCAGGTATGCAATGTCACGGACCAGACAAAACCTGTTAAATAGGTCTGAGACAAAGTGCACAACATCGAATATTACGCTTAGAGGCAAGTGAAAAGAGGTTGATTTGATACTAAATATAGATATATTACCAAGTCTGAATCACCTAAAATCTGCCATCCGTGATATCCAAATTTGATGCCTTCAGGGAACAATGGAAGCATGTCCTAAGAACCACTAATCTGACAGGCGCTTACAAAATGGCATGCAACCAGTGCTTCCGTGTCGATCAGTTTACCTTGGCTTTTGGGCTTGGGGAGGGGCGTAGTCCTCTCCACGATGCTGTTACTGCTATCAATTATGCCATACAATGTATCTCGGTTTCTAGTTATTACATTCATGGATGCTTATGATGTTTATCAATAACACCAGCTATACCACAATTTGACATGCAAATCATTGTGCAGCATGTGTGTACAGATGCTAAAGTACGAACGATCAGCTGATCATCAGTCAGCTGAAATCACCGCATATCCTACCTTTATCATGTTGTCAGCGACAAATTCTTCCCTATGCATAATTCCTGTTATGCGCTGTAGGAATGTAATCCATATCTTACAGCAATACTTTAGTATTTACCCTTAAATACAAAAAAATGTTGTTTAATGCAAGAGAAATCTCAGATTAAAAATGACGGCTAAAACGCAGATCAGTCTTGCATTCATCCATGTCAATGACGTAAAAATGTATCCTTCTATTTCATTGGCTATACGATTCTTTACAGCCAATGAGATCGCTTGCGGCAGCTGATTGGCTTTCCATGTTTGCTGCAGAGCATATCTGATCATCATATTTTTCGGAAACCAGGCCAATGGCTCCGGCCTTATTAGCCTTGGTTTTCGGGTTTAACATTAAGTCAATTCATTCCGCTGTAGATATGGGAAACCAGTCAACCGACACATGCGAACTCTTGTGCATAGTATGTGAGAGACTCACGATACCTATAGTACAAGCTTAAGCTTCACCACCTGCTTTGCAGGTGGTGACCTGCTGTGCAGGTCGCTTAAGCTCGTTATTAGCATGACAATACAATCAAGCTGAATGGTTTTAAGTTTTTAATTGTTATGTTATCTCTTACACCCTTATATTAAGGATAGTTAAAGCAAGAAAAGGTATATAGAAGACAGAGATAGGCAGGCCACAAAGATCTTATCTAGCAAGTTTAGGAAAAATTTAGCCTAAAATTACAATATTCCCTGACTTTCCTAAAATTTGAAATTTCTTGTCCATTTTTTTTCTCAAATGTTCCCTGACTTTTCAATGACCTTGAAAATATTTCAAATTTCCCTGACTTTTCCCTAGTGGCTACCCTGTAATGGTGAAATACAAAACCCTGTTTCAGGTTGAACAATGATGCAAGCTGATCTGAGCCTATGTGCAAGCTCATTGTATACGCATAAAAATTCCTTTGTGAAATGACACAAATAACTTACCATCTGATATAGAGCAGCAAAAACAGCTGTTATGATGTTCTGTGAGGAAGCTGGGAAACATTCTAGAGATATTGGATACAGATCAATAATATCCTCATATCTTTCAGCTTTGTACAACATATCCATTATAATCTGGAAACATATTATTTTCCTAAATAATGGATTCACAGAAGATCGACCCATCACTGGCCCATTCTGAAATTAAATAAAAAGAGAAGTGTCAATAAGGGGTGCTTTTCAGATACCCCACCCCCGCAAGGTAATGACTGCCTTTGCATACATTTGTATTTGCTTCAGGCTGTATGTAATTGAGAAAACCAGTACAGACAGACATATGGATTGACATAAAAGGTGAAGTTGAAGTGGCAGTCATTTTGTCAAAAATGTTTTTTTTTTTTCCAGTAGCAATCTTCTTCATGCATATGTTCAATATGTCTTTGATGAATCTGCAAAGTGTTAGAATTTGTCAACAATTTTTCTAGCCAAGTTGATTTCACCATGCATGCACTAACTCAGCAGCATCATCGTAGAACATACAAAACCCGACTACCAAAAAAGAGCTAAGTGAAAAACCTGTTGTTTTGACAAAAATAATTTTTCCAGCTTCATACTTCTTCCTGCACATGTTCAGTATGTCTGTAATGAGTCTGCAAAGTATCTGACTGCTTCAACAAATACTTTGAGACAAGTTGATTTCACTGTGCATGCACTACTGTCATGCCAAAGCAACTTTTCCAGAAGAATAAAGGGAATTAAACATAAAGGAATGAATGCATATGCCCTTACTTTTCTCTACACCAACATCTCATCAGTATCAAGATTTATGCAAAATATGAAAAGATTCCTTAAATTATTTATTAAGATAAGAAGCAGAAACCAAAACGCCTTTTCAAGAATAACAAAGAGAAATAAGTCTAAAGAAATTAACCCATGATAAGCCTTTTTTTTTCTCTAACAGGAACATCTCATCAATATCAACAAGACATGGAGCAAAATGGCTGTACCATAAAATATAGGTCATTGACCTACATATACTTGAGAGGTCAATCTGATGGTCACACTGATCCATTATACCATCTATGATGTTAATCCATTAAATAATCTAGAAGATATTAAGCAAAATCAATAGACCACGAAATATAGGTCATGCCGATTTATATTTACTTTGAGGTCAACTTTTGGGTCACACTATGTCATTATATGTAAATATGACACTTTGGCATCAAACAGTGGACGAAATATAAAAATAAGACAAAATCACAGGGCTATGAAATATAGGTCACATAATCCCAAACTATGATAGCCATACATCAAATTGTCTTCAAGATGTAACATAAAATCTCTGAACCATGACATATATGTCACAGGGACCTACATTCACTTTTAGGTCAACTGTCAGATCGTACTGACTCATTATCCCAAATAATGATATTCATATATCAAATAACACTCAAGGTATAAGGCAAAGTCATTAAACCATGAAATATAGGTCAACGTGACCTACGTTTGTTATGATGCTGTCACACAGAACCAATATCCCAAGTATCACATTAATCCTTGAGGAAAGTCTTCAAAATATAAGATAAAATCACAGGAGCATGAAAATAAGGTCAGAATGACCTTGACCTTCTTACACTGCATGTTGATGTGATAAAAATCCTTCTTTATAAGAAGTTGTCTGTATAAACAAATTTCAATACTTTATTGTGGCATCCTAGATTTTGACCTCTAGCCTTGCCCTGGGACTAACCCAGGTGTTCATAGATGAAGAATGGAAGAGAACCCTCCCATGTACTTCCATACTAAAATGAAAAGTTTTTGATCAGTGGTTGCAGAGATATAAGTAATCAAAAAACTTTGAAGTAAAACTTGGTTATAGCAAGTGTTAAAGGACGGAATCATGGATGGACGGACGTACTTACTAGACGGATGTTATAAGATTATCCCTTTGATCTTTCTTTGCTCTTTTTAACCCCACAACACCGATTTTTTAACCCCAAAATGCAAATTTAACCCCACAATGACGGAATAAATGGAAATCAACCTCATAATGTGAAATTCTACAGAAATGATAACCCCAGAATGTCATGTGGGCATGTATGGAAGGACGGATGGACGGACAGACGAACGGATGGACGGAACTGACGAAAAAAACTATATACTCCTTTAACATACTTCGTATGCTGGGGGTATAACAAGATTCATTCCCAATAAAACAAGGTTCATTCCCAACAAAACAAGGTTCATTACCAGCATAAAAAGGTTCATTCCCAACAAAACAAGATTCATTCCCAACAAAACAAGGTTCATTACCAACAAAACAAATCTGATGTAGCAACAAGAAGAGCTGCCTTTGAATGGTTAGTAGCATCAGTAAATGAAGGGGAATAATGTGATGTACCAGTACCAATAAAAGGGAAAGGCAGCAGTGTGAGGAGAGCTAAAGGTGATCTTTCATTAACACACCTCCACCACACAGTAATGTGATGTACCAGTACCAATAAAAGGGAAAGGCAGCAGTGTGAGGAGGGCTTAAGGTGATCATTTATAAACATACCCCCACCATACAGTAATGTGATGTACCAGTACCAATAAAAGGGAAAGGCAGCAGTGTGAGGAGGGCTTAAGGTGATCATTTATAAACATACCCCCACCATACAGTAATGTGATGTACCAGTACCAATAAAAGGGAAAGGCAGCAGTGTGAGGAGGGCTAAAGGTGATCTTTCATTAACACACCTCCACCACACAGTAATGTGATGTACCAGTACCAATAAAAGGGAAAGGCAGCAGTGTGAGGAGGGCTTAAGGTGATCTTTCATAAACACACCCCCACCATACAGTAATGTGATGTACCAGTACTGATAAAAGGGAAAGGCAGCAGTGTGAGGAGGGCTTAAGGTGATCATTCATAAACACAGCCCCACCATACAGTAATGTGATGTACCAGTACCAATAAAAGGGAAAGGCAGCAAGTAGATTACCTGTCTTGAGAAGAGTGAGTATGCCTCATCTACTTTATTATGAATATATAACAATCTCAGTAGCATTGGTCCAAAATGAAAGTAGCCCTGAAATGGCATGTGCTTCATTGACTCCTGATATCTGAAATACATGTACGCAGAAAATTACCCTATTTACTCAATTATTGGTGTACATTAATATACAGTGAACCCTCATTACAATGACAGCATATGTTCGCAAAGATGTTGGCATTATAATGAATTCTTAATGGGCAGAATGAGATGTAAGGAATGATTTCTTATTTTCTCATTGTACATATGTTTTGGATATTTGTTAGAATCTCCTCACTGAAGCAATTCTAACAAATATCCAAAATATATGTTTCTGTAAAGTATCAAATACAATATTCTTGCATAATTTGTGACAAACTGTTACCTGTTAAGTGAAGGTTTCGTGACAGTCAAATTGTTATTTTAACAAATTTTGTCACTGTCTGTATTACCATACTTGTCCTAAAATTTAAGGAAGCCCATTTTACCTGTTGATCTGCTAAAAATTGTGAGAAGAGTAGCAAATGGTGTAGATTCCAATCAGATTTTGTGTTCTGCAGGATCTGATCTGGATCTACACTGTATGTTCAGGGCTATCGGTTCCAGTGCTCAGGTCAGGTCCATCATGATCCTGTTTGTGGCTTTTCTGTGTTCTGATTTCACACAATTACGCCCTTTGCATTGTTTTATCATAGTGTTCATGAGTATTTGTGTTTCACTGAGATGTTTGACTGATGAGACCAAAAATCCCTATGTGGAACAAACATAAACAGAAATTGTTTGTTTGTTTGTGTTGAGGTTTTACAGCCCAGTCAACCCAATGGGGTCATGTCAAGCGCGGTCAGTTTACCTAACCACACGTTTACTGGGCAGGCTTAGTTCTCTAAGCGGTTAACCAGTATTGTGCACATTCTTTCGCCAGAAACTGACAACTGCCCTTCTTGTATCAGCGGAAGGGGGAGAATGACCGTAGAAAATATTTCATGATCAATCTCCACGAAAGAATGTTGCCGACCTCGGCGGGGGTTGAACCCGCGACCTCCTGGTCTCCAGTCGGACAGCGCATCCAACTGAGCCACCGAGGCCGGCCATAAACAAATATACAAGGGGCCAAGATGGCCCTGTATCGCTCACCTGATTACCAGCAGACAAGTTTTGAGTCAACTGGCCTTTCAGTTCAAGAGAAGCTCAATATAGATTTTCAAGATTGCAACCATGGTGGCCATCTTGCATTTCCAATAGAAGGAATTTAGCTACTTTTGATCTGCAAGTAACCTCGATACTTCCTATTGTTTCAAGTCAGTTGGCCTTTCCTTTCAGAAGAAGAAGTTCAAAATAGATTTTCAAGATGGAGACTGTGGTATCCATCTTGAATTTCTAATCAGAGCAATTTTTGCTATTTTTGATTTACAAAAAAGGTAAGAGAAAAGTCCAGGGAGTGCCACAATCACAAACCGCAGCCCTTCCCAGACCCCAAGAGGAAGAGGAAACTGACAAATCTAAACAAGCACAAACCGAACAAACGTATCAAAAGCACTAAGATTAGCTCTCTCTTCCCCAAGCGAGGTAATCGCAATACTAAAAGGACTGAAAAACACAAGAACAAAATGACACACGGAAAGACATACAACAAATCGCCTCGTAGAATAAACTACAAAGCAACAAAGAGTAAGACTAACACCAGGACCACCACCTAAGAATGGTCGGTAGAGCAAACCACCGGGGGGTTTAACGCTTAGCACTCTGGGTAAAATTTTCAGCAGACGACATTTTGAAATATTTTTCTTATTTTTCCCAGAAAACAGGATTTGACATTTCATGCAAATTGTCTCCTTAGGAGACAATTTGCATGAAATGTCAAATCCTGTTTTCTGGGAAAAATAAGAAAAATAACATCATTTTGTTGTCTGCTGAAAATGCCCAGAGAGTGGTAAAGGTTAAAGCACTTTTACAGCTAGCTAGTATGAAAGGTGATTGTAAAGTGCAAACTCTGGCACTTGAAATAATAACACCATTAAATGAATGTACGGGGAGACTTTCTAGGGTCTCCACACGGCAAGTCACCAAGTTTCAAGCTGATTGGCATTCTGGTTCAGGAGCAGAAGTTCAAAATAGATTTTCAAGATGGCAGCCATGGATTTCCAAATCACAATGATTTTAGCTATTTCTATCTGGGTCACCCTAACACCTACCAAGTTTCAAGTCAATTGGCCTCAGTTCAAGAGATGAAGTTCAATATAGATTTTCAAGATGGCGGCTGTGAAGGCCATCCTGGATTTCTGATCAGAACAATTTTAGCTATTGTTTAATCTAAAATTACCCCAAAAATTCCTACCAAGTTTTGAGTCAATTGGCCTTGGGTTCAGAAGATGAAGCACAAAACAGATTTTCAAGATGGCAGCCATCCTGGATTTCCATCAAAAGGATTTTAGCTATTTTTGATCAACAAGTCGCCCCAATACTTCCTACCAAGTTTTGTCTTAATTGGCCTTTGGGTTCAGGAGAAGAATGGCAAAACAGACTTTCAAGATGGCCTTCCATGGCGGCCATTTTGGATTTCCAAAATTTTAGCTATTTTTGATCTGTAAGTTGCCCTGATACTTCCTACTAAGTTTCAAGTCAATTAGCCTCTCAGTTCAGGAAAAGACAGGCATGATAGATTTTCAAGCTGGCTGCCATTTCTGATCCGAACAATTTTAGCTAAAGTTGGTCTGCAACCTGCCTTTGACTACTTCCTACCAAATTTCAGGTCAGTTGGCCTTTAGGTTCAGGAGAAGAGGCACAAAATAGATTTTCAAGATGGCAACCATGGCGGCCATCTTGGATTTCCGATAGGACTGACCTTAGCTTTTTTTAGATGTTTTCTACCAAGTTTCGAGTCAACTGGCCAAGGGGTGTAGGAGGAGTAGGCTTTTAAAGCAAATTGATGAGCCACACGACAGACATTGACTGATCACAATAGCTCACCTTAAGTACTTCTTGCTCAGGTGAGCTAATCAGTAAAGATATCCAGAAAATGCCACGGTTTCTGAGTTTTTCACTACATTTCTAATATTTGTTACTGCAAACTATGCCGGCAGAAGCAGAGAATGCAATGGTCTGGTGCCCTCCATCTGGTATCCTGCGTCTGTGTACTGGTATCAGCATCTGTGTACTGGTGCCCTGCATCTGTGTACTGGTACCGCTTCTATTCTCTATGTACTGGTATCCTGCATCTGTGTACTGTATCCTGCATCTGTGCTGGTATATTGCATTTGTGAACTGGTATTCAGTATTTGTGTATTGGTGTTCTGCATCTTTGTACTGTTATCTTGCATCTATATACTGGTATCTTGCATCTGTGTACTGGTGCCCTGCATCAGTGAACTGGTTTCATGCATCTGTGTACTGGTATCCTGCATCTGTGTACTAGTATCCTACATCTGTGTACTGGTGCCTTGCATCTTTGTACTGTGGACTGGTGCTTTGCATCTGTGTACTGGTATCCTGCATCTGTGTACAGGTATCTCACATTTGTATAATTTGTGTACTGATGGTAAAATTAGCAGACAATAAATGTGTAGAACCATATATGTACGAGGGCGAGTCAATAAAAAAAAACAGCCTAACTTATTTCTGGGTGAGATCGATCTCTTCTTTTTCAATGTAATTGCCCTCTAGAATGATGCACTTGGACCAATGGTGTTCCAGTGCCATCAGCCCAGAACTGAAAATGCCAGGGTCCTTGTCTCTGACCCACCCCTCAACTGCGGCCACGACTTCTTCGTTGGACTGGAAATGACGTCCACGGATATCCTTTTTCAAATTTGGGAATAGGAAATAGTCACTAGGAGCTAAGTCCGGAGAGCAGGCAGGGTGCGGTATTAGTTCATACCCGTTCTGCTCAACAGCCATCCATTGCAATTTTGCAAGTGTGGACTCTCGCATTGTCCTGCTGGAGCAGAATCCCTTTGGAGAGTTTACCTCAGCGTTTTTCCTGGATCGCAGTTCTCAGTTGGTCGAGCAAATTTGCATAATACGCACCTGTTATTATACTTTTCTTTGCTAGAAAGTCCAACATAATAACGCCTTGTGCGTCCCAAAATACAGTTGCCATCACCTTGTCAGCAGAGGGTTGCGTTTTGAACTTCTTTGGCCCTTGAGACCCCGGCCCTAGCCTCTGGCGACTTTGAGGTTATTTCTCTGGCTCATAATAATGGACCCAGGTCTCATCTATAGTCACCAGACGTGAAAGGAAATCATCTTCCTTTGACCTAAACTGCTTCAACAATGTGCTGCATACTGATGCTCTAGTTGCCATTTGCTCGTCCCCAAGGGATTTTGGGACCCAACGGGCTGTTAGCTTGCGCATAGCCAAGCGATCATGTAAAGTTGTTGAAACGCTACCATGTGAAATGTGTATTGCATTCGCTATTTCTTCCACCTTAATTAGTCTATCAGAGTACACCAGATCCCGTATTTTGTTACACAGTTCTTCATCAGTGGCATCTGATGGGCGTCCAGACCTGGTATCGTCTCCTAAAGACGTTCTACGGCGTTTGAATTTCCCAACCCAGAATTTAACTTGTGCATACGATGGTGCAGAAGACCTATAAAGATTGGTCGCAATGTATTTCCTGACCTGTTTTCCCTTTCAAATACAAATACCGAATTACAGCACGGTACTCAAATTTTGACAAAAAGCTACCTTTTGCACCCTTAGCCCTATTTGACATTCAATATCTTATGAGTGAATGACACAATAAGGGTGCAATTTTGCCCTCAGGCCTAAAACGTATTGAAACAAGGCATGAAAATCTTGGGTGTCTCGGTGAACTGGAAATGGGACAGGCTGGTTACTTATTGACTTGCCCTCGTATATACAAAAATGCTCAGGCACATTAGCTCCTTACCATACTTACCTGAAAATATGAACAAGTCTGTATGACTACCTGATGTGAATCAATAAAACATATGGTCTAAATGACAGATAGTGTAGACCCTGCTGATGCTGTTTATTCAGGTGTGGCTGTCAGTGTTTAGGGTAAATTTTTTTCTCATTTTCCCAGAAACTAGAAATGTGTGGTAAAACATTATGCCCCAACTGTATTCTAGTCCTATAAAATGCTGAAGATAAAAAGGGGCATAACTTTCACAAAATTAGGTCACAGTAAAGCAATTAAGTAGCTTTTAGATTACAGTCAATGTACTTTTATCTACTTCTTTATAAAAACATATGTTGTGGGAACTCATTTGAATTGCCTCAACAAGTCAAAGCAATTCAGACGAGTACTCACAACTTATGTATTTATAAAGAAAATCAGAAAATAATATTGCAAAAGCATCATTTAATACGCTCCTCATTAAGTCCTCTACTGATCTGTCTTTAAAGAGTGCCCTCATTAGGTTGATATTTTACTAAAGTTTGTTAAGTAATTTTGAAAAATCTAAGCGCACAGTGCGGTAATTAGGTCGAATATGGTTCTGTTTTTGTGAAGAAATAAGAAACTATAAATATTTTTCAGTTGGAAAAAGTGCCTTATTTTGAGCTATGGCATGTTATCTCAAGATACTGTATTCAACCTAATTACCGCATATACCCCTATAAGCACACAGTCAAGCAATTTCGTAGTCTTCAGATTACAGCCAGTGTACTTTTTGTCTACTTTTTTATAAAGACATATGTTGTGGGTACCCATTTGAATTGCATCGACTTGTCGATGTAATTCAAAATGGTACCTACAACATATACTTTTATAAAGAAAATCAGATAAAAATCACCTTAACATCATCAAATAAGTACTTTGCTGATCTTTTTTAAAATGTACCCTTAGTAGATATATACATATTTTACCACAAGTTTTCCCAGTAATTTTGAAAAACCTTAGCGCACAGTGTGGTAATTAGGTCGAATACGGTACGTAGTTTTGCAATTTACCTCTGCATAAGTTTTACTGCTAGGTTAATGTGTTCATCTGTTTCAGCTAATTCAATCAGAGTACTTAGATCACAGCTAAATATCTTCTGGTCCTTCGCTGCCTCATCTGCCATTCTTGTGAGAAACTTTTCTGAAAGAGCATTTGGTTGATTTGGAGTTTAACAGCCTAGTCAACACCAATATTACTATCATGTTGAGCCGGTCAGTTTACCTAACCACACCTTTTTCATGGGCAGACTTAGTCCTCTAAGTGGTTGGTTAACCAGTACTTGTGCACATTCTTTGGCCAGAAGCTGGCAGCTGTCCTTCTTGAATCAGTGGAAGAGAAAAAATAACTGTAGAAAATATTTCATAATCAATCTCCACAAAAGAATGTTGCCAGACCCGAATGGATATCAAACCCAGGACCTCCTGATCACCGGTTGGACATGCATCCAACTGAGCCACCAAGGCCAGCCTGAAAGAGCATTAACCTGTAACCTGTTGAATTTAGCATCAGAAGCTAATACAGTGAAACTTGTAATATGCAAGCACCATTGGGAAAACAAAAACAAAACAGGGTTGCCCAGGTGCTTGCTTTTAAGAACAGGTTGATTTCTACATATCTGCATTTCAAGGGACAAAAAAAAACAAAAAAACTGGCCTTTCCCTACAGGTGACTGCTAAATACAGTGACCTTTAATTTTGTTTTCAATCTCTTTACTTCACCACCTGTTTTTTTTTTAACTCTATCACATTATCTTCTCATTATCCCCTTGTCTTTCTGTTATCAACTTTTCAATTTTTCCTTCAGCATGACAGCCCAAACCTGCCTAGAATGCCTATGAGAGCATATGACAGTAGTCAGAGACAGAGTCCAATGTAAATATGCCCAAAAAACAATGCAAGGTTTGACACTCATAGCTGTCACCACTTCACAGAAACACACTTTAATGCTAGACTCTACGTGAATAATGCTAGACTCGACGTAAAATCATGACAAAGTCACTTGAGTGTGAAATCTAGGTCAAGAACACTGAGTCATGATGCATGCTTGAAAAGTATGTCGAGTACAGTTACTATGCAAGGTTTGACACTCGCAGCTATCAGCAAATCAGTAAATTATTGATAGACAGACAGACTGATTCACTCCTATGTTGCACACTACTACAAACAGGTGGGATAAAAATGTTGAACATATTTTCAAGAAAATAAGAAAAATTTTACTACCTGTTATTGCTACCAACAGTATATTAAATAAGGCTGGCACAATTAATCGGATAATCGATTAGTTGATCGATAAATTCCACAAAAATGATTATCGTTATATATTTGCTAATAATCGATCATTTAATTTCTGTGTCTCTTACTTTACCATATTTACCTTTAGTATTCAGACACCTCAACTCCTTGCCATACTTAATCTAAAATTTGAACAAGTACAACTTACTACCCAATGTTGTGTCTAAAATAGCTGGATGAGTGGCAAAAAATGTAGACCCTGATGAAATGCAGCATTTGCGGCGTCACATCTGGGTCTACACTGTTTGCTCAGGTCTATCAGATCAAATACATACAGTAAAGTACAACATATGGTAAGAGTCATGCTCAGACAGACAGGTAAAATTATGACCAAATCTTCAGTGATTACTAATTGATTATTGATCGCAATGGCAGGACTGATAATCGATTATCTTTTCAGCTCTGATTAGCCGGCCTTAATATTAAAGGTTTTCATGGCACTGACATTAAAGTGAAAGTGGAAACATAATACCTCTAAAATCTCCAATCTGGTCTTTAATCTCTAATCTTCGCTTCTGGAAATTTGGTATGCCAAGCATTATTGGGTTATACAAACTGGAGCCAACTGAAATTAGACAAATAAAACCCATAAGATCTTGTTATACATAAGAAAATGCATGAACTGCAAAAAAGTTCTGCATGCAGCACTGTTTATGCATGGACCCTCCAACTTTCACTTTGGATAGAGTGTAATCTTTAGTAATCTTTAGTAAACTGTGCCTTGATCACAAAAAAAAAAATTAGAAGTTACCAAACATACTTTATACATTGTAAGTTCAGGGTTACCACCACTGAGTCAATTCTAAATTCCCTGACTTTTCCCTGACTTGACTGCTGGTTTTGTTTGTGTTGAGGTTTTACGGCCCAGTCAACCCAATGGGGTCATGTCAAGCGCCGTCAGTTTACCTAACCACACATTAACTTGGCAGGCTTAGTCCTCTAAGCGGTTAACCAGTATTGTGCACATTCTTTTGCCAGAAACTGACAACTGCCCTTCTTGAATCAGCGGAAGGGAGAGAATGACCGTAGAAAATATTTCACGATCAATCTCCACGAAAGAATGTTGGCCACCTCGGCGGGGGTTGAACCCGCGACCTCCTGGTCTCCAGTCGGACGGCGCATCCAACTGAGCCACCGAGGCCGGCAAAATGGTAATGTCCTGCATAAATGTTGTGACCAAAGTTTTGTGTTTCTCTATATGTCCCGTATATTCAAACTTCTCCTCCAACTCAAAACAAGAGGGCCATGATGGCCCTGTAACGCTCACCTGAGCATCATAGCACTTTGAGAACGCTGTGGTTTGAGCCTGGCTCGGGTCATATGTGGGAAAGCCAAGTTCTGCTTACGGATGGTCAGGTGGTTTTTCTCCGGGTTCTCCGGTTTTCGCCCACCTTCGATGAACGATCGGCTCGATATAAGTGAAATATTCTTGAAAGGGCCGTAAAACCCAAATCCAAAAAAAAAAAAAAAAAAAAAAAGAACTGATAGGCAAACATTCTGATCAAAATTCAAAATGATTATATTAACAAGTAAGACAATGTAGCATGTCTAATGAACTGTGAAATAGAGGTCAAGGTCAAATATGGATGACTGCACTCAAGAGGCCATGCTAAGATGTATGCATGTACTAAGTATCACTGGCTGTAGGAGCAATAGTTACTGAGAAACTGACCTAAACACAAACACTTCACAAGTACCAAATATCACTCTGTAGGACCAATAATTACTGAGAAACTGACCTAAACGGAAAAACTTAAGAAAGTCACTGGATAGAAAAATATACATCACCTTGAAATCATCAAGACAGACATTTTGAGCAAGATTCATGATGATCACTTCAAAAATGTGACCTCTAGAGCATCAACAAGGTTTTCCTTTGATTTGGCCAGGTGACCTAGTTTCTGATATCAAGTGACCCAGTTTTAAACTAGACCTAGAAATCATCAAGACGAACATTTTGAGCAGTATTTCTGAGGATTATTAAAAAAATGTGACCTCTGGAGTGTTAACAGTTTTCTGCTGATTTGGCCTGGTGACCTAGTTTTTGACCCCATGTGACCAAGTTTCGAACTTGACCTAGAAATCATCAAGACAAACATTTTGAGCAAGATTCATGATGACTGCTTCAAAAAAGTGACCACTAGAGTGTTAACAAAATTTTCTGCTGATTTGGCCTGGTGACCTAGTTTTTGACCCCAAGTGACCTAGTTTCGAATTTGACCGAGAACTCATCAAGAAAAACATTTTGAGAAAGATTCATGATGATTGCTTCAAAAATGTGACCGCTAGAGTGTTAACAAGGTTTTCTGCTAATTTGGTCCAGTGATCTAGTTTTTGATCCTAGGTGACCCAATTTCAAACTTGACCTAGAAATCATCAAGACAAACATGTTGAGCAAGATTCATGATGACTGCTTAAAAAATGTGACCTCTAGAGTGTTAACAGTTTTCTGCTGATTTGGCCCAGTGACCTAGTTTTTGACCCCAAGTGACCAAGTTTCAAACTTGACCTAGAACTCATCAAGACAAAACATTTTCAGTAAGATTCATGATGACTGCTTCAGAAATACGACCGCTAGAGTGTTAACAAGGTTTTAGCTGGTTTGGTCAGGTGACCTAGTTTTTGACCCCAAGTGACCCAGTTTTGAACTTGACCTAAAAATCATCAAGACAAACATTTTGAGCAAGATTCAAGATGACTGCTCGAAAAATGTGACCGCTACAGTGATAATAAGGTTTTTCGCTGATTTGGCCAGGTGACCTAGTTTTTTACCCCAGGTGACCCAGTTTCAAACTTGACCTAGAAATCATCAAGATAAACAAGTCACCCCGATGCTTTCTAGCAAGTTTGGAGTCAATTGGCCTTTCGGCTCAGGAGAAGAAGCAAAAAATAGATTTTCAATATGGCTGTCATGGTGGCCATCTTGGATTTCCGATTGGAATGATTTTAGCTATTTTTGATCTATTAGTCACCCCAATGCTTCCTACCATGTTTGGAGTCAATTGGCTTTTGGGTTTAGGAGAAGCAAAAAATTGATTTTCAAGAAGGCTGCCATGGCCGCCATCTTGGATTTCCAATCGGCACGATTTTAGCTATTTTTGATCTACAAGTCACCCCGATGCTTCCTAGCAAGTTTGGTGTCAATTGGCCTTTCGGTTCAGGAGAAGAAGCGAAAAATAGATTTTCAAGATGGAGGCCATGGCAGCCACCTTGGATTTCCGATCGGCACGATTTTAGCTATTTTTGATCTACAAGTCACCCCAATGCTTCCTAGCAAGTTTAGAGTCAATTGGCCTTTTGGTTCAGGAGAAGAAGCGAAAAATAGATTTTCAAGATAGCGGCCATGGCGGCCTTCTTGGATTTCAGATTGGCACAATTTTAGCTATTTTTAATCTACAAGTCATTCCAATGCTTCGTACCAAGTATAAAGTCAATTGGCCCAGGGGTGTAGGAGGAGTAGGCTTTTAAAGCAATTGTTGATGCCGCATGACGGACGACGGACATTGACTGATCACAATAGCTCACCATGAGCACTTAGTGCTCAGGTGAGCTAATAAAGAGGTCAGATATTTAAGGGACAATTTCCTCCCAAATGGTCCCCTATACTGAGACCTGATGTGTGGGAATAGTGTCATTTCATCAAAACTAGAATTCAGTTTGAATGTTGAAAATGTGGCACCTTAACCCTTCAACTGCCAATCACAACAATTGTCGTCTGCTTTGTCATCTGCTTGTAATTTTAAAATTCATTTTTGCAAACAGTGTGGACCCAGATCAGACTGCTCCTTTAGGAGCAGTCTGATCAGGGTCCACACTGTTTGCCTGTATGCAACAAGAGCTCCGCCAAGCAGGGCATTATACGCCCGTGGCAAGTAAAAAGATGTAGCACATAAACTGGCTCCTGTATAATTCAGTGCTCCGTATATAAACTATAAGTGGAATTACAAAAAAAAAAAAATTAAAAAATTTTCATTGGGGCATAGCTTTGTTGATATTTGGTGAACCATAACCTAAGGTCCAAGCTGGCCCCGAAATTAAGGGAGAAGTGACTTCTCCCTCCTGGGAAATAGGGAGAAGTTTGCTGCATCTAGGGAGAAGTGCTTTCGGACAGAGGACACACGACAGAAGCATGGCTATATTATAAGCTCATATGAGCCTTTGGCTAATTTGTTTTTCCTATACTTCAATATCAGACTAAACAATAACAAAACAAAAAAAAAAAAAAAAAAAAAATGCTGCAAGAATTTTTTTTGTAAACCTTTAACATGTTTTATACTGATTTTATTTTTGTTCTTCAAGGGAGCCAACTCAGAAAAGTATTAAAAGAAAAAAAATCCAAAAAGAATTATTTTATAAGTTTAGATATTAATCAAGCTTCTTTATTCTTATCATTTAATAAATGTATTTATAAAGATTTAATAAAGGGAACATTTCCTTGCAAATTGAATAAAAGAAGATGTTAAAAAAAAAAAATAAATAAATAACTTGCCCATATGGCCATAACTTTATTATTTGCAAAAAATATACCTATTATAAAATAAGATTTGCACACTTACAGACTGGACGACTATTTGTATGCACGGTGTCTGTGTCCGGGCGAGGTGACCTAGTTATGAATTATAACTAGTCACCGTTTCAAGCCAACCCAGTAGTCCAGTAAAACTAATCCAGATTTATCTGGCGCTGCCTCTATGTGACTCAGTTGCCTGGCAGCGTTAAAAATCTGTAAACTGTAACTGTAAACTATTACATCTAAACAATATGCTGCGAAAAATTTACAAAAACTTTCAAAGGGACATAACTCTGCAAATATTTGGTTAACTGTAACCTCGAAATAATATGTACTGCTCCACATCATCCTGTAACTTTTTATGAAGTTTCAGCTTGATTGGATGTAAACTGTAGGAGGATTTAGCCGGAAATGAAAAATTAATAGAAATTTTGAAAGGGGTTTAACTCTGCTAATATTTTAATTTTGTAGCCGTGAAAAAATATGCACTGCTCCACATCATGGTCTAACTACAAATCAAGTTTCAGCTTGATCGGATATAAACTGTAGGAGGAGTTAGCTGGAAACAAAATGTTTACTGCAATTTTCAAAGGGGCATAACTCTGCCAATATTTGGTGCACTGTAACCTTGAAATAAAATGCGCTGCTCCAAATCATTGTGTAACTATTTATAAAGTTTGAGCTTGATCGGATGTAAACTGTAGGAGGATTTAGCCAGAAACGAAAAATTAAAAGAAATTTTCAAAGGGGTATACTCTGCTAATATTTGGTGGACTGTAACCTTGAAACAATATGCACTGCGCCACATCATGGTCTAACTACAAATCAAGTTTCAGCTTAATCAGATGTAAACTGTAGGAGGAGTTAGCCTGAAACGAAAAGTTTACAGAAATTTTCAAAGGGCATAACTCTGCTAATACTTGGTGGACTGTAACCTCGAAATATTATGGGCTGCTCTAATTATAAATGAAGTTTCAGCTTGATTGGATGTAAAATGTAGGAGGAGTTCACCGGAAATGAAAAACTTACAGAAATTTTCAAAGGGGCATAACTCTGCAAACATTTGGTGGACTGTAACCCCAAAATAATATGCGCTGCTCCACATCATGGTCTAACTATATACATGTACCAAGATTCAGCTTGATCAGATGTAAACTGTAGGAGAAGTTAGCCGGAAACAAAAAAGTTTATGGACGGACGCCATACCCCGTAACATAATACGTCCCATTTTTCAAACGGGCGTATAAAAATAGGTTTGAAAAGTTTGCAAGAATATTCAGCAGACAACATAAACAGATGACATTTTCAGATGCAGGTTTTCTTGGCGCTTTAAGGGTTAATGTAAACCGGAAGTCCTTTATATGCTGCCTTTTTCACATCCTGAGGACACTGATAAAGATTTTGTCTCAGTAAACAAAGTGTTCTAGTTGCCTTAGTACATATATTGCTAATATGTGTATTCCATCTCAAATCATGTGTGATGATGATGAGTTCAGGTTTAACGAAGCATCAACCCATGAGGGTCATTTATTTGCATCAAAATGGTGAACTAACATGGTTCTGTAATAAAACGATTATAATGATAAGTCATAAATGCATAAAATGTAAAACTAGAACGAACAAATCATGTGTGATTGTCACTCCTAGAATCTACATTTTTGAGGACCATTCCCTCTAAAGTGTAAGAGGCCTTAATTTTATTTGTTCTCTTCCTAGTTATATACATTATATTGCATTTAACAGGCTGAAATCTCATACCCCATTTTCTTGCCCAACATCTCAATATCCTTCTGAAAAAAAAAGGTAAGAGAAAAGTCCAGGGAGTGCCACAATCACAAACCGCAGCATTTCCCAGACACCAAGAGGAAGAGGAAATCGATAAATCCAAACAATCACAAACCAAACGCACGAAAAGCACCAAGACCAGTCCCCTCCTCCCCAAGCGAGGCAACTGCAACACCAAAAGGACCGAAAAACACAAGAACAAAATGACACAAGGCAAGACATAAAACAAATTACCTCATAGAATAAACCACAAAGCAACAAAGAGTAAGACTAACACTGGGACCACCGCCTTAATATGAAGTTTCAGTGTCAGTCTTTCGCATCTATATTTTCAAGATAGCAAACCCAGTCATCTGCAAAAAGTCATATTTCTGAGTCAATGTCTGTGGGAATATCATTCATGTACAGAGAGAACAACAATGGACAAAGAAGGGTCCCATGTGGGGCACCAGACAAAACTGGAGCCCACTCTGAAGTTTCATCATTACAACAGCTTGTTGTGTTCTAATTAACAAAGAAAGGAATGTACCCACTTGAGTGTCTCTCTGCCAATGCCATAGCCAAATATTTGCTTTTAAGTAGTTCATGAAGGTGTGTGTCAAAAGTCTTCTCGAAGTCCATAATAAATATGTCAACCTGTCCTTCTTTGTCCAAGATTTTTACTCTACTCATTTATAAGAGTGGTAGCTGAGTTTTACAACTGTGCCTTTTCCTAAATGAATGTAGCCGGTCTGAAAAAAGTTGGTATTCATCCCAGTAAGCCATGATATTTGAGCATACTATATGTTCAAACAACTTAAATGGCACATATGTCAGGGATACAGGGTCATAACTACATATGTACAAACAAGAGCTCTATCCCCCTTCTTAAAAAGAGGACAAATGTTTGCAAGAGGCCATTCTTTGGGAATTTCAACTGTATCGAGAGATTACTGAAACAAGTATGCAAATACAAAATTTCAAAATCCTAGGTGCAGTAGTTCCTGAGAAATCTTTGATGAAAAAAAAGATAACACACACACACACACACACACAGACAAACATTGTTATGGCAAAGACTAACTATATACCCCCTTATACTTCGTATGCCGGGGGTATAATAATAGAATCGGGTTTCTCCATGTACTGGTGCAAACATAAAAAGACACTTCCGGTACGTATTGCTCAAGTGTAATAGGAACTGCCATCTGTC
This sequence comes from Anodontia alba, assembly GCA_964016985.1. Taxonomy (NCBI): domain Eukaryota; kingdom Metazoa; phylum Mollusca; class Bivalvia; order Lucinida; family Lucinidae; genus Anodontia; species Anodontia alba. The sequence continues at coordinate 106,439,519 of OZ024829.1, forward strand.
GTTTATGGCAGGAAAATTCCACATTTTGGTCATGTTTTAATGCTTGCTCAGGTCACATAGGGCAGTCCCATGCTTAAAAGAGGTAATATAACATTGAAATCTACAAACTGAAGGGTCAATAATGGTTGTTCAAGCCAGGAAAGTGTTTAAGAGAGGTGGTCACTACCACAGGTTGGACTGTATAAGTTATATTGCCTGCCCACAAACAGTAATTGGGAACCAGCCAGAATGCTTTGAAATCTTCAGAGCAGTTATTTTAATCCCTTTGTGTCATTAACATTCCTCCTCTTCCTAGTTGTGTTTATAGTCAATGGATTCATCTAAAGTCATCTATTACTTAGATGACTTTTGGAACTAACTTTTGCATACAGACTGAACAATAACTTTGCACACAAACTGTACAATAGGATAAAGACCAAAGGTCACCTATTTATAGTGGGTTTAAATGCTCATGAAAGGCTTAAGTTGTATTGCTTACCTGAGTTCTTATACCTACATTCATATTTTTAGCTACAATTCTTCTTGAAAAATGGATTATTTTACCTTTTTTTCCCATTCAAAAGTCCAAGGGACCATACTTGCTGTAAAATAGGTCAAGGTCAACCTAAGGTCATCATTTGAACAAATTTGGTAGTTTTCAGTCACCTCATACTACATGCCAAATTTCATGGGAATCAGCCCAGCAGTACTGGAGAAAAAGACTTTTGAATGGGAAAAATGTAAAACAGTACATTCATCCAAAACATCCAATATTTATGAAATGAAATAGGTCTTATATGAACTTCACTCAATGTCAAAGGTAATTCAGTGATCTTTGTCCAAGGTCACTAGGATTGTATGTCCGTCATTATTTTAAAGGACTTCATCTCTGAAAGTGCTGGGCCAATTTCTATTAAACTTCATGTGCAGCTTCAAGGCAGGAATGTGGTGTGTCTAAGGGAACAAATTTGACCTTGCCATAAAATAGGTCAAGGTTAACCCAGGATAATCATTTATATAACTTTTGTAGGGCTCAAGTCGCTTATGCTATCTATTAAGTTTCAAGGTCATTTGACTTGCGGTTCTGGAGAAGATTTTTAATGGTTTTTACCTTGTCATGTGACCAGGACCAACTTTTAAATGTTTGTTCCTGTGAGGCATAAATGTTCTATATAAAATCTGACTCAAATTGGCCCTTTGGTTTCTGATGAGAAGATTTGATGGCCATTCAATCCTAGTGACCTTGAGCCAAGGTCACAAAATGACCTTGACCTTTGACATTTAAAGGGGTTCATATAAGACCTTTTTCTATTTTATAAACTACAACTATTTTGGATAAATACACTGTTTTACATTTTTCCCATTCAAACACCTTAGGGACCAAATTTGACCTTGTAAAATAGGTCAAGATCAACCAAGGGTCATCATTTATACAATTTATGTAGGGCTAAAGTCCCTTTTGCTTTCTTCCAAGTTTCAAGGTCATCTTACTTACGGTTCTGGAGAAGAAGATTTTCAAAGGGTTTTTACCATATATGAGCATGCTGGCCATCTTGGTCATGTGACCAGGACCAATTACATAAACTTTTGTTCCCGTGAGGCATAAATGTTCTATATAAAATCTGACTCGAATCGGCATGGTGGTTTCTGAGGAGAAAATGTTTGAAATTTTGATGAACATTCACTGAATGACCTTGACCTTTGACATTCATAAGGGTTCATATAAGACCTACCTTCATTTCATAAAAAAACAACTGACTGGGCTAAATGCACTGTTTTACCTTTTTCCTATTCAAATGCCTTAGGGACAAAATTTGACCTTGCCATAAAATAGGTCTAGGTCAACCCAGAGTCATCATTTATATAACTTTTATAGGGCTCAAGTCCCTTTTGCTATTTTTTCAAGTTTCAAGGTCATCTGACTTACAGTTCTGGAAAGGAAGATTTTTAGAAGGTTTTATCAAATATGGGCATGCCTGCCATCTTGGTCATATGACCAGGACCAATTAAATAAACTTTTGTTCCCGTGAGGCATAGATGTTCTACATAAAATCTGACTCAAATTGGCCCTGTGGTTTCTGAGGAGAAGCGTTTAAAATTTTGATGGACATTTAACCCAAGTTACCTTGAACCAAGGTCACTGAATGACCTTGACCTTTGACATTCATAGGGGTTCATAAAAGACCTACTTTCATTTCATAAAATACAACTGTTTTACCTTTTTCCTATTCAAATGCCTTAGGGACCAAATGACCTTGTCGTAAAATAGGTCAAGGTCAACCCAGGGTCATCATTTATAATTTTAACAAGACTCAAGTTCCTTTTGCTTTTTTCCAAGTTTCATGTTCTAAATAAAATCTGGCTCAAATTGGCCCTGAGGAGAAGATGTCTGAAATTTTGATGTGCACTCAATCCTAGTGACCTTGAACCAAAGTCACTGAATGATCTTGACCTTTGACATTCATAGGGGTTCAAATAAGACCTTCTTTCATTTCATAAAATACAATTGTTTTGGCTAAAAGCACTGTTTTACCTTTTTCCTATTCAAACTTCTTAGGGACCAAATTTGACCTTGCCATAAAATAGGTAAAGGTCAACCCAGGGTCATTATTTATGTAACTTTTTTGTAGGGCTCTACCCCTTTTTGCTGTCTGCCAAGTTTCAAAGTCCTATGACTTACAGTTCTGGAGAAGAAGATTTTTAAAGGATTTTACCATATATGGGCATGATGGCCATCTTGGTCATGTGATAAGGACCACTTATATAAACTTTTGTTCCTGTGAGGCATAGATGTTCTAAATAAAATCTGGCTCAAATTGGCCCTGTGGTTTCTGAGGAGAAGATGTTTGAAATTTTGATGGACATTCAATCCTAGTGACCTTGAGCCAAGGTCACTGAATGACCTTGACCTTTGACATTCATAAGAGTTCATATAAGACCTACTTTCATTTCATAAGATACAACTGTTTTGGCTAAATGCACTGTTTTACTTTTTTCCTATTCAAATGCCTTAGGGACCAAATTTGACCTTGCCATAAAATAGGTCAAGGTCAACCCAGGGTCATCATTTATATATCTTTTGTAGGTGTCTAGTCCCTTTTGCTGTCTGCCAAGTTTCAAGGTCCTATGACTGACGATTCTGGAGAAGAAGATTTTTAAAGGTTTTACCATATATGGGCATGGGGGCCATCTTGGTCATGTGACCAGGACCAATTATATAAACTTTTGTTCCCAAGAGGCATAGATGTTCCACATAAAATCTGACTTCAACTGGTCCAGGGGTTTCTGAGAAAAAGATGTTTAAAAGTGTGGACGGACGACGGACAATTGGTATACTATAAGCTAATCTTGTGAGCCTTTGGCTCAGGTGAGGTATGAAAAAAAAAGAAGAAAAATAAAAAATAAAAAAAAAAAAGATAGCTGGTAAATGGTTACACTAAAATCTTTGAGGAAAACAATCCCAATATTTTAGTGTAATAAGTCCTAGTCACACCACCACAAGTGGCCACTTTTAAGGCCCGGTGCCGACAGGGAACTAAGGATAAGTTATCTTTAGGCTGACGAGACAGGACGATGACAGGTTTACGAGTTGTTTCTCAAATAACGTTATACAACAAATGTTGTTGAAATGGTGTTATTAACCGCTAAATGTATTTAAACATTTATGCCGAATGGACTCTTCTATCTTTTCTCTTCGGACTGGTCCATTTAAAAAATTAAGGGGGTATCTGCTTAGGTTTTACTATTACCATGTTTTATAGAAATTCCTACAGTTAATGGAAACAGAGTTCTGCGGCATCTCATCTGGGTCTATGCAGTTTGCCAATGCCCCTTTCCTTTCATAGGACGCCATGCTTAGATCGCTGAGTAAATGGGTTAATGTTCCTGATAAATGTTCCTCATCTCCCTACTGTCTTTTAAAGATGATTACATAAAACTTTTGAGACATTATACTTCCTAAATAGCTTGTAAACTTTATCTATTTAAATTTTAAGGGGCGAAACGACCAGTGGGAAAACGTCTTGGGGGCGAACATCTAAAGAGGAAGTGGTTTGCTAGTGAATTGTCTCAGAACCACAATTACACCCAGGGTTCTCACTAGGATTTTAAAAGTAGGAGTCCGGGACTCCCCAGTTTTAAAATGTAGGAATCCCAGACAAAAAGTAGGAGTCCCATTCCCCAAAAATAGGAGTCCCATTTTTTTTTTTTTTTTTTTTTTTTCACGACTCTCCTTTAATAGTGAGCATGTCCCTAGTAACTTCATTCTATAAATATCAGTTTCCTTATTTGCACATGTATTTTTTTTTTCCCCAACTGATTTCGGTCTCTGCTTTATATTTTATTTGGAGCAATGTGCGTAACCAATTGGTAGTCATTATCACACATCCTGATATTGTTAATTAATTCAAATGGAGCTGGCCCAGAAATAAGGATGAAGTCATGTCTCTATCATGGGAAAATAGAGACATCTTTGCAGAACAGAGAGACATGACAATCCTAACCTATTTTACTTGCATGGTAAAGATTGTCGCACTTCTAATATTTAATAAAGTAATGCAGTCAATGTTTTTAGCTTTTTATTTCAGAGGTAACAATACTTAAACTCTTCCATCATAAGCTGCAAGTAAAGCAGATATTATTCTAATTTTATGGTTTATGTAGCAAAAGATTTCTCAAGAAATTCCCAATGGCACCCCAACCCCACCCCCAAAAAATTGGTTCGTTGCTGTCTACATAAAGTGATCTTGAGTGTTATGGATATTAAGTGAAACATATTTAAATGAAAACCAATTAGCTTCATTATATGCTATCACAAACTTATATATGCAATATATCCACACATTTTGATCAAGGACACCTCTGTTCAGCTTCCCGCAAAACGTCATTTTCATGTTTACATTTGCACCATGCTGCGATCAATGCACGCTATAAAACAATGTCTGGGACTTCTTTACTAGCTGAAATTTCGATCTACTGCTTTGATTTGCCAAAAAAGTCTTGATATTTTAGTTCTGTTTTTAATATGACATTGTGTCCATTTCATATGCATTTCTGACAAGAAAATGCTCTAGTTTTTCTCCCAAAATGGTTTCAGGCCACGCTGTCAAATGATGTTACCCTTACGAGCACGCGCTGGTAAGCACGCGTTGGTACAAGCACGCACTTTCTTTGTGCAGGAGCAATGGAAAATGTAGCTTATACTAGTACAGTCCTGAATCATACACCATCATCCGGGATGCATCTGAGCAGTCCCACTAGACTCTTCACAGTGTTTACGATACAGATTCAATGGACACTTTTTTTTTTTTTTTTTTTTTTTTTGTGAAAATCAGGAATAACCGTTTTGATGCACAGACTGATATCTCGCAAAGGGAATAAGGTACTATTTTTCTGGTGGCTGCTTGTCGCCATTTAAAAGAAAACAGTAAGCGGGTGTTTTTGATGTCAGTGATATTATATTACGAGGTGAGTGGTCTAGTTCTTATGGGCCATCATAAGTTGAGGCGATTTGGGTCGATTATATTCTCTGATGTTGGGATGACGCGCCGAGTTGTCCTTGGCCGACTTTTTTTATGGGCCGAGTTGTCCTGGGCCGACGTGTCTTTAGGCCGAGTTGTCACTATTATGTCGATCAAAAAGAGCAATAAAATGACCTATATTTCCGTTAAAATAAATGCTACTTGAAAGTAACAGAACAGAAACATACATCGCAGCTGAGGGCTGCAAAATATTCGCAGTTTTGAAAATAAACTTCTAACTCTCATGGTCGCTGCCATTTTTTTTCGTAGGTGCGTCTATTAGCCGGAACGGACTGAAAGGGTACGTGGTCTCACTAATAAGCGACATGAAGTGTCAAGAAGCGACAAGAAGCGTCATGAAGCAACAAGAAGCGTCAAAAAAATATTTTAATGATTTATTAATATCACAATAAGAATCAGTGTATATTTGGCCAAGAAATCAGCAACAGTCGGTACTGAATCCAAATATGTCCTCTTTTCAAACTAAATGTTTTCAAAATATTTCACAGAGTCACCACAACATCATTTTGTGATTTCACGATTTCAAACTGTGCCAATTTGGCGGCAAAATTACTTTATATAACTGATTATTGTTGTAATTTTAACCAATTAAAAATAAAAAAACGCTTCAGTAAGCATGATATACTGCCCACAATAATTAACTTGTAACGAGAAATTAAAATGCCTTAATGTAAAAAATTTTTAATCACGACTAGAAAACCTGTATAGAAATACTTAAGATAAATTCAGTCTCATAATTAAGCATTTAATATGAATATTAAAATTAGTCTATTTTTACAAAGTTAAATTACATCTAAATAAATTTTGCATTTATATAGGGTTAATTATACATGTATTGTATATGTATATATAACTACAAAATACGAATATTGATGCATTTCGGTGCATATATAGGCCTATTTGCTCACATTTACAGATCTATTTGCTATATTGATGTAGTTTGTTTCTTATGAACTGTTTAATAATAGTATGTGTTCGCCTTTTTTTCCACCCCATGGCATCAACATATATGTATATCGACCCATAAAATATATATTTTAGATGGACAATAATAGTTTTATGTTTGATTTAAAATTGTTATTATGTTTAAAGTTGTTATTATGTTTAAACCTCTCGTAAATGTTTGCACACCACGGCATCAAAATATATGTATATTTGCCATAAAATATATAATGGACTATCAACTTATACCATCAGTCTCTTTGCTAGATTTTTGCATTATTTTGAATCTCTCTGTTTTTTTTTTTGCATCCCGAGATAAGCGCTTGAAGTAATGTTAATGTCTTAAACTATCACAAAAACAAATTTTGATACATAAAACTAATGCCCTGATGTAATTTCAGCATTTGATTAATAAATAGAATGAAATAATTTAGTGCCGTGGGGCCCATGGGGTGCCGTGGGGTGCCATGGGTAGATTAGTAGGACCCGTATGAAACCCACAGACCGGAACCCCGTGACCGAGACCCGAGACCAAAATTTCCATCCTGGATAGCACTTGACAAAATTAAATATGTTTTTAACTTTGTTCATTTGGGGTTTTACTATGAGGTATTAAATAAATATTATCCAAGAGAAAAAAAAAAAGATCAGACGTAGTTCCTAAATAGCATGACAACGTTGGCCCAACGTTGGCATTGGGTGGTATCGTTGGCTGATGGTTATCCGTTGGCTGTCCAATGCTGGCCCAACGTTGGGTCAACCATGATATCAATCTAATGAATTATTTAAAAGTCAGTAAAATAATGTCATAGTTGGCACAATAATGGGCCAACGTTATGCAAAATACTGGAAATAAACAGTTTTATTTGATATGTGGTGTAAGGATGGCCCAACGTTGGCCCAACGTTACCAAAATATGCAAATCATGCACTCCTTTGTATAATGTTGTGACAACGTTGGGCCAACATCAGCAATTTGTTTATTGCTGGTTCTGCTAAAGTGACAAAATTGTTACCAAAATATGGTTTCATATATATCAACGGTGTGCCAATGTTGGTCCAACATACCCGGAATAATAGGAATACGTAGAGGATCTTATATGAGTGCTCATGTATTATTGAATTTATTGAATCCGTTGGAGGAAAGGATAAGATGTATATATTTGTATCATAAAAATATCAGTTAATACAAAATACCAGTTTAATTAGCATATTAATGTACCATATAATGTTGCATAAAGCACAAACACGGTCGGGTATGAAAGCCACGGCCGAGCTGCCGAGCCGAGCCGAAAAAGCCGAGCCTGCTATAGTGTTTTCTTGTACTTGTTCAAACGAGTTCAAGATACTTATTTCTTTTAATCTTATATTACCATATATGTAAAATGCTGTATTCACAATTAAAATTTGTACAATCGTTTGCTTATTTATGACTTAATATCCAATTTTCCATTCAAAAGGGGTATGAAAGCCACGGCCGCGAAAGGGATATATTTTGGCCATTTTGTAAATAAATGGCGATATTTTATGAGCAGAGCATTTGACAGAGGCTGCAAAAAGGTATTTAAAATTATTTTGTATCATTATAATATGCAGAAACTGTTTATATTTCCCATTAGTCTTCTTTTTCATCCAAATAACGAGGATCGGCAGGATCTAAATATAGAACACAGAAAACTAAATGAAAATAACCGAAACGGAAAGCAAAAACATTGTAAGGGCTTAAACTTAACAATTACATCTAATACCAGTATGATGACCATATTAGTGGGGAAAGCTATCAAAATAGTTATATATGTGGAACTTAAATGACTGTTTTGTTAGCTTACCTGAGCCTTTAGGCCCTTTCAGCCATTTCGGTTATTTTCGTTTAGTTTATATCTATTCTATTTTTAGAATCTGCCGATCCTCGTTATTTGGATGAAAAAGAAGAATAGTGAGAATATAAACAGTTTCTGCATATTATAATGATTCAAAGTAATTTAGAAATATCTTTTTGCAATCTCTGTTAAATGCTCAGATTATAAAAAAAATACAATTTGTTCGCAAATTGGCCATAACATATCCCTTTCGCGGCTGCGGCAACATGCGGTAAAAGAAAGGGTTTAAAAATACAGGCCGGATAGTGAGAAAAGAATAAAAGTGCATAGTGTTAGTGTGATATACAGAGGGAAAGAAAAGTGAGCATTGACGATCCTCTACTTTCGAGTCAAAGAAGTCGGTGCTATATTTATTCACCCACACGAACACATAATTTGCTTTTGCTATAAAGATTACTTATAATGTCATAAAATTTACCATTTATGTACAGTTCTTTTATTTGGACCTGAAAACCAGGATGTATAACGGAATCAAATGCTTTTTTGAAAGTCAACAAAACATGCACATAATTTGCCTATTTTCATATTGGTATATTTATCAATCAAGCTCTTCAAAACAAACATATGATCTGATGATCTAGCATTTTTGTGAAACCAATTTGAACATTTTCAATCACTTGATTTTCTTCCAAAAACATATCTTACAACTATTCAGCAATTTGCTACATTTTTCGCTCGTTTCGTGTACTGGTTTAACCCATAAGGTCTGTTCCGGGAAATATATGCACCGTAATCATCAGGATCACTGAGATGCCCGTGACAAAGCGTCTGCATTTTTCAAAATGATGACTGATCTACAACATCCCCAACACGTTCAAAATCAGGCAGAAAACATTATTCAAGCAATCAGCCTGACACAAAAGCTTCGAACAAGCGTTGGAAAAGTGTTTGACAACTTAGGAGATGGATTTGAAGTTTCACAAGGAAATGAAAAAGCGCTTCTGAACACCTTTCAGCAATCTTTGCTGGCTGTCAATAATGATTTCAGGTTGTCAAGCTTTTATGAAATTTCCTTTTTGAGGTCATTTTCCCACATGCACAATTCCCTACCAACAGTATTCAGATTGTTAATCTGTCTTTGTAAGTTTCAGATCATTAACTAAGCTGAGTGAGTGGCTAAATTTATGGTTAATTAAACTTGGCCTCCTGGACAAGAACTACAAATAACAAAGTTCTGTAGCTTGAACTCGAGTTTGAAAAATTTAAAATTTACCAGTCGTTAATGTTTACAGTATGGAGATGGTGTGCGCATGTGCGAAGGAAAAATCGCCAAATTCCTTCCGGAAAGAAAATAAAAAGAAAATTCTTCAATCTCAGAGAATCGTCAGCACATTTTTGGTTTACTTGTGCAAAAAAAAAAAGACTATTTTTGCTTTGTTACTGGTAGAAATAGCCCTTGTAATGTCTGCATAGTGTTTCACCCTGCTGCGTACATGTCTGGAAGCCACCTTGTACCCCACCCACTGCTCGCCAAGATGAAGTCTCCAAAATTCCAAATGATAGGCCCCTGGGAGTCCTGCTATGCATCCTGATCACTGTCAGATATCTTCCCACAACACAGCCCTCACCGCATAGCAACATACCTACTGTTCTTGTCGCCTTAAAAGACAGACCAAAGAAAAACAGACCGTTTCGTGATAGCACATTTTCCCACAAGAACCTGAGGCATTCAGCTAAACCCAGGACCTGCAAGAAACATCTATGATAGACTCTATCCATGTGGCCTCTGTGAGTTACCAGTGATGTGGGAACATGTAGATGACTCTTTTGTGATGGATGTGATATGTGGCATCACAGATCATGCATTTAGCTATGTTCAGCTGACTATGATCTACTAGTGAAGCACTCTCATGTACAGTGATTATGCTGCAAATGTGACAGTATAAACATCAGTAGCTTTACATTCCACAGTTTCGAATTGAGCACATCAAATATGTATGACCCGCTCTTGCACATCGATTCGTCTATCGACTCATTCTCATCTGATATAATATTCAGCCCTCTCTACACCAGCAGCCCAGCTGACAGGATAAACCCCTAATCTAGATCAAGGAGATCCAAACCCTCGTCCACAAGTACATGTTAGTCAGAGTCTGCAACAAAGACACCTTCACTATTCTGTGTGTCAGAAAAGAAGAACCTTTGGATTATGAACGTCAACTGCTGAAGCATTGGGAGCAAGAGCAGAATTCCTAGCAGCCCTAAGCTACATCAAACTTGACATAGTTTGTGCCACTGAATCTTAGCTGAAGGGGATCAAACCAGACAAGCATCCAGCACCTGATGCTATCCAATCCAGTGAAGTGTTTCTGAGCAACTATAAAGCCTATAGACATGATAGGGGCACACTCGAGGGTGGTGATTTTGTACTAGTGCACCAAGACCTTGTGGCTGAGGAAAGGTCGAGCTAGTCACCAGCTGTGAAATAGAGTGGGTCCAGGTGAAGCTGATGGATTAGGGTTAGAACTTATTAGTGTCCTCTTTCCATATGCCACACCGAAACATGACAGATGTGAAAGGCGATCTCTGGAACTTGTCATAGCCAAGAAGGATAGACATGTGGTCATCGCCGGCAATTTTAATTGCCAGGACATCGACTGGGACGGTTTGTCAGTACAAAAGGAAGCCGAAGACAAAGATGTCCAACAGGCATTATTTGATTTGTCAGTCGACTTCAACCTCATCTAAGTTCATGACAAGCCTACCAGAGAAAATAACCTACTGGATTTAGTACTTACAACCAACCCCTCACTGATAAAATCCACATCCAACACACCCGGTATCTCTGGCCATGATAAGGTTGTCATTGATTCAGACACCAAGCCATTCTATGTCAAACAGAGACCTAGAAAAAGCTTTGTATTTTCCGGAGCCAACTGGGAGCAGCTGAAAAAAAAAACGTTTCAGAAGTTTCAGCCGAGATTGTTCGCCTCTATAGATGTGGAACCTTAGTCCATCACCTATGGAAGACCTTCAAAAATGACCTAACGGCAGCCATCAACACCAACATACCATCAAAGATAATGTCGTCCAAGCACTCTGTACCTTGGATTACCAGAGATGCTAAACGCAACCTTAGACGCAAGGCCAGACTCTATAAGAAAGCCAAGAAGTCTAATAAATGGTCAACATACAGGAAGTGTCAGAGGGAGTGTAAACAGCAACTTCGAAAAGCAGAATCGCAACACATAAACAAGGTCATTGACAAGGGTTTGAAGAACAACAACACTAAGCCCTTCTGGAACTACGCAAAGTCAAAAAGGGAAGGTAACATTGGAATAGCCCCTCTGAGAAGCAAAGGCCAGCTGATCAGTGACCCCAAGGGAAGAGCCGAACAGTTGGTTGACAAGATTGTATCCACATTCACTAAGGATGGAAACCAGGAAAATCCAAGTGTCTCTACACGAGTAGAAGATGATATTCCACCGCTGGTAATAGAAGAAGAGGGTATGTTCAAACTTCTACGCAGCATCAAAGTAGATAAAGCTGCAGGCCCAGATGAACTCCCAAATAGTCCTACAAAAATGGGCAGCAGAAATCACCCCAGCAGTCACTGCAATTTTTCAGAAATCTGTTGACTCCGGGGAACTGCCTGAGGACTGGAGAGACGCAAAAGTAGCACTAGTCTACAAGAAAGGGGACCGTCACACACCGGAGAACTACCGACCAATATCCCTCACATGTGTATTGACCGAGAGACTTGAACACATCATCTGCCACCATATGCTAAAAAAAGTTAAAGAAAAGTCCAAGCACAAACCGAACAAACGTACGAAAAGCACTAAGATTAGCTCTCTCTTCCCCAAGCGAGGTAATCGCAATACTAAAAGGACTGAAAAACACAAGAACAAAATGACACACGGAAAGACACACAACAAATCGCCTCGTAGAATAAACCACAAAGCAACAAGGAGTAAGACTAACACTGGGACTACCGCCTTAGAACGGTCGGCAGAGCAAACCACCGGGGGGTTTAAAGCACTTTCACAGCTAGCTAACTTCACCCTGGGTCCCGATGCTACTCTTAATACATAAATGCATAAAAATTTGGTTCGCATAAAGGCTCCCAACTCAGTCAATGCATCAAAGCGAAAACATAAAAATCAATTAATCACTATAATAAATAAAGACGAGTACTCATGGCTAATTCTACTGTATGCCAGAGTAAATGAAAACCAATAGTTGAACCACTGCGGGCCAAGCCAAAGACATATCGTCAAGCCCCAACCCACTGGTTAAAGTTTTATGAAGAGGCCGTTATTGAGTCTGTGGCCCGAACCACCGTCGTGCAATTAAAGAGTGAAGCATAGCCATCAACAATGATTGGGTTGACAACTAGGTATGCAGTCTGCCGCATAATATCCAGGCTATAGCCAATTCTTCTATAACGGTTAATAAGTTTTCTGAATTGCTCTGAAAAGTTAGATTTACCTACAATTTTTCTAAATCTGTACACTAAGTCACTGTAAAATTCGGGTTCCGATATATCTTGTTGCAGAAGTGTTTTCAGACTGACGCTATATTTTTCTAACAAGGCACTGTGTCTGCGATAAAATTTTGAAAACGCCTTACGAAGTTTAAAATAACGATAGCCCTGCCTAAGAAGTTTGGCAGTAAGAGCTTTATTACGGTAGTTAAAGTCATTAAGATTTGAAGAAGCTCTGGCGAATCTTATAAGTTGAGATATGTGTACCCCATATGAGGTATGCTGGGGGACATCGCCATCCAGAAAAGGGAAATTGACTATATCAAAATCGTCCCGTTTATCATAAATTTTGGTGGAAACTGTACCATTAGATAGACATAGATTCAAATCCAAAAAAGGTGCCTCGGTATCGGAAGAATTTGCTCTATTTAATTGGAGTTCTGTAGGGTATATCCGGTACACCATTTGGTCAAAGTAAATATTGTCAATATTTAATAAATCGTCAAGGTATCTTGAAGTTGAATAAAAAGCCTCAATAATGTCAGCCTGATTTTCACGTGAGAGAGACTTCATGAAATCTCTCTCATAACAAAAAAGAACAAATCTGCAACAAGAGGAGCACAATTAGTTACCATCAGAATACCAATAGTTTGTCTATAAAGTTTAATTCCAAATCTAATAAAAATATTATCCAAAAGATAAACAAGGGCATCACAGACTTTTTGACATGACCATAAATTGCGATTATTATATACATCAGAAGTGAAGAAAGCACATTCTTCGTTGCAAACCAAATACTGGGTATTCTCCCGAATAAACGTTCGGTTAATTAAAGCAATAAGTTTATCTTTTATAAGATGATGAGGTAACGTAGTATACAGTGTAGAAAAATCATATGTAGACAATTTAGAAGCCTGAAAGTTTTTAGATTTAAATTTATTGAGAACATCATTAGAATTTTTAATTGACCAAAAATAGTTAATTCCGTCCCTTTCGTAAACAGTACCTAGACCACCTAGACCACCTAAACAGGCATCAGGTACTTACATCACTCAACCATGGTTTTCGCTCAGGATACTCGTGTGAGACAGTTAATCATTACTGCCCATGACCTCCTGAATTACTTCGACCAAAATAAACAAGTAGACGTGATTATACTGGATTTCAGTAAAGCCTTTGATACCGTATCGCATAGGAAACTACTACACAAGCTGGAGGCATACAGTATCAGAGGCACACTACACACCTGGATATCCAACTTCTCACCCAGCGCAAGATGAGTGTTGTTGTTGAGGGGGAGAAGTCATGCCCTATGACGTCAGTTCAGGAGTACCCCAAGGTACAGTTCTCGGGCCACTCCTTTCCCTTTGCCATATAAATCATCTGCTGGAATGTGGTGACTCACAGATACGTTTATTTGCCAATGATGGTCTACAGACCAATCAACTCAGCCAAAGATCGTCAAACCTTACAGAGGACCTCAACAACCTTCAGACATGGGCCATGGGTTGGGATATGAAGTTCAACGCCAAGAAGTGCTACCTACTGAGTACTAAAGCAAAGTCAAGCCACTTCTACACCATTGATGACCATATCCTGAAACAGGTCCAGGACAACCCATATTTAGGAATTACCATTTCGGACGATCAGAAATGGAAAACACACATAACCTCAGCAAGAAAGCCAATTCTACTCTTGGCTTCCTCAGAAGGAACTTATGTCACTGCCTGCTGCCCTGCAGGAAGAATGCCTACCTCGCTCTAGTCCGCTCGAAGTTGGAGTATGGGAATGTTGTCTGGGACCCCTACCTCAAGAATGACATTGACAGACTGGAGAGAATCCAAAGATCTGCAACCAGATACATCACAGGAGACTACAAGTCCCGCCAAGATGGATGTGTCACCAACATGCTGTCAGACCTAAACCTGCCATCATTAGAATAGAGACGACGCCAACAGAGGCTGAAGTTCATGTCATGTATAAGGTGGTGAAAGGGCACATGCCAGCTATCAATATCGAACACTTTTTAAGGGCTCATAGACCTAAGCATACCATGTGGGCAAAGCAGTTTGAAGACTTTGTAAAGAAAAACATTGTTGAGAAATCTGTGTGTAACAACAATCAGTGCTTCAAACCAATAACAGCTAAATCAGACCAGTTTAGAAACTTTTTCTTTGTACAGAGGTCTTTAGGACAGTTTATGACTGGAATATCCTCAGTGAAACTACAGTGAATTGTGATTTGGTGGAAACATTCAGGATACTTATTTCTAAAAGAGACTAAATTAAGCGCACTCCTCCCCATTGAATAAAAGCCAGGATTGGTTACTTCAGCATATTATATAGATACAGATACAGGAGATTAGAATGCAGCTGATCATAACCAAAAATTTAGATTACAGGAGATGAAAATATGTTTTGTATTTACAAAACAACAAGCAGCAAATTTTTGTGTCCCCACAATCTTAGAATGGTGGGGGCATAAAAATTTGCTGCTTTTTTTTGTAAATGCAATACAAAGGGCATAGTATTACCCTGTCTGTCCGTCTCTGTTTGCATCCAGGGTTAGCAATTTGCATTTAAGATTTTCAGGTGGGGACCTTTGGACACATGTCTAGTTTTTTTTTTTAAATCTTATTGTTTTCATGCTTTAGCGCTTCTGACGTCATACATGTATCTGCCATTGCCAAACAAAACAAAAATATAATGACGTCAACATTGAGTGCTTACCACAAAGAGAGTGAAAAACAATATTTCGGCAAATCAAAAGTAATTTTGATACCAGTATGTTCCTTACTTTCTAACGAAGAAAATGCATACCCAACTTGGCAGTTTTGTTAGAGATGGAGGTAACAACTGCTTTGGAAACAATAAAGAAAACTTAAGTCATCCAGAGGGAGGAACGAAAATGTAAATCATATCAGTCACAAGTGAAATGATATTATGTCATTTCACTAGTGATTGATACCACTTTTATTTTCACCAGATTTTCACTGATACTGTGAACAATAAAATAAAGTAAGTTCCTCCAGATGCATAATAACTTGTGTCTTATGAAAATATTTGTTTGTTTTCCAGTGAGCTTGAAAAGATAGGAGCTTCCTTACAGCCAGTGTCTTCAGCTCCACCCAACAGTATTTATTTGAGTATTGATCCAGCCATTGATAAAACACCAGTGTACTCCCAGATTTTACAGGCTTATAAATGGTCAAACAAGGTAATAAAGTTATGAAATGCCACTGGGTGCAAAGACTAAGTCATGCTCATGCCAGCTCTCTGGGACACAATATTTCAGTGAACATCGAGGTTCAACGATGTCACTAATAAGTAGTGTTGGGAATTGGCTAGAATTTTGTATTCATTCATGGGTGTTTAGTAAAATGGATTGATCATTGACCAATTTTAACTTGTGTAAAATTATTCTTATTTTTGCTCTCTTCCAGTACAGCCAACTCTCGTTACCTCGAATTCCTAGGGAATGTCTGAAATACTTCGAGATATCCGTACTTCGAAATATCAGATTAGCAGTATTGAGGAAAAACTAATTCGATTAACCACATTTAACAAATATATGTGTAATTGGACTCTTGAAGTTAGAGATATATTGAAATCCACAATGTTTTTTACATGTTGTTAGATTTTCATGTTTAGGCAGGGACCAGATTTTCACTTCGAGATAAGGGGTTATTTGAGATAAGCAAGGTTGAGATAGCGAGAGACAGCTGTACTTATTCACAACTCCAGATAAGATTGGTTATCCCCATAATATGTTTTTTCTTTCTCCATTGACACATGTTGTGGGTAATCATTTGTGATAGAAGCGCCTCAGAAAGGTGCCTCTAATGAGTTACAAACGCATGTTTTCATGAAGAAATAAGAAAAATATGAATATTTTTCAGTTGAAAAAAGTGCCTTTGCATGAGCTATTCTTATTTCAGGCTATTTTTATCAAAGTTCTTCACCTTTATTCACCCTAAATCTAACATGAGCTATATAGACTTCTTAGTAATTCCTTTTATACCCTGCCACACGATAGTGGTGGGGTATTATGTTTTCCCATTCGAGTGTCCAACTTTCTGGCGGCCTAGCCATCTGTCAGAGCTTGGTTTCCATTCTCTAACTTGAATAGTTTTTGATGGATTTTATTTAAAATTTGTGTACACGTGTATAGCAGGAGTGAGTGCTTTAGTACTGTTAATAGGCAAATTTTGTCAATTTTCCACAGAGTTATCTGCCTGCCACACATCCATATTTTTGTTTCTGTATTATGACTTGAGTAAATATGAACAGATTTTCACCAAACTTGGTATGTGCATTGATATTGTGGAAACCTTTTTTGGATCATTGTTTGTGGGCAAATTTTGTCAATTTTTGACAGTTATCTGTCTGCCTTACATCCATATTTCCATTTCTGGACAATTACTTGAGGAAATATCAATGGATTTTAGCCAAACTTGGTATGCACATTGATGAAATAGAAATCTGGTTTGGGATTGCTAATAGGAAAATTTCATCAATGTCTAAAAGAGTTATCAGCCTGCCACACAATAATGGCGGGGTATTATCATATCATGTTTTTATCAAAACTTGTCCATTACTAAACTATGTGAAAAAATGGAATTTTCC